>OX038883.1:156782-1406782 GCA_943789525.1 Agriphila geniculea
TAAAAAGAACTAGGCCAACATAAGAGAGAAAGAGCTCATGCTGTGGGTCAAGAGCAGATTATTAACCGATGAGCTTACACTACTCTCATGCATGATGGACTAGTCCTTTTTAGGGTTCCGTACCAAAATGGTAAAAAAGGAACCCTTATGGTGTGACTCAGTCTGTCTGTCTGTCTGTCTGTCTGTCTGTCACAGCTGGATATCTCGAGAACTACTAATGGTATCAACTTGAAATTTGGAATAGTTTAAGATGACATTTGCCCAACTATTTTGCAAATAAGAAAGAAATAAAAAAAATAATATTTTTTTTTACAACAGGGACTGAAAAGGGGTCTTAAAAATTTGAAGTGAGGTGACTAGGGCGTGTGGGGTATCATATGAAAGAGCGCTGTTTGCACATTTTAAAACATTTTTTTCTTTTTTCTTAGGCCGCATAGTTTTCGACTTATGATGAAAAATGTAAAAAAAAATACCGTTCCCCCCCCCTTATCTCCGAAGTTTGCAAAGAGAAAAATCTGAAATAATTCAATGTGATAGTAGTTTACGTAAAGATTACAGGAAAAATAAAACGAGGTCTCAATATAACACACTTTTTTAGAAATTCAAAAAACAAACAAGAATTCTTTAGTTCTACTACCCGTCAACAGATGGCGGTGACCTAAGAATGCTGACTTGCGAATTAAAATAGTACCACTATCGGTCAAGAGATGGCGCAACCTAATACTACAGTAATAATTGGTGACTGGTTCTTATATAAATTACCTACTATTTGCCGTACGAATAAACGAAGAATAAGTTCCTACTTAGTAATATAAACAGTTTGCAATGTGGAGCGGCTGAAACGTTTTTCAGTCACCATAAGCAACTGTGGTTAAGATTTGTAAATTAACTGTCCGCCTGTTCGCCCTTCCACCTGTCTGCCGTTTATCCTACTTTTTTAAAGACTGTACTAAAGTAACATATCCAAATATATTTATGATTGTACGGAACCCTCGGTGCGCGAGTCCGACTCGCTCTTTACCGGTTTTTTGAAATTGAGCACAAAAATAGTTTTTTGTGCTTACTTTTGCAAAAAGGACTAGGCCATCATGAGAGAGTAAGAGCCCATCCAGTGGGTCACGGGCAGATTTTTATCAACCGGTGAGCTCTTACTCTCTTACGATGGCCTAGTAATTTTTTGAAATTGAGCACAAAAATAGTGTTTTGTGCTTACTTTTGAAAAAGGACTAGGCCATCATAAGAGAGAAAGAGCTCATCCTGTGGGTCAAGAGCAGATATTTATTAACCGGTGAGCTCTTACACACTCATGATGGCCTAGTACTTTTTTGAAATTGAGCACAAAAATAGTGTTTTAAATTTACTTTTGAAAAAGGACTAGGCCATCATAAGAGATTAAGAGCTCATCCAGTGGGTAAAGAGCAGAGTTTTATCAACCGTTGAGCTCTTACTCTTTTATGATGGCCTAGTAGTTTTTTGAAATTGAGCACAAAAATAGTTTTTTGTGGTAACTTTTGAAAAAGGACTAGGCCATCATAAGTGAGAAAGAGCTCATCCTGTGGGTCAAGGGCAGATATTTTTCAACCGGTGAGCGCTTACTCTCTTATGATGATGACCTAGTACTTTTTTGAAATTGAGCACAAAAATAGTTTGAGCTTACTTTTGAAAAAGGTCTAGGCCATCATAAGAGATGAGGAGCTCATCCAGTGGGTCAAGAGCAGAGTTCTATCAACCGTTGAGCTCTTACTCTTCTATGATGACCTAGTACTTTTTTGAAATTGAGCACAAAAGTAGTGTTTTGTGGTTACTTTTGAAAAAGGACTAGGCCATCATAAGAGGCTAAGAGCTCATCCACTGGGTCAAGAGCAGAGTTCTATCAACCGTTGAGCTCTTACTCTTTTATGATGGCCTAGTACTTTTTTGAAATAAAGCACAAAATGAGTGTTAAGTGCTTACTTTTAAAAAGAACTAGGCCATCGTAAGAGAGAAAGAGCTCATGCTGTGGGTCAAGAGCAGATTATTAACCGGTGAGCTCTTACACTCTCATGCATGATAGACTAGTACTTTTTTGAAATTGAGCACAAAAATAGTTTTTTGTGCTTACTTTTGCAAAAAGGACTAGGCCATCATGAGAGAGTAAGAGCCCATCTAGTGGGTCACGGGAAGATTTTTATCAACCGGTGAGCTCTTACTCTCTTATGATGGCCTAGTAGTTTTTTGAAATTGAGCACAAAAATAGTGTTTTGTGCTTACTTTTGAAAAAAAGACTAGGCTATCATAAGAGATAAAGAGCTCATCCAGTGGGTCAAGAGCAGAATTCTATCAACCATTGAGCTCTTACTTTTTTATGATGGCCTAGTAGTTTTTTGAAATTGAGCACAAAAATAGTTTTGTGTGCTTACTTTTGCAAAAAGGACTAGGCCATCATGAGAGAGTAAGAGCCCATCCAGTGGGTCACGGGCAGATTTTTATCAACCGGTGAGCTCTTACTCTCTTACAGTGGCCTAGTAATTTTTTGAAATTGAGCACAAAAATAGTGTTTTGTGCTTACTTTTGAAAAAGGACTAGGCCATCATAAGAGAGAAAGAGCTCATCCTGTGGGTCAAGAGCAGATATTTATTAACCGGTGAGCTCTTACACACTCATGATGGCCTAGTACTTTTTTGAAATTGAGCACAAAAATAGTTTTTTGTGGTAACTTTTGAAAAAGGACTAGGCCATCATAAGCGAGAAAGAGCTCATCCTGTGGGTCAAGGGCAGATATTTTTCAACCGGTGAGCGCTTACTCTCTTATGATGATGACCTAGTACTTTTTTGAAATTTAGCACAAAAATAGTTTGAGCTTACTTTTGAAAAAGGTCTAGGCCATCATAAGAGATGAGGAGCTCATCCAGTGGGTCAAGAGCAGAGTTCTATCAACCGTTGAGCTCTTACTCTTTTATGATGGCCTAGTACTTTTTTGAAATAAAGCACAAAATGAGTGTTAAGTGCTTACTTTTAAAAAGAACTAGGCCATCGTAAGAGAGAAAGAGCTCATGCTGTGGGTCAAGAGCAGATTATTAACCGGTGAGCTCTAAAACTCTCATGCATGATAGACTAGTACTTTTTTGAAATTGAGCACATAAATAGTTTTTTGTGCTTACTTTTGCAAAAAGGACTAGGCCATCATGAGAGAGTAAGAGCCCATCTAGTGGGTCACGGGAAGATTTTTATCAACCGGTGAGCTCTTAACTCTCTTATGATGGCCTAGTAGTTTTTTGAAATTGAGCACAAAAATAGTGTTTTGTGCTTACTTTTGAAAAAGGACTAGGCCATCATAAGAGAGAAAGAGCTCATTCTGTGGGTCAGAGCAGATATTTATTAACCGGTGAGTTCTTACACACTTATGATGGCCTAGTACTTTTTTGAAATTGAGCACAAAAATAGTGTTTTGTGGTTACTTTTGAAAAAGGACAAGGCCATCATAAGAGAGTAAGAGCTCATCCACTGGGTCAAGAGCAGAGTTCTATCAACCGTTGAGCTCTTACTCTTTTATGATGGCCTAGTACTTTTTTGAAATTAAGCACAAAATGAGTGTTAAGTGCTTACTTTTAAAAAGAACTAGGCCATCGTAAGAGAGAAAGAGCTCCTGTGGGTCAAGAGCAGATTATTAACCGGTGAGCTCTTACACTCTCATGCATGATGGACTAGTACTTTTTTGAAATTTACCACAAAAATAGTTTTTTGTGCTTACTTTTGCAAAAAGGACTAGGCCATCATGAGAGAGTAAGAGCCCATCCAGTGGGTCACGGGCAGATTTTTATCAACCGGTGAGCTCTTACTCTCTTATGATGGCCTAGTAGTTTTTTGTAATTGAGCACAAAAATAGTGTTTTGTGCTTACTTTTGAAAAAAAGACTAGGCTATCATAAGAGATAAAGAGCTCATCCAGTGGGTCAAGTGCAGAATTCTATCAACCATTGAGCTCTTACTTTTTTATGATGGCCTAGTAGTTTTTTGAAATTGAGCACAAAAATAGTTTTTTGTGCTTACTTTTGCAAAAGGACTAGGCCATCATGAGAGAGTAAGAGCCCATCCAGTGGGTCAAGGGCAGATTTTTATCAACCGGTGAGCTCTTACTCTCTTATGATGGCCTAGTAATTTTTTGAAATTGAGCACAAAAATAGTGTTTTGTGCTTACTTTTGAAAAAAGACTAGGCCGTCATAAGAGATCAAGAGCTCATCCAGTGGGTCAATAGCAGAATTCTATCAACCGTTGAGCTCTTACTCTTCTATGATGGCCTAGTAGTTTTATGAAATTGAGCACAAAAATAGTATTTTGTGCTTACTTTTGCAAAAGGACTAGGCCATCATGAGAGAGTAAGAGCCCATCCAGTGGGTCACGGTCAGATTTTTATCAACCGGTGAGCACTTACTCTCTTACGATGGCCTAGTAATTTTTTGAAATTGAGCACAAAAATAGTGTTTTGTGCTTACTTTTGAAAAAGGACTAGGCCATCATAAGAGAGAAAGAGCTCATCTTGTGGGTCAAGAGCAGATATTTATTAACCGGTGAGCTCTTACACACTCATGATGGCCTAGTACTTTTTTGAAATTGAGCACAAAAATAGTGTTTTGTATTTACTTTTGAAAAAGGACTAGGCCATCATAAGAGATTAAGAGCTCATCCAGTGGGTCAAGAGCAGAGTTCTATCAACCGTTGAGCTCTTACTCTTTTATGATGGCCTAGTAGTTTTTTGAAATTGAGCACAAAAATAGTTTTTTGTGGTAACTTTTGAAAAAGGACTAGGCCATCATAAGCGAGAAAGAGCTCATCCTGTGGGTCAAGGGCAGATATTTTTCAACCGGTGAGCGCTTACTCTCTTATGATGATGACCTAGTACTTTTTTGAAATTGAGCACAAAAATAGTTTGAGCTTACTTTTGAAAAAGGTCTAGGCCATCATAAGAGATGAGGAGCTCATCCAGTGGGTCAAGAGCAGAGTTCTATCAACCGTTGAGCTCTTACTCTTCTATGATGACCTAGTACTTTTTTGAAATTGAGCACAAAAGTAGTGTTTTGTGGTTACTTTTGAAAAAGGACTAGGCCATCATAAGAAGCTAAGAGCTCATCCACTGGGTCAAGAGCAGAGTTCTATCAACCGTTGAGCTCTTACTCTTTTATGATGGCCTATTACTTTTTTGAAATAAAGACTTTTAAAAAGAACTAGGCCATCGTAAGAGAGAAAGAGCTCATGCTGTGGGTCAAGAGCAGATTATTAACCGGTGAGCTCTTACACTCTCATGCATGATGGACTAGTACTTTTTTGAAATTGAGCACAAAAATTGGTTTTTTGTGCTTACTTTTGCAAAAAGGACTAGGCCATCATGAGAGAGTAAGAGCCCATCTAGTGGGTCACGGGAAGATTTTTATCAACCGGTGAGCTCTTACTCTCTTATGATGGCCTAGTAGTTTTTTGAAATTGAGCACAAAAATAATGTTTTGTGCTTACTTTTGAAAAAAGGACTAGGCCATCATAAGAAGCTAAGAGCTCATCCACTGGGTCAAGAGCAGAGTTCTATCAACCGTTGAGCTCTTACTCTTTTATGATGGCCTATTACTTTTTTGAAATAAAGACTTTTAAAAAGAACTAGGCCATCGTAAGAGAGAAAGAGCTCATGCTGTGGGTCAAGAGCAGATTATTAACCGGTGAGCTCTTACACTCTCATGCATGATGGCCTAGTACTTTTTTGAAATAAAGCACAAAATGAGTGTTAAGTGCTTACTTTTAAAAAGAACTAGGCCATCGTAAGAGAGAAAGAGCTCATGCTGTGGGTCAAGAGCAGATTATTAACCGGTGAGCTCTTACACTCTCATGCATGATGGACTAGTACTTTTTTGAAATTGAGCACAAAAATAGTTTTTTGTGCTTACTTTTGCAAAAAGGACTAGGCCATCATGAGAGAGTAAGAGCCCATCCAGTGGGTCACGGGCAGATTTTTATCAACCGGTGAGCTCTTACTCTCTTATGATGGCCTAGTAGTTTTTTGTAATTGAGCACAAAAATAGTGTTTTGTGCTTACTTTTGCAAAAAGGACTAGGCCATCATGAGAGAGTAAGAGCCCATCCAGTGGGTCACGGGCAGATTTTTATCAACCGGTGAGCTCTTACTCTCTTACGATGACCTAGTAATTTTTTGAAATTGAGCACAAAAATAGTGTTTTGTGCTTACTTTTGAAAAAGGACTAGGCCATCATAAGAGAGAAAGAGCTCATCCTGTGGGTCAAGAGCAGATATTTATTAACCGGTGAGCTCTTACACACTCATGATGGCCTAGTACTTTTTTGAAATTGAGCACAAAAATAGTGTTTTGTATTTACTTTTGAAAAAGGACTAGGCCATCATAAGAGATTAAGAGCTCATCCAGTGGGTCAAGAGCAGAGTTCTATCAACCGTTGAGCTCTTACTCTTTTATGATGGCCTAGTAGTTTTTTGAAATTGAGCACAAAAATAGTTTTTTGTGGTAACTTTTGAAAAAGGACTAGGCCATCATAAGCGAGAAAGAGCTCATCCTGTGGGTCAAGGGCAGATATTTTTCAACCGGTGAGCGCTTACTCTCTTATGATGATGACCTAGTACTTTTTTGAAATTGAGCACAAAAATAGTTTGAGCTTACTTTTGAAAAAGGTCTAGGCCATCATAAGAGATGAGGAGCTCATCCAGTGGGTCAAGAGCAGAGTTCTATCAACCGTTGAGCTCTTACTCTTCTATGATGACCTAGTACTTTTTTGAAATTGAGCACAAAAGTAGTGTTTTGTGGTTACTTTTGAAAAAGGACTAGGCCATCATAAGAGGCTAAGAGCTCATCCACTGGGTCAAGAGCAGAGTTCTATCAACCGTTGAGCTCTTACTCTTTTATGATGGCCTAGTACTTTTTTGAAATAAAGCACAAAATGAGTGTTAAGTGCTTACTTTTAAAAAGAACTAGGCCATCGTAAGAGAGAAAGAGCTCATGCTGTGGGTCAAGAGCAGATTATTAACCGGTGAGCTCTTACACTCTCATGCATGATGGACTAGTACTTTTTTGAAATTGAGCACAAAAATAGTTTTTTGTGCTTACTTTTGCAAAAAGGACTAGGCCATCATGAGAGAGTAAGAGCCCATCCAGTGGGTCACGGGCAGATTTTTATCAACCGGTGAGCTCTTACTCTCTTATGATGGCCTAGTAGTTTTTTGTAATTGAGCACAAAAATAGTGTTTTGTGCTTACTTTTGAAAAAAAGACTAGGCTATCATAAGAGATAAAGAGCTCATCCAGTGGGTCAAGTGCAGAATTCTATCAACCATTGAGCTCTTACTTTTTTATGATAGCCTAGTAGTTTTTTGAAATTGAGCACAAAAATAGTTTTTTGTGCTTACTTTTGCAAAAGGACTAGGCCATCATGAGAGAGTAAGAGTCCATCCAGTGGGTCAAGGGCAGATTTTTATCAACCGGTGAGCTCTTACTCTCTTATGATGGCCTAGTAATTTTTTGAAATTGAGCACAAAAATAGTGTTTTGTGCTTACTTTTGAAAAAAGACTAGGCCGTCATAAGAGATCAAGAGCTCATCCAGTGGGTCAATAGCAGAATTCTATCAACCGTTGAGCTCTTACTCTTCTATGATGGCCTAGTAGTTTTATGAAATTGAGCACAAAAATAGTATTTTGTGCTTACTTTTGCAAAAGGACTAGGCCATCATGAGAGAGTAAGAGCCCATCCAGTGGGTCACGGTCAGATTTTTATCAACCGGTGAGCACTTACTCTCTTACGATGGCCTAGTAATTTTTTGAAATTGAGCACAAAAATAGTGTTTTGTGCTTACTTTTGAAAAAGGACTAGGCCATCATAAGAGAGAAAGAGCTCATCTTGTGGGTCAAGAGCAGATATTTATTAACCGGTGAGCTCTTACACACTCATGATGGCCTAGTACTTTTTTGAAATTGAGCACAAAAATAGTGTTTTGTATTTACTTTTGAAAAAGGACTAGGCCATCATAAGAGATTAAGAGCTCATCCACTGGGTCAAGAGCAGAGTTCTATCAACCGTTGAGCTCTTACTCTTTTATGATGGCCTAGTACTTTTTTGAAATAAAGACTTTTAAAAAGAACTAGGCCATCGTAAGAGAGAAAGAGCTCATGCTGTGGGTCAAGAGCAGATTATTAACCGGTGAGCTCTTACACTCTCATGCATGATGGACTAGTACTTTTTTGAAATTGAGCACAAAAATTGGTTTTTTGTGCTTACTTTTGCAAAAAGGACTAGGCCATCATGAGAGAGTAAGAGCCCATCTAGTGGGTCACGGGAAGATTTTTATCAACCGGTGAGCTCTTACTCTCTTATGATGGCCTAGTAGTTTTTTGAAATTGAGCACAAAAATAATGTTTTGTGCTTACTTTTGAAAAAAAGACTAGGCTATCATAAGAGATAAAGAGCTCATCCAGTGGGTCAAGAGCAGAATTCTATCAAACATTGAGCTCTTACTTTTTTATGATGGCCTATTAGTTTTTTGAAATTGAGCACAAAAATAGTTTTTTGTGCTTATTTTTGCAAAAAGGACTAGGCCATCATGAGAGAGTAAGAGCCCATCCAGTGGGTCACGGGCAGATTTTTATCAACCGGTGAGCTCTTACTCTCTTACGATGGCCTAGTAATTTTTTGAAATTGAGCACAAAAATAGTGTTTTGTGCTTACTTTTGAAAAAGGACTAGGCCATCATAAGAGAGAAAGAGCTCATCCTGTGGGTCAAGAGCAGATATTTATTAACCGGTGAGCTCTTACACACTCATGATGGCCTAGTACTTTTTTGAAATTGAGCACAAAAATAGTGTTTTGTATTTACTTTTGAAAAAGGACTAGGCCATCATAAGAGATTAAGAGCTCATCCAGTGGGTCAAGAGCAGAGTTCTATCAACCGTTGAGCTCTTACTCTTTTATGATGGCCTAGTAGTTTTTTGAAATTGAGCACAAAAATAGTTTTTTGTGGTAACTTTTGAAAAAGGACTAGGCCATCATAAGCGAGAAAGAGCTCATCCTGTGGGTCAAGGGCAGATATTTTTCAACCGGTGAGCGCTTACTCTCTTATGATGATGACCTAGTACTTTTTTGAAATTGAGCACAAAAATAGTTTGAGCTTACTTTTGAAAAAGGTCTAGGCCATCATAAGAGATGAGGAGCTCATCCAGTGGGTCAGGAGCAGAGTTCTATCAACCGTTGAGCTCTTACTCTTCTATGATGACCTAGTACTTTTTTGAAATTGAGCACAAAAGTAGTGTTTTGTGGTTACTTTTGAAAAAGGACTAGGCCATCATAAGAGGCTAAGAGCTCATCCACTGGGTCAAGAGCAGAGTTCTATCAACCGTTGAGCTCTTACTCTTTTATGATGGCCTAGTACTTTTTTGAAATAAAGCACAAAATGAGTGTTAAGTGCTTACTTTTAAAAAGAACTAGGCCATCATAAGAGAGAAAGAGCTCATGCTGTGGGTCAAGAGCAGATTATTAACCGGTGAGCTTACACTACTCTCATGCATGATGGACTAGTACTTTTTTGAAATTGAGCACAAAAATAGTGTTTTGTGCTTACTTTTGAAAAAGGACTAGGCCATCATAAGAGAGAAAGAGCTCATCCTGTGGGTCAAGAGCAGATATTTATTAACCGGTGAGCTCTTACACACTCATGCTGGCCTAGTACTTTTTTGAAATTGAGCACAAAAATAGTGTTTTGTGGTTACTTTTGAAAAAGGACTAGGCCATCATAAGAGGGTAAGAGCTCATCCACTGGGTCAAGAGCAGAGTTCTATCAACCGTTGAGCTCTTACTCTTTTATGATGGCCTAGTACTTTTTTGAAATTAAGCACAAAATGAGTGTTAAGTGCTTACTTTTAAAAAGAACTAGGCCATCATAAGAGAGAAAGAGCTCATGCTGTAAATCAAGAGCAGATTATTAACCGGTGAGCTTACACTACTCTCATGCATGATGGACTAGTACTTTTTTGAAATTGAGCACAAAAATAGTTTTTTGTGCTTACTTTTGCAAAAAGGACTAGGCCATCATGAGAGAGTAAGAGCCCATCCAGTGGGTCACAGGCAGATTTTTATCAACCGGTGAGCTCTTACTCTCTTATGATGGACTAGTACTTTTTTGAAATTGAGCACAAAAATAGTGTTTTGTGGTTACTTTTGAAAAAGGATAAGGCCATCATAAGAGATTAAGAGCTCATCCAGTGGGTCAAGAGCAGAGTTCTATCAACCGTTGAGCTGTTACTCTTTTATGATGGCCTAGTAGTTTTTTGAAATTGAGCAAAAAATAGTTTTTTGTGGTAACTTTTGAAAAAGGACTAGGCCATCATAAGCGAAAAAGAGCTCATCCTGTGGGTCAAGGGCAGATATTTTTCAACCGGTGAGCGCTTACTCTCTTATGATGGCCTAGTATTTTTTTAAAATTTAGCACAAAAATAGTGTTTTGTGCTTACTTTTGAAAAAGGACTAGGCCATCATAAGAGAGAAAGAGCTCACCGGTTGATAAAAATCTGCCCGTGACCCACTGGATGGGCTCTTACTCTCTCATGATGGCCTAGTCCTTTTTGCAAAAGTAAGCACAAAAAACTATTTTTGTGCTCAATTTCAAAAAAGTACTAGTCCATCATGCATGAGAGTGTAAGAGCTCACCGGTTAATAATCTGCTCTTGACCCACAGCATGAGCTCTTTCTCTCTTACGATGGCCTAGTTCTTTTTAAAAGTAAGCACTTAACACTCATTTTGTGCTTTATTTCAAAAAAGTACTAGGCCATCATAAAAGAGTAAGAGCTCAACGGTTGATAGAACTCTGCTCTTGACCCAGTGGATGAGCTCTTACCCTCTTACGATGGCCTAGTCCTTTTTCAAAAGTAACCACAAAACACTATTTTTGTGCTCAATTTCAAAAAACTACTAGGCCATCATAAAAGAGTAACAGCTCAACGGTTGATAGAACTCTGCTCTTGACCCACTGGATGAGCTCTTAATCTCTTATGATGGCCTAGTCCTTTTTCAAAAGTAACCACAAAACACTATTTTTGTGCTCAATTTCAAAAAACTACTAGGCCATCATAAAAGAGTAACAGCTCAACGGTTGATAGAACTCTGCTCTTGACCCACTGGATGAGCTCCTCATCTCTTATGATGGCCTAGACCTTTTTCAAAAGTAAGCTCAAACTATTTTTGTGCTCAATTTCAAAAAAGTACTAGGTCATCATAAGAGAGTAAGCGCTCACCGGTTGAAAAATATCTGCCCTTGCCCCACAGGATGAGCTCTTTCTCGCTTATGATGGCCTAGTCCTTTTTCAAAAGTTACCTCAAAAAACTATTTTTGTGCTCAATTTCAAAAAACTACTAGGCCATCATAAGAGATTAAGAGCTCATCCAGTGGGTCAAGAGCAGAGTTCTATCAACCGTTGAGCTGTTACTCTTTTATGATGGCCTAGTCGTTTTTTGAAATTGAGCACAAAAATAGTTTTTTGTGGTAACTTTTGCAAAAGGACTAGGCCATCATAAGCGAGAAAGAGCTCATCCTGTGGGTCAAGGGCAGATATTTTTCAACCGGTGAGCGCTTACTCTCTTATGATGACCTAGTACTTTTTTGAAATTGAGCACAAAAATAGTTTGAGCTTTCTTTTGAAAAAGGTCTAGGCCATCATAAGAGATGAGGAGCTCATCCAGTGGGTCAAGAGCAGAGTTCTATCAACCGTTGAGCTCTTACTCTTCTATGATGACCTAGTACTTTTTTGAAATTGAGCACAAAAATAGTGTTTTGTGGTTACTTTTGAAAAAGGACTAGGCCATCATAAGAGATTAAGAGCTCATCCAGTGGGTCAAGAGCAGAGTTCTATCAACCGTTGAGCTCTTACTCTTTTATGATGGCCTAGTAGTTTTTTTGAAATTGAGCACAAAAATAGTTTTTTGTGGTAACTTTTGAAAAAGGACTAGGCCATCATAAGCGAGAAAGAGCTCATCCTGTGGGTCAAGGGCAGATATTTTTCAACCGGTGAGCGCTTACTCTCTTATGATGGCCTAGTATTTTTTTGAAATTTAGCACAAAAATAGTGTTTTGTGCTTACTTTTGAAAAAGGACTAGGCCATCATAAGAGAGAAAGAGCTCATTCTGTGGGTCAGAGCAGATATTTATTAACCGGTGAGTTCTTACACACTTATGATGGCCTAGTACTTTTTTGAAATTGAGCACAAAAATAGTGTTTTGTGGTTACTTTTGAAAAAGGACAAGGCCATCATAAGAGAGTAAGAGCTCATCCACTGGGTCAAGAGCAGAGTTCTATCAACCGTTGAACTCTTACTCTTTTATGATGGCCTAGTACTTTTTTGAAATTAAGCACAAAATGAGTGTTAAGTGCTTACTTTTAAAAAGAACTAGGCCATCGTAAGAGAGAAAGAGCTCATGCTGTGGGTCAAGAGCAGATTATTAACCGGTGAGCTCTTACACTCTCATGCATGATGGACTAGTACTTTTTTGAAATTGAACACAAAAATAGTTTTTTGTGCTTACTTTTGCAAAAAGGACTAAGCCATCATGAGAGAGTAAGAGCCCATCTAGTGGGTCACGGGAAGATTTTTATCAACCGGTGAGCTCTTACTCTCTTATGATGGCCTAGTAGTTTTTTGAAATTGAGCACAAAAATAGTGTTTTGTGCTTACTTTTGAAAAAAAGACTAGGCTATCATAAGAGATAAAGAGCTCATCCAGTGGGTCAAGAGCAGATATTTATTAACCGGTGAGCTCTTACACACTCATGATGGCCTAGTACTTTTTTGAAAATGAGCACAAAAATAGTGTTTTGTATTTACTTTTGAAAAAGGACTAGGCCATCATAAGAGATTAAGAGCTCATCCAGTGGGTCAAGAGCAGAGTTCTATCAACCGTTGAGCTCTTACTCTTTTATGATGGCCTAGTAGTTTTTTGAAATTGAGCACAAAAATAGTTTTTTGTGGTAACTTTTGAAAAAGGACTAGGCCATCATAAACAAGAAAGAGCTCATCCTGTGGGTCAAGAGCAGATATTTATTAACCGGTGAGCTCTTACACACTCATGCTGGCCTAGTACTTTTTTGAAATTGAGCACAAAAATAGTGTTTTGTGGTTACTTTTGAAAAAGGACTAGGCCATCATAAGAGGGTAAGAGCTCATCCACTGGGTCAAGAGCAGAGTTCTATCAACCGTTGAGCTCTTACTCTTTTATGATGGCCTAGTACTTTTTTGAAATTAAGCACAAAATGAGTGTTAAGTGCTTACTTTTAAAAAGAACTAGGCCAACATAAGAGAGAAAGAGCTCATGCTGTGGGTCAAGAGCAGATTATTAACCGATGAGCTTACACTACTCTCATGCATGATGGACTAGTACTTTTTAGGGTTCCGTACCAAAATGGTAAAAAAGGAACCCTTATGGTGTGACTCAGTCTGTCTGTCTGTCTGTCTGTCTGTCTGTCACAGCTGGATATCTCGAGAACTACTAATGGTATCAACTTGAAATTTGGAATAGTTTAAGATGACATTTGCCCAACTATTTTGCAAATAAGAAAGAAATAAAAAAAATAATATTTTTTTTTACAACAGGGACTGAAAAGGGGTCTTAAAAATTTGAAGTGAGGTGACTAGGGCGTGTGGGGTATCATATGAAAGAGCGCTGTTTGCACATTTTAAAACATTTTTTTCTTTTTTCTTAGGCCGCATAGTTTTCGACTTATGATGAAAAATGTAAAAAAAAATACCGTTCCCCCCCCCCTTATCTCCGAAGTTTGCAAAGAGAAAAATCTGAAATAATTCAATGTGATAGTAGTTTACGTAAAGATTACAGGAAAAATAAAACGAGGTCTCAATATAACACACTTTTTTAGAAATTCAAAAAACAAACAAGAATTCTTTAGTTCTACTACCCGTCAACAGATGGCGGTGACCTAAGAATGCTGACTTGCGAATTAAAATAGTACCACTATCGGTCAAGAGATGGCGCAACCTAATACTACAGTAATAATTGGTGACTGGTTCTTATATAAATTACCTACTATTTGCCGTACGAATAAACGAAGAATAAGTTCCTACTTAGTAATATAAACAGTTTGCAATGTGGAGCGGCTGAAACGTTTTTCAGTCACCATAAGCAACTGTGGTTAAGATTTGTAAATTAACTGTCCGCCTGTTCGCCCTTCCACCTGTCTGCCGTTTATCCTACTTTTTTAAAGACTGTACTAAAGTAACATATCCAAATATATTTATGATTGTACGGAACCCTCGGTGCGCGAGTCCGACTCGCTCTTTACCGGTTTTTTGAAATTGAGCACAAAAATAGTTTTTTGTGCTTACTTTTGCAAAAAGGACTAGGCCATCATGAGAGAGTAAGAGCCCATCCAGTGGGTCACGGGCAGATTTTTATCAACCGGTGAGCTCTTACTCTCTTACGATGGCCTAGTAATTTTTTGAAATTGAGCACAAAAATAGTGTTTTGTGCTTACTTTTGAAAAAGGACTAGGCCATCATAAGAGAGAAAGAGCTCATCCTGTGGGTCAAGAGCAGATATTTATTAACCGGTGAGCTCTTACACACTCATGATGGCCTAGTACTTTTTTGAAATTGAGCACAAAAATAGTGTTTTAAATTTACTTTTGAAAAAGGACTAGGCCATCATAAGAGATTAAGAGCTCATCCAGTGGGTAAAGAGCAGAGTTTTATCAACCGTTGAGCTCTTACTCTTTTATGATGGCCTAGTAGTTTTTTGAAATTGAGCACAAAAATAGTTTTTTGTGGTAACTTTTGAAAAAGGACTAGGCCATCATAAGTGAGAAAGAGCTCATCCTGTGGGTCAAGGGCAGATATTTTTCAACCGGTGAGCGCTTACTCTCTTATGATGATGACCTAGTACTTTTTTGAAATTGAGCACAAAAATAGTTTGAGCTTACTTTTGAAAAAGGTCTAGGCCATCATAAGAGATGAGGAGCTCATCCAGTGGGTCAAGAGCAGAGTTCTATCAACCGTTGAGCTCTTACTCTTCTATGATGACCTAGTACTTTTTTGAAATTGAGCACAAAAGTAGTGTTTTGTGGTTACTTTTGAAAAAGGACTAGGCCATCATAAGAGGCTAAGAGCTCATCCACTGGGTCAAGAGCAGAGTTCTATCAACCGTTGAGCTCTTACTCTTTTATGATGGCCTAGTACTTTTTTGAAATAAAGCACAAAATGAGTGTTAAGTGCTTACTTTTAAAAAGAACTAGGCCATCGTAAGAGAGAAAGAGCTCATGCTGTGGGTCAAGAGCAGATTATTAACCGGTGAGCTCTTACACTCTCATGCATGATAGACTAGTACTTTTTTGAAATTGAGCACAAAAATAGTTTTTTGTGCTTACTTTTGCAAAAAGGACTAGGCCATCATGAGAGAGTAAGAGCCCATCTAGTGGGTCACGGGAAGATTTTTATCAACCGGTGAGCTCTTACTCTCTTATGATGGCCTAGTAGTTTTTTGAAATTGAGCACAAAAATAGTGTTTTGTGCTTACTTTTGAAAAAAAGACTAGGCTATCATAAGAGATAAAGAGCTCATCCAGTGGGTCAAGAGCAGAATTCTATCAACCATTGAGCTCTTACTTTTTTATGATGGCCTAGTAGTTTTTTGAAATTGAGCACAAAAATAGTTTTGTGTGCTTACTTTTGCAAAAAGGACTAGGCCATCATGAGAGAGTAAGAGCCCATCCAGTGGGTCACGGGCAGATTTTTATCAACCGGTGAGCTCTTACTCTCTTACAGTGGCCTAGTAATTTTTTGAAATTGAGCACAAAAATAGTGTTTTGTGCTTACTTTTGAAAAAGGACTAGGCCATCATAAGAGAGAAAGAGCTCATCCTGTGGGTCAAGAGCAGATATTTATTAACCGGTGAGCTCTTACACACTCATGATGGCCTAGTACTTTTTTGAAATTGAGCACAAAAATAGTTTTTTGTGGTAACTTTTGAAAAAGGACTGTAGTATATTGCGGGTAGTTATTTTATCAAACATGTGGGTAGGTCTTACTTTCATATCAATAAATCAGTGTTAAACCAACTTGCGTGTGTTTCACTACATGGTGACAGCGGTGCATCAATTTAAATTGATTTGCGAAGTGACTCGCGTATTTTTCGGTTTTTGTGTGCTGCTTACGTATTTTACGTGTGTAAATAATGGAACACGCGCGTCCTCCGGCGGAATTATCACTCGAAGGTGGCCCCGCCGCGCGATCGGATTCGTGGCGAAAGTGGCGGCGGCTATTTGAGGTGTTTTTGAAGGCGTCTGGAGTGAGCAAAGAGCCTAAGGATGTTCAGGCTAGTTTGTTGGTTAACCTCATAGGACCGGCGGGGTACGAGGTCTATACTACGTTTACGTTTCAAAAAGATGAGAGTGCTGACGACATGGAATGTATATTGAAGAAATTTGAAAATCATTTTGGTACTAAGCCGAATATAACGGTACGACGCTTCAAGTTTTTCAGTCGCAATCAGGAGGATCGGGAGACAATTGACGAATATGTGACTGCTTTACGACTGTTGAGCCAAGAATGCGAGTTTGGTAGTCTACAGGAAAGTCTACTACGAGATAAGATTGTCTGTGGCATCGTCAATAATACAGTCAGAGACCGTTTGCTCCGCACGGATGAACTGACGTTGACAAAGGCAATACAAATCTGTCAGGCGGCAGAGATATCCAAAGAGGAAGGGCTTTGTATCGACGGCAGTCACGGTGAAGTGCAGGTGAACGCAATGGCTTCACCCGTGGGCAGCGGCAGCTGGCGCGGAGCGGCCGGGAGCAGGCGCGCGTGGCAGCGACCGAGCCGCGGCGGGCGGCGAGGCCAAGGCGGCCGCGGGGCGGCGCGTGCGCATTTTGATACTTCGGAGTCCGGCGCATGCAGAAACTGTGGCCGTATGCGCTGTGAAGGCGGTATTCGATGTCCGGCGAGTAATGCCTTGTGTTTTGTTTGTGATAAAAAAGGTCATTTTTCGCGAGTGTGCGAGCGTAAACAAGTTATGAGTAAAGTGTTAAATTTAAGTATCGAGTCGGAAAGTGAAAGCGAAGAAATGTTTTTTGTGAATACTATAGGAGAGGACACAAAACTCAGTAAGTCATTGAATGAATGGATTGTACGTATTACATGTAACGGTAAACAAATAAATATTAAGATAGATACAGGTTCCATGATAAATGTTATTTCTAAAAACGATTTTTTAAATTTAGGATTTTCAATTGAACAACTAGAGCCATTTACGAAACGTGTTCATTCTTTCACGGGAAATCGTTTACCTATTATTGGTATGCACAATCTGAATGTCATTTACAATAACAAAAATTATTTGTTACCGTTTGTGGTTGCAGACATGAATTGTCAAAATGTTTTAGGTTTAAAATCTTGTAGAACATTGGAGTTGATAAATTATATAGATATGATAAATATTGATAAATATTCTGGTTTGTTTAAAGGTTTAGGTAAGTTACCTGGAAAATATAGTATAGTAGTGGATAAAAATGTGCAGCCTGTAATGTGTCCTACTAGAAAAATACCGTTAGGGCTCAAAGATAAGTTATTTATAGAATTACAGAGAATGGAAGAGCTCGGTGTTGTGAGGAAAGTAATGCATCCGACTGACTGGGTTAATGCAATTGTATTAGTGGCTAAAAAAGATGGTAGCATTCGTGTATGCTTGGACCCGAGACCTCTTAACCGGGCAGTGCGGCGTGCGCAGTTTACGCTGCCCACCGTGACAGAGCTGGCTGTGAAACTGCGTGACGCCCGCGTATTCAGCGTGCTCGATGCTCGCTGTGGATTTTGGATGGTAGAAATTGATGATGCTAGTGCCGACCTTTGTACCTTCAGTACGCCGTTTGGCAGATATCAGTTTATGCGATTACCTTACGGTATAAGTTGTGCGCCGGAAGTTTTCCATGGAAAGCTTCGTCAGCATCTAGAAGACTTGGAAGGGGTTGAGTCTTTTATTGATGACGTCATCGTGTGGGGACGGTCACAGGAGGAACACGATAATAGATTACAACTTTTGTTGCAGCGTGCGCAAAAAATAGGTATTAAATTTAATCGCGATAAATGTCAGTTCGGTGTTTCGGAAATAACATATCTAGGTCACAGGTTTGATTCTAACGGAATGAGAGCTGATGAGAGCAAGGTTAAAGCTATACTGGACATGCCTCAACCCACGGATAGGAAGTCGTTGGAAAGGTTTTTAGGCATGATTAATTACTTGTCAAAATTTATACAAAATTGTTCAGAGTGTGTAAATGTACTAAGGAGTCTTTTAAAGAAAGACGTCGAATGGGTATGGGAGACGCAGCATTCGGATGCGATTGAGCAATTAAAAAGAAAAGTGGTCAGTGCACCGGTGCTGGCGCTGTATTCGGCGGAAGCGCCGGTCGTGCTGTCGGTGGACGCCAGCAGCGTGGCCCTCGGTGCAGTTCTGCTGCAGGACGGCCGGCCGGTTGAATTCGCATCGTTGACGCTCACAGACACGCAGTCCAGGTACGCACAGATAGAAAAAGAGATGTTAGCGATTGTGTTTGCTGTTGAACGGTTTAGACAATATATATATGGCAGGTCGGATGTCATAGTACATACTGATCACAAACCACTTGAGGCTCTGTTTAATAAACCGTTAGTGTCTGTGCCAGCTCGGTTGCAGCGTATGATGATGCGAGTGCAGGGATTTGACATTAAGGTGATGTATGTTCCGGGAAAATACATGTATGTTGCTGATACACTGTCAAGGGCACCCTTAAAGGAATCCATACAAAATTGCGTGTCTGAGGAAGTTGAAGTGCAGACTTGTTTCATGCTAAAAAATATACCGTTTAGTGAAATGAAAAGAGAGTTGATTAAAAGGGAGACTGAGGCAGATAGTGAGTGTAAACAAATAATTAAATATATAAAGAACGGTTGGCCAAGGAATAGGCGCGATATAAGTGAAAAGCTCCGTGTGTTTTGGCCATACTGTGCGGAATTTCAGTATATTGATGGTATGATTTTTAAAGGCAAGCGTGTGTTCATTCCGCGTGCAGTACGAGGAGAAATGTTAAGGCAAGTGCATGAGGGTCATTTGGGAATAGAAAGGTGTAAGCGACGAGCGCGTGAGGTTATGTTTTGGCCGGGGCTCGCTGAAGATGTGGAGAAAGAGGTGCGAAGATGTGAGGCGTGCGCGCTGCACGCGCCGCGCCCGCGGCGTCAGCCGCTTGAGCAGCACGAGGTACCCTCTTTGCCCTGGCACAAACTAGCTTCAGATATATTTGAATATCAGAGAAAGAGGTACATAATACTGGTTGATTATTATTCTAACTTTGTCGAAGTAGGACAGTTGACTGGTATAGGTAGTAAACAAGTTGTTAATTTTATGAAAGAACAGTTTGCACGACATGGGATACCGGCTGAACTAGTGACAGATAATGGTCCTGCTTATAGTTCTATGGAGTTTAAAAAATTCACTCGAGAGTGGGAATTTCACCATATTACTTCATCTCCACATTACCCTCAGTCGAACGGCAAGAGCGAAAGAACCGTTCAAACAATAAAAAATTTACTAAAAAAATGTGTAGATTCTGGTCAGGATTTTTCCTTAAGTTTACTTAATTTTAGAGCTACATCTCGAGATGGTTTAGATTCGCCAGCTCAAATGCTTATGGGTAGACGACTAAAGACAAAACTACCAATTACTCCCGAGTTGTTACGTGAATCGGTCAATAATAATCGTAATTACAGAGTTTTGATGGCTAAAAGACATTCAATAAAACAACAATACGATAAGACGGCGCGAGCGTTGAAGCAGGTATCAGTAGGCGATAAGGCGACATTAGTGTGCAACGGGCATAGGAAACCGGTTACTGTAATAGAACGCGCAGCGGAGCCGCGTTCATTTATAGTGGAGGATGCTCGCGGAAATAAATTTCGTCGCACGCGCAGTCAACTCGTAAAGCGCTCGGCATCCAATAGAAAAAGCACCGAGCCGACGTTTGTACCGGCTAGAGGAGCACACCGTACGAATATGAGTGTGTTACCTAGCATAGCAGTTAGACGCAGACGAAAAAATTGCATAGATTTAGGATTTAACGATAGATCGCAAAATGAACCAGGAACTGAGTCGTCATCATCGGCGCCATGCTCTGTAGGGACTCCGCTTTCTGGAGAGGGAACTACTTTAAATGTCTCAGCTGATTCTGCTGATAGTGTGCGTGCTGCGGTATCACCATCGCCGTCACCGCCAAATGTTCCAATAGAAAGGTCTCGGGAGCGAGCAGCACGAATGTTGTCAAATTTAATTTTTGGTGCTTCCAATATCGATTGACTTATATTGTTATGAGTTGAATAGCTATAGTTTAAAAAAAATGTTTTTTTTTAATTTTAACCTGCATACAGGTAATCATCATTATGTTATTATTAGCACTACCTTACCATATAAGTTGTTGGTTCCTTTATTATAAAAGTTGAGATTTCGTAGTTTTGTTTTGTTAATGAACAAATAAAAATAATTATATAGATGTACGTAGGAATAAAAAAAAAAGTGTACAAACAAACATTGCTAATTTGTTAAGTCTTATGATTATGATACATACTCATACTCAGCTGTTACTAGGTAGTTAGATTAAACACATTTATTTTTGTTGAGCGTACATCCGAAGTTTCACATTTAAATTAAGGTGTTTACTGTTATTCTTCATAAACGTTGTTTTGATTATTAATTGTTTGTCAACAATTTATTTTGTTAAGGGGAAAGATGTAGTATATTGCGGGTAGTTATTTTATCAAACATGTGGGTAGGTCTTACTTTCATATCAATAAATCAGTGTTAAACCAACTTGCGTGTGTTTCACTACAAGGACTAGGCCATCATAAGCGAGAAAGAGCTCATCCTGTGGGTCAAGGGCAGATATTTTTCAACCGGTGAGCGCTTACTCTCTTATGATGATGACCTAGTACTTTTTTGAAATTTAGCACAAAAATAGTTTGAGCTTACTTTTGAAAAAGGTCTAGGCCATCATAAGAGATGAGGAGCTCATCCAGTGGGTCAAGAGCAGAGTTCTATCAACCGTTGAGCTCTTACTCTTTTATGATGGCCTAGTACTTTTTTGAAATAAAGCACAAAATGAGTGTTAAGTGCTTACTTTTAAAAAGAACTAGGCCATCGTAAGAGAGAAAGAGCTCATGCTGTGGGTCAAGAGCAGATTATTAACCGGTGAGCTCTAAAACTCTCATGCATGATAGACTAGTACTTTTTTGAAATTGAGCACATAAATAGTTTTTTGTGCTTACTTTTGCAAAAAGGACTAGGCCATCATGAGAGAGTAAGAGCCCATCTAGTGGGTCACGGGAAGATTTTTATCAACCGGTGAGCTCTTACTCTCTTATGATGGCCTAGTAGTTTTTTGAAATTGAGCACAAAAATAGTGTTTTGTGCTTACTTTTGAAAAAGGACTAGGCCATCATAAGAGAGAAAGAGCTCATTCTGTGGGTCAGAGCAGATATTTATTAACCGGTGAGTTCTTACACACTTATGATGGCCTAGTACTTTTTTGAAATTGAGCACAAAAATAGTGTTTTGTGGTTACTTTTGAAAAAGGACAAGGCCATCATAAGAGAGTAAGAGCTCATCCACTGGGTCAAGAGCAGAGTTCTATCAACCGTTGAGCTCTTACTCTTTTATGATGGCCTAGTACTTTTTTGAAATTAAGCACAAAATGAGTGTTAAGTGCTTACTTTTAAAAAGAACTAGGCCATCGTAAGAGAGAAAGAGCTCCTGTGGGTCAAGAGCAGATTATTAACCGGTGAGCTCTTACACTCTCATGCATGATGGACTAGTACTTTTTTGAAATTTACCACAAAAATAGTTTTTTGTGCTTACTTTTGCAAAAAGGACTAGGCCATCATGAGAGAGTAAGAGCCCATCCAGTGGGTCACGGGCAGATTTTTATCAACCGGTGAGCTCTTACTCTCTTATGATGGCCTAGTAGTTTTTTGTAATTGAGCACAAAAATAGTGTTTTGTGCTTACTTTTGAAAAAAAGACTAGGCTATCATAAGAGATAAAGAGCTCATCCAGTGGGTCAAGTGCAGAATTCTATCAACCATTGAGCTCTTACTTTTTTATGATGGCCTAGTAGTTTTTTGAAATTGAGCACAAAAATAGTTTTTTGTGCTTACTTTTGCAAAAGGACTAGGCCATCATGAGAGAGTAAGAGCCCATCCAGTGGGTCAAGGGCAGATTTTTATCAACCGGTGAGCTCTTACTCTCTTATGATGGCCTAGTAATTTTTTGAAATTGAGCACAAAAATAGTGTTTTGTGCTTACTTTTGAAAAAAGACTAGGCCGTCATAAGAGATCAAGAGCTCATCCAGTGGGTCAATAGCAGAATTCTATCAACCGTTGAGCTCTTACTCTTCTATGATGGCCTAGTAGTTTTATGAAATTGAGCACAAAAATAGTGTTTTGTGCTTACTTTTGCAAAAGGACTAGGCCATCATGAGAGAGTAAGAGCCCATCCAGTGGGTCACGGTCAGATTTTTATCAACCGGTGAGCACTTACTCTCTTACGATGGCCTAGTAATTTTTTGAAATTGAGCACAAAAATAGTGTTTTGTGCTTACTTTTGAAAAAGGACTAGGCCATCATAAGAGAGAAAGAGCTCATCTTGTGGGTCAAGAGCAGATATTTATTAACCGGTGAGCTCTTACACACTCATGATGGCCTAGTACTTTTTTGAAATTGAGCACAAAAATTGGTTTTTTGTGCTTACTTTTGCAAAAAGGACCAGGCCATCATGAGAGAGTAAGAGCCCATCTAGTGGGTCACGGGAAGATTTTTATCAACCGGTGAGCTCTTACTCTCTTATGATGGCCTAGTAGTTTTTTGAAATTGAGCACAAAAATAGTGTTTTGTGCTTACTTTTGAAAAAAAGACTAGGCCATCATGAGAGAGTAAGAGCCCATCCAGTGGGTCACGGGCAGATTTTTATCAACCGGTGAGCTCTTACTCTCTTACGATGGCCTAGTAATTTTTTGAAATTGAGCACAAAAATAGTGTTTTGTGCTTACTTTTGAAAAAGGACTAGGCCATCATAAGAGAGAAAGAGCTTATCCTGTGGGTCAAGAGCAGATATTTATTAACCGGTGAGCTCTTACACACTCATGATGGCCTAGTACTTTTTTGAAATTGAGCACAAAAATAGTGTTTTGTATTTACTTTTGAAAAAAGGACTAGGCCATCATAAGAGATTAAGAGCTCATCCAGTGGGTCAAGAGCAGAGTTCTATCAACCGTTGAGCTGTTACTCTTTTATGATGGCCTAGTAGTTTTTTGAAATTGAGCACAAAAATAGTTTTTTGTGGTAACTTTTGCAAAAGGACTAGGCCATCATAAGCGAGAAAGAGCTCATCCTGTGGGTCAAGGGCAGATATTTTTCAACCGGTGAGCGCTTACTCTCTTATGATGACCTAGTACTTTTTTGAAATTGAGCACAAAAATAGTTTGAGCTTACTTTTGAAAAAGGTCTAGGCCATCATAAGAGATGAGGAGCTCATCCAGTGGGTCAAGAGCAGAGTTCTATCAACCGTTGAGCTCTTACTCTTCTATGATGACCTAGTACTTTTTTGAAATTGAGCACAAAAATAGTGTTTTGTGGTTACTTTTGAAAAAGGATAAGGCCATCATAAGAGATTAAGAGCTCATCCAGTGGGTCAAGAGCAGAGTTCTATCAACCGTTGAGCTGTTACTCTTTTATGATGGCCTAGTAGTTTTTTGAAATTGAGCACAAAAATAGTTTTTTGTGGTAACTTTTGAAAAAGGACTAGGCCATCATAAGCGAAAAAGAGCTAATCCTGTGGGTCAAGGGCAGATATTTTTCAACCGGTGAGCGCTTACTATCTTATGATGGCCTAGTATTTATTTGAAATTTAGCACAAAAATAGTGTTTTGTGCTTACTTTTGAAAAAGGACTAGGCCATCATAAGAGAGAAAGAGCTCATTCTGTGGGTCAAGAGCAGATATTTATTAACCGGTGAGTTCTTACACACTTATGATGGCCTAGTACTTTTTTGAAATTGAGCACAAAAATAGTGTTTTGTGGTTACTTTTGAAAAAGGACTAGGCCATCATAAGAGGGTAAGAGCTCATCCACTGGGTCAAGAGCAGAGTTCTATCAACCGTTGAGCTCTTACTCTTTTATGATGGCCTAGTACTTTTTTGAAATTAAGCACAAAATGAGTGTTAAGTGCTTACTTTTAAAAAGAACTAGGCCATCATAAGAGAGAAAGAGCTCATGCTGTGGGTCAAGAGCAGATTATTAACCGGTGAGCTCTTACACTACTCTCATGCATGATGGACTAGTACTTTTTTGAAATTGAGCACAAAAATAGTTTTTTGTGCTTACTTTTGCAAAAAGGACTAGGCCATCATGAGAGAGTAAGAGCCCATCCAGTGGGTCACAGGCAGATTTTTATCAACCGGTGAGCTCTTACTCTCTTATGATGGACTAGTACTTTTTTGAAATTGAGCACAAAAATTGTTTTTTGTGCTTACTTTTGCAAAAAGGACTAGGCCATCATGAGTGAGTAAGAGCCCATCCAGTGGGTCACGGGCAGATTTTTATCAACCGGTGAGTTCTTTCTCTCTTATGATGGCCTAGTCCTTTTTCAAAAGTAAGCACAAAATACTATTTTGTGCTCAATTTCATAAAACTACTAGGACATCATAAAAGAGTAAGAGCTCAACGGTTGATAGGATTCCTGCTCTTGACCCACTGGATGAGCTCTTTATCTCTTATTATGGCCTAGTCTTTTTTCAAAAGAAAGCACAAAACACTATTTTTGTGCTCAATTTCAAAAAATTACTATGCCATCATAAGAGATTAAGAGCTCACCGGTTGACAAAAATCTGCCCTTGACCCACTGGATGGGCTCTTACTCTCTCATGATGGCCTAGTCCTTTTGCAAAAGTAAGCACAAAAAACTATTTTTGTGCTCAATTTCAAAAAACTACTAGGCCATCATAGAAGAGTAAGAGCTCAACGGTTGATAGAATTCTGCTCTTGACCCACTGGATGAGCTCTTTATCTCTTATGATAGCCTAGTCTTTTTTTCAAAAGTAAGCACAAAACACTATTTTTGTGCTCAATTTCAAAAAACTACTAGGCCATCATAAGAGAGTAAGAGCTCACCGGTTGATAAAAATCTGCCCGTGACCCACTGGATGGGCTCTTACTCTCTCATGATTGCCTAGTCCTTTTTGCAAAAGTAAGCACAAAAAACTATTTTTGTGCTCAATTTCAAAAAAGTACTAGTCCATCATGCATGAGAGTGTAAGAGCTCACCGGTTAATAATCTGCTCTTGACCCACAGCATGAGCTCTTTCTCTCTTATGATGGCCTAGTTCTTTTTAAAAGTAAGCACTTAACACTCATTTTGTGCTTAATTTCAAAAAAGTACTAGGCCATCATAAAAGAGTAAGAGCTCAACGGTTGATAGAACTCTGCTCTTGACCCAGTGGATGAGCTCTTACCCTCTTATGATGGCCTAGTCCTTTTTCAAAAGTAACCACAAAACACTATTTTTGTGCTCAATTTCAAAAAAGTACTAGGCCATCATGAGTGTGTAAGAGCTCACCGGTTAATTAATATCTGCTCTTGACCCACAGGATGAGCTCTTTCTCTCTTATGATGGCCTAGTCCTTTTTCAAAAGTAAGCAAAAACACTATTTTTGTGCTAAATTTAAAAAAATTACTAGGCCATCATAAGGGAGTAAGCGTTCACCGGTTGAAAAATATCTGCCCTTGACCCACAGGATGAGCTCTTTCTTGCTTATGATGGCCTAGTCCTTTTTCAAAAGTTACCACAAAAAACTATTTTTGTGCTCAATTTCAAAAAACTACTAGGCCATCATAAAAGGGTAACAGCTCAACGGTTGATAGAACTCTGCTCTTGACCCACTGGATGAGCTCTTAATCTCTTATGATGGCCTAGTCCTTTTTCAAAAGTAACCACAAAACACTATTTTTGTGCTCAATTTCAAAAAAGTACTAGGTCATCATAGAAGAGTAAGAGCTCAACGGTTGATAGAACTCTGCTCTTGACCCACTGGATGGGCTCTTACTCTCTCATGATGGCCTAGTCTTTTTTTCAAAAGTAAGCACAAAACACTATTTTTGTGCTCAATTACAAAAAACTACTAGGCCATCATAAGAGAGTAAGAGCTCATCCAGTGGGTCAAGAGCAGAGTTCTATCAACCGTTGAGCTGTTACCCTTTTATGATGGCCTAGTAGTTTTTTGAAATTGAGCACAAAAATAGTTTTTTGTGGTAACTTTTGAAAAAGGACTAGGCCATCATAAGCGAGAAAGAGCTCATCCTGTGGGTCAAGGGCAGATATTTTTCAACCGGTGAGCGCTTACTCTCTTATGATGGCCTAGTATTTTTTTGAAATTGAGCACAAAAATAGTGTTTTGTGCTTACTTTTGAAAAAGGACTAGGCCATCATAAGAGAAAAAGAGCTCATTCTGTGGGTCAAGAGCAGATATTTATTAACCGGTGAGTTCTTACACACTTATGATGGCCTAGTACTTTTTTGAAATTGAGCACAAAAATAGTGTTTTGTGGTTACTTTTGAAAAAGGACAAGGCCATCATAAGAGAGTAAGAGCTCATCCACTGGGTCAAGAGCAGAGTTCTATCAACCGTTGAGCTCTTACTCTTTTATGATGGCCTAGTACTTTTTTGAAATTAAGCACAAAATGAGTGTTAAGTGCTTACTTTTAAAAAGAACTAGGCCATCGTAAGAGAGAAAGAGCTCATGCTGTGGGTCAAGAGCAGATTATTAACCGGTGAGCTCTTACACTCTCATGCACGATGGACTAGTACTTTTTTGAAATTGAGCACAAAAATAGTTTTTTGTGCTTACTTTTGCAAAAAGAACTAGGCCATCATGAGAGAGTAAGAGCCCATCCAGTGGGTCACGGGCAGATTTTTATCAACCGGTGAGCTCTTACTCTCTTATGATGGCCTAGTAGTTTTTTGTAATTGAGCACAAAAATAGTGTTTTGTGCTTACTTTTGAAAAAAAGACTAGGCTATCATAAGAGATAAAGAGCTCATCCAGTGGGTCAAGAGCAGAATTCTATCAACCATTGAGCTCTTACTTTTTTATGATGGCCTAGTAGTTTTTTGAAATTGAGCACAAAAATAGTTTTTTGTGCTTACTTTTGCAAAAGGACTAGGCCATCATGAGAGAGTAAGAGCCCATCCAGTGGGTCAAGGGCAGATTTTTATCAACCGGTGAGCTCTTACTCTCTTATGATGGCCTAGTAATTTTTTGAAATTGAGCACAAAAATAGTGTTTTGTGCTTACTTTTGAAAAAAGACTAGGCCGTCATAAGAGATCAAGAGCTTATCCAGTGGGTCAAGAGCAGAATTCTATCAACCGTTGAGCTCTTACTCTTCTATGATGGCCTAGTAGTTTTATGAAATTGAGCACAAAAATAGTATTTTGTGCTTACTTTTGCAAAAGGACTAGGCCATCATGAGAGAGTAAGAGCCCATCCAGTGGGTCAAGGGCAGATTATTATCAACCGGTGAGCTCTTACTCTCTTATGATGGCCTAGTAATTTTTTGAAATTGAGCACAAAAATAGTGTTTTGTGCTTACTTTTGAAAAAAGACTAGGCCATCATAAGAGATAAAGAGCTCATCCAGTGGGTCAAGAGCAGAATTCTGTCAACCGTTGAGCTCTTACTCTTTTATGATGGCCTAGTAGTTTTATGAAATTGAGCACAATTACACTCTCATGACGGCCTAGTACTTTTTTGAAATTGAGGACAAAATGAGTGTTTAGTGCTTACTTTTGAAAAAAGACTAGGCCATCATAAGAGATAAAGAGCTCGTGAGAGATGCACATGTTCGTTCTTTACATAGTGGACCTCAACTAACTTTTAATACGGTGAGGCAAAGCTACTGGATAATCCATGCTAGGAATTTAATTTAAAAGGTTATACATTCTTGCACTGTTTGCTTCAAATATTCTTGTAAACCAGCTAATCAATTGATGTGTCAATTACCGTCATTTCGTGTAACTCCGAGCAAACCTTTTTTAAATTCCGGCGTTGAATATGCAGGACCATTAACTTTAAAATTATATCATGGTCGATGTCAACGTACTTGTAAAGCCTATATTTGTATATTTGTTTGTACAGTTACTAAAGCAATTCATTTAGAATTAGTAAGATTTCGTTCAAATTAATTTTCGTTGAAAACGTTTACTTATTAAAATTTACAGCATAATATATTTTTTTTAACTTTTCACTCTCTTATTTTAAAAAACTGGCCAAGTGCGTGTCGGGCCACGCGCCGTAGGGTTCCGTAGTTACCTTATACCATACCATATTTAATACCACCTATAATTTTTCGTCTGCAAAAATAACTTTGTTTTTCACAGTGTTGGTATGAATGACAATGTTATATTTGCGGTTTTGGAAAATGTGCTATATCTCAAAAACTAATTACTATATCTCGTTCAAACCAATTTTGGTTGAAAGTGTTTATTAAGATCTACAGCATATATTTTTTTTAGATTTTTCACTCTCTTATTTCAAAAGTTAAAGGGGGGGGGGGGGACACACATTTTACCACTTTGGCGGTGTATATCTTTCAAACGGTTGACTTTGAGAAAAAGTTGTTTTTGAAACCTTAATGTCATTTTTAAAGACCTATCTATAGACACCCAACACGTGTTGGTTTGAAGAAAAAATTTTTTTTCAGTTTCAGTTCCATGTATGGGGTGCCCCCCCTTAATCTTTTATTTTTCTTATTTTAGCATTAAATTCGTTAAGCGGTTAACAGAATACATCTACCTACCAAGTTTCAACTGTGTAGTCTTAATACATTCGGAATAAAGTGGCTGTGACATACGGACAGACAGACAGACAGACAGACAGACGGACAGACAGACAGACATGACGAATCTATAAGGGTTCCGTTTTTTGCCATTTAGGCTACGGAACCCTAAAAACCGGCCAAGTGCTTGTCGGGCCACGCGCCATAGGGTTCCGTAGTTACCTTATACCATACCATATTTAATACCACCTATCATTTTTCGTTTGCAAAAATAACTTTGTTTTTCATAGTGTTGGTATGAATGACAAAGTTATATTTGCGGTTTTGGAAAATGTGCTATATCTCAAAAACTAATTACTATATCTTGTTTAAACTAATTTTGATTGAAAGTGTTTATTAAGATCTACAGCATATATTTTTTTTTGATTTTTCACTCTCTTATTTCAAAAGTTAAAGGGGGGGGGGGACACACATTTTACCACTTTGGCGGTGAATATCTTTCAAACGGTTGACTTTGAGAAAAAGTTGTCTTATAAACCTCAATGTCATTTTTAAAGACCTATCTATAGACACCCAACACGTGTTGGTTTGAAGAAAAAAATTTTTTTCAGTTTCAGTTCCATGTATCCCCCTCCCCCCTCCTTAATCTTTTATTTTTCTTATTTTTGTATTAAATTCGTTAAGCGGTTAACAGAATACATCTACCTACCAAGTTTCAACTGTGTAGTCTTAATACTTTCGGAATAAAGTGGCTGTGACATACGGACAGACAGACAGACAGACAGACATGACGAATCTATAAGGGTTCCGTTTTTTGCCATTTAGGCTACGGAACCCTAAAAATCATGTAACTTAACAAATTGTCCAAATTTCGAAGTGTCCGAAACTCTCGCTTGTATCAAAACCGTTCTACCCTCTTTAAAACTTTTTTACACAATCTTAATGAAAAACCAGTTCCTCTCGATATCGCTTGTTTCAAAACCGTTCTACCCTCAAATTTAACCAACTTTAAAACCTTTTTACACAATCTTAATGAAAAACCAGTTCCTCTCGCTATCGCTTGTATCAAAACCGTTCTACCCTCAATTTTAACCAACTTTAAAACCTTTTAACACAATCTTAATAAAAAAACCAGTTCCTCCGGGTCAAAATCGAGAAGAACAGAAAAAAGCTCAACATTTTTGAGATTTTTAACTGATTTCAAAAAAATTAAGAGGAGGTAATACACATACAGTTAGTTCGTTTTGTAGATGGGATCAAAAGGGAGGCCGACATAACTTCCGGCAGTTTTTGTCGAAGAGGCCTCCCAATTTGTGAACTGCTGATAGATTCGGTAGCTAGATCGTGTTTTCTAATTAACTTTTATCAATTTAACTTAATAATAATAATTAAAATCAGAACGCAACTATAAAATAATTTAATGCAAATTAAGGCATGAATGTACCGATAGTTTCTATATTTCCGCCGGTATAACTAAATAACTTTTTGTTGGTGGCTGATAATGGCATTTTTTAGAAATTTAAAATATATGTTTTTTCAGAAATTACACTCACTGCTGAACCACTATCGATCTCAAACTCCAAAATTATACCACCGATAGATACGCGCTCCGTCATCGGCCTCCCCTTTTTACACCGTATATTATAAAAAATTGTTTTACAAAACAAAAAACCGACTTCAAAACCCCACTCTACCTCTAAAAAGCAATAAATAATATTGAAATCACTAGATACGCATTATCATTGTAATAAAACACGTCTATTGAAGGCGGGTGGGGCTGGAGGACAACATTTTTTTATTCTAACAGCCCCACCCGACTTCAATAGACGTGTTTTCCTTTTTAGTGTAAATACTTTCTGTATTAAAAGACTCACCGTTGTCGTCGTCACCGTCGTCCACCGAACCTTCGTTCACAAACTTCACTTTACTTTCGTTAGGGCACATTTTACGTAAATGACCCTTGCCGTTACACTTTTTACGTTTGTAATCTTTAAACCGACACTGCCTTTCTATTGTCTAACTTCAAAATCTATCGCAATCGCTTTCAGGATGTAACACATTAAAGCTTCATTTTCGCACAAATAAAAACTTACCAAAGAAATGCAGCAATGTGTCCTTCCATCTGTCAAACGAAAGCGATTGCGTGCGATAGATTTTTTTAAATTAGACTAGACCATGGGTCTCCAAACATTTTAGCATAAGGGCCAGACTAACTCCTTCATGAAGTCCCAAGGGCCAGGATTTAGCTAACTCCGTATCAACATACTGTAAATTACAGTATTGTTGATAAGATCCGGCGTGCTTTCGCGGGCCAGATTGTTAGTGCTCGCGGGCCGGTAGTTTGGAGACCCCTGGACTAGACAATTAGCCCACTGCCTTACTATTGTCTAACTTCAAAATCTGATGCGATTTGGTTGCCATAAAAACAGTTAATCTAATTTCAATGTCACTAACGTTGACTTCATCTAACTTTTATTTGACCTAAAAATAAATGACATAATTTTTATTTAACCTATTATTCATTTGTCATCATTATTATTTCCCATATTTACATTTGTTCTAACGTTTATATCCCATAAGTATCATTTGATATATCGCTTTTTTATCTAACTTACATTTCATATACATATCATTTGATCTAATTTTACATGTTATAATCAACTTTTACTTAAAATAGAAATAACTAGCTTTTGTTATTATGATGCTTGCTTAATAATCAAATCCACTAATGTTTAATGTACTTACATCTATTAGCATATATATATTATAACATAACAATGACTAGACATGCAAGCAAGCATACAAGCATGCATGTAGCTTGTGAGTAGGTTAGGTTAGGTAAGTGTTTTGACCACTCGCAGCGGAGTTCCACAACGCTTGCTTGCATGCTTGCTTGCATGCTGCATGCTTGCTTGCATGCTGCATGCTTGCTTGCGTGCTGCATGCTTGCTTGCATGCTGCATGCTTGCTTGCTTGCAGGCTTGCTTGCTTGCAAAATGCTTGCCGGGGGGTGCAGGGGGGCCTGCCCCCCTGCTCGGGGGGGTCGGGGGGCCTGAGGCCCCTCGCTATAAAGAAACACTTTTAATGCACCTACCAGTAGGTTAGGTTAGTGTTTTGACCACTCGCAGCGGAGCGAGCGAAGCGAGCGGAGCTCCACAATGCATGCATGCATGTTGCATGCTTGCTGCATGCTTGCTTGCATGCTGCATGCTTGCTTGTATGCTGCATGCTTGCTTGCATGCTGCATGCTTGCTTGCACGCTGCATGCTTGCTTGCATGCTGCATGCTTGCTTACTGCATGGCTGTTTGCATGCTGCATGCTTGCTTGCTTGCTGCATGCTTGCTTGCATGTTGGGTACTTGCTTGCAAAATGCTTGCTGGGGGGTGCAGGGCGGCTGGCCCCAGGCCCCCCGCTGTAAATAAAAACTTAATACACCAGGTAGGTTAGGTTAGTGTTTTGACCACTCGCAGCGGAGCGATACTGTAATTTTGGCAGTAAGCTAACTGTTTTAGAACCCTTTATGGAGGATTTAAAGCATGGGTGTGGATAAAAATATATAAGTAATGGAATCATATTTTTGGGCTATGCTTGTTTTTATAGCATTTAAATCATAGGTCAAATAAAATTATGTTAAATGTTGAATAGAGTAAATGAATGTTATATGAAATGTGCTTTATATTATCTGTTAATTAGATCAAATGATTATTGTGTCAAATAGTTTTTATATCACATGTATTTAGGTCAAGTGAAATTATATTAACCGTATGTTATATTATTTGATCGGTATGTCAAATGAAATTATATGAAATGTTATTATATCCTCTGATCGTTAGTGCATGTAAATTTAGGTCATACATTACACACCCTCAAAATCTATCGCAATCGCTTTCAGGATGTAATCCATTGAAGTTTATTTTTGGCACAAATAAAAACTTACCAAAGAAATGCAGCAATGTGTCACATCCATCTGTCAAACGAAAGCGATTGCGATAGATTTTTAAAATTAGATAATTAGCCCTCTGATTAGACTTATGGTTAGTAAACCCACAGACACTGCATTTTTATTTTTTAGAAATGATGCTGAACACGCCGTCCGGGCCCGTTGCACCAAGGCCGCTCGCGCCTGGCGCCGCCAGCGACGAGCCCTGTCGCGCACATCGCACGCTTTCTGCCAAGTCGATGGCCTTCGCTAGGGTCAGCTCACGTTGATCCTGCACGAAGAGTTTGTCCCGCTCGTGTCCTACTGCCATGCCCATGATAAATTTATCCAGCAAGGCCTCTTCTAAATTTTTGACTGCACAGTGGGCTGCCAACCCTCTAATCCTAGCTGCCCATTGAGTGTGGCTTTCACTGGTCGTTGTGATGCAGAGTAAAACATTGATTTATCTGCAAACCCAAACCTCTTCGGTGTGAAGTGATCATCGAAGAGTTTCACAATAGCCTCGTATTCTAATTCTTCAACCTTGTTAGGCAACGCCAAGTCGCTGGCTAACTATAATGTTGACTCGCTTAACGAAGTTAACAACGAGTTTGGGCTCGTTTGAATCATCTTGACAAGTACTTTAATGGGAAATAGTGTCCAAGTATCTGATGATGGAGCTGGAGGAAGGCCATAGGAACTCTATAATAAATCCATGCAACCCCATCGAGTTTGGGCTCGTTTGAATCGTCTTGGAGAGTTCTTTGTTGGTAAAAAGTTTCCAGGGTCTGATGATGAAACCGGAAGAAGGGCACTGGCACTCTGTAATAAAACCATGCAACCCCATCGAGTTTGGGCTCGTTTGAATCGTCTTGACTAAGTGCTATGATAGAAGAAAGTATATTTTTATTAGTCTTAGCTCGTTAACTAAAAAGCAGAAAATAATAATTTATTGAAAAAAAAACTTTCTAAAAACACGTTTTTAAAACCGACTTGATTATTACAAAAAAATCGGACTAAAAAAAACATCGTGGGCTCGTGGGGCGCATAATGGACGACAAAGGTTACCTATCTTAAGATCGAATTTTGTGTTGGTCGAATTTCATTTTACCGACAACTTTTCGACTATTTTCGTTTCGCATTTTTTTACTTCGTCGAAATCACGTTTCCCACTGTATCAGTTGCCCTAATTAATTCGATTTTTTCGTTACTCCGACGTCTTGACCGAAAAACTTTTGACCGAGGTAATGCTCGGTCGAAAAAACGTTTCGTCGAAGTATTATATGCCCGAACATTCATTATTCCACTGATTTATTTGCCATAATTTCAGTTCACCAAACGCCTTAAAAACTAGTGGCACACTATTTCCGATTCCTAATCTTCGTAGCGAGTCGTATTTTTTCTAGTGTAATATTTAATATTCTAATGTTATTAGTTGATTTTCAAAATCTTTATAAACTGGAATCGGATAAATTTTCGTTATGTTCTGAAAATTTATTATTTATTATAAATCGTTTTCTGTTTAGACTCAATAAAAATGCATGCAAAATAACTACCAACACTCGATTCTAGGTTAACTAATATTTTCCCAAATTTTATACGCATGCAACATGCAAGCAGGCATGCAGCACGCAAGCAGGCATGTAGCATGCAAGCAAGCATGCAGCATGCAAGCAGGCATGCAGCATGCAAGCAAGCGTGCAGCACGCAAGCAGGCATGTAGCATGCAAGCAAGCATGCAGCATGCAAGCAGGCATGCAGCATGCAAGCAGGCATGCAGCATGCAAGCAAGCGTGCAGCAGGCATGCAGCATGCAAGCAAGCATGCAGCATGCATGCAAGCATTTTGGAGCTCCGCTCGCTACGCTCGCTCCGCTGCGAGTGGTCAAAACACTAACCTAACCTAACCTACTGGTAGGTGCATTAAAAGTTTTTCTTTATAGCGGGGGGCCTCAGGCCTGCCCCCCTGCACCCCCCGGCAAGCATTTTGCAAGCAAGCACCCAACATGCAAAAAACAAGCAAGCATGCATCAAAGCGAGCAAGCAAACAAGCAAGGACGGAATATGCATGCATTATTAAGATCCACCCGCTTTGCTCGCTCTGCTACGAGTGGTCAAAACACTGACTTAACCTAACCCACCAATGTCAAAGTCAAAGTAAAAGTAAAAAATATCTTTATTCAAATAAACTTGCGGCCAAATGATATTCGGTAAAATGTTGTTCTGGTGAAGTGAAAGTATGGCAAATAAGTTATCTGGCAAATGAAAAAAAGCTAAAAGAGACTTAGGCCAATAGTAAAAAGTTAGTTTGAAAATCGGTGAAACGTTGTTCGGTAAAATGAGACATATGCCAAATGATATTTCGATGATTTAAAAATATGGCAAACAAAACATATAGCAACAAAGATGTCGGTCAACAGTTTTCGGTCAAATGAAATTAGGACAAGTAAATTTCGGACATGTGATCGGTTACCGGTATTAGGGTTATAATATTACAGAAGAATTTATTTTTTACTTTTTAGTTTGTTTTTAATAGTCCGTTTTAATGTTTTTTTAGTCCAATTTTTTATGTAATAATTTTTCTTTACTCTCACTTTATATTTTTTACTCACACTTCTTTACTCACCCTGCATATTTCTTGACTCACACTGCATATTTCTTTACTCACACAACATAATTTTCAATTGTTTACTCACCTTGCAATTTTCTTTACTCACACTGCATATTTCCTTACTCCCCCTGCATATTTCTTTACTCACACAGCTCACACTGCATATTTCTTCATGCTGGAGAGGTGAAAAGGATTTTTCTATAATTCGCTCATCCTCGATTCAAATAAAACTTAGTTTTTGTAATAACATATTTATTTCACTACCTGTTTAGATGCCTAGGATGATGATGCGAGGTAGCTTTGAGGTAACGATCTGTGTGTGTGGGTTTTCTGTATACAGAGCAGGGACTGATTTACCGGAAAATTACGGTACTTTTATTTATCGGTATGACGTCATACCTATTAAAAACGGTTCCTTCATTATTTTGATACCTTAATTTTTCGGTACCTTTATTTATCGGTATGACGTCATACCTATTAAAACAACTGTCCCTTCATATTTTGATACCTTAATTTTTCGGTACCTTTATTTATCGGTATGACGTCATACCCATTAAAAACTATTCCTTCGAATTTCGATACCTTAATTTTTCGGTACTTCAATATTGGTACCGAAATATGACAACCTTTATTTTGAGGTACCGCTATTTAACCGTTATTTTATTTCGGTACCGAAATGCACTGTATTGAACACGAACCGACAAGTTCCGTGCATTTCGCGAGTAGGTACAGACGGTAGAGAGAGACTCCGGTGTACAGTGTACACTTCAGTACAGTACGAGGCATTTCATTAATCTTGAAATTTTTTCGACGGAGTGGGAGAAAATGCGCGCATGTGCACTTTGGGCTCTGAATAAATTTTTTATGTTCTTTTCATTTTTAATGTTATACCGAGGCTAAAATTACAGTTCGTTTTTATTACAAAAAATACATTTATCATAAGTTTAAATAAAAAATTAATGTAAGAAAGAAAAAAAATATTATGGAAATAAATCTGTATGTTTATCTATACTTATGTATATAAATCGGTTTGACCGATTTGGAAGCGGTTATTAAATAGATAAAGTATGAATTATTTAAAAAGTTTAAAATAAAAAGCAAAATAAAAAAATAAATAAAACCCACGTCACTTAAAATAGTTATTCTTAATCTTTCAATCCCTGAGCGGCCCGATCGGGCCGCTCAACAATGGGAAATCTTTTGTGTCTCACTACTCTAATTTTCCGGGAATAGGTAGGTATTCTTAATTAAAAAAAGCGGTCAAGAGTGAGTCGGACTCGCGCACCGAGGGTTCCGTACAATCATAAATATATTTTGATATGTTACTTTAGTACCTACAGTCTTTAAAAAAGTAGGATAGACGGCGGACAGGTGGAAGGGCGAACAGGCGGACAGTTAATTTACAAATCTTAACCACAGCTGCTTATGGTGACTGAAAAACGTTTCAGCCACTCCACAAACTGATGAAATGTTATCGATTTAACCTTTCAACGCCCGGAAAAAGAGACACAATAGATATTCCATTGTTATCCGGGACCAGGAGGCCGCTTGGGCGTTCATGAATTAAACGTAAGGAATAATATTGCTAAGCAATATTATTGGTTATTCTAAGTAGGAACTTATTTTTCTTTATTCGTACGGCAGATAGTAGGTAATGACCATTCTGAATTTCGACAATCAATTATTTCGAATTTTCGACAGGGTGAATTTCGAAAAACAATAGTGCGACTACTCACTGCTTCGTCAGAACATATTTCGATTTCGACACACACAACTTCGAATAACACTACTTCGACAGAACCCTTCTTCGAAATGCACTTGTTCGACGGATCTCTATTTCGACGGAACATACCTTCGACAAAATACTGCTCTGAAATGTGACAATATTAATTGAATTCCACTTTATTATTAGCATAAGAAAGACCTATTAATACTAACATGTGTAATAAAAAAATCAAGAAGACTTATTACTATTATTAATAATTTAAATTCTCTATATTATCTGAAGATATGATTGTTATAATTATTAAAAACATAGTTGATTATTATTTATGTTTTTATTTTGTAAGTACCTTAAACCAAAAAGCGGAATTCAATAATTATTGTCACATTTCAGAGTAGTATTTTTTCGAAGGTATGTTCCGTCGAAGTAGTGTTATTCGTAGTAGTGTGTGTCGAAATATGTTCTGTCCAAGCAGTGAGTAGTCGCACTATTGTTTTTAAAAATTCAGACCCTGTCGAAATAATTGACTGTCGAAATTCAGAATGACAGTCGTAGGTAATTATAACGGGTGGCGCAAAAGTAAAGACCCTATTTGGTTCAGCTATAACATTTTTTCTAAATTAGAAAACTAGATTTAGGTTTTTTTAAATGTATATTTGTGCCATTAAATTTCGTACCATTAGGATTTAAAGATGATGTCTTTTAAATGGTGACCTCCAGAGTTGATACACATTTGAGCCCTATTTATGACATTTTGCATAACTTGCCGTAACACTTCCTGCGATATGTTCGTTATTTCTTGACGAATGTTTTCTTTTAGAGCTGCGAGAGTCTGTGGCTTGTTCACATACACCCGAGATTTCAAAAAACCCCAAAGAAAGAAGTCTGGACTGGTCAGTCCTGCCGGACGGTGGGGAAATCGTCGACGAAATTCACGTTGTGTTCTTATCACTGATGAATTATTCCGTAAGAACATTGACACAATTATTCCACGTTCTTGGGGAGTAAAACGGTCCATGTTTATTTTCAGTGTATTTTATATTTGTTCACTACACAATTTTCAACAACAGAATGACAGAAAATGTCATATAAAAAAAATAAAAGTATTTTCTTTAGTGCCAGTACTTTTGCGCCACCCGTTATTAGAACCAGCCACCAATTATTATTGTAGTATTAGGTCAGCGCCATCTCTTGACCAATAGTGGAACTATTTTTTTCTTCTTAGGTCAGCGCCATCTGTTGACTGGTAGTGGCGCTAATATTATTTGTTTGTTTTTTGAATTTCTAAAAAATTGTGTTATATTGAGGCATCGTTTTGTTTTTCATGTAATCCTTACATAAACTACTATCACATAGAATTATTTCAGATTTTTCTCTTTGCAAACTTCGGAGATAAGGGAGGGGGACGGTTTTTTTTACATTTTTCATCATAAGTCGAAAACTATGCGTCCTAAAAAAAAGGAAAAAAATGTTTTATAATGTGCAAACAGCGCTCTTTCATATGATACCCCACATTACCTAGTCACCTCACTTCAAATTTTTAAGACTCCTTTTCAGTACCTACCTGTTGTAAAAAAAAAAATTTTTTATTTCTTTCTTATTTGCAAAATAGTTGGACAAATATCATCTTAAACTATTCCAAATTTCAAGTTGATACCATTAGTAGTTTTCGAGATATCCAGCTGTGACAGACAGACAGACTGAGTCACACCATAAGGGTTCCTTTTTTTTACCATTTTGGTGAGTCCGTTACGCCAGCAAGAAAGTAGCTTCTAGAGGGAAGCGAGTTTGATGAATAATTTGTGCGCAATTTGTGGGCCTTATAGTTTTGGAATAAAACGGGAAAAACGAATTCTGCTGGGGTAACGGTACTCCAGCAGGAAGATTCTAAACTAATGATCGAAGAGAAATAAATGATATATGGGCGGGTAGCTTGATACTAGCAAGAAATGTGCGCCAAATATATAATTTGTGGGCCTTATAGTTTTGGAGATATTTGATTTCCTGCTGGCGTAACGTTTTGCCGGATCCCAGATCTCGGAAACTACTAAATGTGCGATCTTACAGTAAACATACAGAAGTAGCCCCTAATTTGTGCTATTTGTGCGGTAGAAAACATTTTAAAAATATTCACAAATTTTAAAGTAATCGGGCATTTTCTGAAAACAGTAAAAAAATTCTAGCGCCTTAACTACCACATAAATAAAGAAACTAAAAACGGTGTTCTATTCTTCTTATTATTTCTCATTACCATAAAAATTTTGAAAACCGCACACATACATGTTTTTGAATAATACCCACATGAAGGTGAGACCGACCATGTCATGACTTTGACGGTCAGCAGGATAAAAATATGAGAGATTATTTAGATCCTGGCCCAATGAATAATCTGTGCAGTTAATGAAGTACATGCTCTGAAATTTTCAGCTTCAAATTCTTCGTATTAAAGGAAATATCAATTAAAATCCAAAACAACTGTCAGTATTCCTATTAACCGACCAAATTCGATAGACCACAAAAAAGCGACGCGTTCATACATATTGATGACCTCCTTAACTTTGTTGTCGAACAGGATTGTACACGTCACGTCTACGTACATTTAAGTGAAAAAGTGATTTGAGTGAGTGCTTTTATTTAAATAACGAATGAAGTTATTTCTGTTACATTTCATTTTTTACTTGAATTGAAAGAATTTTAACCATTTTAACATTATTTTAGTAAAAAAATAAAGGATGTTTTGTAATTTTATTTCGTTTTTTTTTTGTTATACCTAACTAGGTACTTAATGTACCTACAATGCGATTAAATTGACAATAGACAGTGATCCCTTGCATGCAACTTCTACATGGATGTAGGTCTCTTCACAGAGGGCCTAGTACGAGTTGGTTTTTTGTTCTCACTTCACTTTACGAATAGTTAACTATCGTTTTCATTCTTTCACTCGTTCACTCACTCGCATGATTTCCTCTCTTTCACTCGATACTATTTGTAAAGTGAGGTGAGAAACACAACTAGTACTAGGCCCTCTGACGTCCATTATACAAGTTGTATAATGGACGTCAGTGGTCTCTATGGAAAAGATAAAATGTTACAGATTAAAAAACGTCGTTTTATAGCACAAGCGCTATGAAGTTGGTCACTATCTTCTGTTGTAAAATTAATTGCATTTTAAGTAAGTACTTAGGTACCTTAATAAAATGTTATTACAATAAATACCTACTTGTTACACCAAAACTAAATACCTACCTTAATAATAATACGCGAGTGAAGTGCCCGTTTAACTGATTTTAGTACTTCTTTCCGGTTCGAATGAAGTTATAAACATATACCTACCTAAGACAGCTAGGTAGTTGTTTTCTGTTATTGAAAATAAAAACAGCTATGCTTTTGATGTTTAGACAACAATGATTCTGGTATATTTCACTAAGAAGTAAACAGATCTTCTAGTAACTTAAGAAATTTAGCTGGTTTCATAGTCACGTGTTCGAAGAGTGCCGTCCGCAAAATATATAATCTGGGTGTAATGTAACAGATCAACGCCACATTGTATTGGTATAAATGCAGGCTCTAACTAACCATTTAAATGTTAAAACACTATTTACCCACATTTGCCAATAAGAAGTTATGAACGCAACTGTACAAACAATTTTTCTGTATAATACGACACATTAAAGAAGGTCATCAATATGTATGAACGCGTCGCTTTTTTGTGGTCTATCGAATTTGGTCGGTTAATCGGAATACTGAGAGTTGTTTTGGATTTTAATTGATATTTCCTTTAATACGAAGAATTTGAAGCTGAAAATTTCAGAGCATGTACTTCAGTAACCGCACAGATTATTCATTGGGCCAAGATCTAAATAATCTCTGATATTTTTATCCTGCTGACCGTCAAAGTCATGACATGGTCAGTCTCACCTTCATGTGGGTATTATTCAAAAACGTGTATGTGTGCGGTTTTTAAAATTTTTATGGTAATGAGAAATAATAAGAAAAATAGAACACCGTTTTTAGTTTCTTTATTTATGTGGTAGTTAAGGCGCTAGTTATTTTTTTCTGTTTTCAGAAAATGCCCGATTACTTCAAAATTTGTGAATATTTTTGAAATGTTTTCTACCGCACCAATAGCACAAATTAGGGGCTACTTCTATATGTTTACTGTAAGATCGCACATTTAGTAGTTTCCGAGATCTGGGATCTGGCAAAACGTTACGCCAGCAGGAAATCAAATATCTCCAAAACTATAAGGCCCACAAATTATATATTTGGCGCACATTTCTTGCTAGTATCAAGCTACCCACCCATATATCTTTTATTTCTCTCCGATCATTAGTTTAGAATCTTCCTGCTGGAGTACCGTTACCCCAGCAGAATTCGTTTTTCCCGTTTTATTACAAAACTATAAGGCCCACAATTTTTTTATTTGGCGCACATTTACACCGAATTGCGCACAAATTATTCATCAAACTCGCTTCCCTCTAGAAGCTACTTTCTTGCTGGCGTAACGGACTCCATTTTGGTACGGAACCCTAAAAAGGTTAAATAATTTTTACGAAAATATCTCCTGACTCACATTAATGTACAGTACGAGGCATATAACTTGAAATCGGGTGGGGATTGTGCGAAACGCGTATTTTGGGTATGCGTAGCGGTGAGGGGCGCGGGCGGTGGGCGAGGGGCGCGCGCCATTGGTCGCTCACAAGAGCACATGCGCGAACTTATCTCCACTCCGTCGAAAAAATTTCAAGATACGTGCCTAGTACTGTAATATTAACCTATACATACACACCTATTCAAAAAAAATCATCGGGTCTGCAATTGCCATCTCTCTGTTCTTCAAAAGTACCTATATTCCCAATATTGTTCCCAATACAAAATATTAGTTCATTTCGACGCAGGTAATGGAAGCCCCGACGCGACGGATATCTGTCAGTCAGATATTATATATCAGTCAGGTTATATCAGTATCTATCACCCATAGTACAGGCTTCGCCTAGCTAGTAAATCAAATGACCGTGTATGTGAAATATGTACTACACATTTTTTTTTTGTTTTGGTAGGTATATTTTTTAAGGGTACCTATAAAAATTTGAGGATTGGGCTGTAATTAATATTGTAAGGAGTAATCATCAATCATCGTCTGCGTCTGTTTTATCAGTAATAAAAGAGACGCAATGATAGCCATTCAGAAAATTGAAGTTTTAAGAGCTTGTAATACCGCCCCCAGCCCCCCTAGCATGAAGATGAACGACAAAACACGATATAATACCTTTATAAGAGGTTAAGCTAACCCAAATATAACGGTACCGTTATATTAACGGTACCGTTAATATAACGGTACCGTTATATTTGGGTTTGGGTTGAGTAATTAAAAATTGCGGTACCGCTTTGATGAGGTACCGAAAAACAGATATACCGGAAAATTGCGGTACCTTTTTATATCGGTATGACGTCATACCTATTTAAAACTATACCTTCATATTTTGATACCTTAATTTTTCGGTACTTCAACATAGGTTCCGTAATTTCGGTACCTCTATATTTCGGTGGTTTTATACCGAAATAAAATTTATCGGTATCCTAAGTAAGGGTAGAATATTTCGGTACCGCTATATTAATCGTAAAACATACCGAAATTTAACAACCGCAACCAATCCCTGATACAGAGTGGCTGAGTGTACCGTCAGCGCGCGCCTTAATCTTGACATCTAGGAATGCTAAGCTTCTCTCTGCCTCTATCTCACAAGCGTCCACCCAGACACACGAAAAAGCACCAGTTACAGAGGCGGGAAGTAGATAGACAGCCAGTATTTTTGCCATATGTAAAGGGAGTGACGGATGAGGTCTCAAATATATTACAAAAGTACGCCGTAAAAACTATCTTCACTCCTTTAAAAAAGGTATCGCAATGTCTACGGTCCCCGAAAGAGATTTCCTTTGGAGAAACCTGGTGTTTATAAGATCGACTGCAGTTGTGGTAGTTCATATATCAGCCAAACTAAACGCACAATAGCATGCCGTATAAAGGAACACATTAAAAGCGGTCAAAAACAACGATACGCAAAAATCGGCCATCGCTGAACATTTAATTCATTCGGACACAAATCACTGGATTGAGTTACATAACCCTCAGATCATCTCAACAGAACGCCAATACATACCAAGAATGGTCAGGGAAGCGATTGAAATTACCAAATACAAAAATTTCAATCGTGATGATGGGTTTAAATTGTCGAGTGTCTGGAATCCAGTAGTCCGGCTGTGTCAAAACAACAAAAATAAAAAAAGTGCCGTTCCGCGTACAGATACAGTGAGTGTCGTGTGCCGAGAACAGACTCGAATGAATAGTGAGTTTGCAGACAGTGGTACCGGTACCGACCGTAATAAAAGAACTAGACGGAGGGTAGACCGATTCGTCTGCCAATAACATCTACCCGCACGTGACAACCGACAGGTCTTCCGTGATCATGGCGCATGCAACTGCGCCGAAATATCGGAGTCTCAAAAATAAAAAGGTACATGGTGAAAATCCCGATATAGTTTATTTTAATAATGTGCTTTAATTTCGTACAACGAAGTACTTCACACACTACAGTTTTTGATTTAATTACAAGTGTATAGTTTTCAGATTTTTCTCTGTACTTCTAGTATAAGACGATATTACTTGCCAAATTTCATAGTTCTTGGTCAACGGAAAGTAGGTACAGTACTAAGCACGTATCTTGAAATTTTTTCGACGGAGTGGGGATAAGTTCGCGCATGTGCTCTTGTGAGCGACCAATAGCGCGCGCCCCTCTCCCGCCGCGCGCGCCCCTCACCGCTACGCATACCCAAAATACGCGTTTCGCGCAATCCCCACCCGATTTCAAGTTATATGCCTCGTTCTACCCTATGAATTTTGCTTCCCTTGAGTGTCGAAATAGGCGTTTTTTGCTGAATAAACGGGCCGTATCTTTTTTTTACGTAAACATAGAAGTTTGATTTTTTCACAGCTTCAAAAGACTCAGGTCTACGGTCTTTTGAAGCTGTGAAAAAATCAAAACCATGTACTCAGGTATATGGTTTTAATTTCAATTTTATACCTCCACGCGATAAGTCATGACAGACAGACAGACGGACATGAAAGTGATCCTATAAGGGGTTTGCTTTTTCCTTTCGAGGTGAGGAACCCTAAAAGTAATAGCTTTACGAGTGACAAAGTTCTAAACTGTATAAGTATGTACATTTATTTATAAACGTGACGAACATACTTCATCTTTTAGGCAAGTATTATTTTAATTTCATCATTATTTCACACTAAAGCTTGGTCAAACAAAAGTTACTATGAAATGCTTAACAATTGTTTATTAGGTTTATTTTCTGATGTACCATGAGCAACAGCGTCGCTTAACCACTGCTAAGGTTAAAATCGCTTGCACGCCGCGCCCGCTGTCACATGCGTTTAGTTCGTGCAGGGGCGATACGCGCGCACACGAATTTTGTTGCAAACTGGTTAAGCGACGCTGTTGCCCATAGTACATACCTAGGTACTTAGTAATAAACACAAAGTAGGAACAGCTTTTTATAAACAACTAGCTTCCGCCCGTGACTTTGTCCGCGTAGACATTCCGAACATCACTAATTAGGTTTTGCACAATTGAATGGAAATCTTAAAGATGTTGTCTTAATCGAAAACAGAGCTGAGCTGAATAAGCAGTTTACTGTCTAACAATGGACCCGCTTTGACTCGAATAGCATTGTCTTATGTATAAAAATGTAGTTACAGATTAGTTAATAACTTAAACATTTAGTTAACATTCAATCTTGGTGTCGATTCTGTTTAAACTTAACCAAATTGACAGGACATGACTAACCTTAATTTATGCATTCTGTTTTTGTCTTTTCGATACAGAAAGAAAAAGATGAAAAACTAAAATTAGTTGTTGTTGCCAAAGGAATCGATACCAGAACAATACCTATTAAAATATTGCATGACATTCAGAACAGCTAATATAAACAGTAAATCTAGCATCCATCGCAATCGCTTTTAGATTAACTCAGTACAGTTCTCTCAGTATATACAAGTTTTAACAAGTGTTTTTATGTCAAGGATGGATTGCACGCAAATTGTACTGCCCCCCTAACATGACTACCGAAACGCAGGATGTATAACTCAAGATATAGTCTATATAGTTCTACTGTTTTGTTCAACTAGTAGAACTAAACTACTACTTTCTACTGGTAGGAATAAACAGATATTTTTCTCCGTTTAGTCCTAATAGTAGAAATAAATGAACTAATTAGAAAATATAGTTATGTTCATTTCTAATAGTAGGACAGAACGGATAAAAAAAAAATTGTAACCGTATAGTTCAACAATGACTTCTACTGATGGGACAAAACGGATCCATTTAGTCCTAAAAGTATTGTCTGTTTAGTTCTACTAATTTCCGTAAAAAAGTAATACAACTAAAAGGACTTTTCTGTCCGTTTAGTCCTATTAAATTTTGTACAGAAATTTGTAGAACTAAAAGGATTTCTTTCTTCGTTTAGTTTTAATAGTAGAACTGAACGATAGAACTATATGGATACAATGACACTCAAAAGACAATGGATTTTGACAGTTGGGTGTCGATAAAAAGCTATATCATGCGATATATATTGTGTTTCGGTGGTCATGCTAAGGGGGCTCAAAGCGATTGTGATAGAAGCAATAAAATATTCAGAATCACTAATCACTAGAGCACTGTCAGTCCACATCATATACTACTTGTCTTCTTTGGCAGGGGCGTCCCCAGAGGCTTTGTCGTGGGGCGTGGATTCCTTGGCGGGGTGGGCGTGGGGCGTGGATTCCGCAGCAGATAGGTCGTGGGGCGTGGAGTCGGCGGCGAGGTCGCGGGGCGTGGCGTCGGCGGGCAGGCCGAGGTCGTCGTCGTCCTTGCCGTACAGCTCGGGGTAGTGCGACATGCACTCCTGCATGACGCTGAACTTCTCGTAGCAGTCGCTGCCTTTGGGCTCTGCCTCGCTACCGAAACATTAATACAAATACAAAAATGTTTACCTATTCAACAAACAGGGTACACAAAAATACAGAACAGAATATGCAATAGTATCAGACAATTACAGAGGGGCAACCCCGTTGTTGTGAGATTTCCTCAGGTTTGCTTACCTGCGGTATCCACACTAGAATGTAGTTGAGGATTCCATATATAGTGCACTTCCACTTTCGGTTCGGCCTTATCATCACTTAACATCAGTTGAGGTGAAGGCTGAGCACCCACCGTTGTGCATAAAAAATTAAAAACATTCAAAATTATTTGGCTATGTTCTGTATTTTATTAAGTAAAATACAATACATGGCCAAAATGATAGCTGAAAAACAGGATGTCCCGTAAAATAAAGGACAGTTGGCCACCCTACTTATAGAGATCATTGATGTTGGTAATATAAGTCTGTATTATTTTCGGGATTCCTATAAAAACTTAGATTTAATTTTCTCTACTGCTTGTTGCATCTCTAAAGTATTGCTACTTACTTTGTCTATGGTCCCGGGTTCAAATTGGCAATGTTTTTTTCATTCATTTTCATTTTTAGGGTTCCGTAGCCAAAATGGCAAAAAACGGAACCCTTATAGTTTCGTCATGTCTGTCTGTCTGTCTGTCTGTCTGTCTGTCTGTCTGTCTGTCTGTCTGTCTGTCTGTCTGTCTGTCTGTCTGTCTGTCTGTCTGTCCGTCCGTATGTCACAGCCACTTTATTCCAAAAGTATTAGGACTACATAGTTGAAACTTAGTAGGCAGGTGTATTCTGTGAACCGCTTTACGATTTTTATACAAAAATAATAAAAATAAAAGATTAAGGGGGGGCTCACCATACATGGAACTGAAACTGAAAATATTTTTTTTCATCAAACCAATACTTGTGGGGTGTCTATAGATAGGTCTTTGAAAATGACATTGAGGTTTCGAAGACTATTTTTTTTCAAAGTCAACCGTTTGAAAGATATTTGCCGCCAAAGTGGTAAAATGTGTGTCCCCCCCCCTTTAACTTTTAAAGTAAGAGGGTGAAAAATCTAAAAAAAATATAAGCTATAGATATTGATAAACACTTTCAACGAAAATTGGTTTGAACGAGATATAGTAATTAGTTTTCAAGATATAGTACATTTTCCAAAACCGCAAATATAACTTTGTCATTCATACAAACACTGTGAAAAACAAAGTTATTTTTTCAGACGAAAAATGATAGTGGTATTAAAATATGGTATGGTATAATGTACCAACGGAACCCTACTGCGCGTGGCCCGACACGCACTTGGCCGGTTTTTTCATTATTGAATTATACAAGGTATCTTTTTATTCACTCTGAACTGAACAACTTTTTTTGAGAAACATATCAAATATGTAAAAAAAAAATTGATTTCATACAAATCAAAGAGATCACATGATCAGTTTAGTAAGTGACCATGTGGCGTATCTCTACACATGTTTCGTGGAAAAAGTTGTTCAATTTTATGGACTGAACACATCCTTAAAAGGGTTTGAACCTCTTAGTATGAGAGGTTGACATAATGGTAAATGTAGTGTTTTATTTTTGACAGGGATTTCGGAAATGTAGCAGTGCACAAGAAACCTGTGTATATTAATAGGGAATTTATAGACGAACGAAAAATGTCTAATGATGTAAAGTCTAAATCGCAACGTTTTCGAGATAATCCGGGGAATAAGTTTGGATTTTTATCTATACGTGATATCTTTAACATGGATTATCTCGGAAATGTTGCGCTTTGGGACTTTATATAATGTGTCATTTGTTTTGTTCATCTCTAGACCCTCTATTGATATACACAGGTTTCATCGTGCGCCGCTATATTTCCGAAATTCACTACCACTATGCCAAAATGTTCAAACCCTTTGGAGAATAAAAATGCAGCCCGTATAATATAAAATGACCTATAATTGAAGCAAGAGAATGTATCCCTAAACTGCGTGCCGCAGGGCCCGGTGGCCATCCCGCCGAGGCAGAGGCAGATGGCTGATGGTCAATGTCATGGATAAAATTACCTATAATGGAAGCAAGAGAAGGCATCCCTGAACTGCGTGCCGCAGGGCCCGGTGGCCATCCCGCCGAGACAGGGGCAGCCCCAGTTGATGGAGCCGTCGGGCAGCACGAGGCCGGGCGCCGGCTCGGGCGCCGCCAGCTGCACCGCGCTGGGCGCCGACAGCTCCGACCGCGACGCCACTATCACCATGTCCTTCCCGTTGGGGCCGGACGACATCACCATCTTCGCCATGGTTTAGCTTTTTAGCTGAAACAAAACACAAAATATTTAGAGTCCCCGAAAACTACAGACACACCCTAGGCACTCCATACAAGCGTCGCGTTTCAACTAAGTACCTATTACACAGACTCTACACAGTGACGTTTTATCACACACGCAACTGTGTGCGAGCTATTGAATGAGCACACGGATTGGCACACATAACTCACGCGGTGGGCGCCGGTGGGGTGAGGTAATTGATTGTGGGGCGGGGCGGAGAGTTTCCTTTCTGTACGGTAGTACATATATCTATTCTGTGCTACAGGCTAAAGTATCGGCCACACCGTTACCCTTTCTAAATAATAATTGGCCGATAGTCAGCTCGGGTCTTTAATCAGTATAAAGAAGTATACAATTGCGCACATTATAAAGATTTGGTATTGGACGATTCTTCATAATATTAAAAACGGTCTGACCCAGCTATCGGCCGATAGAAAGTCTGTAATCTGCAAGAGCTCTTAATACAGGGTCATTTTGTATTCACCATCCAAATTTTGAGGATGTGTAGTGTAGACAATTAAAATTGAAATGCATGGAATGGATGTAAGTGATGTAACACAACTTGCTTGTTTAAGATCATTATTGTTAATAATCCTTTTGTACTGTTTTTGGAAATTATATATTTAAGTTTGTAAATATCATTACTTATTTCTGTTAAAACTGATAACTTTCTTGTTCCGTTCTTCTCATCAGCTAAAAACTGGAACAGGTGGTAGGAAAATATTGATGATTCAAAACAAATTAATGATTAACTTTATTTGAATAAATATATTTTGTTTGAATTTGATTTTAAAGCTATTATTTAGGTACATTTCAATGTTAGTAGTTGTTCTGTAAGCAAATAAACTGCAGATCCACGAGAAGTACTTTTGAAGCATCCATTCAAGATATCAATAAAGAGAAGAGAAAGAGAGAAGAAAGACTTATTTGAAATTCACTAGCTAGGGAATCAAAATAACTTTGTACCAAAATGCAGGAACTTTGCTAACAAACCTAATTTGATTTGAAGTACCTAATCTATAAGTGAGTGAATAACAAACTTGCACACTTATTTCTTACTAGCGGCCTCCCATGACTTCGTCTGCGTGAAAAGTTTTTTTTTGCTATCCCTCGGAAACTTTTTTATAAGTACCATATTATGTCCTTCTACACTACATTTCTCAAAATAACTTCAAAGTATGGTGTTATAATAGAATCCAAATCAGTCAAGTGTACCTGTATGCAACCTTTTTCCGGCACTACATATTCGCCAAGCATCGGCAGAATTTGTTGTATGTTAATTCTTTTGAAAGAACCTCTTTGATTGCATCTGTTACAAAATTGGAAACTTATGATGAATTGTGCGGATCTTTGGCGAATATGTAGTGCAGGCATTAAATATCTCTTTGGTCAGTATGTATTTACAGTAGAGCTTGCAGGGAAGGTCCTTGTGCCAGTACACGAACAGTCCTTGGCGTGAGGGCCAGCGCCGCTCGCAAGCGCCGCACGTCGGCCGCGGGCACGCGCAGCAGCGCACGGGTCTCGTACACCCGGAGTACGTCCGCCTGCAGCGCAGCGGCGCCGCACTCTCCAAATAACGCTCGCGCTGCTTCCTCCACCACACGCCGCACGCTCAGCTCGGTCGTCGGCGCACCCCTGCACGGGGAAACAGCCTCTTCGTCACTCAAGACTGGGTGAAACTTTAAAATGTTCTCTTAAAAGATACTTACAAATCTACGTCAAGATAGAAGTGACGACTCATCAGACTTCTGATGTAAGGGTGGAAAAGCAATGGCACTCAGGTCAGGATCAGGAATGCTCGTTTTGTTATTGTTAAGATAGATTTAAATATTATCTTTTTCACACAGAATTATTTAACAAAAGTTTTGGGGTTATCAAAATCAATCGATGTCAATGTCTTCTTCTTCTTCTTCTTATTTTTGTTTTGGCAATCTACTTTCCTCTTGGAAGTAATTTTTGCCAGTGTCAAGTGTTGAATATTTCAGTGTTAGATTGTTTCAGTTTACATTAAAATGCAGGTGCATCGCATTCCAATGCTGCTTGGAGCATTTGGCACCAAATATATCAAGACAGTTTACTAGGTAGCCACAACTACAGTAACACCCGATTGCACTAAACTTAAGGATCGCCTAAGTCTGTTCCTAACTACAACACGACCAAATTAAAACGGTGTCAAACTTAGCGGTCATGTAGCTGTCATTCGCCTACTTAATTTGGTCGAGTTGTAGTTAAGAAAAGACTTAGGCGATTTTTAAGTTTAGTGCAATTGGGTGTAAAAGTCTCGGCTCCACACAACCAAGATCGCGCCTATTTCAATTATCCCACATATTGTTCAGTTGCGTAGACACTTGTACCACAAAACTGCACCAATTTTAAGACACAATATCCACTATGAATCAATTTGCAAATAATTAAAATAGACACCAAACCGAACTTGACAAATGGCGCCAAAAAACTCCGATGTCAATGTCAGTTAGTCGAGTCAACGTCAATGGGTGCAAACGTGCAAACTATACTAGCAGACCAACCGCTAAGCCATCGGTCATCACAGTATACAATTTATTTAACCACTAGCGGCCGCCCGCGACTTCGTCTGCGTGTAAAGTATTTTTACTATCCCTCGGGAGCAGTACGTTTTTTCGGGATGAAAGTACCCTATGTCCTTCTCTGTACCCCTGATAACGTGTATGCAAAATTTCATAATGATTGGTTCAGTAGTTAAGACGTGACGGCGTAACAAACAAATAAACAAACAAACGGACTTTCGCATTCATAATATTATAGTAAGGATGGAAAGTTGTTTTAGGCGATTATCACACAGGCTCCGCACCATAAAGTTAATATGGTATATTAACTTTATGCTCCGCACCGCGGCCCAACGTGCGGAGCGGCAGATTCAACGTTGTATGCAATGCAAGTACGTCAGTTTGTTTAAAAAACACGCGCGGCATCACACACTGACGACGCCGACGACGTGACTCCACACGGAAGAAATGTTCGCCGCTCCGTGCTCCGCGCGCAACGAGACAGGGTGAGTGCGGAACCAGCGTGAAATGTGAATTAATTTCGTGGTAAATACTTACTCTATGGTGACCAATGACTCAGCGATGAGTCTCTTGGAAAGAACCTATTGTCAAAAAATGACACATTGGTACATCACATCACTAGATTTTAGAATTTTGCACACTTCCATTGACGTCAGTGACTTTGCATCACAACTTCGATAGCATCACAACCAAGGAAATTGTAAGTACTTCAGTACTTACAATTTCCTTGATCACAACACAACATCATCAATGGGCGCATTCCAGCAGTGTCGGCCGTGCAGGACAAAACAAACACACAAAATAACATATGTGCGTACAGCAATGATATATTAAAAAAGTATAGATACGTTACCCGCACTCCAAAATGGCAAGACGAAAGTCAGGTAATTGCCCGACTTTCAATTTATTAGTCAGGCACAGTCTCGGGACACGGAAACACACGCGGCACTCGTCAGTCAGCGATAAAATTGTGAAATTCCATAAAATGTCTACTTGCGTCTTTAGACGATGTATAAATTATACAGCAACAGCCAGAGATCGGTTAAAAAAATGCTTACACCCAATTGCACTAAACTTAAGAATCGCCTACGTCTTTTCTTAACTACAACTCGACCAAGTTAAGTAGGCGAATGACAGCTACATGACCGCTAAGTTTGACACCGTTTTAATTTGGTCGTGTTGTATTTAGGAACAGACTTAGGCGATCCTTAAGTTTAGTGCAATCGGCGGTTAATTTCACACGTAAGTACTGTATTTAATAAAAATATGTATTTTCTATTACTTTATTCGGCCATATTGTACAAAGAGCGAGCTGTCTGCTTTGCGTGTGTGAGTGAAGGAGACAGCTGACGCGCTGTCAATTGGCGGCCAATGCGCGTGCAGCGGTCAATGTGTGTATCTATAGTACCTTTACGCTGTTAGAAAGAAAGGGACAAAAGATGCGCAGTAGCCATAAACACTAAGTTTGTGGCTACTGCGCATCCTTTGTCTCTTTCATTCTCTTGCCAATATATATGCCGGGCAGTATATGATTTTATCAATTACCTAATAATTGCATTTTCAGTGACCCAATAAATAATATTTGTTCCTAAAATAGTAGATCTGTCACCTAAATTGAATCACCAACTAATCAATGATATTAAAAGTATAGATACGTTACGCGCACTCCAAAATGGCAAGACAAAAGTCAGGTAATTGCCTGACTTTCCATTAGTCAGGTACAGGCTCGCGACACGGAAACACACGCGGCTCTCGTCAGTCAGACGCGATAAAATTGTGAAATTCCATTTAAAAATGTCTCTTTGTGTCTTTAGACGATGTTAAAATATTATACAGCAACAGTCAGAGATCGAAAAAATGCTTAATTTCACACGTAAGTACTGTATTTAATGAAAATATGTATTTTCTATTACTTTATACGGCCATATTGTACAAAGAGCGCGCTGTCTGCATTGCGTGTGTGAGTGAAGGAGACAGCTGACGCGTTTTCAATTCACGGCCAATGAGCATGCAGCGGTCAAAGTGTGTATCTATAGTACCTTTGCGCTGTTTTAAATAGCAATATGTTGGCGTATAACTCATCTTTACTTTTAATATCATTGGGTTTTCCACACAAAAGTGTTGTTATTTTGTTTTTAGTAGCTATCTGGCTGTGACACAGATTACATAGTAGTACAAGCTGCGAGGAGGGGCAACGAACGAATGATCACCCTCGCTCGAGGCAATGTACGATGCTGCGTGCGGTGCGGGCGGGGCAGAGGCGGGGAGCGTCCCTCCACCGTCTCCATTCAGTCCGCCCGACCTCTAGTGCACGTCGGTACTGTTATTGATTGAAAAGCGTCTTATTTTATTATTTCGAATACAGAGGCGCCGTCCTTGAGAGATAATGCGTTCTACGTGTGCTGTATACGGTTGTTTGTCGACATCTTATGGCAGTAATAGTGCAGAATTGAAATTTCATCGGTTTCCAAAAGAGAAGGGCCGGTAAGTAAATAGGCGTAAGTAAATGATTTTGAGAGTGTTGAAATCTAACATTTGACAAAATCCAACTTCACAAGGCGTCAAGAGATACACTTTCATTTGATCTCAAACAACAATAAAAGTTTGCTTTCACGCGACTTGAGAGAAGGTCGATTTTTGACAAATGTTTGTATTGTATTGTAGGTTGATTGTAGGTAGAATGCGTTTCATCGGCTACTTCCTATGGCGGCCATTACACACGTCAATCTGTATTAGTAGTATATTCAACATGCCAGTCTACCACGCAAGAGATCCCGAGTTCGATGACCGGACGAAATTGAAATGAAATATTTTAATTTCTGTGACAGGTCTGCGTATAATAAGTAACTATCTATTGCGAAAAGTAAGTACCTACCTAGTAAAATCAGTTGTCTAGGGTTAGATGGCGCTGTGTGTGTAAAATCAAATATCGATATTTATAATACTATATTACTAAGCTATGAACTATCTGAGTGCCAAATTTCATCCAAATCAGTTCAGGAGGAGAAAAGCAGGAGGTTGATTTTCTGTTCGTCTGGTATGTTATTTTAGGGTATTTTTCAAATGTCCACCCGGATGTAGTCGCGAGCGGAAGCTAGTTACAAATAAATATGGGCTATATTTTTTATAAATTTCTCAAAAGTATTTTACCCTAGGGTACCTTTGACCAGGATAAAAAGTATCTTATAATTTAATCCAGGCTATAAACTGTGTGTTATCCTCTCTCTCTCCATTCAAATCAGTTCAGCCTTGAAAACAACATACAGACGAACAGAGAAACAAACTCCTGCTTTTTTGAAGTCGGTTAAAAATATTAGATCGCAGTATATTGTGCTAGATTATCAGTCTACCGTGGTAGATTGACAATCTACCACAATCTACCGCGATCGGATGCAAACAATCTACTGGGATCTGATATTTTAACTTGCAGTAAGGTCAGTGGTAAGATACTAATTTAATTTTGTAGGGATAATTCTATTACAACCTAGTGTTTTTTAAAATACATTGTTATTATTAATACAAGAATCATTAACTATTACAATCAATTAAGCACATTAATTCTAATTATTAATACCTACAATTCACATTATTCCTTAACCTATTCGAAGATGCCTCCCCGGGTCATACCAGGCGCAAAGATCCCCATAACACTGATGGCATTGCCGCGCTGAATGGCGATTGACAACCTTTGCGCCAAGTAGGATCCAGAGCATCCCCTCGCATCCCCTCTCACGTAGGCGGCGACCCAACTCCTTGATGAAGGCTACTGCCTCCGATCCCCAACATCCCGTTGCCTCAAACGCGAGTGGGACGAAAATATAAGAGGCCAGAGCCGCATATTTACTCCGCTTATTAACGGCTGCGGTTTCAGCAGCAGCGCCGGCTGACCGCACCGTGCGGCCCAGGTGTGAGGCGGCGAAGGTGCTGACGCACGTGGCATCCCACAACAGACATTTCCCCTTCTGCCAAGGCACCAAGGTTAGCCCGTCCGGTCTTTTACCATCCGAGCGGCTAAGACCCGGCGGCTCCAGCACGCACGGTATATTGGCAGAAATTAGTGCCCTGCGGACTATATCATTTAAGGCGTGGTGTCGATATTTTAACCGACTTCACAAAAGGGGGAGGTTCTCTGTTCGCCTTTATAATTGTTTTTTTTATGAGATTTTTCAAATGTCCACGCAGATGTAGTCGCGGGCGGAAGCTAGGCAGTTAAAAATAAATGTGGACTTATATTTTTTTTATAAATTATCTGAAAGTAAGTACTTACTACATATTAATTTCAATGTTAAAAAAAAAACTAAAAATACCTAGGATACCTTTGACCGAGATAAAAAGTAGGTATCCTATGTTTTAATCTAGGCTAATAAACTGTGTCCTAAATTTCATCTTTATCAGTTCAGCTTTAAAAAAAACATGTATCGGATAGAAGTAGATTGCGATGAGCAGACTGCAAGTTCTCTATTCGTTTGTATGTTTGTTTTTTAATCATTTTTCGAATGTCCACCCACGCGGATGTAGTCGCGGGCGGAAGCTAGTTAAAAATAAATATGTACTACATTTTTATAAATATTCCAAAAGTAAGTACTATAATGTTTAAATGTTTTGAAAATAATACTATTACCGCGAAAAAAAGGTGCCAACCCTAAGCCAGACCGCGCCAGATTGATGTAGATTGACAATCCAGCACAATCTGATCACACCAGACCGCGCCAGACCACGCCAGACCGCGCCAGATTGAAACAGATCACGAACAACGTTACACAATCAATCTCTGTCAATCTGGCGCGGTCTGGCGCGATCTGGCGTGATCAGATTGTGTGTGTAATGGGTGCCTATGACGTTATGTTGGCAGTACCGTCATTGTACAGTCAGCAGCACATGAGGTTTTGAACCCTAACAGCTTTGCATTTAAGTATAAAATTGATTGAATATCATTACGCTGTCAATGCTGTCATGGAAGCCCAGCGTGCCGTCACATGAGTAAATTCAGTTTACGTTTGACCGTGCATAGTCTTATTGTTCAAAATTAAATAGATTTTCGGAAAACCAACATAATGGCATAGGAAATCTCCGATAAAACGCACTTTAGGTAGGTACGTTTTGTATGCTCCGCTCAGTGCCAAGTGTACCAAGTGTACTAGGGTTGCCAACTTTTTTTGCATCAAATATAGTATTTTCAAGATTTTTAGTGTAAAAATTTAGTAGATGGCGAAATAATCCAAAAAAATATAGATACCTAGTACGTTGCCATTTTGTATGGAGGATTTTAAGGAAGTTGCATACCTACTTACTAACATTTTTATACCTAGTTTAATTACAAAAAATATTATGCAATCACTTATGTGCATATACTTAAGTAAATTTTTTTGTTGCTTTTGTTTAAGGCTGCGCAGTCTGCACACTAGCGCAGCCATTAGAAAAAAAATCATAGTGCTTAAATAAAGACAAATTTGTAAATTATCTCTCTGGAGTGCACTCCAAACAAGCTTTGTGGTACTTTTTATCACTTAAGCAATATTTTCTAGCCTGTCGTTTAGTTTAATTGACTTTTATTGTTAAAAGTGGCCACTTTTCGCAATAAAAGTCCATATAACTAAACAACAGGATAGAAAATATTGCTTAAGTGATAAAAAGTACCACAAAGCTTGTTCAGAGTGCACTCCAGAGAGATAATTCATAATTTCTTTTTTATTTAAGCACTATGATTTTATTTCCAATGGCGGCGCTAGTGTGCAGACTGCACGCTCTTAATCTTTTCACTTGAAATATATAGGTAGTAGTTTTGCCTACTATATATTTTTTTCAAAAAATATAGTAGGCGAGCCCTCAATATAGTAGGATACTATATTATATTATACAGGGTGCATTTGTAATCACTCTCCAAATTTTAAGGATGTGTTCAGTCCATGAAACTGAACAACTTTCTCCATGAAACGTGTGTCGAAATACGCCAAAAATTTTGGTCATCCCATACTAAACTGATCACGTGATCTCTTTGTTTTGTATGAAAAGTCTATTTTTTTTTACATATTTGACCCTATGTGTCTTAGAGAAAGTTGTTCAGTTTCATGGACTGAACACATCCTTAAAATTTGGAGAGTGATTTCAAATGCACCCTGTATAGTAAGGTTGGCAACCCTAGTGCCTACCTACCCCTACCCCTAGCACGAACATCTATCGAGAGAAAAAAAAGTGTGAGCGAAAATTTGTACAGAGCGCCATCTACCGTTGAAAGTGAAATGAAATGTCCCATAGAGAACTAACACAATTCAAATGAGGGCTTTTCAAAATGACAAAAACCGTACCATATTTAATACCACCTATCATTTTTCGTCTGCAAAAATAACTTTGTTTTTGTGTTGGTGCTATATCCACGAATATATAAACGGGTACAGACCCGTTTATATATTCTTCTATATTCATTAGGGCACGAATACAGGGACCCTATTTTTTGAATCACTCGACGTCGTCGTTGACTTGGTGTCGAGCGCTCTTTTCAACTGATTTTCGTTCGACATATGACTTAAAACAATGAGATGTCGAACGAAAATCAGTAGAAACGAGCGGTCGACGCCAGTCGAGTGATTCAAAAATAGGGTTCCAGGGGCCCTATTTTTGAATCCCTCGACAAGCGTCGAGCGCTCGTTTCTACTGATTTTCGTTCGACATCTCATTGTTTTGAGTCATATGACGAACGAAAATCACTCGAAAAGAGCGCTCGACGCCTGCCGAGTGATTCAAAAATAGGGCCCCTGATTCGTGCCCGAATTACTCGGCTAGTTACTCGCCGATAATCTAAACGAGGCATCAGGGGTGCAGAAGTACAGATCATTTTGACACACTGGCTGTAGGTAGGTACTTCAATGTATTCTGCTGTGCTGCTATGGTGGGCACCTACTAATCATTGTACAGACGACGGCAACGTCTCATCAGACTATTAATGTGTGTCGGTAATGTATTTCATCACACTTTTATTACCTACTTAAGTGTGTTTCATCACACTTTTATTACTTAAGTATTTTTTTTGATAATTATACCTGTCTTACCCGGAGTGACCTTAATTAGTAATCTAAATTCTACATGACTGATTTTTATTTTACATATTTAGCAATTAAAAAAAACAAATCATTGAAATAATACTTCTCTATTAGGTACTTATAAATTAATAAAATTAACATTTCATGAGGTCAGAAATGAGCATCCTTTTTTAGCTACATATTTATTGTAGTAAGATAGAGATACTTATAAAAAAATACTAACTACTATTTTAATAAGTAGGTAAGTAGGTATCTTATATATTATCATTTTTCTGTTTTTAGAGCCCTAGAATGGATAAAAGCGAGTCAAAGACATGACCTATTAAATATTAGCTACAAAAGTCTAAGAAATCGACACATTTGTAACCTGCATTTTGATAAGAAAATGTATGCTAGATTGCAATTAAAAAATACCGCTATTCCTACATTAAATTTACCTCCTCCAGGCAGAGCTATTGGTACACAAACAGATCCAAAAGTGGGCGAAAAGCCATCGGAAACAAGAAATATTACATCTCACGAGTAAGTAAAGCAACTTGGGCTAAATTTAAATCAAGGGCGAAGGTGTAAAGTGAAAATTAAATAAATGCTAGAAAACGTAGCGCGTCTCACGCGGAATTCGCGCGTCTTTTGAACGCTTTGCTTCGATCTTGGTGTGAATTGAGCCCTAGACTAGATACTTAGTTTGAATTACTATCGTAATAATTATTACGCTATATATAATTATTATTACACCTAATACCTTAGTTACAATTTCTAGGCAATTGCCGAGAAATTGTAACTTAGGTATTAGGTAGGTAGACGTACACTTTGCATATTTTTGTGACGACGGACATTTATCACGTCTACAATAGGTTCGCGCGAGTTTGGCCAGCAGGTTGACGCAGGTTGATATACTAAAATGGACCTTATCCCCGCGCATTATATTATATTTTCGCTATACTAAAATGGACCAGCGCTTATAAGCGCTTACCTGCGCCGGTCCATTTTAGTATAGCGAAAATATAATATAATACACCGGGATAATGTCTATTTTAGTATAGCGACCTGCGTCAACCTGCTTTCTCTCTGTAGGTATACGGCCTTTTACCGGTTCGAGACAATATGAATACCTAAAGTCTGTCCATCCTTACTTGTCTTAAGAGCTTATTAGATCATCCTGAATATCGGATCCGATATGAAGTCTGTCCTAAATTCAGAGAAGTGTAATTGCATTAAGGAAGGTAGTGTCCGATTTAGGATCCTAGTTAGGATAGAAATGGTCTCCGACGTAACGGATGCTAAATCGGAAGCAATTAGGACAGTTTAATCGCATTCAGGACGCTCGGCTCCGACACAGTAGTACCACAGTATTTAGTTCGTACTACAGTCAGTCAACGCCTTTTATGTTGGCGAAAACAAAGCCGCCATTCGCCTAGACAGTTGGCGCAACGACTAAAATTGTAAGGGCTGTCACTATGTGATTTGCTTTTTTGAATTGCAAAAACAATAAAGATAAGTAATTGCGATGATGACTAATGAATAAAATAACGAAATACTAATAAAAATCGTAAACATATTAAATTTATAATATTCGTAATAATAAAACACGTCTATTGAAGTCGGGTGGGGCTGGAGTACAAATCCCTTTTTTTTTATTCTAAAAGCCCCACCCGACTTCAATAGACGTGTTTTATTATTACGAATATTATTTCTTGCTTTTTAGAGGTAGGTTTTTTGAAGTTGGTTTTTTGTTTTTTTAAACAATTTTTTATTTTTTTTATTTTTAGTGTAGGTACCTTTTGTATTAGGTAGTGTAGGTATATTATTTAGGTAGAAATTAAAATCGGCTCAGCCAAACGTGAGTTAATCGTGGAGAAACATACATACATGCGGGTCAAACTGAGAACCTCCTTTTTTAAGTCGGTTAAAGAACTACACTTAAGATATCCCTTTTCCAACAAAAAAAGAATTACCTTATTCAGTTCATAAACAGAGAAGTTATACGACTGATCATCGAGGTAGTTCACACAAAATCATACTATTTTCGTGCTTTTTTCAAGATTACTTGAAAAGTACTGAACCGATTTCAAAATTTAAAAAAATGGGACCAACTTGGAAGTTTACCTAATGTAATAACGTTTAAATCATTTCAATCGGTCCAGCCGTCTTCGAGTAATCGATGTACATACAAAAAACAAAAAAAAAAAAAAAAAACGGGTCGAATTGAGTACCTCCCTCCTTTTGAAGTCGGTAAAAATAGCAATATCTTGGAAAGTACTCATCCTAGCTAAGAAATGATAGGTCTTAGTGAGATCTTCATTTTAGATGACAGCTATCAAATCTGTTTGTCATCTAAATTAATGAAGATCTCACTAAGACCTATCATTTCTTCAAGGTCACCATCAGTCTAGGATGAGTACTTTTACTTGTACTGACTGTATGAACTAAATACTCTTTAGGCTGTGGTAGCACAGTCTTTAATACTACACAGTCGTCCGACTCATGTACTCATGTCTCAAAACAATCTCAAACCACTTTGAGTACGTTTAATAACTGTATGATCGTAACACAGTCGCCCGACTCATGTACTTATGTCTCAAAACAATCTCAATCCACTTTGAGTATGACTGTATGATTGTAAAGCTGTGATATCGGATACGTTATTCAGGATGGTCTAATTGGCGACTGAATTTCTCGTCCTAAATCGGACTCTGAATTCCGGATCCGTTATTCAGGAAGGTGTAATAAGCTCTTTATTTGGTAAACAATCTTCACCCAACTCTTTATTGAAATAATCATTTATAAAATACAACAAATGGTTTTCCACACATAGATTACGAAATAAATTGTTAATAAATTAACAACAATTTCATAAAGTTACTAACATATTTTTTAATAACGATTTAAGTTTAAAAGACGTATGACGTATACTAAATAAGACAAGTAAGGATGAACAGACTTTATAAGATTCTTGATTCGAGAGAGAGATTTCTGTCACAGTATTTTATTTATATTTTTTTTCCAAAAAATAATATAGGTACTCTATGTATCTGAGGACAGAGCTCCCCTGACCACAGATTACTTAAAAGTACAACCCTGACTAACTCCCCCCCCCCCCCCCTCGCCCCCGCCCCAGCCCGACCAACCGCTCGCTCCCTCTCCGTCCGACCGATGTCCGATCCGATCAGTCAGTCAGTGTTTGGCCATCAGAAAGGGAGCTTATCTCTCTTGCAATTTTATGTAGGCGGTTTCACAAACAACCCGAAGATTTTTGTTGACTTTATTTAAAATGGGAAACAAAAACAACAAATCAAAGAAGAGACGGGGTCGTCGTTGGCTAAAAAACAATATGAAACGTTTACATGAAGTTATGAAGATGAAGTAAGTAAAACTGGTGTGAGGTAAACGCGCCTATTACCGCGCTTTAAACATTTCTATCCTAGGTTAAAGTACCTATATTACATAATATAGTATTATAATACAATACCACAAGTTTATTAATTATATTTGTAAAAATAAAATTATTTATTTATGTAAGTAAGTATATTTTTTTTACTATAAATTTTTTTGAGCGAATCTTGTGCCACGTTCATAGTGTAATGGTTGGTAAGCATCAAGCGTTTTAGCGTAGGTAATACGTTCGTTCACATGCTTAGTTTGTTTGTACACGCCACTATGTAAAATTAGCTTCTTTGCTTCGGTTTCTTCTTTTTTTTGTCGAATGCGAAAGGTCGCATTGACAGAAAGTCGTCGGTTGGAAGGTCAACAACACCCAAAAAGAAAACAAATAAGTACTTAGGTAGGTACCACCACCGTAAATTTAATGTCACGTAAATGACGAGCAAAATGTTGCGGGACACTGTGCAACGTTGAAGCGTCATTGTCACCTTGATTGAGTGTTGCGGAACATTAAGAGAGAAACAGACCTTTAAGAAGCATCTTCAATTCTGTTATACTTGATAGCTAAATAATAACTTTTTTCTTTCTCTTAAATTCATACGGAGTGCCACAATAAACATCTTTTTTTTCTTTTGTTAAAAATTCTCTAATTTTGAAGGTAATGTGACGCAGTTTACACACAAAATATTAGAGCTGTGAAAGTAACGAAAAAATCCTTACCCGTATGTACTCGTTACCGGACAAAATTGTACTCGTTACAATCGTATCGTTAATCGTTACTTTCGTTACAACCAACTATCGTGTTGAAATGCGTGTCTTCTCTTCGTACTCATCGCACACGAACCAGTCTGGTGCCTACTTTTTAGGGTTCCGTAGCCAAAATGGCAAAAAACGGAACCCTTATAGATTCGTCATGTCTGTCTGTCTGTCTGTCTGTCTGTCTGTCTGTCTGTCTGTCCGTCCGTATGTCACAGCCACTTTATTCCAAAAGTATTAGGACTACATAGTTGAAACTTGGTAGGTAGGTGTATTCTGTGAACCGCTTTACGATTTTCACACAAAAATAAAAAAAATAAAAGATTAAGGGGGGGCTCCCCATACATGGAACTGAAACTGAAAATATTTTTTTTCATCAAACCAATACTTGTGGGGTGTCTATAGATAGGTCTTTGAAAATGACATTGAGGTTTCGAAGACTATTTTTTTTCAAAGTCAACCGTTTGAAAGATATTTGCCGCCAAAGTGGTAAAATGTGTGTCCCCCCCCCTTTAACTTTTAAAGTAAGAGGGTGAAAAATCTAAAAAAAATATAAGCTATAGATCTTGATAAACACTTTCAACGAAAATTGGTTTGAACGAGATATAGTAATTAGTTTTCAAGATATAGTACATTTTCCAAAACCGCAAATATAACTTTGTCATTCATACAAACACTGTGAAAAACAAAGTTATTTTTTCAGACGAAAAATGATAGTGGTATTAAAATATGGTATGGTATAATGTACCAACGGAACCCTACTGCGCGTGGCCCGACACGCACTTGGCCGGTTTTTTTACCTATTGTAGTTTCGTTACTGTACTAGTATATTTAAACAGGGTTTTATATTGGATTGAAATAATGAATTGCGAGTATATGTCTGAAATTAATAATATTTAATTGAAGAAATGCCCGATTCGATTACAGATGCGAGCGACGCGATTAACGAAATTTAATCGAGAGTACCGATTCGGTACCTACTTCGAATCAGGCTGTGGACCCGTTACTCAGTAACGAATACATACGGTTTGCTACAGCTCTACAAAATATATAACATAATAACTTCCAAGTATGTGTACGTTTGTTGCATAGTTTTTGCGCATGGTTATCGGGTTCGGCATTGCACTTAGTAAACACTACCTGCTGGGTGTAGTGCGGCTTGTTTATCCATGTAGGTATGTATGTATTATCTATATTTTTCATATGTATTATTTATTTTAATTTAATATATATATTGATTCTAGTACCTGCATATATTTATATAAGTATCTTATATCACCAACCTCACCAAGTATAACTTTTTTGTCGGTTAAGTATTGATTTTTTTTTGTCATGTGATTTTTTTTCTCAAACTTACTTAATTAAAAATGTCTGCTTTTAACTAAATTTCACCATGTAATATCACGGATAACTATAATTGGCCTTATAAATTTGTAAGTTACCTCATAGTTAATTTTATTATGATTGTGCTGTTGTTGTCCTAAATAAATGAAATAAAAAATAAAAAAAATTTGTCCTCTACGTATCTAAGGCTGAGTATCTATGGTCTGTGTGTATGATGATTGATTCAACAATCATTGACGAACATACCACTACACGCTCGTCATGGGGCCTTTGTGAGTGCGTGAGCACTGGCTAGTTAGTTTATTGTTTTACGTATCTATGGTCTGTGTGTATGATGATTGATTCAACAATCATTGACGAACATACCACTACACGCTCGTCATGGGGCCTTTGTGAGTGCGTGAGCACTGGCTAGTTAGTTGTAGGTACCTACCTACACCACAGAATACATAATAGTTGCCTACACCGGCTCTCGCCCCGTCTAAACATCTATAAAAATAGGTAAAATAGTAAATAAACATGATACTATTCCGTTTTTGAGCTTCGAGAACAGAAACTCTCCTGAAATATGTAGAAGTAGAGGGTTTCCAAACAATTATTTCCAAAAACCTGACGCAGCCGATCACCAGCTGTGAGTGTGACAGTAGGTAGTTCGGTAAAAGTAAGTGTTCCTATCTTTGTGTGTGAGAGAGTCAGGGAGCGGTTAGTGGCGAGTAGACCGCAACTCGAGGGCCATTACGAGATGAAAGGCGGCATTGCTTTGAACAAACTGAGTGGCCTATTTTTAACGGACCTTTTCTCTTATGCAGCCTATTTCTTCTCCAGGGATGTAGGGTGTTGCGTAGATTTTATAGTAATTAAATCATAACACTGACTTTTAAATATTTAAAGTATTTGTTATAAATTAAACTCTTACATGTTAGCAGCTAAAACCGCACCATCTAAAACTTTGTACCTACCAACTTAGTAAGAAAATAAATTTTATAGAGCATCACAAAACATAGCGCTATCATCATTATTATTATTATTAATGGCGGTTAATTATAAATTTATATAAATTTAGTTTTTATTAAATGTTGGTACCGCAATTCGTTTAAGTTAAATTGTAAGTAATAAAGACTTTTCACAGGACAGGCATGGCCTAGTGTGGAAGACTTTGTAAATTATACAACAAATAATGTAATTTTTGGAAATAAATATATTATTATCAGTAGGTACTTAGTCTTACTTACCTATCTTTAGCAGAATCTTAATAAGTCAAACTCTGACATGACATGATTGATAATGACACTGCTTACAACTTAAGGCGGCTCCACATGCTTGGCGTTTGTTTGTTGCAACAAAATACCAAACAAATACCAAAGAAAAGTAGCAATGTATGTCGAATGAAACCGGTCGCTAAATAGTTTCTATTTAGATAATCAGGGTGCGGGTGTAACAAGACACTCACGAAGCCGCTGTTCAAAATTATTGCTGGGAAACGATTTTATTTTTTTAATATTCAATTCAAGATAATGAAAGACTACGCGCGTGAAGCTATCATAGAAAATAATATATAATGCACTTGAAATAATACAATAGATTTAATTGAAAACATTTATAAAAATGTTCCCATCTTTGATGTAAAAAAATATCCCGTGGACCTCGTTTTTGGGTTTATTTGCAAAACTTCTCGGAAACAAAACATTCGTTTATGTTAAAACCAACGCATAAAAATCTGCGATGTTAATTCCTTCTATCTTAATTGAACAGTTTTTTTAACTAATTTGAAAGCGAAGAAAAGTAATAAAAACATGTAAAAATTGAGGATTCGGCGCTCAACCTCTACGCAACCGCCGCGTTGGAACGCGCACTGATTTGAACCCAAAGCGTAAAGAATTACGTTCGATTTCACTCTATCACAGATCTGCGGAAGTCAAGAGAAACCAGTTTTTACGCGTGTCCTATCTGTAGCCTGCTACATATATAGTGATCTGTGGTTAAGGCCTTAAAAAACCATTGCATATGTCGTAGGATAATCGTATAAACCGGATCTTTACAAAAATCCTAGGACGATTGTAAAGAACCGGATAATTGAAATCTAAGATGAATTTTCACAATCGTCCGAATAATTTTTAGGATCTTTGTAAAAATCCTAGTATGTTTAGGAAAATCGTGAACTTGAATGCTGATTGGATAATCTAAGAGACGGTTTATAACAACTTCAGTCTGATTGGTCAGAACATATTGCTGTTGGGTTTTGGGGTTATTTCGTAATTTTGCCGAATTTAATTCTTCAATTGAAGTTTTAAGAGCATTAATTACTCAACTCGAAAGTCCATTTAGGTTTTGCACAACAATATTGACAAGTGCTATAGAACTTTCTTAGCTCTGTATAGAAATGTTATTTTTAAGATATAACCTGTAAATTGTCTGCACTGATCGAGCCTGGCACTTGTATAGATTCAGATTCAGATTCATTTATTTGCTTTAAAAGTGGTACAAAGTACAAGTACAAAAGTATAACATCCAATTCACTCACTTCAATGTCTCTTGATTAATGTGAGCACTCAGATTTTTTTAAATAAAAAACGTATATTTTCGTACAAAACACTAGAGAAATATTTGTCAATAATCAGAACAATAACAAATAGCCAATCAGAGCATCCGTCAGTCAATAACGATGACGTCAGCCAATCAGCGCGCGCAAAAAGATGGTTATTCGTGATTTACCTAAGATACGCCGGATTTTTGTAAAAATCCTAAACATTACTCGGATGATTGCAAAAATCTGTCTTAGATTATAATCATCCGGTATTTTACAATCATACTAGGATTTTTGTAAAAATCCTGTTTGTACAATTATCCTACGACGACACATACATTACTACGCAATGTAGCGCGTAGGTACAAAAGACTGCGCCTACAAGTGAATGCTACACACACAGCTGCGTGCGGCCGAGTTGAAATTGAAAGGCAAGTGTGTGCTCATGAAATACATTGAGTAATGACGTTTTGAAGCCATTGTTTGTTACGAAAAACATAAAATTTTGATAATGTTTCTGTAGGAAAAAATTAGGAAATAACGAATAAAATAAGATTTCATAATAATTTTGAAAATTTTTTTTTACTTTGACCTTTAATAACTTCGTAGCTATAGGTTTCCCAGGTAGGTAGGTACAGTCTAAAAGACAAATTATGTTCGAAAATCCGTGAAAACACGTGTGATGGCAAGCTAAATAATTGTCATTTTTCAGGATTATGAAAACACTACCAGCCAGATCTCTGTAATTTTTTTATGGGACCACACACGAACTTTGTTCTTTGAGATAAAAAAAAGAATTGTATAAATCGGATAACAACTGACGAAGTAAAACATACATAATAAAAAAAAAAAAACCTCTTCCTTTTTTTGAAGTCGGTTATTAAAAAAGTTCTTTGGCTGATTGCTGATGATGGGCGTAATGCGTGGACTTCGGTTTCGTTGAGTGTCTTGTTAGGTCGTTATAATGTTTTGTAGCATAGTTATAGGAATCCACTCATTTTGAAATGTAGAAAAAATACTATTGTATTTGACATTATCCTGAATTAGATACATAGCTATCAGTGGCGAGGGGTGAAATTATGGCGAAGGTAAGCCGCTCTACAAAAATGATGAAAAATGTTGTCATCTTTATAGTGGATCAGTGGGGTGGGATTTCCAAAAGGTAAGCCGATGGGAATCGGCTTGTATGGACCCTTCGCCACTGATAGCTATAAATAATTTCAAGTAAAAGCTTAGTTGGTAAAAAAAATGTTTTTTAAAAAGTTTTTTCGTCGCGAAATACTCGAAATTTTCAGCGGCCACTAGCATATTGTTTTTCAAATTACAAATCGGACATAAGATGAATTAAAGAGTTAACTAAAAAAAGAACGCAAATGTTATGGATCAAAATTAAAATCAAAATAAACATATTTTTATTTTAATAGTACCTAATTAAAACATGAATTTTAATAGTAATTCATGTTTTTAGCGCCTGAAAAATGTTAAGAGACATGAATTTAGAAAAATATTTGCTCTGAAATTCTCGCCAGAAGTTTTCGGCATACACTGAGAGACGCGGGTGGGCGGGGTGAACGCCCGGGGGCTTGCAACGGGTGGCGTAGCGGGAGGAATGAATGGGGCCGTTGGCGTTGGTTGGCCGTCGGCCGTAGATGGCTGTAGCTACTTTACTTGCTCAGTGCGCGTCAATGATTTCATAACGTAGCATGTGTCAGTCTCGTCTTTTTCTTTTGGATTTTGGAAAGTTTTGTAAACTTTGTTTGTTTTAAGTAAATAAATAATTTTATTTAGTGTTAAGTAATAGTTTTAGGTGTTTGTTTTATAGTTTTGATAAATAAAATAGTTTTAGTGTAGGTTTACGTCTTATATTTTAGCTGTGACTTGTTTTTATACCTACGTTTTGTACGAATTTGTATTGTGTGTGTGTGAGAAGCAAAATGGGAAACAAAAGGAATAAAGAATTGCGACGGATTTGTCTTAGAAAACGAAAAAAAAAGATTTTCAAGACCAAGTAAGTAACGCGACAAAATGTCTGTTTTATTTTATCTCTGTACCAAAGAGTAAAATAATATTTTGTGGGAAAAGAGCGCCCACTCGTGGCAATTTTTTGAAACACCAATTTGAAAGGCCATAAGCGCCTCTGGAAATTAGTGCGGAACTACTGACATGAAATTATAATAGCTTTAAAAGGTTTTTTTTGTTTCTTATTATATATTGTTATTGACTTTTTTGTAATATTCTTTATTAAGACAAAAAAGGTAATTAATAAAAATCTGTCTGTGAATATTTTTTTCTGTTATTCTTTTATTTTCTTATTGCTACTTAATTCTCATCTTTTTATTATGTGTGTTATTTTTATTCTTGTGAAAATGCTTTTATTACCGTGTTCGCGCACAATAAAGGTCCTGCCAGAATACCAGCGTTGCTGTGACACTTATGTTATGTGTCATGGCAACACAAGCTGAGGTAGGACCTTATTAACTAGCGGCCGCCCGCGGTTTCACCCGCGTGATTCCCGTTCCCGTGGGAATATCGGGATAAAAAGTATTCTATGTTTTAATCCAGGCTATCTACTATCAGTGTGCCAAATTTCAACTAAATGCGTTCAGTTGTTTTTGCGTGATTGAGTGAACATCCAAACCCACCTTTATAATATTAGTAGGATATTAGTAGGATAAGACCTGTTTTTTTAACACGTTTTTATTAGGTTGCTTGCTCGTTTGTTTGTTTGTTTGTTTCTCCGCAAAGTTTGCGAACGATTTTAAACTAGCTTCCTGATGAGCTAGAGACTTGAAACTTTGAACATAGGTCAGAACTGAAAGGCAATGCAATATTATGGTGTCATTGAGCTGATCTGATGATGAACTGGAAGAAGGCCACAGGAACTTAATGATGAAACCATACAACCTCATTGTGATTAGGCTTGTTAGAATCGTCTTGACGAGTACTTTGTTGGGAAATAGTTTCCAGGGTCTGATGATGGAGCCGGAAGAAGGCCAATGGAACTCGGTAATTAAACCATGCAACCCCATCGAGTTTAGGCTCGTTTGAATCGCCTTGATGAGTACTTTGTTAAGAAATAGTGTCCAAGGTCTGATGATGGAGCTGGAAGAAGGCCATTGGAACTCTATATTAAAACCATGCAACCCCATCGAGTTTGGGCTCGTTTGAATCGTTTTGACGAGTACCTTGTTGGGAAATAGTGTCCGAGGATCTGATGATGGAGCCGGAAGAAAGCCATAGGAAATCTATAATAAAACCACGCTACCCCATCGAGTTTGGGCTCGTTTGAATCATCTTGACGAGTACTTTGTTGGGAAATAGTGTCCGAGGATCTGATGATGGAGCCGGAAGAATGCCATAGGAACTCTATAATAAAACCATGCAACCCCATCGAGTTTAGGCTCGTTTGAATCGTCTTGACGAGTACCTTGTTGAGAAATAGTGTCCGAGGATCTGATGATGGAGCCGGAAGAAGGCCATAGGAACTCTATAACAAAACCACGCTACCCCATCGAGTTCGGGCTCGTTTGAATCGTCTTGACGAGTTCATTGTTGGGAAATAGTTTCCAGGGTCTGATGATGGAGCAGGAAGAAGGGCACTGGGACTCTGTAATAAAACCATGCAACCCCATCGAGTTTGGGCTCGTTTGAATCGTGTTGATGAGTTCTTTGTTGGGAAACAGTTTCCAGGGTTTGATGATGGACCCGGAAGTAGGCCATAGGAACTCTATAACAAAACCACGCTTCCCCATCGAGTTTGGGCTCGTTTGAATCGTCTTGACGAGTGCTCCGATAAGAGATGGTATATTTTTAGTCTTAGCTCGTTAACTAAAAAGCAGAAAATAATAATTTACTGAAAAAAAAATATTTTTTAAAAACACTTTTTTTTGTATTTTGATGTTTGTGTTTAATTATTTGTCTTTTCTGTACTTATTTTTCGTTGTTTGTTATTTTACTAAAAATGGTGTGGTCCTTTGTGTTAATAAAAAAAATCTCTCTCTCTCTCTCTCTCTCAAATCAAAGCAAAAAAAATATGCGATCTTCGCTAGGTTTAAACTCGGTATTCGTCGAACGATAGTAGTGCTTTGTATATGGTGGAGATGTGGTAATCCGCTACTCTATTGGGACATTACTTCGAGTGTCGAATTTTATCATTATATTGTAATTCGCTCAATGACCGTAGGTACTCAAAGAAAATATTTTCCTTTTCATCTTTTAAAAATAATTTTGTTTTAAATCACTTTATACCCTTTACTTTATTTAGTTAAGAAGGCGACTTTTATTGTACTGTCTTTTTAATTATTTGATTGAATCAAGCGTTACTTGGCGGAATTCCCAAACCATTTTGAAAAAGAAATATACTAGCTTACTTCCGCAAACAAATAAGTTATTTGCTAATTTGTAAGCTACCTAAATTTCTTATAATATTATTTAGAATATTATATATTATAAGTACGACTGCAGAGACATCTTTTGGCAAACTTAAAGACTTTGTTGTAAAAGTTGATGCTTAAAATTTAGAGATGATGCTACTTTTTCTTCCATTTGGGTTGTTCTAAGTGTGCCCTCCCTGCTCTGCACCAAATTTCACAAAAATTTGCTCAGTTTTAAATGTAGGCTGTCTTTATCTCCGTACCTTTCATCAAATGGTTTAGGTGTGAACGCATAGACAGAAAATTTTTTGCATTTCCTAGTGTTAGTATTAGTAGCGATGTAGTAGGTAAACGCCCGCCTCGTCGCGCTACGTCTAGCAAGACTTGATGTCGCTGACGAGTCGTCGACATCATCAAGTCTTGCTGGGAGTCGCGCAATCACGTTTTTAGGCCCTCCGCTGCCTTGAGCGGGATCCCGGCGCGGACGTCCGCTCTGGGTGCTGTTTCCTGTATATTCATAGAGCAGCGCTGAGTGTGGCGGAGTGCCCGCCGTACGCGGCGCGGCATTTCTCTGCGGTGGAGTATGGTACGGTTCGGGCTGTTTGTCCGTGACGGAGTACGGCGCGGGCCCCCGCGACGGGCTCCCGCACCGTGTTCCCGCGCCGGGATCCCGCTCAACGCAGCGGAGGGCCTTAGAGTTTCATCACAGCCTAAGATACGCCAAAGATGCAAAATAGCAAAATTATTATGTGCCAATAATGAGCTTAGCAAAAAAGCAACACAGTGCACAAATTGGAAATAATAATCATGTAAATAATTTCTTACAAGAAATACCCAAGGGATAGTAAAGGGATAGTAGGTACCCCAAAGACTATTTTTTTTATATAAAAATTGACCATCACTGTAGGAAAAATTTTCAAAGAAACTTTCTTGGAAATTGATTTTTTATTTTTTTTATAACACTCAAATCTTGTTCACGTGATAAAAAATGTACTTATTCTGTAATATCTCTTATATAAAAGTGAAGGGGTGACTGACAGACTATTGCACAGCCCAAACCATTGAACCTAGAGACTTGAAATTTTGCACATATATATTTTATATACAGTGTAAACACCCACTAAGAAGGGATTTTTGGAAATTCCACCCCTAAAGGGTTGAAATGGGCGTACAAAGTTTGTATGGAAAAAATAAATAATAGACATTTCAACTTGAAACTTCGTAGGAGTACTTCTAAAAACAAATAAGCAAACACGTGTTTCGTGGTTTTACGAAACTCAACCCTTTAGGTGGTAAATGTGGTAAAAAAGCGCAACATCGATACGGGTGTCGTTATCGAGGTTTTATGGGATGTTGATTTGCGAAAATGGCATTTATTTTTAAGTGGTAGATATTATTCAATCCCTAAAGGGTCAAATGGGGTTCAAACTTTGTATGGAAAAAATATAAAATAGACATTACGACTTAAAACTTCGTAGGAGTACTTTTACAAACAAATGATCAAACGTGTATTTCGTAAATTTCTGATAATCAACCCCTTAAGGGGTAAATAGGGTAAAAAGCTCAAACTCGATATGGATGTCGTTATTGAGGTTTTATGGGATGATGATTGCGAAAATGACTATTATTTTGAAGTCAAACCCGGTGAACATGATTCAGCCCCTAAAAAGGTGAAATAGGGGTTGAAACTTTTGTCAAGGGGTCGGAGACGAGAAGGAGGATGGGAGAGGGAGAGGGAGATATCTCTCTACCCAATTCTGAACAAAACTGGGGAACGGGAACAGGAACGGGAATGGGAACGAACGGGAGCGGAAACGGGAACGGGAGCGGGAATGGGAACAAGAACGGGACAAAAGGGAACAGAAACGGAACCAAATGGGAACGGGACCAAACGGGAATGGGAACGGGAACAAAATACTAATATCTCTGGACCCAATTCTGATTATTGTAATAAACTAGCTTCCGGCCGCGACTTCGTCCGAGTGGATATTGGAGAAAATCCTTACGGAACCTTAAACCAAGATCCGACTAGCCGTTTTTACGCAATTAGGCGGGTCCCCCCCCCCCCCCCCCCCACCAAGCGAGCAGCCAGTGTGGCCCAGTCTACACCTACACTCGCAGGTGAGGTGCGGCGCGGGAGAAGCGCCGCTGCACGTGCACACCGCTTCGTCTGCCTCACCCCCTCAAAAACAAAAAAAAAAACGATTAAGCCGCACCTTAAAGATTTAAAATTTTTGTCCAGCACGATTTTTGAGTTTTCTTTAAATTTCAGGCGAGACGGCATCGGCCGCGAAGATTTGGATGGAAGATCGGAGAATCTTAATGTTGAACAACAATACAAAGTATGTGGGGACCTCTTTGGTGCAAGTTCGAGTGGGGTTAAAACGAAGGTTGAAGCTACAACAGAAACTGTATATGTCAAAGTGGAGCCTGTAGCAGATGACGAGGGAGAATGCGAAAACGTGGAAGAAGATGCGACAATGGAGGAATGTGTGACTCCTGTTGAAATTGAAATAAAGCCAGAATCAGTTTGGTTGTCCGACAGTGGGTAAGCGATTCTTTGTTATTAATTAGGTACGTACCAGAACTGTCATTCATAAAAAGTTATTGCTGGCCTATATTATTATGGAATTCCTTGAAAATCATTATTCATAATCATAGCAATTAAATAGTGGCAAATATTATAGAAAGGTGCACCCAAGTGCAGTTTACCCGATTATAAATCAATTTTACGGGATATGGCTGACTGCATAACTATATATTGGTACGGAAGATCATAGTGTTCGGTATTCTGTGGCAATTGATGAATATTTGTTTCAGTTACCGCGAGTGTTCGCTGAAGCCGCCGCAGTTGCGAAACGACGACGACGACGACGCCCCGACCAAGTATTCATTGTACACACAAACAGATTTCAATATCACGTGTGAAAGTTGCCAAAAAGCAGTAAACCCTGTTTCCCTTCCTCCCTCCTTGTCTTCGTCTTCCGGGGCGAGTGCCGAGATAACAGACCCTCTGATGCACGCAGCATTGATAAACAGAAAAAATAACTTGGTACAGCAACACGATTGTATCTGCAAACGACTGAGAGAGCCAGGAGGCCCGTTACAGAGCCTTGAATGCGATGTAAACATACTTACGAACACTGATAGAGTTTTAATCACAATAAAAAAGCATTTGAGTCGCATTTATAAAGGCCAACAATATGAGACACAATACAAATTAATTGCGATGAAGTTTTTCTTGGCGAGTCCTGTGACATATCGGCTTTTATATAAAACTCTACATTTACCGAGCGAAAACGAATTAATGAAAACAAAAATTATCTTTGGTACTAATCTTTCTGATGATGTAGTCATGTGCTTGCAAAATAAGATGAGCTTTATCTCCAATTCTGAAAAAGCATGTGTATTATCAGCGGGTGAAATTTCTCTACAAAGTAGTCTATTTTACAAAATCGATGAAGATAAAATTTACGGATTTCACGACGTCAACGATACACGAAAACCCGTGCGAGCTACGCGAGCGGTCGTGCTCATGGCTCGAGGGTTATTCGCGGACTGGAAACAACCGTTAGCTTACTGTTTTTTAGATCCAACTAACAATTACTCTGAACTAAGTTCTTGGCTTGATACCACAATAGCGAAACTCATGGACACCGGATTAAATGTTATTGCTTTTACCTCAGACGGCAGCACAATGTTCAACGCCATCGCCAAAATGAAAAATGTAAGTGCAGAGAACCCTTTCTTCTATGTTAATAATAAGAGAATATATTATATCTTCGACGTACCTCGTTTACTCGGCAGTATTAGAATGAATTTAATGACCAATGATTTCGTATTTAACAACGCTGGCGGGGTGAGAGCCTCCTGGCAAGATGTGCAAGACTTGTATGATGTCGAGAAGGGGAGGAGCTATCGGATGGCCAACAGGCTGACAGAGCAGCAGGCGCGAGGGCGCGGGTGGCGGCTGGGCGCGGCGGCCATGAGCCGGTCGGTGGCCATCGCCATCACCTGCTGCGTAGAGATGGGCCTGCTTCCTGAACGCGCATTAGGCACCGCTGCATTCATACAGCTCATAAACGACATGTTCGATGTTCTGAATTCTTCACCGGGCAAGGAAACTTATTTATACAAGAAACCGTTTACACAGGAGGAATATCAAGTTGAAGTATTCCAGAAAGTGTTTTTGCTATTGAAGAACATTAGTGTAGTTCGCAAAGCGGACGGAAGAGACGTCACGTCAATTGTGAAATGCCTGAAGCATCTTGAAATAACTATTAAGGCTATCATGGGCCTGTCTACTGATTTGAAGATGTCGAATTTGGGCTTACTTTTTACTCGAAGACTCAACCGCAGCAACTTGGACGGATTGTTTGTTTCGCTTCGAAAGCGGCAGGTGGCAGATTGTCGTGGACTCACACCGATAAGATTTGCAATGAAATTTAAAAGGTTTTTCTTATCGCACCTGTTTAGAGATATAGGACAGGCACTCAAAGGTAATGATTTGATCAGATTTTTAGTCTGTATCGAAAGTATGAGTAATAAGAAGAGGCTTACAGAGATATCGAACAATAAAAAAGGAGCAAATGTGTTAACTGTCAGGACTGTTGATTATCGTTTTAAGCTTCCGCAGAAGAATTCTTTTCATATTGTATGTAAATATTTGCTGCAAAAATGTCTAGAAGTTCACAAACAATGCAAACGTATGGAGATATACGTGACCAATTACGGAAAAAGCTCGAAAAATACTGTAGAATTTCAACAATATGTTATGCAATTAGATCAAATGCTCGTGGCTACATTTAGAACGGGAGACCTATTGTTGCGGTCAAGTATTGGGAATCAAACTTTGGAAAAATTGGAGAAAATTGAATTCTTGGAGCGACCATGCGAATGCTTCCCTGTGCGGTATTTGCCAAGACTTTATATTCGTTTTCGTATTTTTAATATACTTAAACATAATAGCCGCCTTTTTAAAAAAGACCCGACGCGACACCAGACATTTATTAAAATCCCCGCTTGGGTATAAAAAATCCCTTGCTAATGTGGCTTGTGAATGGTGATGTTTGGGTTATTACCTTATCTATACATATGAAGACGAAGCAAGTGAATTAAATATTGGCAAAATATATTATCCACTGTTTTATTTAACTCAAAGTATCTGTTCTACTGGGAAGTAGGTAGGTACCATAAGAATAATGGTAGTATTTCTCAGCATTTTACATTTTTGGGGTATTAAACAGTCATATCCATCAGCTAATCTTGAACCTTTTCCTAAACCTTTTGATAATACATATTAATGAAATCATAGGACCGTTTGGTTCGCGAGCGTCCAGCCAGGCATAGATTAATAGTGTGTGTGTACTGCCCCCTGCCCTAAGATTACGTAAAGGCCAAGCCACACAGCGGGCGTGGCGTGACGGGACGGGACGGCGACGCGACGCTGAGAAGTTGTAATGTACTAGATACTATGGACGACGTCACACAGGCCGGCGTGGCGCGACGGGTCGCGTCCCGTCGCGCCACGCCGCCGTCGCGCCGAGCGTGAATACAAATCGGAAGCGCGGCGGGGTGGAACGTAGGCGAGATCACGCCCGCAGTGTGAACTCCCGTCGCGCCCCGTCGCGTCGCGCCCCGTCACGCCCGCTGTATGGCTTGACCTTGACTCTGTTGCTAACAATTCTCGATTAAAATCGATTGATAGCACAGTTTCATTGCTGCTTTAAGTAAGATAATTCTCATATTGGTTCATAATAAAGCAGCAATGTAACGGCGGTTTCAATCAATTTCAATCAAGAATTGTTCGCTACAGAGTTACGATATCACGCGCAGGGGGGTGATATTGTAATTTTGTTGCAATCAACTCTGACAGAAATCGCAGTTACATTGCTGCTTTAGTTAGAATCAATGTGACATCTATATTACTTAAAGCAACAACGCAACTGTGATTTCAATCGAGAATTGTTAGCAATTACAGACTTACGTAATTCACTACCTGGTTCTGCAAGGATCTTCCGAGCCGAGTCCATCACCATACTGACCACTACTCTGCGGCAAATAATTATCAAAAATACTAATGGCTGTTTATAAAAAAAATAGGTACCTACCTAGGTATAAGTATTTTCCAAATTAGTGGGCCGATTTTTTTAAAATAAGTCACGTAGGTACCTACGTTGTTCTTTGAACTTGGCAGTACCTAAATATAAAATAATAAACAGCTTACAAAAAAGAAACTAAAATTGCCTTTCGTTATAAGTTTTTTGTAAAGTTTTTGAAGTGAAAACTTCTTTAGTGGCGTTGTGCGCTTTTTTTATGGGGAAAAATGCTAAACTCGCGTCAGGAATCACGTGGCTGATCGAAAATGCGAGAGACGGATGTGACGGATGGAGAGAAGACAGATGCTGGCGACGGAAGTATCCCCCTCTTTTTCTACGGGGCGCATTGAAAATGGCAGCGCGTCATTACCGACTTCAAAAGGAGGGAGGTACTCAATTCGACCCGTTTTTTTTTTTTGTTTTTTGTATGTACACCGATTACTCGAAGACGGCTGGACCGATTGAAATGATTTAAACGTTATTACATTAGGTAAACTTCCAAATTGGTCCCATTTTTTAAAATTTTGAAATCGGTTCAGTACTTTTCAAGTAATCTTGAAAAAAGTACGAAAATAGTATGATTTTATGTGAACTACCTCGATGATCAGTCGTATAACTTCTTTGTTTATGAACTGAATAAGATAATTATTTTTTTGTTGGAAAAGGGATATCTTAAGTGTAGTTCTTTAACCGACTTAAAAAAGGAGGTTTTCAGTTTAACCCGCATGTATGTATGTTTCTCCGCGATTAACTCACGTTTTGCTGAGCCGATTTTAATTTCTACCTAAATAATATACCTACACTAAAGTCGCATTACTCATCTCCCAGCAAAAATGTAAACAAAGAAACGTCACTGTCAAATTGACAAACTGACCCTGAGAGTGACATTTTCAGATATTGAAAACCTTTGGTCACTTTTATAACTTTTTAATTTGTTTATTATATTTTGAGTCATTATAAATATAATGTTATCCAGGGTAATTTTAAAGTATGATGGTTATTAGAAATTTTATCTTTATAACCTATCATAACCATTTTGATGTTAAAAATTCTTGATATGAACTGATAGAAAACTAAACTTAGATATTGACTGTATGTACCTAAACTATCAAAAATACGTAGGTAACAGGACAGAACAGGGTTGGCAACGTAAAGCTAATTGTAGATGTCGCTGCGTACGCTTGTTCCTCAGACAGTAGACGTTCAGAACAAAATGTATGGGAAAATAGTTATTTATTTTGTGGTATTTTTTTTTACCGAAAAAGACCCATTGACCCAAAATGGATATAAAAGACGGAAGAAAGAAAATGGAGATGCCGGTATTGAAAGCCAAATTAAGACGTTTTTATTCTTACAGAACTAATGCATTTTTTCTATATCCAGATTTACTTCACGGAATTTAATCATTTTAAAGCTAAAAAAAACTATATTTTTAAGTAAAAGTCCTTTGTTTTCATAGCTCTCCTGCAACAAGCGTATGCAGCGCCATTTTGATAGTTGCCCTCTCCATTATAATTGTTTCAACTAACCTTATTTACAATAAAAGTCAAAGTCGAAATCAAAAAAATCGTCTATATTTTCCTACCACCCGTTCCAGACTTTTTAACTGACAAGAAGAACGGGCGCAAGAAACTTATCAGCTTTAACAGGGATAAGTAACGATATTACAAACTTAAATATATCGTTACCAAATATACATTGGCCTATCTAGAAGGGGGGCTGGCCCCCAGTTCGGAGATAAAACTAATGGGGGAGGGGGGTGCGTGCTAGAGCCTCGTTGCAGTATAGAAGGGCAATATATCAGGTTAATCAGGTTTTTAGTCTGGGGTGGCACCACACTGTTATGCGGTGCGCACGCTCCCCCCTTCCTACGCAAATGCAAATAAATTACAACAAGATTAGTAACCAAATACATCGCATCATCAATCGCAATCGCAAAGGTGCATCGTGCGTCCACTAGCGCCGCCTCAAGAAAAAATAATTACAGCGAATAACTAGTTATCTATTCACAGTGTTTGATAATACCCTTATAAGCCACATGTTTTATGTCAGTTAATAAAAAAATGTCACTACCCTCCTATGTCTCCCCTACGAATTAAATGTTTATGGTTTTTGTTAAACTATTTTGAATAAGAAATAAATGTAAGGATTATTTAGGGAATACCTAAATAATCCTAAATAAACCTAAACCTAAATAAATTATTAAAATGTTGGATCTAAGTTAAACTGAACTTATTTTAAGACAATTTTTATAGTCTTTTACATACATTCTTAATCGAGAACTGGCAGAATGTCTTAGCATCTTCGCCTGTCGTCGTCGTCCCCCCCCCCCCCCCCCAAATCAAAAGACAAATGTTACTACTACAGCTACTATTACTACTATTTTTTAATAAATTTTATAAAATGAACCAAAGGTTGATGTACACGGTTTGCAGTTGTTGTGTGCACAGCATCATGAATATCTTTTCTACTATAAAACTGTTATTATGAAATATTAAATTATATTACTGTTTTTGCCGCAAAACTCATGATTCAGAATATTTATCTAATCTATTTTTATTAGGTTCGTGATGAAAAAACATGTAGGTGTGTTTATTTCTTGACTTAGCAATATACTATTTCCTCTTGAGTTGTTTTGTTCTGGCAACACCTTTGTTTACATTTTTGCTGGGAGATGAGTAATGCGACTTTACCTAATACAAAAGGTACCTACACTAAAAATAAAAAAATAAAAAATTGTTTAAAAAAACAAAATACCGACTTCAAAAAACCTACCTCTAAAAAGCAAGAAATAATATTCGTTATAATAAAACACGTCTATTGAAGTCGGGTGGGGCTTTTAGAATAAAAAAAAGGGATTTGTACTCCAGCCCCACCCGACTTCAATAGACGTGTTTTATTATTACGAATATTATTTCTTGCTTTTTAGAGGTAGGTTTTTTGAAGTCGGTATTTTGTTTTTTTAAACAATTTTTTTAAGACGTCATGTAAACACTTGTGTCACCAGCAACGCGCTAATTTTGAAAATGGAACTAATAGCAACGATTTCTTCGGTGAAATCATAGACTTATTTATAATCTGTGACTATAAGATTAAATCGTAGAATGCGTGCATGTAGAAATTTAAAAGGCCACTGGCGCGAAATCTTTAGAATTTTTCTCTAATTACAAACTGATTGAATTGTGTGACTGTATAGTAATAGGAAAAAAATATTTTTAATCCTTTGTGCCGCTAATTTCAAAATATCAAAAATGAACAACGTTTTTATTCAAGTTTTCACTTCTGCCGGCACTCCCGGAATGCCAACCGATTTATTTTTTAATTACTTAAGTACCTATTTATCTTTTTTTTCATTTGGAATATTTTTTGTATTTTTATTGATAAATTTATATGGTCTAGTTTCACCAACAGTTTCTTGTTTAATCGAACCCCCTTTCGGGATTGCACTTTATCCAGAGATGCACTGTAGGTGCAGCTTTGCACGTTTTTCAAACTTTATCCAATAACTTCAAAATTTTTGAAAATTTGCAAGATTATCCTTTTTAAATAATGGCCTTTGTTATCAAGCAGTAAAATGACTACTTTTTTTTTGGATTACATTAGTTAATAACTAGATAAAATGACTTTTGCAAAGGCATGAAAATGTTCAAAACTGCCCCATCCAGGTAGTTTTGAACAGGCCTGGGGCAGCTTTGAATCATTCGTTTTACGAAGTGAAAAAACAACATGGAAGAAAATTATTTCGTTTATTGACAGGCCAAATACAGCATTAAGACTTAAATAAATGTTTCACTTTCACCTTCTAATGTTATGTAATTTTTTTTGTCAAAATACAAATCGAGAAGACTACTACTTGGGGCAGTATTGAACACGTTAAAATAGTTCTGAGCATTATATATAAAAATGTAATAACATGTTTAAATGTCTATAAGATGTATGTATTAGGTTTTATGTTATAAGCATAAGCAGCCTGCCTCAGTTTCATTTCACCAGTAATAACTTGAAGTATCGCATTTTTTACATCATCTTCATTAACTTCTGTTTCTATATTTTTTGTAATTTCTTGCCATTTTTGTCTGTGAACATATGATACGTGTAAGTAGGTACATAGAAAATAAGATAAGAAAGTAATCTTAAAGTACTGTGCTTAAAACTGGGGCAGCTTTGAACAAAATTCAAAGCTGCCCCGCTTATTTTGTTCAAAGCTGCCCCAACAACACTTGAAAAAATAAACGTAATAATTTTCCTATAAAATAACGAAAAATTGTTAATATTCTTACATAAGCTTACTCGTAATTGATAATACCCTGATATTAATCGAAATTAACTAACCTCTCTTCATAAACGTAGTCGTAAAATCCTTACAACAAATTTCAAAATTATTTAGTTCACACTGCCGTAAACAACTTAATCTTTCCAGTGTTTGGCGTTGAATGACAGACTAAAAATGATAACTGACAGCTTTCGGGATTAGTGTTGCCCGCAGTAAAAATTATATTCTGTTAATATTACGTTCAAATTTATTCTACTAGAACACATGTTCAAAGCTGCTCCTGTACAAAGCTGCCCCCCTCTCCCCTACCTACCTACTTATTTTAGTAGACGATACAATACAATTTAGTTGTACGTTTCAAAACAGACTTAAATAATACTTAATACAAAAAATGAAAGAAATGCTGAATTTGGATCAATACAAGAATCTTATATTCATATTCTATGAAAGTTCTTGGATCAATAGCAACTAAAGTTCCGGTTAGTATGTGTTTATTTATTGTTACTTCCGACGTTAGTACTATGTTATAATAATAGTACTAACGTCGGAAGTAACAATAAATATATTCTGTGCTTCCGGTTCGGTTTATGTGGTGTGTGTAGGCGAAACCACAGATCACAATATATATAAGCAGCAGGCGAAATGTTCCTGAATCGTTGTTGGTTATCAAATACAGATGGAGCTACTTTAATAATGCAGTGGTGTAGGTACTTTGCTTAATTAAAATTAGCTTTGAAAAGATTGAATATTATAAATATACTTAAAGAAACACCAATAAAAATCTAAGTGAGTAACAAAAAGTATAACAGTTCACTTTTGTTTTTGAATGTGGATGAATGAAGCAACCAAATTGAATCACGTTTTAAACCTTTCAGCGAAGCGTGTGTAAGTGTGTAATATCAGCATCCTTCTAGTTATAAATGTGAAAGTTTGTGGGTTTGGATGTTTGTTCCTCAACCACACAAAAACTACTGAATGGATTAGGTTGGAATTTGGCACACAGATAGTAGATAGCCTAGATTAAAACATAGGATACTTTTTATCGCGATATTCCCACGGGAACGGGAACCACACGGGTGAAACCGCGGGTGGCCGCTAGTTATAAATAAATGTTTTATAAAACTAGGAGCTTTTTCTTATTAGGCGATACCCAATATAGTCAGGTTTTGAAAACGTTACTATTTAATTAGGTACTTACCTACTTAATTATTCAGTGTGTTTTTTAACAAAATTTCCCTACAACAAATACTGTGCGTGATAAAATAGGTATAAGGCAGGTGCTTGCACCCCATGATATTGAATCATTAATTAAGACGAACATTACGCGAATTAATTATTTCCAATTAATATTCGTATGTTTGTTTGCCCAGCTCGCATCCGCATCGCACGCATCGTTATTTATTCGCGAGCTTATCAGCATCAGCCATGTACGTACCGTGGCTCGTATTGTATTTGTACTCGTATGAATGAGGAGATTGAGGAGTCTGGTGTAACTACAGTACTAGTATACCTATGGAAGACATAAATATTTTTTTATGATTGAAGACGTTGATTCTACAATGACGTTGTCGTGTCATCATAAAGATTTTTTAATTTAAAAATAAGTATTAGCTGCTTAATGATATCTTGAGTAATTATCGATACTGTGCTTAATCCTTTTTGATTTAATCTAATGCAATTATCGTACGTTAGACGTACGACGCCCACTGCTGGCCATAAGTCCCAGTAAATGTGTTTGTGCTGTCAAAAGTTGAGGAGTCACAACAAACATTATCACGATATCGATAATTAGATACCTACTCGATCATACGTGGTTCTACGCACTGCAAGATTGACAAAGGACGGGTGTGATATAATCGCCTCAGACAGCCCACCAATGCTGATTGGACCCCCACTATAAGCCGATTCAAGTGGATGAAGCTTCTGGGTGATGTGGTTGTTTCATGACAGGTTGCACTTGTCGCTTAAATAAGTACCTACCTATACCATGTAGTAGGTACATAATGTAACGTGGAGGTATCAAGAGATGAATCTAATCCACATCAATCAAATACCTTTTCTAATTTAAAGTACAATGAGCTAGTTTATCTGATTCGGACAATCTGCGCAGAGGGCCACTCCACACGACCCTGCGCGTGAACGTCTGGACACTCCGAACATGTCCGGAGCACATGGAATGGGGTTTATGGTAGTAATTAGGGCACGCAAGCGCGGCGCGCGGCTCGGCTCTACGTTTTAATTGCATTGTTGGTTGTAACGAGCAGGTTATCTCGAGCGGGATTAATGGTAGCGATAACGTAACGCGATTAGTTGCGTCCTGTTTGTGCGTACCGTTCCCGTTCCCCTCTCCCTCCCTATCCCGGCGCCCGGGAAGCAGAGCAGCTGCCGTTTATTTTTTATGCCCTCACATCGCGAAAACATCAACTCTATTGTTATGCACGCTTCGTTTAATTTCACCGTTTTTGTTGGCTCTCGGGAATGTACACAAAAAGCATAATATATTGACTATGTTCGTCGTCGCAGTTCGCAATTGAGAGTGCGCTCGCATTTTCGTAATGTTTATTTTAGTAATGCAGTCATAGACAACAGCTCTTTAATGGCGCGAATTGTTCCCGCGCAAACAATGATAATAGTCTATGCGCGCGCGAACAATGTCGTGTGTCCGCCAGCCAGGGGTTGTCAACTGTATTTTTTAAAGTATTAAGGTGAAGTTTAAAGTGCGTGCGACCAAGTCTACGTTCACTTCACTAAGTAGTTGGTGTGGGGTGTGTGGTGCCACCATTATTGGTGAAGTCACCAATAATGGTGGCACCACACACCCCACACCAAACGTAAAGTCATTTAATCATCTAACTTTGAATTTTGTAATTAGCAATTGTAACCAAAAATAACGAAGATGAGGATATTAAAAATAAAGGACGTTTCTTGCCCTCCTGTTCGTTATTAATTAAGTACTTATTTCGGGGAGTTTGCTGCCTGCCTCCTGATCCTGACTTGACGGCGGGCGGTCACCAATAGTGGCAAATCTTCCAGAGCAGATTACAAAGAGGGGGTGGCACTAGTATGAAGAGACGGACACTTTCTTTCATATTGTTTACCTACTTTTAGATACCTATCCACCTACCCGACTGAATGTTCATTTAGGTATGCAATTAGGTACCTAAGTGTAGTTCATTAATTGTATGTAATTGTGTTATTTCCAAAGAAACCAATGAGATTGAAAATAAATATAAGTACTTAGTTAGAAGGCTCGTATTTATTTATACCTATAGATAGAGTAACTAAGAAGTTTTATTGTTTTTTAGCTGGAGTCAGCGCGCATCTTCTCGGACCGGACCCGTCGTGAATCCGTTGTGCGACATCGAATAACCTTCAGGCTGATTATCTAATTAAAAACCATCTAGCGACCACTAATAATTACGTAATCGTCGCTGTCAAACTCGATTTCGTACCCAATTCGTACCAGCAATCGAGTTTCTGATAGTGCTGCCTCCAGCGAACAACCAAGGAACTAACAAAAACGAGCACTTGTGCAAGAAAATGCACCAAAATTCGTATTATCTAACTCAGTAACCGCGACGAATTCGCGATTTCTTCTGTCAAACGGTTTGACAGCGATGTTTCCGTAATTATTGCTGGTCGCTTGATGGTGTTTGGTTAGATAATAATCAGCTTGCTTACCTCCCTCATACATAGTGCGAGAGCTGGCTGGATGTTTATTTATTTTATAGATATTGTAAATAACAGCGGTTCGCGCCCAATTTATGGCGTGCCGTGGTTTGGCTAAAGCTTTTAAAATGCCAACCGAAATGAATTTTTTAAAACGTTACTCCATTCTTAAATAAGCATGCTATGCTAAAGATGCAACACCGTCGGAAGCTACATTTGGCCTGCCTATTGTTTGGTATTATCAAACATGGTGCACCTGTTTATTTACACGACAAGCTGTGCTGGTTTTCAAGCCGAAAGTCTCATGGGCCTCGAAAATGTGCACCACAGCTTGCAACTGCTAGACATGCATCCGCAGCCTTCCGTGGTAGTTTCCGCTATGCAGCTTCCAAGTGCTGGAATAACATCCCGCCACCAATTAGGGACCTGCAAAGTATTAATGGTTTCAAGAATAAATTAAAATGGTTCCTTATTAATCGTCAGAGAATGCAGGAGACACTCAGGCAAGACATGAGTGTTTTGTAGCCATACTTTTATTATTGTTTTATAGACTCACCTTAATTGTTTGTCCCAAACATTTAGTATAGTTTTGTTTTCCTTGCTGGCTAGATTTTTGCCTGTAATCAATTGTTATGGACTTTTCTTTTAGTTTCATTTCATGTCAGCCGCAAAGGCATTTTTGGTTACTTTTGGTTCACTCGTCCGTAACTAATAATGTTTGAGTTACCAAACCATTCCAATTGTTCTTCTTTTCTAAATCTATAGTTAATATTTGTGTTAACTCGATAAGTAAACTAACAGTTTTGTTTGTGTAAAAAAATATTCTGTTTTTACATATTTGTTGTTGCGCAATGCCACAGAACACTATACTCCGCAATGCAATCCCCAGCCCACAGAGTAAAGTAGTGTTTTTTTAACCGGTTTTTCTACGTAATCGGATAGGCAAAGGGATTATGTCAATACCTATACACTCATAGAAATAGGGTGATAAATTAGTAGATTTATAAGTTACAGTATAATTATTGTATTTTTTCCTATCATATGTACGTTTATCGCAGCGTCAACAAACCGGTCCCGGCGGAAGATCAGCGCTGGTCGCAGACCATGCATATGCTGAGTCGGGACCGTTTTGAGACAAATATCTCTGTGTTGATGTTTTGTGTTTAGCTTGTGTCTTAAATAAAATTATTTTCTTTCTTCTTTCTTTCTTTCTTTCTAAATTGTAAATAAATAAATAAGTTTACGGATGTTCAGTTAGTCAAAAGTTCAGAACTATTAATAACTAGCGACCGCCTGCGACTTCGTCTGCGTGGAAAGTTTTTTTGCTATCCCTCGGGAACAATACTTTTTTTGAGATGAAAGGTACCCTGAGTCCTTCTCTGTACCACTAAACTTTCTGGTTTTTTTTATATTTAATGATAGGTATTAATCTTTTTATGAGGGTCGGAGTGAAAATAGTCAATTCAAACCGTAATGCTACATTATAACGAAGTTCATAAATACACTTTAAATTATTTGCCGATACAAGTTACAAAACAAAGTTGCCGGGTTGACTCTGCCTGCTTTTTGAACTTTGAGGTTCTAGTTGTAACTCATAGATGGCGTTACGTGTATAATGAATGTCCGTTTACTTACACAGGTGATATTATTAATCTACCTCTTTGGTTTATTCAGCACAGAACAAAATTATAGCAGTTAAGTATGTAAGTTTAAAACTTAGTTTTTTATTATGCTATAGGTAAGTATTTTATCTTACCTTTGTTTCTGAGAATCGAACTCGTATCTTTAGAAATACCTTGGTATTGGTGTTCAAGCCATTCGGCGGCGAAACTATTTACCTATAATAATTTATATTGAAATAACACTACCTAGGTACCTACCTATCATAATAATATTGTAATATAATTTGTAAACAGTGAACAAACATACACGGACACGAGTACAAGAGTGCTTATTCAAAGGCCATCATCATCAACATCGCTTTGAACTTCTTTGGGTCCATTTCTGGACATAGACCTCTCTGAATTTCTCCCACAGGGTCCGGTCCGGTTCTAAGGAAGCACATACTTGTACTAAATGTAGGTTCGACGTATGCATTTCTGTCGAATGTAAAAAGGGCACATTAGTGGACCCTCATTTTAAGCTTCGTACAGACTGAGGCGAATTCGCTCGCGTCGCGGCATTTTTGAGCACGTAACTCAAAGCGATAGCCATAGCCATTGCCAAAGCAATTCACTAGAAATTGCTTTGCTATGGCTATAACTAACTAAATCAATAAATAACTAACTCAAAGGAGTTAGGTGATCAAAATCCGTCAAAATGCCCCATCACGCGAGCGAATTCGCGTCAGTTTGTACGAAGCTTTAGATTAACATACATGTAGTTGCATTGCAATACATACACACAAGTGACAAGTACCTCTATACACGCCAATTTTGACCAGCCCCCTTAGTATGACCAGCATAGCATAACACGATTTATATCGCGTGATATAGCGTTTTATCACGTTTAAGTGTCAAAAAGACAAAGAAGTTTGACAGTTGAGTGTCGATAAAATGCTATATCACGCGATATAAATCGGTCATGCTAGGCAGGCTGACCATTGTATCTACCTACCTATTTAAGAGGATCTGCGTCGTAATAGGGGTGGGTACTGTAACGGTTCAAAACTGAACATGCTATTTTATCTCAAATATTTTTCGAATTTTGTTTCATACTGAGCATAATATTATTTAACTATCGAACAAGTTATTATAATAAAGAGTAGTTCAGGTTTTGAGTTAGCAATAATGTAGGAAGTTCTTTTAATCTTTCACGGCGCTAAAATTCAAATATTAGTCTCTGTGTAGGTAACGACGCTAATAGGCTTAAAATTTATTTATATTTATTATTGTTTATTTATCAAATTTTATTAGAGCCTCTCGAATATCATTATAATAATTTATTTTAGAAGATTACTTAAAAAAGGATTGTATTCGGTGTTAATTATTTCAGTAGTGTCACACCACGTGATGTGTTTTAGCTAAAGTACGAAGAAAGATTGAAATGAAGTTTCTTCGAAAGCGAGATTTTATGCTGCAGGTTTATAACTCAAATGAGGGTAGGCATTTAAAAAAATGTAAAAGTAGTCGGATGGGTGTTGCCAGTTAGGGTTTTTAAAGTACCAACATTGTGATGCTAAATTGATCGGAAATTTTAGGTTTAATTGGATCGAATACTTAATGGAAAATGTTGTAATACGTATTTTAGCAAATTGATTCTAGAGGTTATGATATTTTGGGGAAGGCGAGATAAAAAGATTGAAAAAGGTTGGATTCAAATTGTAGCATATGGGAGGTTCAATTTGTTGTGAATATAAAATTCGTATTAATCAGAGTTCTATGATTATAGTACAATAATTTCATATGATTCTGGATAAATATGCTGAATATTATTCAAAGTTGTTAGTTTTGTTAGAAATGATGTAAGGGAGAAAACTTGTTGATTTATTTATGATTGAAACGTTGATTCATACAATTGTATGAATTACTTAAATCAAATGTAGCTGAAATGTCAGTATAGAGAAATATTTAGGTAACAGATTAATTTTAATTTGGTTACAAATTGAGTGGCATTGTGCGCTTGAGTATAGAGAATCTTGAACACAGGAGGTTATTGGTTAGTTGAATTGTACGTTGAAATTATTGATTAGTATAGGGGTTCATTTTGTAAGATTAGTAACTTAAATATTATATTTATAAGTTGAGTAAGACAAAACTGAATTCTCCCCATTTTTGAAGGAGAAGGGAAAATTTTAGGAATAATTTATGTAAAGTAGGGAAATGAAGGTAGAAAAAAAAAGATGCTTAGATCGTGTGGGGTGAGTTTCCTGCAGAGAGTGAATGATTTTGGGGGATTATAAAAGGCGAAGTTGGGAGGAAATCGCTCTCTTTACTTTCTCCGATCTCAGCGAAGCATCAAGTGGAACTCAGAAGAAGCCGTCGATACCCTCTCTGTAAGAAACTTCAATCAAGTAGTATTTTATTTTAACGCAAGAAACATCAAGAAGTCAGGAAGATAGTGTTTTTAATTGAGGTTTTGACGTATAGGTCCGCAACCGGGTGCGAGTCTTTTGCTTATATGCTTTAATTAGGGCTTATATGGTATAAGTGAGCTTGAAATTAAAGTATGTAGATTTTGCTTGCGAATTTTCATGAAGTAAAGTAAATTTCCCAATAGTTTCAAGAATTTTCATGGTTTAAGGTTGTTCGAAATTTGTTTAAGCAATCAGGGGGAAATAAAGGGGGGGTAGATTTCTCTTTAGTTTTGTGTCTTTATTGGGCGTTCGGTCAATCCTCAAAGGGGTAGGTAAAATAGCATTGCTCTGTGGCGTGCAATGCGGGTTTCTGTTGAAAGATACCTAGTTTAGTCACTTAAGGTTACCAAGCTAGCCAACTCGCTCATCAACCAACGGTCCGAACGGTGTGTGGATGTAATCCCGTTTGAACGTGGAGGATATGGCTTGGTAATGTTAATCCTCTTCTGTCAGGACTCAGCGCTGTCCCGTCCCACCAGCGCTGAGCACGTCCAAGCTGTTAGGGGAGTTTAGGCGAGTCATGCTTGCTCACGCTGTACAGGATCGGGGCGTCGGGGATGATGGTAAGCATCCCAAATATTGCATAGGAAATCGGAATTTAGTCGTTGGTAGGCAGGTAAATTCATTAGGTTTATAAATTCATTGTTAGGCGCGTAGGAACAGTAGCTTAGGTTAGCATCTCAAGGCGGGAGGGAAACTTGGATGCTGGTAAAAGGTTAGACATCCTCGAGAAGGTCGTGTTGTCAGCAAGGTAACAGCAGGAACGGTAGACAATCTAGGAGCTTTTAGGTAGGCGGTGGAGAGGTAGATCACTTCGTAGTGTATCGGATTTAGGTAGGCCGCAAATAAGTAGGCGTCGTCAAGATGGCCGCCGAGGTCAATAGGTAGTGATTCGAAATTTAGGTAGGCGGTGTTGAGAATCGGGTCGACAAAATGGCCGCCGTGGGTCACCAAGTGGAACATTCGAATTTATATAGGCGGTGAAGAGGTAGGATGACTTAGGAATGGAACATGGTGAATGCGGAAGTGTACAATATAATGGACGAAAGTTTATGTGGAATTACTGGTTATAATCCAATAGGATAGTATCAATCTTTCATAGAATCAGTGTTGTGAATGATTACTACAGTGTGCTAAATTGTGTAGACTTTGCAAGCTTCAGTAAGTACCCACAAATTAATTTACTCTTAATTTAATTTAGATATCCTTTACAGTTAATATTGAATAATGATTTAATAGATGGAGTAGAATCATAAATAAAGAATAGATTATTTATCTTTGAATTGGATTGGTCGAAGGGAGCTATGGTTGAACCGATTGTTTATAGATAGAATAAACTATTTTGGTAATTTTGAGAGGAGTGCTGAAACAAGATCTGAGTGTATGGAATAAGCTCGTGTCTCTAGGAAGTTAAGGTCGATTCACAACTTCTAGGTCACTAGATCAATGCTTTGAGTAAACCTTTCAAATTGACAGAATGATGTTTATGATTAACCGAGAAATAATACTTTGAAAAGTATCTTCCAACTATGAAAGTATCATATTATTTAGTGAATATATAAAATTCACAAATAATAATGACAACATATCTTTTATCTGAGTTCGAATATTTTAACTATGTTCCACCAGCCAACTCAATTGAAAGATGTTAGAAATAGAATCTAGTTTACAATTGAGAACAAATATTGCCAAGTCTACTCAATATTAAATCGAAATACTGCTTTAACCTTTAGTAAATGACCTGAAGTCAATTCAGTTTATGGTTGTATATTTATAATTTAGTTGAGATTGAAGTATGGAAATCCCGTCATAGAATTTTACCTTGTTTAGAATTGTCTTTCCTTCAGTATTTGAGAACTATCAGTGTCCCAAGTATATGGATAGTAATGTTGTGTCCATCTGTTATAATGTTAAACAGTCATACTAGAACTAATTATTTAATTATTCTAAATTTAAATTCGTAATTCAGCCATCGCAATTGAAGGAGAATTCTTCATTGTGAGAAACTGGTAGTTCGCTTGAAAGCACTCTGCTTGCCCTCTTTTATTAAAACTGACTGACAAAGACTAAGTACTATAACTTAAAAATATTCATTAATTAAATTTGTCATGAAAGAATATGGCTGGCCAGAAGGGAGTTGACCAAGTACGGAGACGAGACTCATTGTATCGGGCGGGGAGCGGGCCCATACCTTAGCTGGCAAAAACACAATTGCATATTCATTACTTGTATAATAACTTCAGAAAGTAAAAGAATTCTTATTTAATAGCGCTGAAAATTTTATTATACTTTGATCTCAGGTGACTAAAACTTCTTAACTTACCTGAAATAATCTCTCTTATTTTAATGAACTAAGTTGACAATAGATAATTTACATTATTTGGAATAACGTCATACATGGCATATAATTTGACACTTGGCAGCGGAAGAGAATTGCTCAAATTTAACTTTTCTCTATAACCCGACTTACCTCTTTTTACCTTACAGTCTATTATGGTTGAACATACCCTCTTTTACCTTATAACAATACTCCATTTAACTCATAAATTCACTTTGATCATTTCCTATCAACGTAGGTTTATTTCGCTCATACTTACTTCATCTACGGAACGTAATTGGGAACGCTTCCCTCTTTATTTATAGTATTCCCATTTTTTGACACTAAAGAACTATGGAATTTCCCTTGGTAGTATGACAAATATTAAGAATTAATATGAAAGTAAAGTAAACTCACTTAAGAAAAATACAGGCTTAATTTCTATTTCTCTGGTTATATCAATAGAGCAATATCTTTCATTTAGTGGTATTTTCTTTTAGAAATAAATGTAATAGCAGGAATAATCAAGACCTAGTAATGAAAGCGAATACTTCTATTGGAAAATGAAAATCAATACTAATCACACTTTTAAAAGAATTTGGGTTCACTAATTATCACATCCAGGGTTCCTCCATTAGACTTTCACAGGCCCTCTCAGATCACACAAAGCTTGTTAGTAAGGTTCTTTGTAGGTTAGTTAAGGTTGGATAAAGTAAACTTAGTAAATTGTATTTTGGAGGTTATTTATTCCAGTAAAATTAGGTTCAATAGTTTAGTTATAATCAACGGTAAGAAGTAAGCGGATTTTGATTGTCCTCCTGTCCTGTAGGTTATTAGGTTTCCAATTAGGTTTTAGTCTCTTGCATAGGCCGTGATCATCTAGATCCATTGTAGTTAGGTCGTCGGTTACATTTTCGTTGATACCGTGACCAGGATTTCATATTATTATTGCGAATCTTCAGGTTTTGTGTGGTTTGGGAGTGAGTGACTGTTAACAAGTGAGATTGTGACAGTCACATTTTGTTGCGGTGAAGTGGGTATAAAGGTTTGATATGTTGAAACACTGATTTTCTTTTCCAATGGTTGTTAAGTTATCATTCTGGTACGAGTTATGGCGTTTAACTTGTCACTTTGGCTGGTCCTTGAAACTTTCGTTTTGCGAATCATTTGTAAGATCTTAGTTAAATATCTCTGAAAACAAATATACAAATAACCACTGTTTTAGGACAAATCTTGTAAAATATTTCGATACACTTAATGTTTTCATTGTCATTATAGTGCTGCCAAGACTATCGACGTCTCTGATACTGTATCGATATTTACGTAAATTATCGACACTTAGGTTAACTGTATTGCATTTGGTTCTATAGTCATTTTACACACTACGTTTGGTTACAATGATACAATTATGCAGTTAAATTATTACTTGTTCATACAGTATAGTCTCGTTTAAGGTAAATTGCGTAGTTAAGCAAATCGTATCGCGATAGTTTTTTATTGATATACACTATCGATAATCGATATAATTATTTTCCCAGTTCCGGTTTATTTACTCAAGTCAAATTTATTTTACTCTGTTCAAAGGTCCGCATCAAGGTCCGACCGAATCCACTTTTCGGCCATGGACCGAGACCGATTTAAAAATTGAATTCTGACTTGGATTTTATTCACTGATATGATTAAGTTAGAAAAAAAAGGACATTTTTATAGGTAACCACATATACGATTTTAAATGTATAACTAAGGACAACGAGTGCCTGGCGGTTTTTTATCAATCATATGTCAATACGCATTAATATTGTCGTGCGGTGTCAAAGAGATTTGACAAAATAATAGCATAAGTCACTTTGGGGATCAATACTTCCCAACTATTGACCTTGAGGGAAAGTAAAATAAGAAACTTCAACGTTATTTTTAAAGACACGTTATAAAAAAAAAAAAAAAACTTTTGTTCTTCTTTTGTTTATACCTAAGAAATAAAGCAGATCATAGGATATGTACGATTATAAAATTCTAGTCTTGTTAATTTGATGATTGCGAAGTAGGATGACGGTGATAGGTGGACTGTCAATTGAATTTACGGCTATAGCGAAATCATAGGTGCTTTGTTGTGTCAAAGCTATGATTCTTAAAGAAAAAAAAATGTATGGTCACACGTGTGCACTCTTTTATTTATTTTTTTTATCATTCGTAAAATCGAATTAATTGTTCAAAATTGTGGTTGATAGGACACGAGATTTGTAGTAATTTTATTAAATGTATACGCACGTGTGCGTAACATTGTCTGTGTAACTTTTAGTAATAGCGTGTTGTTACGTGAATGGCTGAATGTGAATAAGGTCAGGAACGCGGTCAAAGAAATTACATGTTATCGATTTCCGAACGAAACGTCAACTTGACAGATTCCTACTCCTTGATTTTAATGACATATATAATAAGTTTTTGTTTATGCCAATAAGGTTAAATTATATTTTGTAAGATTACGTAATGGTGGCATATGCCAATGGAAAATTAACTATGGAAGTAGACATGCAGAAAGTTTTGTCCATAATTACTTTATAGGTATACGATAAACGATTAACTCTAATCATTTAAGAAGGATTGACGTTTTGTCATTGGCAGGTTGAGAGATGAATTCTGTCGTTGCCTTTATCACGTTTGTGGTTAACTTAATATTATACGATTGATGCGTTAGATAATAGGAACGGCAGTAACGTTTAGTAATACTGAAGTCGTGGATGAATTTAGGGTTAGTGAGTGTTGTAAGATAATTCTAGATTCAACTTACAAAGTTACAAAAAAAAAATATTAGCGTATAATGTAATAAATAGTTTTAGAGTTTGTGTGTTATCGCTAATTTCTGAATAGTAATAGTGAAGTTAGAGGGATATTAGCAGCATAAAATGATGGGGTCGTGAAATATTTTAATAAACTTTTAAATTGAAACTAGAAAACTTAGTATGTGGTGATTAGATTTTAGTTTAACTTAGTAACCTACCTTTGAGATTGTGCTATTGAAGGGATCATGATCGTTTAAGATTTGAGTTAGTCATTTATAGATTATCATTTTGAAATATTTATCCGAGGTGAATTAATTTTGTAACTAATCGTCGTGACTTTCGAAAATTATCTAACTGGGGGTCGTTGTAGAACTAGTTACTAAGACGTTTTAGTTGTGGAAACAACGTTGAGGAAGTTGGCTAGGGAGGTATAATGTGTTGGGATTTAATGATAAAAGGAAAGTTTAAAATATTTAAATCATGTAGAATAGTAATGGTAGCAAAGAATGTGATTGACGTTTTTCTGAGAATTAGATATTTAATTCGAAATGATTAGTTTCAACATTTACATTAGTCGAATATTAGGGAGCGTGGTTTTGTGGAATCCAAAGCGGTGGATTTTTTAAAACCAAATTAGTACGGGTACTATATTTTAATTATTTGAAGATCTGACCTTACAACAAAAAAAAAAAAAAACAAGGAGAGTTTCAAAAGCTATTGTAGAGATTAAATATCAAAATGGGAAAACCATCTCGTGTTCGACGAGTGCCCAAACGATATGAGCCAGATGACGAATTAGGAAACATAGAAGAAATCAATAGTGACTCTAATCGGCCTGTTCAACCGGAAGAGGTGGAAGTTAGAGATTCTAGAGTGCTTGATGAACCCCATCCGATAGTTAGAACTATAAGGCGACCGAAGTCGACACGTTCACGGGAATTGGTGACCATACAGCGTATGTTGAGTCGTACCATAGGGGTGCTTACTAGAAGAGTAAATGCTCTGAGTGGGGAAGTTAAGAAAACGCAGCGAACTATCCAGGAAACTACCGGAGGGGAAAAGGAATCGCCAATAGTTGAGGTAACGTCATTGAATAATGAAGGAATGGATTGTGATGAGGTGCATGGGAATGTAATTAAAGAAACTAGTCCGGGCGCAGATATTCATAAGTACGTGATGTGTAATGTCAAGAACATAAACTTAGATAGACCAAAATTCGGAGAATCGTCGATTCATCCGATTGATTTTATAGAAGATTTAGAGACCTATTTGAAGAAGTTAGGAACATCGGGCAATGAACTAGATTTAATACGAGAATGTTTAACTGGAAGTGTAAAGGATTGGTCCCGGATCTATAAGGGGAGATGGACAGGTTTAGCTGACTTTAAAGTAGATTTTCTGAAAGCATATTGGGGAGAAAATGAACAAAACGAATTGAGAAGGAAAATAGTACATGGAGTTTGGAATAGAGCAGAGACTCCCACCATGGTGGAGCATTTTTTGAAGTTGACAGGTAGATCTCAAATGTTAAGCTATAAAATTCCGGAAAAACAATTGATTGGCGATATTATACGTCATTACCCAAAATTCATCCAACAAGTATTTGTGACAAATAAAATAGAAACCATAATAGAAGCGGCCGAATTTCTAAGGAGTATGGACAATATCCAGAAGCAGGAAGTACCGGGCACATCTACGTCTAAGAATTTTAAAGAATGGGAGAAGAAGAAAAGGGGATACTAACAGAATTATAGGCAGTGGCAGAGACCGAAGGAGGCTGAAGTACAAGCAATTAATTTAAATGATAAGTCAAATGTAGTAGATAGTGAAATGTTAAACTAGTGGAAGTTGAGTCTTTAGTCCTCGGATCAGCTTCAGCCACAGGGGACCCAAATTATAATATGATGGTTAGGATGAATTGGTGTCCAGGTGAATCTTTAGGAAGAAATAAAACCGGTGTTAGGATACCAATAGGTTTAGATCTTAAGGATAATTATACTAGGTCACGAGGTTAGAGATTTCTGTATAAACTATCTTGACGATTTAGCGATCATAACTACGGGAACACTATCTCAGCATTTAGAACACATAGATATAGTATTAGGGAAATTATCACAGGCAGGGTTAACTTGTAATCTAGAAAAGTGTGAATTTTTGAGTACTGAAGTAAAGATGCTAGGCTATATTATTTCAACTGACGGAATTCGTACAGATCCCGAAAAAGTTAGGGCAATTCAATTATTTCCTACACCAAAAAAGTTGAAACAGGTGAGGGCATTTTTAGGACTTTGTAATTTTTATCGCAAATTTATACCTAATTATAGTTTTCATACGGGACCTTTATGTGAACTTCTAAAAAAGGAAAAGAAATGGAAATGGGGAGAATCGGAGCAGGAAGCCTTTGATAAAATAAAGTCACTCTTTATTAACACTGTCGAATTGAATCATCCAGATTTTACTAAGCCGTATTATTTACAGACAGATAGTTCGGGAATAGGGCTAGCGGGGTTTTTGTATCAAAAGGATAATCAAGGGGAGATAAAAATTTTAGGGTTTCATAGTAAATTACTAAGAGGAGCACAACTAAATTGGACAGTTACTGAACAAGAACTCTATTCGATAATTTGTTGTTTGGAAAAATTTGAGACTTATTTAAGAGGGGCTAAAGTAATAATACGAACGGACCATAAAGCATTAACATTTGTAAAGAATAGTAAATTATACAATGCGCGAGTAACTAGATGGAAAAATTATTTAGAACAGTTTCAATATGTAGTTCAACATGTAAAAGGTAGAGATAATGTAGTAGCTGATGTGTTATCAAGATATCAACCAGAAGGGGATTTATTACAGGAGGATAAAACTAATTCGCCTAGAATATTTTACACTGAGAGAGGAATTAATAAAGAGTTACTTGAAAAATTAAAGGATTTAGCTAGACTACAACGGGAAGATGTGGAGATAGGAGAAATAATTAGAATTTTAATCAGTGGGGTTGGAAAAAATGGTAGAGTAAGTCAAATTTCTAAAAGGTGTGTATTAGGTGATGGAATATTATATTATTTACCTGGCGAGGGAAGTAGAAAGGTGTTATTCTTACCGGAATCAATTAGAGAGGAAGTTATTTGGCAGGTACATTTCGAAATGGGACATCAAGGGGCTTACAAAATCATTAAGTACATTAAGGATAGATTTTTTTGGAAAGGATTAACTAAACAGGTCAAACGTCTATTAAAGGGGTGTCACGATTGTCAGATAACTAAGAGCGATACAGCTAAGTATGTAGGTCCTTGTCGCTCAATCATAACTGAGAATGTAGGAGATATCGTTATGGCAGATTTGTATGGTCCACTTCCGTCGGGGAAGTTCGGTATGAATTATATTTTGGTTGTGCAAGACTCCTTTAGTAAGTTTGTGAAATTTTATGATCTTAGAAAAGCAACTGCAATTTCGGTACTAACTAAGGTGAGAAAATTCTTTCGCATAATCAAACCCAGAGTTATAATGACGGATAATGGGTCGCAATTTGCTAGTAGAATGTGGAAGGAAGTTATGAAAGAAGAAGGGGTGAGAGTTATTTATACCACAGTTAGAAATCCTAGGCCTAATACTACGGAAAGAGTAAATAAGGAGTTAGGACGATTATTCCGAACTTATTGTAGGACAAATCATAAAGGTTGGGTTGATATATTGCCCAAATTAGAAGTTCTATATAATAACACTTACCATGAAAGTACGGGTTTTACTCCTTGCGAGATTTTATATAGTGAACCTACGAGACTATCTTTTGATGACAATTTGCCGAATGGTGTGGTATCTCTACCTGTAGACGAAATTAGGGAGAAAGCTCGTGAGAATTTAAGGAAGGCAGGACAATTACGACAGAACAAATTTAATGAGAAATATCGTATCATTCAATATCAAATAGGTGATTTGGTTAAGATAAGGAAATTAAATAAGTCTGATGCTAAATTAAAAATTACGAAAAAGTTCGAACCATTGTATGAGGGTCCGTATGTGGTTGGCGCTAATCCGTTTAAGAATGTGTATTTACTTGTAGACCCTAAGTCTGGCAAGGAACGAGGAAGGTTTAACACTATACATTTGTCTAGGTATTATAAATAAGCTTTGTAAATAATAGATAGTATCTTGTATAAGTATCAAATATCAATTGTTTTTTTCTTAAGTTGACTAATAAATGGTAAAAGGGGTAACTTTGTATAGAGACTGTTGGGCAAGGGAAAAGCCTGTCTGAGCTTACAAAATTTTAACAACTCGATTGTTAGTCTGATGAAAAAAAAAGGAGAAAGGTCAAAGTCTAATTAAAAAAAAAAAAAATTATAATTCTCTGATGGAGTGTTATTCACTTGGTACGTTACGGGTTGGACAAAAAATTAGTTAATTGTCCAAGTTAATTAAAACATATTTCGTTGTTCGAGTTGGTTGAAATTGTAAGGTCAGATAGAGGGGTGTGTCGGTGGCTTTTCTTTCCGGGGGGGAAATTTTTCTGTTTAGATATAGGTCTAGGTAGACGTTAAGTTGATGTAGATCTAGGTAATCGGGGCATATACAATTAAGTACACCGTTAACTTAAATTGATAATGAGTCAGTTAACTTGAAATAATTTCATATATAAAAGGGTTGTTTAATTTAACATATCGTGTAAAATTCACTCTCGTTTAACGTGTGAGGCGTGTATTATTATAGTGTGTCGCGTAGTGTAGAAAGTGCGTAACATAAGATTAATTTTTCGTAACGAATTTGAGATAATACTTTATTGTAAATTTTGCATATAATTATGTTTGGTGACAATCGGCGTATTGAATCCTAACATTGTATGATTAATCTCTACCCAATTTAGTTATTTATATTTGCATTCAGGGTGTAGCTATGGTATAATCTTAGGTGGCGTGAATGTAGGCTAGTGAATGAAGACAGTGAATGCTGCATGAAGAGAACAGATGAATAGAATGAGAATCTAATCTAGTTTATGAGTATGAATGGGATGTTAATTTAAAAGATTGCATAGAATGAGAGTTAATGTGGATTAGGAATTGGAATTAAAATATAGATTCTATATGGAGGGCTTTGGATTATAACATATGTGAAACCTGAATGCAGACTTATTATTTTTCCAAGAGATAGGACCACCACACTGCTCTAGCGTTTGGTTTGTGCTTGCGGCCGGACCGGCGTTTAGGGTTGACAAACTTGAATTTTGTACAGTAGGACTTTTGGTGTTAGGTTAGAAAAAAAAAAAGAGAGAAAACAAACACTATTGACGTTTGTAAATTGTCCTGGTGTGAACAACTGTCTGAAATTCATACTACACAAGAAGCTAAGAGCTATGAATATGAACTCGACAACTGCACACTCTCCAAGGCGATATTAGGGTTGTTCTAGAGTCTTAAGTAAGCTTTTGGAAATATAGGGTCATTGTATAGGCTCACTTCGAACCGACGGAGTAGGCCCTGTTGGCAAGAAAGGAGTAATACTTGATTGTGGAAGGGTTCAATGCACAAATATGTAGCGTCATACGCAAACTTTTTCATAAGGTTAGAAAAAGACTTATTTGCCGCATGTAGACTTGCTAGAAGTTGTGGATTCACAACCCACACCTTACTGTGATCTTGTACGACTCTGGTGTTGAATATGCATAAGACGGAACTGGCAAAAGTCACATAAAACTTAAAACTCGCTTGATAACTTTTCAATATTGTCTTGGTTTAAATACACTCTACAATCTAAATCTCATTTACATTAGGTTTCACCCAACAATTCTTTGATCTTGGAGAAATAATAATGGTTAGGGTTATTAAGGGGAAGGGTTTTTTTTTTATTATACAAAAGGGATGTATGAGTAAAAATTGAGGATTAAGAGTAGAGGCGGAATAAATATTTGAGAATTGAGAAGGAAAATCCTACTCCGGATCCAATACGTAGTCTTGTCACCTGTGCAGGATTTTGGGGTCGAGCTGTAACGGTTCAAAACTGAACATGCTATTTTATCTCAAATATTTTTCGAATTTTGTTTCATACTGAGCATAATATTATTTAACTATCGAACAAGTTATTATAATAAAGAGTAGTTCAGGTTTTGAGTTAGCAATAATGTAGGAAGTTCTTTTAATCTTTCACGGCGCTAAAATTCAAATATTAGTCTCTGTGTAGGTAACGACGCTAATAGGCTTAAAATTTATTTATATTTATTATTGTTTATTTATCAAATTTTATTAGAGCCTCTCGAATATCATTATAATAATTTATTTTAGAAGATTACTTAAAAAAGGATTGTATTCGGTGTTAATTATTTCAGTAGTGTCACACCACGTGATGTGTTTTAGCTAAAGTACGAAGAAAGATTGAAATGAAGTTTCTTCGAAAGCGAGATTTTATGCTGCAGGTTTATAACTCAAATGAGGGTAGGCATTTAAAAAAATGTAAAAGTAGTCGGATGGGTGTTGCCAGTTAGGGTTTTTAAAGTACCAACATTGTGATGCTAAATTGATCGGAAATTTTAGGTTTAATTGGATCGAATACTTAATGGAAAATGTTGTAATACGTATTTTAGCAAATTGATTCTAGAGGTTATGATATTTTGGGGAAGGCGAGATAAAAAGATTGAAAAAGGTTGGATTCAAATTGTAGCATATGGGAGGTTCAATTTGTTGTGAATATAAAATTCGTATTAATCAGAGTTCTATGATTATAGTACAATAATTTCATATGATTCTGGATAAATATGCTGAATATTATTCAAAGTTGTTAGTTTTGTTAGAAATGATGTAAGGGAGAAAACTTGTTGATTTATTTATGATTGAAACGTTGATTCATACAATTGTATGAATTACTTAAATCAAATGTAGCTGAAATGTCAGTATAGAGAAATATTTAGGTAACAGATTAATTTTAATTTGGTTACAAATTGAGTGGCATTGTGCGCTTGAGTATAGAGAATCTTGAACACAGGAGGTTATTGGTTAGTTGAATTGTACGTTGAAATTATTGATTAGTATAGGGGTTCATTTTGTAAGATTAGTAACTTAAATATTATATTTATAAGTTGAGTAAGACAAAACTGAATTCTCCCCATTTTTGAAGGAGAAGGGAAAATTTTAGGAATAATTTATGTAAAGTAGGGAAATGAAGGTAGAAAAAAAAAGATGCTTAGATCGTGTGGGGTGAGTTTCCTGCAGAGAGTGAATGATTTTGGGGGATTATAAAAGGCGAAGTTGGGAGGAAATCGCTCTCTTTACTTTCTCCGATCTCAGCGAAGCATCAAGTGGAACTCAGAAGAAGCCGTCGATACCCTCTCTGTAAGAAACTTCAATCAAGTAGTATTTTATTTTAACGCAAGAAACATCAAGAAGTCAGGAAGATAGTGTTTTTAATTGAGGTTTTGACGTATAGGTCCGCAACCGGGTGCGAGTCTTTTGCTTATATGCTTTAATTAGGGCTTATATGGTATAAGTGAGCTTGAAATTAAAGTATGTAGATTTTGCTTGCGAATTTTCATGAAGTAAAGTAAATTTCCCAATAGTTTCAAGAATTTTCATGGTTTAAGGTTGTTCGAAATTTGTTTAAGCAATCAGGGGGAAATAAAGGGGGGGTAGATTTCTCTTTAGTTTTGTGTCTTTATTGGGCGTTCGGTCAATCCTCAAAGGGGTAGGTAAAATAGCATTGCTCTGTGGCGTGCAATGCGGGTTTCTGTTGAAAGATACCTAGTTTAGTCACTTAAGGTTACCAAGCTAGCCAACTCGCTCATCAACCAACGGTCCGAACGGTGTGTGGATGTAATCCCGTTTGAACGTGGAGGATATGGCTTGGTAATGTTAATCCTCTTCTGTCAGGACTCAGCGCTGTCCCGTCCCACCAGCGCTGAGCACGTCCAAGCTGTTAGGGGAGTTTAGGCGAGTCATGCTTGCTCACGCTGTACAGGATCGGGGCGTCGGGGATGATGGTAAGCATCCCAAATATTGCATAGGAAATCGGAATTTAGTCGTTGGTAGGCAGGTAAATTCATTAGGTTTATAAATTCATTGTTAGGCGCGTAGGAACAGTAGCTTAGGTTAGCATCTCAAGGCGGGAGGGAAACTTGGATGCTGGTAAAAGGTTAGACATCCTCGAGAAGGTCGTGTTGTCAGCAAGGTAACAGCAGGAACGGTAGACAATCTAGGAGCTTTTAGGTAGGCGGTGGAGAGGTAGATCACTTCGTAGTGTATCGGATTTAGGTAGGCCGCAAATAAGTAGGCGTCGTCAAGATGGCCGCCGAGGTCAATAGGTAGTGATTCGAAATTTAGGTAGGCGGTGTTGAGAATCGGGTCGACAAAATGGCCGCCGTGGGTCACCAAGTGGAACATTCGAATTTATATAGGCGGTGAAGAGGTAGGATGACTTAGGAATGGAACATGGTGAATGCGGAAGTGTACAATATAATGGACGAAAGTTTATGTGGAATTACTGGTTATAATCCAATAGGATAGTATCAATCTTTCATAGAATCAGTGTTGTGAATGATTACTACAGTGTGCTAAATTGTGTAGACTTTGCAAGCTTCAGTAAGTACCCACAAATTAATTTACTCTTAATTTAATTTAGATATCCTTTACAGTTAATATTGAATAATGATTTAATAGATGGAGTAGAATCATAAATAAAGAATAGATTATTTATCTTTGAATTGGATTGGTCGAAGGGAGCTATGGTTGAACCGATTGTTTATAGATAGAATAAACTATTTTGGTAATTTTGAGAGGAGTGCTGAAACAAGATCTGAGTGTATGGAATAAGCTCGTGTCTCTAGGAAGTTAAGGTCGATTCACAACTTCTAGGTCACTAGATCAATGCTTTGAGTAAACCTTTCAAATTGACAGAATGATGTTTATGATTAACCGAGAAATAATACTTTGAAAAGTATCTTCCAACTATGAAAGTATCATATTATTTAGTGAATATATAAAATTCACAAATAATAATGACAACATATCTTTTATCTGAGTTCGAATATTTTAACTATGTTCCACCAGCCAACTCAATTGAAAGATGTTAGAAATAGAATCTAGTTTACAATTGAGAACAAATATTGCCAAGTCTACTCAATATTAAATCGAAATACTGCTTTAACCTTTAGTAAATGACCTGAAGTCAATTCAGTTTATGGTTGTATATTTATAATTTAGTTGAGATTGAAGTATGGAAATCCCGTCATAGAATTTTACCTTGTTTAGAATTGTCTTTCCTTCAGTATTTGAGAACTATCAGTGTCCCAAGTATATGGATAGTAATGTTGTGTCCATCTGTTATAATGTTAAACAGTCATACTAGAACTAATTATTTAATTATTCTAAATTTAAATTCGTAATTCAGCCATCGCAATTGAAGGAGAATTCTTCATTGTGAGAAACTGGTAGTTCGCTTGAAAGCACTCTGCTTGCCCTCTTTTATTAAAACTGACTGACAAAGACTAAGTACTATAACTTAAAAATATTCATTAATTAAATTTGTCATGAAAGAATATGGCTGGCCAGAAGGGAGTTGACCAAGTACGGAGACGAGACTCATTGTATCGGGCGGGGAGCGGGCCCATACCTTAGCTGGCAAAAACACAATTGCATATTCATTACTTGTATAATAACTTCAGAAAGTAAAAGAATTCTTATTTAATAGCGCTGAAAATTTTATTATACTTTGATCTCAGGTGACTAAAACTTCTTAACTTACCTGAAATAATCTCTCTTATTTTAATGAACTAAGTTGACAATAGATAATTTACATTATTTGGAATAACGTCATACATGGCATATAATTTGACACTTGGCAGCGGAAGAGAATTGCTCAAATTTAACTTTTCTCTATAACCCGACTTACCTCTTTTTACCTTACAGTCTATTATGGTTGAACATACCCTCTTTTACCTTATAACAATACTCCATTTAACTCATAAATTCACTTTGATCATTTCCTATCAACGTAGGTTTATTTCGCTCATACTTACTTCATCTACGGAACGTAATTGGGAACGCTTCCCTCTTTATTTATAGTATTCCCATTTTTTGACACTAAAGAACTATGGAATTTCCCTTGGTAGTATGACAAATATTAAGAATTAATATGAAAGTAAAGTAAACTCACTTAAGAAAAATACAGGCTTAATTTCTATTTCTCTGGTTATATCAATAGAGCAATATCTTTCATTTAGTGGTATTTTCTTTTAGAAATAAATGTAATAGCAGGAATAATCAAGACCTAGTAATGAAAGCGAATACTTCTATTGGAAAATGAAAATCAATACTAATCACACTTTTAAAAGAATTTGGGTTCACTAATTATCACATCCAGGGTTCCTCCATTAGACTTTCACAGGCCCTCTCAGATCACACAAAGCTTGTTAGTAAGGTTCTTTGTAGGTTAGTTAAGGTTGGATAAAGTAAACTTAGTAAATTGTATTTTGGAGGTTATTTATTCCAGTAAAATTAGGTTCAATAGTTTAGTTATAATCAACGGTAAGAAGTAAGCGGATTTTGATTGTCCTCCTGTCCTGTAGGTTATTAGGTTTCCAATTAGGTTTTAGTCTCTTGCATAGGCCGTGATCATCTAGATCCATTGTAGTTAGGTCGTCGGTTACAGTACCCACTTAGGTAGTTTAGCCTCATTACCTACCTACCAGATCAATTTGCTGAACGCTAAGAAAATATCGTATTGGAATAATCATAGCTGTACCTACTTTGTAAAGGACTTACCACTTTTGTTTGAACGATAAACAGTAGGTAAGTCAAACTTTATAAGACCTAACAATAACGGGGCGAGTTTGATAAACATTCTGATTTAGAAACCGCAACTCCTAAAGTTAGTAGAGGGCTGAGTATTATTTTGTACAACAATCAAAAGCCATAGAAACAAAGTTGGTTGGTTTTCATTAGTGGTTGCTTCTTCGTGTTTCCGAATTTAGTTACATTCCGTAAGTAAACATCTTAAATTTAATCAAAATACCGAATAAATATTAATGGAATCCGTTTTAAAATTTCCGGACCAAGCTTTTATGTTTTCCCTAAGTTAGTGTATTGGCTACGAAAATGACATAGCGTGAATTTACTTAGATCCTGACCTGAGAATTTGATATTAAACGATGCTTTCCTATTAGAAATCAGAATTTTCTATCTAACTATAGGCATTACGTAAGAAACCGCTGATGCTCATACGAGTATATTTTTCGCTTATTGTTCAGCGGTCGCGATCTTACACTCTGGACTCCCTACCAGAATATAATAGACACAGCACGAGTTTAGAGCTGTCGAAAGAACAAGGTGTGAGCCAGTGATTTGCAAAAGCCAAGACTCCCCGTATCGTGTCCTGGCGGACCGGTGGTGCATACATTGAAGTCAATCAGTGCATGTCACAGTGACCGCAGGTGTCGAGTGTCGGTCGGTGTCGCGTTGTGTTGGCCGGCAAGTTCTCGTCCCGTCAGAAGTGGTGATGTCAGTCGGTCTTGCAATGTTAAGAAAGTTAATATCATAAGGCTTATAAAAATAAATATTTAAAAAGCATCACATTACCATCATTTATACTCTTATTGTTAATGTTGCCATTCCGCAACGGTATTCTGAAGTATGAAGTAGCACTTCGTTTGAGGCGAGCGCGTATTTCATTAGCATCTCCACCGAGCGAGTGTCGCTAACCAGAATATATTCCCAGTTGGTCGCTATTGTGCCACGACACGTCACGCCCTTTGTATCTTTCGTGACTATTTCCATTTCGGGCCACCTTTACTCGGCTACTAAATAAACATTGCAGACGGAGCCATAGCCTGCATATTGTCATGATATATTAGATGCGGATCCCTTTGAATTGTAGATAAATAAAAAACCCATGAGTTAGGTAGTGTCTTCGATCAGAAAATTCGAGTCCGATATCAAGTTCAGCATCTATGCTCAAAATTAGCGAAATGTTTTAAGTAAATTTATTAGATAGGATACCTGACTACATAATGATGTCTGTAAACATGTAAGAGCAGACTCCCGCGCCGGTGGTCCACATGTGCTGCCTGCTTATTGGGACATGGCGGCTATTTATAATAGTAACGATAAAATAAGCCGCCTCCGGAACGATGTTTTGCGGGCATTGTCAAAATTACCCCAACGTAAATCTAAATAAAGACCCCGCGAATTAGTCGTGTCGTCACTCATCACGTCACGCGCTCGGCCGCAGCTCGGTTATGTCAAGGGCTGCTAGATGGCGGGTACCACCAGCAGTCTTCAGAAATCCAGTGATGGTTTCCAATAATTTCCAAAAAGTCCCCGAATTTTCAAAAATGTCCCCGAATTTTCAAAAATGTCCCCGAATTTTCAAAAATGTCTCGGTATAATGAGAATTGTGTGAGTGTGTTCTCCGCAGGTTATGACACTACTAGTTAAGTATAGCGAGATCATAATGCTGGCTGTCTACGTTTCGTAGATCTACATTTAATCACTATTCTTTAAAAAAATATTAATGTAGTGCCATAATCACTCGTTTAATAAGCATCGAATTTAGCCTTGTATGAATCGTCCAAGACTTTAGCACAATGCTTAATGCGGATCCGGAATAACTCCGTTATGGCTATAATATGAGCTTACTATAAAGCTCATTATGCTTTAACTCTGCATACGTAATAAATCGAGTTATGAAATCGCGATAATACGTTCTTGAACTTGAGGTAGAAAGGGCATTCACTGCGCGGGCTGCGGTACGGTCACTGATTACATAATAGCACAGAATGAAAAGGTAAGTAATGATAATAAGTGAAGTAATAAATATGACACTATTAGGAGCTTAGATGAAAACTGGATTGTTCATCAAGGGCCGAATTGGGAACAAACAACTCTAATTTTGTAAGCAAAAGCATTTATGCTTGCAGGTATTGACGGGCAATAACCTAGTCTAGTTAACATTGCTAAAACGTCCGTCTTTGAAGTACCTACCTAATTGCTGAGGCTGATACCATCTACCTGTATTTACTCTTAGTATGATCGCTTTGACATTTTTGACCTCGGAGGGAAAACTTTCTCGTTCTTCCTCCAAGCGAGCATTCTGCATTATTTTCCCTGGTTGGTGGTTGGGTGTGGTTGTGTCTGAGGGATCGAAGTTTCTACGCCTGTGCATGTATTGTGTTCAGTAAATAACAATTAAATAATAAATAGTAAACTTGTCATAATCTCTGCCCTTATCCCAATTTAATGGAGTCGGTGCATATTTACTTAGGTACTTTTCAATTTTCCCTTTCATAATTTATTCTGCACACTTTCAGCCATCTTTTCTGCTTCCTTACTTTTCAGCTTTATCGACGTTCATTGGGCAATGGAACCACCGTGGGACCACTGCTATGCAACCTACCTTTTTTATTCATTCTCATAACATAATAAGTGCCCACAAGTAGGTACATAAATCGTTTTAATTTTAAGGATAAGTTCTTCATCTTACTCGTATGAGTCGTATGTCATTAGAGACTATTCTAATTCTACCACTCAACTATCACAGTAAAAAAAAGTGTGCCTTAGGTTTCAACCACGGTCTATCTATCTATAGCTATCAGTCCGGTGCCATTTCATTTTATTGGTCCGGCAAACGACCGCAAACGGCGGCTGTTCCCTCCTATCTTCGATAGCTAGCTATCTACGCGTAACTCTCACATCACAAGATTGCTGTTGTTATAGTTTGGACCACTGACAAAGTGACAGGACAGTTTTGTCATAATGCGGCTAGACAAAAAGCTTTGATGAAAACGTACGGTTTCAAAGAACACTCAGAACTACAACCATAAATGGTCCTGTATTTCAAAATAAATGAAAAGGGGATTTCAGACCACGTAAATGAACAACTTTTACTATGGGGCCAACCACAGAATCGCGAAAAAAAATCTGCTGTTCCACACAATATAGTCGAGTCAATGTTGTACCTTTCTATGGAACAGTAGATTTTTTTTTTAAGTTTTTGTAGTTGGCCCCGTAGTAAAAGTTGTTCATTCACGTGGTCAGAAATCCCCATTTCTTTTTTAGATATATTTATAAATTAACGGTGTATAATTATTCAGTGATTAAAATTAAACACTAAAATAATCTTTACGAACTCCTCTCAAAGGGAGCTGAATTAAAAGCTGCTCACGCGGCGAGCCCCAGTTAGGAAATACCTCGCCGCTTAAATTCCCGTCGTCATACATAACATCCAAGTTCGCGGAGAATTCAATTTATATCCTCGGCACGTACTCGGGTCGGGATCGTCGTCGTGGCGGGGCCCGGGGCGCGCTGGGGCCCGAGAGACGCCGCGCCCCGGGGCGCCGCCGTGTGGTCCTACGTGCCCTCACCTCAATGCCTCACTCAACGTATGGTAGGGTTTTACTAACCCAATTTTCAGTTATATAGGCAAAGTATTATAGTATTATAGAGGCAAAGTATTGTGTAATTTTCAAAAGTTCCAAATTAACGAACTTTTTTTTTTTTACAGGTGGCGATTTTGCTTATGTTAATATTATTTGAAAGGAAGTTAAATTAGACCAAAAGGTACCTATATCTATGCTGTTCTGGGAAATGTAAGTATTAATAGTCATCGTTGGAAAATTATTAACAGTCAGCATTCATTGCAAGCAGCCCTACGGAGGACACGTGCATGATTCGCGACTGGGTCAAGGCAAAAGAAGCTCTACAGCTAACACAATTAGGTCGCAGTTACATTATGTGCCGCGGGACTCTGGTATTAGCGAAGGCTGGCATGCCCGCATGCTTCCGTTGCGAGTATTTGTCGCGAGGTGGCGCTACGTGTAGATAAAGAGATATACTTAGCGGCCGACGTAGTTCAGTGGTTACAAAATCTGCAGTGGTAGTGGGTTCCCGATAAGATAATTATGTTACTGTGAGAAGTTCTTCACTTTTTCAAAGGTAACAGCATCATCAATATCATCATAACTATACCAATAAAATACAAAGTCGGAGTACCTAGTTATGTCTATGGATTAAGTTTCCACGGTTGAGTTTAACAAAGTGAGTGCTCTCTGAAAGTCCGACGGGCGCCCGCATCGTAAGCTCCGCAGTTATTTACAATATTGGAACTAAGCCGGAACCGGAAATAGACATAAATTGTAATACCCAGCTTATAATCCAGCCTCGGACCGGACCGTAAACACGCCGTATAATTCAGTGTAATTTCCACACAGATTTACGGCTCGGTCAGTCTCATTTGTAGTTAATAATTTGGTCACTTTCATTCAATTTCTGGCTGACGGCTTCTTGGGTGTGTCTGTAGGGGTGGCAACTATCAGATAGCCATCTCTAGTTTTAAACTATGTAGTATTTATGTGTTTTCAATTTAATCTAAGTATTATTAGCATCGAGATAATAATTATAATATAATAGTGCTGCTATTTATTTTATTCCTTAATTTCTGTATTCTGTTCTTCCATGGCAAACACATTAAAAGTTTAGGTATTGATAGTAAAGTCATCTTTTGTATTTATTTATGTAACCAATTTAGTCTGAGGTCACAAAATTTTGACAGGTAGGTAGGTATATCCAAGGTCTATCTCAAAGATTATTACTTAGCAAATACCTACTTAATGTAATACAAAATATTATTTAGGTAAGGTGATAACCCTGTGATTAGCATACATTAATCTAATCTATCGAGATTTGTGACGATCGCCGCGTCCGTCGGTCGTGACGTGACGTGACGGTCGCGTAACTTGCTCGTAATTGCCCAACTTAATACTTAATTTGCGTGTAACGATGCGTAATGGACGTCATCGTCATCATGCTTACGTGTAGAAAGAAAGTGTCAGTCTGTACTTATGTGAGTGGAATTACAAAAATAAGTTAGTGACTTGGGGCTATTTCGATATATGATTCCGAATGCCAGTAAAAATAGCTATTTTAACACTTAGACTTAAGGTTTTTTAATTGCGTAGGATTCGTTGTAAGCTATCCGATGTAACTAAAGCCGGCAGATGAATAAAGTGGCAGATTAATGGCAGAGCAAGAAATATTGCAAGGTTTGGTAGTAATTTTGAATTTCCGGTATAACCCCATTTTCGAAATTACCCCAAACCACCTGTACCTGGCTACCTAGGAGCTTGATCATTTGTAAATGGCATTAGATTAGATTAGGGTTCCGGAGACCTGATGACCATATTATTGATTGAGCGAGCGCGAAGCGCGAGTGAAGCGTCTCTGTTACAGCTTGGGCAAAAATGCTTTCGTTCCGGACGTTTTCCTCTACTACAGGGGTATTACAACCTCTTAAAACTTGCCAGGTTTATGAATTGCTATAGTTACATCTCTTTCTCACTGTATAGCAAACAAAAGAGACGCATTGATAGCCGTTCAGAAAACTGACAAGTTTTAAAAGGTTGTAATATGGGGGCAGGTCGCATTTCTCAACCGATTCTCGTGAATATATTTTAAGCAGGTACAGTAATGTTTTTGTCGATTCAGAAGTCATGGTTTCTGCCTGCCCGTGGGGTCGTGGTTCTATTTTTAGGTCTAAAACAACTGTTCTGACTATTTGTGAGGAACTTATTAAATTAAGCATTATGTGTTTTAAGTATAGAACGGCCATAGCATAACTAGTAGGCTATGGCCGTATACATTTATTAATACTTTGCATTGCGTTAAGAGCGTGGAAACGGGCGAATCGAGTCCAAGGATGTGGCGTGTGGCTTCAGTAATGCTGTTACGCCGCTTTCTGTAATAAGTCCTGTAACCAGATCACCGCCGACGACGCCACGCCGCCGGCGCACCCGATGCGGCCGCCGGCTGACCACACTCATCCACTTACGTGTGTCCTCTCAAACGAGTTAATCAGTTAGTAAGAGCCTGGTAGCACAGGCTGCTGTTATTAAATTAATTCTTCTATGTTACTGTTTTATTATCCATATTATAGTCCATCATAACATCAGCATTACGCCTAGTAGGTAAAGAACATTTTTATTGCTATGATCGCCAATAAGATTTCAGATGCTAAACTTTTTAAGTTAACTTGTGATACCGTATCGAATAAGTTGTTTGACTTGCAGTATAGAGTTCAGGCGCGGTCCCAGGGGGGGGGGGGGTCACAGGGGGGGGGGGGTCACAGGGGGGGGGGGTCACAGGGGACATGACCCCCCCCCAAAATCGTACATGTTGCATAGAAAAAGCTTCTAAAACTTACAAAAAATAATGGTATTATTATTAGTGACCCCCCCCAAAAATTCGGGCTGCGACCGCGCCTGATAGAGTTCCCAATAGTTCATTATGGCAACGACAAACGATGAATAAACGATTTCCCAACTATTATGTGCCATGCTGACTGCCATCGATCGGTCCCGCTGACTAAACACACACCAGGGGAAAAGCACACACATTTTTTGCGATGCGTCGCGATAGCGATGTAATTATCTCCTGTCATAATTTCACAATGGCTGGCTTAAATTGTAACATAATGGGGCCACGTTCTCAGAGGCAATTTGTGTTATCTGCGCCGTAGATGTAATTCTATCGCGGTGCTTGCTGTCATAATACACTTACACCTAAGTATAATTGGGAGCCGCTAACGGAGCCAACTCGTTGAACACTATTCTTTATGAAATAAAAATAGCATTATGTTGAAACGCTGCCGGCTAATGAAGAGAAATTATTACTCGCGGTAGGTAATGAATTGAACGGTTACTTACTGCAAAAATAGATTAAATAAAATTATTATTGCAATAGCGTACAGTGACACTTGAGAACAATGTGTGTCTTGAGAGCGGGACAACCTCGTCGCCGATAAGAAATAATGCTCCACAAATTAGGGGATACCAAGGAAGCCATAGAGTTCACCGCACATGCAAATCACGCCCTTCCTTCCTCGCGATAAGATCGCTGACAAGAATTATCGTTTTTCTCGTAACCACCCATTATCGAACCGTTATAAGATAACATCTCTGAGCGCCTCTCGCTACATTAATCACTTCATCCGAGAACTCGAGAATGAGCGCTTCTTTGTAGGCTACGAGCGCATTTTGTGAAATCGGTTTATGTTATGGCGGACGCACCCCAGCCTCGTAAAAAACGCGCCGCTGCATAATGCATCGGTTCGACAGAAGTAACGGCGTGCATTGTCGTTTAAGGTGATGTTTTCACACGCTGTCCTAAGCAAATATCGTGAGGTGTGTGAGTTACGGCGAAGCCCAGCTAATGCTTGCTCGTCACGGCGGCGCGCCCCGTTGAGCTGTGAGCACACTGACAAGTAACAGACGTGTGAAGTGATATACTTAGGAACTATGTACACACGACGGCACCTCAGACTATACATGTTAGCCTTGAGAGTGCCTTTATGCCCTACGTAATAAAAGCTGTTTTTGCAGTTTAAGTGTATAACCTGATGTGCTGTCGTGTGTACTACAATACAAGACATACGGGGATCATCATCAAGCATTACGACCCGTTCCAGATGGTACTATTAGCACAGAATATATAATAGTACTACTATTAGGTAGGTACTATCCGAACAGAAATAGAACACGGAACGATAAAGGGATTGTCTGCTTGCAAGTCATAGAGGAGAGGCCAGGCCTTCAAAATTGAAATCCCGTCGGACAAGCGAGTGCTCTACCGACAACTGGTATCATTGTCTTCAGCATGATCTCCTGAACAATAATATAGCAGTTGTCGCATTATAAAGTGGTGGAGGGGGGAGGGGGGAGGGGGAGGGGGGAGGGGGAGGGGGGGAGGGGGGGGGAGGGAAAACGTGCAAAATTCGGTTATCAGAGTTTGGCTAATTTCTCAATAACCACTTGTTCGATTTAAACAAATAAACTGTCATATGGTAGGTAATATTCTTAACAACAGATTTTATCAAACAATGGTTTTTGTAGATACTATAGTTTATGAAATAATTAGATAAAATATGAATTTCAAATAAATATTTTTTTGTTTTGTAGAATTGAAGCAGTAAATTGAAATAAACTACTATGTAATTAAAACTATGAAGATTTGCTCCAGAAAAAAAATATCGGTGAATAGCCCAGTCATTCCCCTATATAGAATAATAAACTTGTTAAACATTTTTGTCTAGTAACAAGCTAAAAAAATTTTTTTTGTGTCGCGTGGCGAAATTTTTTCTTCCATTTTTTTTCTTAAATCCTCTACAGAATTAAAAGTACGAAGATTTGCCTCGGGAAAAAAATAACGGTAAATAGCCCAGTTATTCCATTATATATAATGATAAACTTATCAAACATCTTTGTCTAGTAATTATGTTAAAAAAAATATTTTTATTGCGTGGCGAATTTTTTTTATCTTTTTTTTTTTCGAAAATCCTCTACAGAATTAAGACTATCAAAATTTGCCCCATCAAAAAATAATAGTGAATAGTCTAGTTATTTTTCTATTTAGAATAATAAATTTGTAAAACATTTTTGTCTAATTACTGTGTTACAAAATGTTTTGTGGTGCGTGGCGAAATTTTCTTTACAATTTTTTTTTTCGAAAATCCTCTACAAAATTAAAACAATGATGATTTGCCTTAGAAAAAATGCTGGTGAATAGCTTAGTTATTGCACTATATAGAAAAATAAACTTATTAAACATTTTTGACTAGAAATTATGTTAAAAAAAATATTTCTGTCACGCAGCGAAATTTTCTCTTACATATCATTTTTCCAAAAATCTTCTACAGAATTAAAACTATGAGGATTTTCTACAGAAAAAAATAATAGTAAATAGATCAATTATCCCACTATATAGATTAATAAACTTATCAAACATTTTGGTCTAGTAACTGTGTTAAAAATTGTTTTGTGTCACATAACACGGTGGACCTGCAAAGTTATGTTTAAATGAGTTTGCACGGCACAAAATATTTTTTAACACAGTTACAAGACAAAAATATTTGACAAGTTTATTATTCTATATAGTGAAATAACTGGGCTATTCACTTTTATTTTTTTTCTGGGGCAAATCGTCATAGTTTTAATTCTGTAGAGGATTTTCGAACAAATGGTAGAAAAAATTTCACCTCGTGAAAAAATAAACATTTTTTTAACATAGTTACTAGACAAAAATGTTAAACATGTATATTATTTTCTATATAGTGGAATAACTGGGCTATTCACCAGTATTTTTTTCCGAGGATAAGCTTTATAGTTTTAATTCTGTAGAGGATTTTCGAAAAAAATGGTAGAAAACATTTCGCCACGCGACCCAAAAAAATTTTTAAGCATAGTTGCTAGATATAAATGTTTAACAAGTTTATTACTCCATATAGTGGAACAACTGTGCTACGTACAAATATTTTTTTTCTGAGGCAAATCCCCATAGTTTTAATTTCATAGTACTTTCTTTCAATCTACTGCTTCAATTCTACAAAACTAAAAAAGCTTTTGTTTGAAATTCATCTTTTTTCTATTTTTGTAATAAACTTTAGTATTAACAAAAACCATTGTTAAGTAAAATTTGTTGTTACGGGTATTATCTACCATATGACACCTTATTTGTTTTAATCGGACAAGCGGTTACTGAGAAATTATCCAAACCCTGATACCCGATTTCCGCATCTTTTCCCTCCCATCCCTCCCCCCTCAACCACTTTATAATGCGACAACCGCTATATTCTTGTTCAAGAGATCATGCTGAAGACAATGATACCAGTTGTCGGTAGAGAACGCTCCGGTTCGACGGGAATCGTCATTACACGACTTTCGTTAAAGCGGTTTCCATATTATTCGGACAGTGACCTCCCGCACTATATCGATGATAATTTTGTTGTCTTCCAGCCGAATTTCAAAACTAAAAAACAGACAGCAAGCTAATAACTGTGGCAATTTCACGTAGTACTTTATACTATATGTACTTCTGCACTTTATTTTAATTTACTGCTTCAAATCTACAAAACTAAAAATGATTTTGTTTGAAATTCGACTTTTTTCTAATTATTTAATAAACTATAGTATTTACAAAAACCATTGCAAAATAAAATATGTTGTCAAAGATATTACCTACTCTAAGACACCTTATTTGTTTAAATCGGACAAGTGGTTGTTGAGAAAATTAACCAATTTCCGATACTCGACTTCCGCATCTTTTCCCTCCCCCCCTCCCCACTCCACCACTTTATAATGCAACAACCGCTGTATTCTTGTTCAGGAGATCATGCTGAAGACAATGATACCGGTTGTCGGTGGAGCACTCTCTTGTCCAGCCGGAATCGTAATTAGACGACTTTCGTAAATGTGGCATCTCCTCTATCAATACAGACATGAGATTACACACAGAACAGTCTTAAAAAAAATTATTAGAGAATTTAAAACATTCTATCTATTTTAAAGGACTAATAAGAATAAAGGAAATGTCTCAGCGTTGCCCCAGTTTCTTTTTATTTAATTACATTCATAATTAAAAAATGCTAATTTAATTACATTTTATTTAGGTATAGTATCAGTCAAGAATTGTTTTATATTTAGAAAAACAATTAGAAAAACATTAAGTTGTTTTCTGAAGTATTTTGTGAAAAAAATGTAAGTAAATAGTACTATCATGATAAAAAATTGTAATTTAAAAGCGTTTTAACTTAAAAATCCCACTTTTTAATGCAAAAATTAATCATTAATCTGATTCTAGAGTAAAATACCTACTCTGACATACTACTTTGATTAAGACGCGATAGACTTTAATTTTTTGAGAATGGTGAGGCAAATGACGTAGGCGCGATGGAACATGTCCTTTAGGGCGACCGCCGTGAACCCTTGGCCTAATATGGCGCCTACGCCTGCAAATTGGTGCAAAGCGCTGACTCACAACCACCACCACCGAAGAATAACGTTACCGTTAATAACCTACCTTTCTTCCTACTTAGATTGTTCAAGTAGAACTTAGAAGGTCTACTAGTAAAGACTAATTTCAACTTGATACCTTCACGCGTTCCCGAGATAAAAAGTCTTGACAAACCGACACACAGACAACAAAGTGATATAGAAGAGTTCCGATTTTGTTTTCCTTCTGAGTTTTGAGGTAGGTACAAATACTTAATAGGTACCTACTCTATTTTGTTTGTGTTTGATTGTATTTATAATATTTTAAGAATATATTATTTTGCGAATGTAATATTTTGCGAACAAAGGCCTACGGAATCCTAAAAAGAAAAACCGGCCAAGTGCGTGTCGGGCCACGCGCAGTAGGGTTCCGTAGGTACATTATACCATACCATATTTGAATACCGCTATCATTTTTCGTCTGAAAAAATAACTTTGTTTTTCACAGTGTTTGTATGAATGACAAAGTTATATTTGCGGTTTTGGAAAATGTACTATATCTCAAAAACTAATTACTGTATCTCGTTCAAAACAATTTTCGTTGAAAGTGTTTATTAAGATCTATACTTTATATAGTTCTCTAATTTGTATTATATATTATATTGTATTGTAACTTGTTTGTGGTGGAAATCAATAAACTATTATTATTATTATTATATTTTTTTTAGATTTTTCACCCTCTTACTTTAAAAGTTAAAGGGGGGGGGGACACACATTTTACCACTTTGGCGGCATATATTTTTCAAATGGTTGACTTTAAAAAAAAATAGTTTTAGGAACCTCTACGTCATTTTTAAAGACCTATCTATAGACACCCCACAAGTATTGGTTTGATGAAAAAAAATATTTTCAGTTTCAGTTCCATGTATGGGGAGCCCCCCCTTAATCTTTTATTTTTTTTATTTTTGTATAAAAATCGTAAAGCGGTTCACAGAATACACCTGCCTACTAAGTTTCAACTATGTAGTCCTAATACTTTTGGAATAAAGTGGCTGTGACATACGGACGGACAGACAGACAGACAGACAGACAGACATGACGAATCTATAAGGGTTCCGTTTTTTGCCATTTTGGCTACGGAACCCTAAAAAAGAGAAGTAATTGGAAATCGTAGAAGTAAACCATTCCCATATTTATGTGATCTAGTACTTTGGTGACGTAATCGTACTAAGAAGAAAATAAAAAATATTAAAAACACATAAAAAAGTGATTGAAAATAATATTTCTACATTATTATCTCTACCTAAGATAGATAGTTCAATTTAATTATATAACCTTTTTGAAATTTTATATATTAATTATATTTTACCGTCTTTCCAACTGAGCTTAATAGAAAATAATTTTTGTACGAAATAACCTAATGAACATTTACATTTGCACGCTATTAGATTTGGCAAAATATGTGAAACTATATTAAGCATGTTAAGATCTCAATGTACCTACCATATTTTATGCAAATAAATTATCTTTATCTTTTACACAAGCAGAAACCACTTTGATTGTGATTGTACAAAGTGTAATATTTTGAGAATGTAATGTTCGTTTGCTTAGATAGTGTCGGTACATCCGCAAGCACTTGTGTTCAGAGACAGGAATACCGGTAACAAACACAATCTTTCACTAGGCACTTCTATGTAAACTACCAAAATACAAATTGACTTGCGGGTGTACGACGCACGTGGTATTCTTTGTTTATGGGGTGGCATCCTTTGACAAGAAGCGGCACGTGCAAAGGCGGCGCGAGAAAAGGGTGACACTATCTGAGCGAACGGACTTTAATATTTTGCGAATGTAATATTTTGCGAACAAAAGGAAGGACCGACCATCAGCGTGACCATCGGACAGAATAAATACTGATAGTATAAATCCCTGATGGTCGTGCCTGTCGGTACAATTTATACAACGTGTTACAAAATAACCCCTAATGCCGAATATGGTAGATAGGGACCATCAAACTGAACAACTTTTACTATGAGACCAACTCTGAAATCGCAAATAATCAGCTCTTTCATACTTTTGATATTTTCGTTATTATTTATTGTATGAAACAGCTGAAATTTTTTCGCAATTTTAGAGTTGGTAGGTACTAGGTATCATTGGCGAGGGGTGAAATTATGGCAAAGGTAAACCGCTCTACAAAAATGATGAAAAATTTTGTGATTTGCTTAGTGGATCAGTGGGGTCAGATTCCCGAAAGGTAAGCCGATGGGAATCGGGTTGTTTGGACCCTTCGCCACTGCTAGGTATCATTGGCGAGGGGTGAAATTATGGCAAAGGTAAACCGCTCTACAAAAATGATGAAAAATGTTGTGATTTGCATAGTGGATCAGTGGGGTCAGATTCCCGAAAGGTAAGCCGATGGGAATCGGGTTGTTTGGACCCTTCGCCACTGCTAGGTATATAGTAAAAGTTGTTAAGTTTAATGGCCCCTACCTACGACATTAGGGGTTATTTTGTAACGTTGTATAAAATATACATTTAATACTTACAGATAAAATCTCCCATTGGCCTGCTATTTCGTAACTAATAGTGTGCGAGAGTTTGCTCCACTCCATACCATCGCTTCTAACTAAGTAATCCAACTAACTCAACTAGCTGGAACGCTACTAGACAAGATACAAAGCAATGAGAAAACCCATAAGTACCATAACAAAGACATCAACTAGCTTGCAGATAGAGCCGGATCTAGAGAAGAAAAAAGATGTTATTATTAAGTGATAAGACAAGCAGGTAGTATGCATGTTTGTCATCCATACCTAACCTACGTAAAGTACCTACCTTTAGGAATACATACCTTCAATTTTGCAGTCGGTTAGTCGAATAGCCTTCATTTACTATTCTGTCGTCTTCCCACGGAAATGCGGGAACCACAGAATGCAGTTGCGGTGAAAAAATATTATTTCAAAACGCCATATTTCACTGACGCAATACAAGAAACTCATTGTTCGTCCCTCTAGGTAAGTACGTATTATTTGAATCAGAAAAAATAAGCACTTTCGTACAGGATTATGTATGGCCCTAGTTTCAAACGAAAAAGCAAAATGAATAGTTTTTTTTTAATCATTTTTCTAAATTGAATAATGATACCCAAAATTACGAATGTGGCAAAAGCACGTCTGTGTTCATTCAATGGAAATAATATGATTTCCCCCTCAAACGCAAACATCGAACAATAAGTAGAATTACGTTCGACGGAACCCCGCGTGGGGTCCACCGTCCACGCGGACCCCATTATGGTGAACGAAAATAACATATTAAGGGATACCATAATTAATAACCTGTACGAGAGCCGAAAAAAAACATTAAATTACAGAGTCCGATGCTAGTGAAAGTGACGTGACATAAAATTCACGACGTCGTTACTAAAATAAAGTAAATATCAAAAGTTCAACCAATTTTGTCCAGTTTTGGGTTTTGGTACTAAGACTTGAATCTTAGCGAATTAAAATAATAACTACCGAATAAAATCGATTTGTTGTTTGAAGAAAGTATTTAAAAGAGTAAAGGCAAGATTATACAAATACTTTTTTCCTATATATTTTTTTTGTTAGGTACGACATCTCAAATCAATTCAATTCTTATTCTTTTTACACCAAAATATTTATTTTTTTGGTTCAAAATTAATAGAGCTGATGCTTTTACAAATGGAGAAAACAAAATTGGCAAATTTCTGGGAAAGATAAATAAGTTCAACGGAAATAAAAAATCTTATTCAAAAGAATAAAGCCGCCGGATTCCTTCCCATTGTTTCTGGTAATAGCGTCGGAGGATGTGGCGGCTGGGCACTTCCTAGATGGGCTGCCAAAGGTCCTCGGCTACAGAATGCAAGGAAAATGCCGCTCGATGGCATCTGGCCAATTTAGTTGGTTCTGCATCCAACGATTGACCATAGTCCATAATAGCCTTTTCCATAAAATATAAGGTCCTTCTTAAATAGTGCACATAATTTTAAGGGGTTAATGTACTCATGCATACAAACAACTTTTACTATGGTACCAACATTGAAATCACGAAAAAAAATCAGCTGTTCCATAGAAAATTTAAAATCGAATAGATCAAAATGTATGGAACAGCTGATTTGTTTTTCGCGATTTCAATGTTGGTACCATAGTAAAAATTGTTTGTATGCATGAGTCAATTGACTCCTTAAAATTTTGTGCACTATTTAAGAAGGACCTTATATAATAAAATTATTAAGATCTAAATATTGAAATTCCTCAAAGATACACACATAAATAAAGTACTAATTACGTAGCCACTGCGGCGTTTTGTGTTCGAAGTTTTTTCATGCGATGCCCTATCAAATAAGTATCAAAGTAATTAGAACCTATTCAACGACAGAAACGAAATTGAATTATTGTCAACCTAAACCGTGCCAAAGCACAAATTTGCAAAGTTCAATCAGCCCAAGTTCAACTTATCCAAAAGTTATCCAAAAAAGATGATAACAGTGCTATTAATATATTATTTTATGATGATAACGTATCTTTGTCAAAATATCGTTAAAAAAGAACACGTTAATGATAACGTGTTCTTTTTAGGGTTCCGTACCAAAATGGTAAAAAAGGAACCCTTATGGTGTGACTCAGTCTGTCTGTCTGTCTGTCTGTCACAGCTGGATATCTCGAGAACTACTAATGGTATCAACTTCAAATTTGGAATAGTGTTAACGGCAGAACGAAGTGACTGTGTATAACAATAGCAGAAGACAATAGCTTTGTGTTTTTTGTAAGACTATTGTGTGTGTGACTTTTTCTGGATCCTTAGTATTATAGACAGACAATATTGTATCGTAGTATTATAGGAATAAGGTTTGAAATCGTTAAGTATAGTTTTGTTTACGAATGGTCGCAGCGAGAGTCTCGACCGCCCGTGAGTCAACGGGAAGATTCTAGCGTCGATCTTTCGCGAATCTGTATTGTTCCGCGCCCCCAGCGAGAGGGTATAAAAGCCGCACGCGTTCGACGCAGAGTCAGTATTATTCGGTCAGTGTTTTTGGAGTATTAGTCAGTCAGTATTATTATTCAGTCAGTATTAGTGAATATAGTGCTCAATATCAGCTAGTTGCCTAAGTTGTGTGTTAAATATAGTTAGTTCAATAGTTATAGGAGTGTTTTTATTTCCGACCACACCGACGGATCCTGAACCCTGCCCCTGTCTTCTTCAATTTGGTCCTTCGAGCCGGATCGTCGGTGACTGAAGAATCGTCGGAATAAGAAGATTGAACTTTCTATCAACGGAGTACTGAAGAAAGAAAATGTCATACTCTACGAGGAGCAAGCAACGCGGAGAAACTCACAGTGAAATGGAGGCTCAGCGGCTACGTGGGACAGCGATGACCCGAAACGAGCCCGCGACAACTGGCGTCGCGGATTCAGGCGTCGTGACGTCCATCCCCCCAGTAAGATCGCCATTAACGTCGACTCGCCCTGGTATAATGGATCAGAGCATACCACTGGCCAGCGATAGAGGAAGAATTGTGGATTTTACGACGGGAACGGAGGCCGAGAGTACTACTCCAGTGGCCAGCACTATGCGCGCGCCCTGTAAAGCGCCGAGTGTTGTGTCCTCGCGGTCAAACCGTGCTCAACGAGAAGCAGCACGACGCCGCATTGAATATGAAACGGAGTTGGAGATCTGCGCAGCCCAGCAACGATTGGCCGAAAAGAAGAAGGCTATGCAACTAGCTGAATTGGAAGTGGAAGAAGAGCTTGAAGAACAAGAAAACGTTGTTCATGAGCAAGATATAGCACGTGTCGACGAGTGGATTGAGAAGTCGCCATTCCTCACGCCTGAAGACAAGACGCCACGTACGATGGAAGTAAAGCAACGTGAAACGTCTCGGGAACGTCGCATACCTGGGAAAGCAATAGAAGAATTAGCAACGGCGATACAGGATATGGCGAAGCCGCGTCCTATGCCACGCGCCTTTTATGAACTGCCGCATTTTAATGGAGATCCTGCCGAGTGGCTGTTTTTTAAGAAGAGATATGAAGACTCTACGAAGACCTACGGATTTGGCGCCACTGAGAACATTACGAGACTGCAGATGGCCATTCAGGGAAAGGCTAAGCTGATGGTGGAAGACCTGCTACGTACCAGTTCTGACCCGGAAGAAATTATGAAGAGCTTGGAACGCACTTATGGGGACCCGAATCTACTGTTGAAGTGTGCCATACAGAAGATACGAGTACTGCCAAAAATGACTGACAATGACAGCGATGGACTACGAATGTTCAGTGCTACAGTGCGATCGTGCATCTCGACGCTGAAGAATATCAAAGCCGACGGGTACATCAACAATCCTCAACTGGTACGGGAGTTACTAGAGAAGCTTACGCCGTCACAGCGGACAGAATATAGCAAGTTTGCAAGACAGACAGCCATTATGGGTGACACAGATTTACGCATATCACCTACGCTAACAGTGTTCGTAGACTTCCTGGAGGAGTTGGCTGACACCGCTGCCTACCTAGTTCCAGCTGACATCTTCGGGGGTGGAGTCCAGCAGAAGCCGACTGCGAAGCCACAACCAGCGAGTGTGCGCCCAGTGAGGAATGTACAAAAAGTTATGAAAGTGCACGAGTCCAGTATAAATAAATGTAGTATGTGTGAAAGTGAACACAGACTCTCGACATGTGACAAGTTCCGGGCTTTGGATGTGAACAACCGATGGGATCTTGTAAAAGACAACAAGCTGTGCTTCAAATGTCTGGGAAGCAACCACAGCCGATTTACGTGCCGAGCCAAGCGTTGTGGAAAATGTGACTTTAATCATCACACGCTACTGCACGCTGTGAAAGAAGAGAACAGCGAAACCGAGAGTAAAGCTGTCAGCGACACTCAAACTGAGAGAGTGACGAACCTTGGAGATCGCCGTGTGAAATCTTTGTTGAAAGTGATTCCTGTGAAAGTACAAAACGGAGATGTAACGCATGATACGTACGCCTTGTTGGACGATGGTGCCACAGTGTCGCTTATTGACAGTTCTGTAGCGACAAATCTACGAGGGCCGAAGTCACCGCTACAGATTATTAGTGCCGGTGGACATTCGATCATGGACGATACCTCACGATTTGTGACCGTGACGTTGTGTGGACCAAATGGTGAATCCCATAAGGTGAAAATGCGCACGATCAAGGACATTAAGTTACCTGCGCAAACAGTGCCACGAGAGATAGTGGACCAGTGTGATCATTTGAAGAGTTTAGATAGTGTGCACATGACAGACGCCGTGCCACTACTACTGATAGGACAGGACAACTGGGAGTTGATCGTCGGCGGAGACATTAAACGCGGAAAATCAGGAAGACCAGTAGCCTCACTGACGAAGCTAGGCTGGGTGCTGCACGGTCCCGTGAGTGAAAGGTTCTGCGACTCCGCAACTGTGAATTGTATGATAGACCTCAACGACTTGGTGAAGAAACAGTTCGAGCTCGACAACATCGGAATAACAGCGCAGAAAAGAGTGAAATACGAAGAAGTGAGAGCAGAGGCGATATTGAACAACACTGCGCGTCTCACGGATGACGGATGGGAAGTCGGACTCCTGTGGAAAAATGAAAACATACAACTACCGAATAACTACCGTGACGCCGAGAAGAGACTGCGAGGGATAGAAAGAAAGATGGATCGCGACTCTGGATACGCAGCTGCCTATACTGCACAGATCGAGAGGCTGCTAGAACGGGGATACGCGCAAAAAGTGGAAAAGCCAATCCTGTCGCCGTACACTTGGTATCTCCCTCACTTTGGCGTCACGAACGTGAATAAACCAGGAAAACTCCGACTCGTCTTCGACGCCGCTGCTACGTACCGAGGCACATCACTTAATGACAATCTACTAAGTGGACCTGACCTCCTTAATTCACTTCTGGGGGTACTATTCAAGTTCCGATCAAAGCCGATAGCACTGACAGCTGACATTGAAGACATGTTCCTGAGGGTGAAGATCATCGAGAAAAATCAGGGCGCTCAGTTATTCCTGTGGAGAGGCGCTGATCGCGTCCGTGAACCTGATGTCTACGTGATGAAATCTATGATATTCGGAGCTGCTTTATCACCTACTTCTGCGATATACGTTTTTAATAAGAACGCCGAATGCTTTAAAGACGATAATCCCGAAGTTGTCGCCGCCATACAGAAGAGACATTATATATATAACTACAATGACAGTGTGGAAAATAAGGATACTGCCATCAAGATGATCGAGGAAATCAGTGAAATCCATCGAAACGGTAATTTTCGTATCAGGGGGTGGGCGACGATGCTACTCCTGGAGCTGCAAGCTGTTTTTCTTACATGCAGACTTGCGGAAACTGTGGAAGATGAACACTGCTTCGAGATTAGACAAAGATTACTATGGACAGATTCGAAAACGGTGCTACAGTGGATCATATCGGACGACAAACCCGAGCGAGACTACAAACCCTTCGTCGCGCACCAACTGGCTGAAATCGACGAGAAATCAGAGACCATTCCACCTACCTGTTACAATCCAGCCGACGAAGCCTCGAGAAAAGGATGGGCTATTGAGAAATCGATTTGGTTTTCGGGACCTGAGTTTCTTCGTGAAGATCAAGAGCGATGGCCCAAGGAAGTACACTCAGCCACTACTGAAGAAGCAGCTGGTGAACTTCGCTCAGCCCTGGTATACGTCATCGCCGAGGCCCAGCATCCTCTCATTGACATAAAGAGGACACCAACAAGAGCAGTACGACCAACCGTTCGTGTGTTGGCATTCATGCGCCGTCACAAAGATAAATTCGCATCCGCTGTCACAGCAGAATTAATTAGAAGAGCAAAAGACATCCTGTTAACGCAGTCAGAAGAGGCAGCTTTTATACGAAAACTGAAGACTGGAAGTGAACTGCGTCGCCAGAGGCGCCTTCTTCATCTTGGCCGGTTGTTGATAGAAGATGGTTTACTACAAGTACGAGGTCGGACGGAAATTAGAAAAGCCTGGCAGAAAATGGACATTCATCGGCTAGAAAAGTCAGCCACCACATTGGGGATAAAGTGGGTCTTCAACTCTCCTGTGAACCCACATATGGGAGGCTGCTGGGAAAGACTCGTACGCTCCACGAAATCAGCGTTAAGGGTGACTCTGAAATCGAGAGCACCCAAGGAAGAGATCCTACAGACGTTACTGGCCGAAGTTGAGTCGACCATTAACAGCCGACCACTGACACACGTATCGGTCGACCCCAATGATCCAGTCACCTTGACACCCAATCATCTGTTACTGGGCACCGCATCGGCAACGACGCGCCTCGGGGACTTCACGAAGGATGATTGTGCACGAAGACACAATGGCGTGTGGTACAAGCCCTAGCCGACATGTTTTGGCGTCGGTGGGTGACTGAATATCTGCCCACACTGCAACGACGCACGAAATGGACGCAAGAGGTCACTCCATTGAAGATCGGCGATTTAGTGATCATCGCGGACTCCACCTTGCCCAAGAACGTGTGGCCACGAGGTGAAATAGTCCAAGTGTACCCTGGAGCCGATGGACAAGTACGTGTTGTAGATGTACGAACGACTCGTGGGATTCTTCGACGGCCTGCAGTGAAAGTGATCGTTCTGCCTACTAGTGAGTGTTGAGTGATACCCTCAACAAGGGGGTGGAATGTTAACGGCAGAACGAAGTGACTGTGTATAACAATAGCAGAAGACAATAGCTTTGTGTTTTTTGTAAGACTATTGTGTGTGTGACTTTTTCTGGATCCTTAGTATTATAGACAGACAATATTGTATCGTAGTATTATAGGAATAAGGTTTGAAATCGTTAAGTATAGTTTTGTTTACGAATGGTCGCAGCGAGAGTCTCGACCGCCCGTGAGTCAACGGGAAGATTCTAGCGTCGATCTTTCGCGAATCTGTATTGTTCCGCGCCCCCAGCGAGAGGGTATAAAAGCCGCACGCGTTCGACGCAGAGTCAGTATTATTCGGTCAGTGTTTTTGGAGTATTAGTCAGTCAGTATTATTATTCAGTCAGTATTAGTGAATATAGTGCTCAATATCAGCTAGTTGCCTAAGTTGTGTGTTAAATATAGTTAGTTCAATAGTTATAGGAGTGTTTTTATTTCCGACCACACCGACGGATCCTGAACCCTGCCCCTGTCTTCTTCAAATAGGATAAGATGACATTTGGCCAACTATTTTGCAAATAAGAAAGAAATAAAAAAAAAATATTTTTTTTACAACAGGGACTGAAAAGGGGTCTTAAAAATTTAACGTGAGGTGACTAGGGCATGTGGGGTATCATATGAAAGAGCGCTGTTTGCACATTTTAAAACATTTTTTTATTTTTTCTTAGGCCGCATAGTTTCGACTTATGATGAAAAATGTAAAAAAAATACCGTTCCCCCCCCCCCCCCCCCCCTTTTCTCCGAAGTTTGCAAAGAGAAAAATCTGAAATAATTCTATGTGATTGTAGTTTATGTAAAGATTACAGGAAAAATAAAACGATGTCTCAATATAACACACTTTTTTAGAAATTCAAAAACAAACAATTTTTTTTTAGTTTTACTACCAGTCAACAGATGGCGCTGTCCTAAGCATGCTAACCTAATAAAAAATATAGTTCCACTATCGGTCAAGAGATGGCGCAACCTAACACTACAATAATACATTGGTGGCTGGTTCAAATATAATTACCTACTATTTGCCGTACGAATAAACGAAGAATAAGTTCCTGCTTAGTAATATAAACAGTTTGCAATTTGGAGTGGCTGAAACGTTTTTCAGTCACCATAAGCAGCTGTGGTTAAGATTTGTAAATTAACTGTCCGCCTGTTCGCCCTTCCACCTGTCTGCCGTTTATCCTACTTTTTTAAAGACTGTACTGAAGTAACATATCCAAATATATTTATGATTGTACGGAACCCTCGGTGCGCGAGTCCGACTCGCTCTTGACCGGTTTTTATTTAACATGTTAATGATAACTGTAAAACTTTGCCTTACTCAGACTATCTGAATGACCAGATAGTCTGAGTAAGGCAGTTTTACAGTTGCTTCAATTTTTGTCTTTTCCGACTTCCTATTTTCCTTTGGGTTTATTTAAAGCTTATACGTATTTACCTACGTATTTTTTTAACTGTGATATTAAAATTGCAAAAGAGAAGTATTGTAGCCAACTTTCGCCACAGTATAGACGCTTGGCATTCGCATAGCATTCCAACGTTTGGCCATCACCCCATGTCGCACATCCTGATGCCATTAAAATTGCCAAACAAACCGCCATACTCGCGCAGACGTGATAATGATATTTCATTATAGGTATACCTACATCGGTAAATATTGATTTACGTTTGAGTGCTTTATTCAGGTGACTGACTACGTATAGTAAGCCATAGAACAGTGGCCCTACCATGAGTTGATGCAAACTGTTTACGTTACCGTAAACTATCGTTTTGTCTCTTTCACTCGCATTGACTGTGAGCAGTATATCCGATAGTTTACTGTAACGTAAACAGTTTGCAACAACTCATGGTAGGGCTACAGGGATATCGGTTCCGTATCGCAAAAGGAAATATATAAAAACTTCTTGGATTACTTGGTGGTCTGTCTGTCTGTCAGTCATGTCGGTCAAACTTGTAAATCAACTCAATCTGCTTAAAAGATCTAACATAATACATAACTCTAAAATAAAATTAAATAAAACTAAAACTAGTTAAACATAAATTATGGGGTTTAAGTATAAAATTGTCGATTTGTATGGAGAATTTTAAAGAAGTTGCATATTCCATAATAACATTTTCTTAATTAATTTAACAACTATGAACGCTAATTTTCTAAATCTTTATGCACAAATGTTTAAACACTAAGTTATCTATGCCACAGCTGTCGACACATTGTCGAGAAAAAAACCCGGAAATATCATATTTAATTAAACCCCTATTACCTAATTAACTGTTGAATTTATTTAAACAAACGAGAATCGTTTGGGAATGCGTGTGTTTCTTTTGTTAATCAAAAGATGGCGTGAGGTGTAGGTACATTACAAAAAAGCTTTCGAAACAATAAAATTACCTACTTTTGTTTTTCGAAAATAAAAAGATTTGAAGTAAATTGATATGAGTCCCTGATTATGAACATTTTGTAAAATATAGTTTACTACTTAGGTATTACTTATGGTTTCTTTAATTAAATTAATAACTATAACTTATTATTTTAAAGAGAACTTTCCTTTTTTTTCTGATAATCGATTAGTACCTAAATCATAATATTATAATATAATGTATGTCATCATAATGGTAGGCTCATTTATTAAAATTCCATCCATCGGTTCATCAATAATAACAGCCTGAATGGTAATGATTGTGAACATCAGTTTCGACATTATTGCAATTTGAATATTGGGTTAACGAGTAACGAGGTGGCGCTACTTTCCATAAAATTTTAGTATAATATTATGAACATGATTGCCCGAAAACGACAAGCGAAGGACCAACCTTGCTAATAAAATGTTCGTTGATAAATAAAAATATTCCGAATCGACTCCTTGCTAATTTTCGGGTCGGGTTACCACTCGTCAGTTTCCATATTCGTCAAGTTCATGAATTTTTTTAAATCGCCAGTTTCCTCATTTATTCTGTTTAAGTAATTCGTCATTAGGGTTCCGTATTAAAATGGTAAAAAAGGAACCCTTATGGTGTGACTCAGTCTGTCTGTCTATCTGTCACAGCTGGATATCTCGAGAACTACTAATGGTATCAACTTGAAATTTGGAAAAGTTAAAGATGATATTTGCCCAATTATTTTGCAAATAAAAAGAAATTTAAAAAAAATTACAACAGGGACTGAAAAGGGGTCTTAAAAATTTGAAGTGAGGTGACTAGGGCATGTGGGGTATCATATGAAAGAGCACTGTTTGCACATTTTAAAACATTTTTTTCAATGTATTCTTTGGAGATCACCAGTTATCTCTTGGGAATAGATTTTCCTTACAGATAACTTATTATTTTATCAGTTATCTGCGAGGAAAATATATTCCTAAGAGATAACTGGTTATATGGGAGGAAAAAAATCTTCACAGATAACCAGTTATCTGGCCATGGTTATCTCCGAGGAACAAGGGAAAAAAAATACCGTTCCCCCCCTTATCTCCGAAGTTTGCAAAGAGAAAAATCTGAAATAATTCTGTGTGATATTAGTTTATGTAAAGATTACAGGAACAATAAAACGATGACTCAATATAACACACTTTTATAGAAATGCAAAAAACAAACAAAAATTCTTTAGTTTTACAACCAGTCAACAGATGGCGCTGTCCTAAGAATGCTGACCTAAGAAAAAAAAAACAGTTCCACTGTCGGTCAAGAGATGGCGCAACCTAATACTACAATAATAATTGGTGGCTGGTTCTAATATATTTGCCGTACGAATAAACGAAGAATAAGATCCTACTTAGTAATATAAACAGTTTGCAATGTGGAGTGGCTGAAACCGGAAACGTTTTTCAGCCACCATAAGCAGCTGTGGTTAAGATTTGTAAATTAAGTGTCCGCCCGTTCGCCCTTCCACCTGTCTGCCGTTATGCTACTTTTTAGGGTTCCGTACCCAAAGGGTAAAAACGGGACCCTATTACTAAGCCTCCGCTGTCCGTCTGTCTGTCTGTCTGTCACCAGGCTGTATCTCATGAACCGTGATAGCTAGACAGCTGAAATTTTCACAGATGATGTATTTCTATTGCCGCTACAACAACAAATACTAAAAACAGAATAAAATAAATATTTAAGGGGGCTCCCATACAACAAACGTTTTTTTTTTTTGCCGTTTTTTGCTCGATATTAATAACGACAACAGGTAAACAGTTGAAATTTTCACAGATGATGTATTTCTGATGCCGCTATAATAATAAATACTAAAATCAGAATAAAATAAATATTTAAGGGGGGCTCCCATACAACAAACGTGATTTTTTTGCCGTTTTTTGGTACAGAACCCTTCGTGCGCGAGTCCGACTCGCACTTGGCCGGTTTTTTAAAGACTGTACTAAAGTAACATATCCAAATATATTTATGATTGTACGGAACCCTCGGTGCGCGAGTCCGACTCGCTCTTGACCGGTTTTTTTTTTGTTAATTTTACAGTTTTTGTACAGTTTCGTACAAATATTTCATCCGGCTTCTTTTGAATAGCTAGGCATCCAAATTGTGCGGTCATTCCGTATTCTCGACTTAATAGAACGTAGTTTTTTACAACATTGTAATCGAACTTGTTGTAATTGATAAGTATTTTCACAGAAGAAAATCTTTATTTCTCTACGAGGGTGTTTCTATTGGACTGATTGCTGATACATCAGTGTCAGGTTGAGACAGAATTTTATGTGATGCGGTCATGTGGAAAACGAGATTTTTAGCACATCAAAAACACTTTTTTTCTGATCAATGTAAAATTTAACCGAATAAAGCTGTCCATCATCGAGAGAAGCACGAAATTGAAAATAAGTTACTTAAAACTTGTTACAGAGAAGTAATATGAGAATCAGTCGCCTGAAGCGGTGTGGGGCACAAAGTGAATTGAATTTGATGAAAACTGACGCGAGGGGGGTGTGCAGTGCACACTCCAGACGTCATGCATGATATTTGCAGACTCCTAGACGGGGATATGTATTTACATACAGCAATGTAATATTTTGTGGTGCAGGTGGCAAATGCAGACGAATTTGTTGTACATTTGATAATTATCTTAGTTTAATTTTAACTTTTAACGGTAAACGATTTTAACGGCTACATATCTATCATTTTTTGATTAGTTTCAAAGTAAAAAAAATAATTTAAATTTAGGTGTTTAGACACAGAAAGTGTTTAGGTAACAAACAATGGATTTGGTCTAACCTAATCATAGATTAGATTAGATATTTTTTATAAGTATTTTTATTTTACTTAAATCTTTAACAGATGATTGTGGAATGGTATTTAGTGTACAATTGTTTTACATTATGTATCTACACATATTTAAAAGAATAACTTCTTGAAATATAAAGTATTACTTTAATCAATCAGTTGGAATTTAATTTGTTTTCAGCGTCCCAGTTTCGTATAAATTGTGTATGTAAAGTTCGTTTGCTTAGATAGTGTCGGTACACCCGCAAGCACTTGTGTTCAGAGACAGGAATACCGATAACAAACACAATATTTCACTAGGCACTTCTATGTAAACTGCCAAAATCCAAATTGACTAGCGGATTTACGCCGCACGTGATATCCTTTGTTTATGCGGCGGCATCCTTTGACAAGAAGCGGCACGTGCAAAGGCGGCGCGATAAAAGGGCGAATATCTAAGCGAACGGACTTTACCTAAATATTCAGTATAAAATATTGTACTTAGTAAAACCAATAGCACAAGCTTCCCATGTTATTTTTGAAAATAATGTAAATACTCCATTGTTGAATATAAAAAAAGTATTAAATTGTTCACAGACGAAAGGGGCCGAAGACTAAAAAGGGTTCCGTTGTATGTTTATTTTTTATCTGCCGATTGCGTTAGCGCTATCGCACACGGGCAACTTAATCGCCCAGCAACTGTTTTGTCTCTCACATCAAGTCCACGGGTTTATATGGAAGCGCGCACACGAAGCGACGTAGTCGTCGGCAACTTTTCATACAAACCATGTGAGAGCGAAAATAGTTGCCGAGACAAAAGTTGCCCGTGTGTGGTATCGCTTACAATTGATCACGTTTCAACGAGTCACAAAAATAACATTAGATTTTTCGAACCATTCTGTTTAATTAATAATAACACTTTAATCGCATAGGGTGCTTATAAATTTCGATATTCATTTATAACGATAACATCGCTATTTATTAATGATGACTCGTTATAAATAACTAAGTCGAAGCGCTAAAGAGCAACAAAAGTAATTGTAATAATTTGCTTTACTCAAAGTTAGGTATTAAACGTCTTTATTTAATAATGTTATGGTTGATTTTGCTTTGTATAAATTAGTTAGAGTTGCTGCAACTAAATATATATGTGGAGGACGTCATCATCCCTTTATCTTATTTGCTATAAGTACATACAGGGTGTGCTGGAAAACTAAATAAGTTTTATGAATGAAAGTGTTCAATCAAAAAGTTACTTTTAAGATATTGGAGGTAGGTAGTACTTTTACTACTTAAAAAAACCAAAAAAAAATAAGTTATTAATTTAGTTTTATTGTATGTATGTATGTATGTAACAATAAAAATAAATAAAATAAAAATCTTTTATTTCAGACCAAAGTTTGTCCATTTTTGTTAGTTACAAATTAATGTACTTATTGTTATGTTAGTAGATAAACATTATTAAGAAAAAGTATCTAAGATTGTCCACCGATAGGTTCACTGATTTGAACGTATTACATGCAAATCAGTAAACCTACCGAGAACCGCAGAGTCCATCCTCTCTGCTATCATCCTTAGGATACTGTTGGTGCTACCGCGCAACCGCAGCATCACCGAGGCAGTCTTTTTGCGCATGATGGTATAAAAATCATCTACACCAGCATCCGCAAACATGCCCGATGCGCTGCAATAGCGCGGCAGCCCCACCAGCGCCCTAAAGATGTTATTGTATTGAACTCTAAGCGCATTGTACGGCCCCCGTGTGAAGTTGACCCATAGACCACTCGTGTAGAAGTTTTGACAATATGCTCTAAAAAGCGTGATCTTTACACTAAGTGAACAACGTGAAAATCTATGGATCAACATATTCCCACGGACAGCCAATGCTCTGCGCTCACGCTCAACGTCCAAATCGTCTTTAAGATTTTCATTTACAATATGACCTAAATATTTAAATTGTGTTACACGTTTTAAAGGTGACCCATTCAGAAAAATAGGTGGGACCTGTTTTGGTTCTTTGTTTGAACTTTTGAATAACATAAATTCGGATTTTTTCTCATTGTATATAAGACCATGATTTACAGCATATGTTTCACATACCTTTATCATCTTCCTTAGTCCACTAATCGATGGGCTCAGCAGCACCATGTCATCAGCGTAGCTGATATTATTAACATTTACATTATCCACACGACATCCTACATGCATGCTGCTGAGCTCCTCGATTAGCTGATTTACATAAAGGCTGAAAAGCCTTGGGGAGGTTAGTCCGCCCTGTCTTACACCACATTTTAAAATATATTCATCAGAACAAGTGTTCATCCATTTTACAACATTCTTTTGGTTATTGTACCAGTATGACAATAGATCAACCACCTCGGCATTAGTACCACTATCCCTAAGTTTTTGCCAGAGTACATTATATGACACAAGGTCAAAAGCCTTTGATAGGTCTAAAAAACAAGCGTAGACAGGAGTATTCCTCTTTGTATAATAATTCACTGTATATTTAAGACATAATATAGCACTCTCCGTCGACACACCTTCACGGAAACCAAATTGTGAGTCTGATAGCTGTACATGTGAACTAAGATGTGTATCTAGGACTCTATCTAGTACCTTGGCAAATACAGTTGCAAGTGAAATCGGCCTATAATTTGTTTTATCAGCAATGTCTCCGGTAGAGTTTTTAACCAGTGGAACTACTACCGTTCGCATAAGTTCAGGAGGTAAGTATTTATGTCGCAAACAAAGTGTGAATAACAAAGACAACACTCTGCCTATATGCAACCCAGCATGTTGCAGGTGCTCAATGCTGAGTCCGTCATGTCCCGGAGACTTTCCTCTCTTCATGTTTTTAATAGCGTTATTAACTTCTTTAGTTGTGATTCTAATAGGTTCCCTCACATGATCAGACTCAGCAATAGGCACAGCATCAAGCGTCTGCCCCTCCGTTTGTAAAGGACTCTGCACTGTAAAAAAGTCTTTAAAAATGTTAGCAATAGTTTTTGGTTCACTCTTACCGTCTACGCTGACTGGCAAACTTGCCTTACCACTAAGTTTTTTTGTGCTTTTCCAGAACTTTCCAAATTGTTTACTTGCATGCTGGGTTGCCATAATATCAAACTGAATCTGTTCCTGTTGACGCTGACACCATTTAAGTCTAGATTTAAATATTTTTCGACTTAAGCTCATCCTGTCATAAACAGGACCAGATTCAGGTCGACCATACAAAACAAACATTTGAAAATGTAACCTAGCTTGACTATGTGCCTCTGATACATGCTTGTTCCAGCCTTTAATGCACTTGAACCTACACTTATCTTTTACACTACTCTGGCAACTCTTCTTTGCTGCTTCACACAGAACATCAACAATATCACTATACAATTTATCTATATGCTTATTATGTTCTGAATTACTACACATTACATCAGCACAGTTATGAAAAACTGAAGGAAAATCTATAAGTTTTAAATTATGATTACAATGTTCAAGATAATTAGAAATTTGTTCCACATTTCTAGTACCCCAATGAATATCATTAATGTGATTGTTATACATATTTACTTTACCTCTAATTAGGCCCAAATTACATTCTATTATAAGTGGGAAGTGGTCTGACCAGTACACATCATAAAGAACTTGTACATTATCTACTGTAAGGAAAGCCGATGAGCTCACGAGGCAATGGTCTAACCACCTCTTGCACCCGTGAGTCTCACTTATGTATGTGTAAGTACCCGATGAGATCCCCAGTTTCATAATGTCAGCACATACCCAAAGTTGTTCATCACAAAAACTAAGCATTTCGTTACAAAAAAGAGCTTGTGGATGTGCATTAAAGTCACCTAAAATATACACAGATTCAGTGTTACTCACTTCTATTATAGCATTCAGTTCCCCCAAACACTGTGTAAAAGCAGGTAGATTGTCAGGTTGATCCGTAGGCATGTAAACACACATAAATAGTATTTCCTGTTGTTCATGCGTCACGACTTTTATCGCCGCAATGCGATCACTTTTGCACTTTATTACCGACACATCACGAAACACACCATTTCGCCACAGAATCGCCACACCTCCGTAAGGACGGCCCCGCAGCACACCAGTTGATAAGTCCACTGCTGACTTCCCAGTGTAACTAAAGTCCTGATGAATGTTACCAAGTAACGAAAGGTCATGTGGTAATAACCAGGTTTCCTGCAGCGCGACGACAGCCGCCTTTTCACACAGTTCACGAACACAGGAGATACTTCTCTTAATACTCTTACAGTTATAGGTTATAATTGTACTATTTGTGACACTATCCATTTGCGATATTGTTTACGCTCATGGCTTGCGGTATTTCTGCATGAGAAATCCGCTTTCTTACATTAACAAACCGCCTGAATCTGATGCCATCCGGCCACAGGTTATTATCCAAAAACAAGTGTTCATTTTGTTTCAAAACAATCACTTTAAAAGCATTATATGGGCGGTCCTCCTTCATATTTATTCTTTCTACCGAAATAGGCTTTTCGGTTTTACTTTGAATATACTCTGTTATGTCTTGTTCAGAACACTCCTTACTCACGTTTGATATAAATAAGGGCACTTGGATGTCCGCCGCTTTAAACCTTGTAGTCGACTCCATTTTCGCTTTTCCAATTTCACTATTAAAGCGATTTCTGTACCTCTTACGTTGAACTAAATGCCACTCCTCACTTGGCTTATTCGTATTCCAAGCACCTAGGTTCTTAACAACTTCCGCCATCGTTTTAGTTTCTACTTTTTTCACACTATTTTGCTCTTTTCTGGAAGTTTCGAGTTCATTGGTGATAGTTGTCAATGGAGTAGACACTGGGTGCATTCGCGACCGCGACAATGGCCTTGACATTGTTCCACACGTTTCCATCCGTCCCGGCGAGACAAGGACAGCCTGACCAACCTGTCCTTCGCGCGCAATGTGCGAGTGAGATGCACTTTTTCTTAAGTTGAAGTTGCCATTACAGATATTATTTTGTACATCCGGTGTTATTTCAATACAGTCGCTATTTTGGTTATTTACTTCAGGAGACAAACCAAACGGCCCGCTTTCCAAATACCCTCCCCGTTTTCTTATATTCACGTTTTGATCATGCTGGATATCTTGGTAAATGGTTTGTTTCTGTAGGTCCGTTCTTAAGCCTTGCAGTTGCTCTAGGGTCACATATGTTTCTTTAATGTGGTTTAGTTCATTTCGCAGACCTATAACGTCTTTTAACAATGAAACTGCATCTATATGATCTATTGAGATAGGGGGTAATTTCAATAAGTCCCTCGCCACAAAAATTGGAATGGAGTCTGGTTCTTCTACTTTAAATAGATTTATGATATCTTCAATATTCCTTTTCTTTTTACCATCCTTTCGGCGAGATACTTTCCGTTGTGTTGATGTTTCCGACAATGATTCAAAAAGCAACGCTTTTGCCAATTCGATTTCTTCATCAGAGAATGACGAGTCACACACTTTGATCAAACTTTCGTTATCCATTACATCATGTTTATATTGGATGTAAGACAGCACTTCACTGATAACGATATTACAACTTTGACACTTTAATGTACTTGATGCCATTTTTTCTTTATTACACACACCCGCACGTCAACACTGCGCGAGCGAGACTGTATATGTTGCAATTTGTTGCAGTAGGTACTTATTTTTTACGTCTTGTGTACGAACAAGAGTAATTTCACGCATTGTCTCATTTACTCAATCAACGTAGTTAACAAAAAAAACAAAAAACCGACTTCAAAAAACCTACCTCTAAAAAGCAAGAAATAATATTCGAATATTCGTAATAATAAAACACGTCTATTGAAGTCGGGTGGGGCTGGAGTACAAATCCCTTTTTTTTATTCTAAAAGCCCCACCCGACTTCAATAGACGTGTTTTATTATTACGAATATTATTTCTTGCTTTTTAGAGGTAGGTTTTTTGAAGTCGGTTTTTTGTTTTTTTAAACATTTTTATTTTTTTTTTATTTTTAGTGTAGGTACTTTTTGTATTAGATAGTGTAGGTATATTATTTAGGTAGAAATTAAAATCGGCTCAGCCAAACGTGAGTTAATCGCGGAGAAACATACATACATGCGGGTCAAACTGAGAACCTCCTTTTTTAAGTCGGGTAAAGAACTACACTTAAGATATCCCTTTTCCAACAAAAAAATAATTATCTTATTCAGTTCATAAACAAAGAAGTTATACGACTGATCATCGAGGTAGTTCACACAAAATCATACTATTTTCGTGCTTTTTTCAAGATTACTTGAAAAGTACTGAACCGATATCAAAATTTAAAAAAATGGGACCAACTTGGGAGTTTACCTAATGTAATAACGTTTGAATCATTTCAATCGGTCCAGCCGTCTTCGAGTAATCGGTGTACATACAAACGACAAAAAAAAAAAAAACTGGTCGAATTGAGTACCTCCCTCCTTTTGAAGTCGGTAAAAAGTAGTTAGCCTGTTGAGTGTGCATAAAAGTTTTAAAACATTTCATGGTTGTTAAATAAATTAAGACAATGTTAGGATGGAAAATGCAAATTCTTTAAAATTCTCCCTACAAAACGACAATTTCATACTGATATCTCAAATATTATTCATGTGATGTGATTTGTAATAAGTCAGACAGGTTAATACACCCTAGTACTAGTACTTAATAGACGCATACACCCTGTATAGTAGTGGCACTAACGAAAAGGGCTTAAATCGAATAGCTCCCTTTGTTCGTGTTTTAACAAGCACTTTTCAGCTGCAAATGAAATTATCGCAGCGTGAAGGGCCTAATCCCCCCACAGCAGGGTGATGGGGGGAGTGACACGCTCTGTGCCCTCGTGAAACGTGACGGTTTTCACAATAACACGCACTAACACTTGAATACACAATTTTACACAAACCAAACATTGTTTGGGCGTAATACTTTAGTTAGACTGCTGAATAAAACGTTTGTCGGCGTAAATAAAAGCACTTTTGAGGAAAAGTTATGCAGCTGTGGTTATGGTATTACCTCAGACCAAATAACTTTTTTATTTGATCTGAGGGTATTACATAAATTTACGTTCTTTATGAGATAGATAGGTACCTACACGTATACGTATTATTAAAAAAATATAATCTTTTTGTGGAAAATAGTTAGCAGAGAGTAAATTAGTATCTATGTGAGAGAAAGTATGCGAAAAAACAGCTTAGAAATGAAACTAACTAACATACCACGAAAGTAAAAATAAGTTTTATGAATGAAAAGTCAATAAAAATATTTTTTTCCTAGTTGCACCATGACGTCACTGTAGAAACTGAGAGATTAGGTAGGTAACTTTTAATATCATTGAAGTAGATAAATAATAATATAAAGCGTTTAGACTAGGAACCAGTCGTTAATATGTCTTATTATTTGACTTGGTTTTTTAACTAATTAGGCGGCAATCATAGAACAAATGGACCAGACCAGATGCCAGTCGTTATTTCATGAAAGACTAATCATAAAAAAAACATATGTAATAAATATCGTTGTGGCCTTTACTATCTGTTGATCTACCGCCGCCATGACAGGTTTCTAATCCGGGTTGTATGTTGTTTTCAGGTTTATAAAATGCCTGCACTGCACTGCAATTGATAGAACGTGAGGATTTGGTTGCAAAACCACCGACATATTAATTGTGTACTTATGTGAAAACAATTCAAGATTTCTGCGGGTACTGCGAGACAGCGGTACACAAGGCAATAAAAAAGAATGTAACTAATAAACTTGCTTACTTACTTATTCCAGCCAGGGTTGCCAGGTGTTCGGTATTTAACCGAACCGTTCGGTATTTTAGCACTGTGTTCGGTGTTCGGTATGAAAAAAATACCGAAGTATGGGCTGTTCGGTATTTTTAGGGTTCCGTACCCAAAGGGTAAAACGGGACCCTATTACTAAGACCCCGCTGTCTGTCTGTCACTAGGCTGTATCTCAGGAACCGTGATAGCTAGATAGTTGAAATTTTCACAGATGATGTATTTCTGTTGCCGCTATAACAACAAATAAAAACAGAATAAAATAAATATTTAAGGGGGCTCCCATACTATAAACGTGTTCTTTTTGCCGTTTTTTGATACGGAAGCCTTCGTGCGCGAGTCCCACTCGCACTTGGCCGGTTTTTTTCTTATTACGAATAAACTGTCAGATTTGATGCAATCGGCAATCGATGTTGCCGCTACCGTTCCGCGTACCGCGTCACTACCGTGCCGTTACCGCGTAACTACCTATATTAATATCGGTATATATTTCAAAAAGACCTGGCAACCCTGATTCCAGCCCCAAGATTACAGAATATTTTCGACAGTAAAATTTAATATCCGTAAGTTCAGAGACGGAAAAATAAAATATAGATCATTTTATAAAATTAAAGCACATTTAAGTCTACCACTTACCTCGCATTCACTCCATTACAGTATTCATAAATATAAAATTTTAGTTTCACTTCAGCCATTTTGTTAATCTATATTCTTTTCAGCACACTTGCTCGTAAAGTGAGCCCTAATACATCGCTTTTAGGGCCATAAACTGAGCTATAACAAACACCGTGCAATAATATATAAAACACTATTACGTTATAGAATATCCCTACAAAGTTAAATTAGTACCTTACTGCAAGTTCTATGCAAATAAACAGAGCATTCCCTATTTAACCGGGTAATACATTTTTTTTTAGTAACAACAAAGAAGTTTTATGCCGCCGCTTAAAATTCATATACATTTTTGGAATAAAAAAATGTGTAAGTTCTTAATTAATTGAAACAATTGTTTATATTTATCAAATTATTCATAATTCACGATATTTTGTTATAAAATATTGAAATAATTGCATTTCATCATTTAAAATTATAATTTTGATAATCAATACTCAATACTCAAATCATTTATTGCATTCCACAGTGTTACAGTAGTTCTTAAATTATAATATTAGATCACTATGGACCCTGTCGGGCACAACAACAATAATAGATAGCAAACACTTATTTATAATTAGGTACTTAAACATCATTGAATAGAATGTATAGGTATAATTATATCATACATAATGAGGTTAATTATATATTTTTTCTGTTTGTTTCATTACTTAAATTTAGGAGTTATTACTTAAATAAAAATAAAAAAATATTTTACTCTTTACTATCTATTAATTTATATTGCACTTATGTTTTTAAGTTAAGCTTTTAAATTTAGTTTAATTTACTTTTGTCTACAATATTCATATTTCTATATTTTTATCTTCTAAATATTCCTTCATGGTGTAATAACACTTTTTTGTTAGTAATTGTTTTAAATTATTTGAGATTTTTTTATCATCATTGACATTTTTAGGGTTCCGTAGCCTAAATGGCAAAAAACGGAACCCTTATAGATTCGTCATGTCTGTCTGTCTGTCTGTCTGTCTGTCTGTCCGTATGTCACAGGCACTTTATTCCGAAAGTATTAAGACTACAAAGTTGAAACTTGGTAGGTAGATGTATTCTGTTAACCGCTTAACGAATTTAATACAAAAATAAGAAAAATAAAAGATTAAGGAGGGGCTCCCCATACATGGAACTGAAACTGAAAAAAAAATTTTTCTTCAAACCAACACGTGTTGGGTGTTTAATGTTTATAGATAGGTCTTTAAAAATGACATTGAGATTTGTAAGGCAACTTTTTCTCAAAGCCAACCGTTTGAAAGATATTCACCGCCAAAGTGGTAAAATGTGTGTCCCCCCCCCCCCTTTAACTTTTAAAATAAGAGAGTGAAAAGTCTAAAAAAATATATGCTGTAGATCTTAATAAACACTTTGAATCAAAATTGGTTTGAACGAGATATAGTAATTAGTTTTTGAGATATAGCACATTTTCCAAAACCGCAAATATAACTTTGTCATTCATACCAACACTGTGAAAAACAAAGTTATTTTTGCAAACGAAAAATGATAGGTGGTATTAAATATGGTATGGTATAAGGTAACTACGGAACCCTATGGCGCGTGGCCCGACACGCACTTGGCCGGTTTTTAGTGAATCGGGTAGGTTATTGAAAATTTTTATGGACATGGCTTGCGGGCTGGATGAATGGTGTTTCATATAAGAATCAGGAAGCGTTAATTTATTTCTGTTTCTAAGATTATGTTTTTTTATTTGATCATCTCGTTTAGTGTAAAAATTTGGGTATTTTCGAACGAATTTACATATCTCTAGAATATAGATGCAGGGTAAGGTCAAGATTTTATGTTTTTCAAAGTGAGGTTTGCAGCTGTCTGATTCCTCTATGTTAGTCTGTATGCTCACTCACCCCTTTGTTCGCAAAATATTCTTGCATTGGGCGTGTGAAAAAAAACCTGCGCGCCTTTTCCCATAATTTTCAATTTTTGTTTTTGTCGTAGGTATTTGTTGCTGTGTGGTAAATTACTTTGTTTTTCCTCGCAAATGTGTCGAAAAACGTCGTTTGAAACTTGTGAGCTCTTGCTTATTGCACACTAAGCTAAATTGTCTCATAATCATAATGTTCTAATTATCTACACCCATGCTTTAAATCCTCTGTAAAGAGTTCTGAAACAGATAGCTTACTGCCATCATTACAATATCCCGAGCGAGAGCTGGGCCTGCTGCGCCGCGCGCCCGCGCGCGAGTGTTGCATTATGAAATTCAGTACAACATTATAACACTCTTGCGGATAACATAGTGACGAGGAGGGGGAGGAAAGTCAAAGTCGTAGAATTCGTTTCTTCTTGCAGCGTTTTTTGGACGCTTATATAACGTAGGTATTTTAGCTTTTGAATATGAGTGATTTAGTAACTATTATCTTATTATCTAATTTGTGCTTATACATAAGACGATAAGTGCCGTCACAGTGACGCTCTAATCTTAATTAAATGTATTGCTCGCTAATTATTCTTACACATTGTATCGAAAATTCAAACGTACAGATTGAAGCAGGTTCTTTAGTTTATTTACAAACAAAATAAAGGTTCTTATACCAAAATTACTGAAACCTATCCGGTAACTTTGGTTACGGTTACGAAGCTCCATAACATAACACCCCTGCAATAAACCACACAACCGCTACGCCGCGCCGGCACTCGGCAGCCCCGCAACCCGCAAGTGGTACTCATCACGCACATTCCTGTCGCCGACGATATTGCTGGAGGGGCTCCCCCCTCCAGCAATATCGTCGTAAAGTGGCTGTGACATACGGACGGACAGACAGACATACAGACATGACGAATCTATAAGGGTTCCGTTTTTGCCATTTTGGCTACGGAACCCTAAAAAGCAGTGTATTTTTTATATTTTTATGCATAACGGGATAGTGCTTGGCCTTTATCTCACCTGATGTTAAGTGACGATAAGGCCGAAAGTGGTAAACGCACTACTCCCAGCTCATTACTGAGGAACTGGCTATCTTACCTCTAACTGCCGGAACACGACAATTTTTAAATTGTTGTTATGGCGTCAGACTTAAGTAAAATGGTGGTAGCTAGCCAGGCGGACTTGAAATAGGCCCTGACATCAACCAAACCGAGTACAAATTGTACCCCCCTGGGACGACTGGGACTAATCGAACCCGGGACTCCTGCGTCTTACACGGGTGGGTGAATCATTAGACTACAGAGGCGGTTTTAAGGTAAATTAATAATCTATTTTTTTTACTTTTTAAATCTTTCAGTTTATTCCCTAGATGAACATCCGGATAATTGCCTAGGGACCCGAGGAATAGCTACTTAAGTGAGTTTTTTCTGTAGATCCAATGAAATTGTGATACCTACATCTGTTTAGTTGTGACGTCAGTACTTTGTAAGCTGCAGACTGGAGAGTCTGGACATTAAGATTCTGGATAAAAATATAAAAAATACACTGCTTTTTAGGGTTCCGTAGCCAAAATGGCAAAAAACGGAACCCTTTTAGATTCGTCATGTCTGTCTGTCTGTCTGTCCGTCCGTATGTCACAGCCACTTTATTCCAAAAGTATTAGGACTACATAGTTGAAACTTGGTAGGTAGGTGTATTCTGTAAACCGCTTTACGATTTTTACACAAAAAAAAAAAAAGAGATTAAGGGGGGGCTCCCCATACATGGATCTGAAACTGAAAATATTTTTTTTCATCAAACCAATACTTGTGGGGTGTCTATAGATAGGTCTTTAAAAATGACATTGAGGTTTTTAAGACTATTTTTTTCCAAAGTCAACTGTTTGAAAGATATATGCCGCCAAAGTGGTAAAATGTGTGTCCTCCCCCCCCCCAACTTTTAAAGTAAGAGAGTGAAAAATCTAAAAAAATATAAGCTATAGATCTTAATAAACACTTTCAACGAAAATTAGTTTGAACGAGATACAGTAATTAGTTTTCGAGATATAGTACATTTTCCAAAACCGCAAATATAACTTTGTCATTCATACAAACACTGTGAAAAACAAAGTTATTTTTTCAGACGAAAAATGATAGCGGTATTAAAGTATGGTATGGTATAATGTACCTACGGAACCCTACTGCGCGTGGCCCGACACGCACTTGGCCGGTTTTTTTATTTTTATTTTAGCGAAGGGTCCATACAAGCCTATATTCTCATCCGCTTATCTTTTAGAAATCCCACCTCACCGATCCACAATGCAGATCACATTTTTGTAGAACAGCTTAACTGAGTCATAATTTCACCCCTCGCCAGCTCGCCACTGATACTTATATTTTAATTTTCATTCAAATATTGCAAAGTGTTGAGGCAGGATCTTTTCACCATATATTCAGCGAAAAGGGAAGTACTTCCACCGAGCTAGGTGTCTGTGCTCGGGGACTGCGGTCCAACTACTTGATGTTGGAATTTGTATTTATGCGAAGTGCTTAGAAAACTTCGATATTGTGAGTCAGGTCTCCATACATTTCTATCTTGATATTAGCTTGACGTAGTGCGATGTCACGTCTGCGTAATTTTTTTTTTTTATTTTTATTTAACCATTTATTTCAGGCTACTAGGCCCATACAATATATACCTTACAGACTAACATACATAATTATTAAATAAAAATACAATCTATTTGTTTACACGTATCGAAGGCGGCGACGTGTTGCGCAATGCGGTGTCCGGTATCCGACCGCGAAAACGTCGGAACAGGACACCCTTCGGCCAAAAATCTTCTTTCATGAAGGTCGACAGATGTTCGGTCGGTACCCTCACCACGAATGAGTTGAAGTTCACATTGTGGCGGGACTCCAACCGCTCGACCCTCAGACTGAATTTGGTCTTCAATCTGATGTACTCTCCGATTTCATCAGGCTTCGTGCTGTAGTGCAGACGAGATAAATATGTAATGTTTACATATTGTACTTTTCGCTGATCCTGCATTTCTTCGTCCATTCGTCGATTGCTTATGTAGCGGTATGATCGCACCGCTACACAAAGTGTAAAGATGAAGATGTAAAGGTTAATAATATTGTCCTAGCCAAGTTATGGAAGTAAACGTTTGGATCGTGACAACAACGCGCAACATTCGGTCTCCTGCGGCGCTGTAAGAAATTGTTGAGATTAAATCTTTATCGTGCGAAGGGTTATTATTTAAATGCGGCTCGTATGAATAATTTAGATAAAACAGCGGTTGGACATCCGCCCATCTGTATATAATCGTTACTGCGACTAATCTCCGGGTCGAAACTTCCCAAACATTTGGGACGTTGCGTTCCCAAAACTGTCTTGTCGTTGAATTTTAGGAGGGTCTTTAAATTAATTGGAATGCTATATAGATTCAGAGTTGAGAGTTTGCTATTGCCTATTTTTTACATTGTCCATCCATCAGCCATTTTAATGTCCCCACTGGTGGGGCACAGGCCTTCCTTATGGGTGGATAAAGAGGACGGGCCATAACCCACCACGCGGACCCAGTGCGGATTAGCGGGTATTAACGACTGCAAATGCAGCCGGGACCAACGGCTTAACGTGCCTTCCGAAGCACGGAGGAGCTCAAGATAATAAATTTTTGGTCACCCATCCCATGACCAACCCTTGCGAAAGTTGCTTAACCTCCGCAATCGCTGGGCCAGGCGCTAAACCACTGCGCTGCCGACTCCTCTATTTTTTTTCACATTAGCACGAGTTATCTTGAGTCAGATATCTTTTAATTTAAAATTATTATAAAATTTTTAAAATCACACACGAGATTGTAGCACGAGATAACAGTTATAATGTTATAAAAATAATAATATGTGGACCTAGACATCGAACACCATAAACTCTGAAACGGCGAACATTTATTAAAAAAAGTCAATGATAAATGAATTCCAACTGCAGCGCACACTTTTCAAAGCGTGGGCCGGGATTGCATGCCGCTGCTAGCTAGCCAAATCCGTAGTTATTTATCGTTTAGGTACAGTCGAAATAGAAGAAATCTGGTAAGCAATTCTTTGAAATGTCTTTTGTGAAAAATACATACAAGACAAGTTTTTTAATACCGCTTCGTTAAGAATACTTAGCCAAGTCTTTATTTAGGGCCGTCTCACTCACCTTGTCCCGTTCAGTAAGTACCTACTAATTATTTCTGAAGTAGAACAGTGGCTGTGGGCCTTAGCATGAGTTGATGCAAACTGTTTTCGCTACCGTAAACCATAATTTTCTCTCAGTCACTCTCATTGACTGTGAGCAGTTTATCCAATAGTTTACAGTTTGCATAAACTCATGGTAGAGCTACAGATAATTTGAAAATAGAACAGAATTTCTATGAAATTATTTGTTAACAAGTTGTCTGACAATGACAACATTGACAAACTACGAGTATACCTATATTCGTAGTACCTACATATTTTTGACTTGCCCCACCGAACCAAGGAACATTTATACCACCGAACTTAAACCGTGAAAAGAAAAAGAAAATTAGATATTGGTTTTTAAATAAATTGGTAACATAATGTAAAAAACGTTATGTTATTTAAAATTATATATTATGACGTCATTAAGAGGTTTACATTGAATAAAATTATATTTTGAGTTTAGTTTTGTAGAGTTGTGTCTGCAGCCGAGGCGAATAGGACACTAGTCCAACCGTTTGTTACAATCTTACAGCAGAACATTGTTGTATGTGCCGCATTGTCTCCCAGAGTCGATACGATTGTGATGTGATACGATCTAGGATCTATTGTGATGCAAGCGATGGGGCGATTCTTAGCGAGCGTTAGGCGGTCACGTTGCGGCAGATAGCATTATGTGGAACTAATGCCTTCGTGCTCAGAGATCGGAGCTGATCGTGGAAGCAACCCAAACTCTATTATTAATGCTTTAAAGTCGTGTTTAATAGTGGTGAGAGGAATAAGAGATGCAAACCGCAGGCGAAGTCTAAAGAAGCGGTCGCAATTACTGCGGCTGCCTTAATGTGCGCCTTCAAATCACGAAGTTAATGCAAAAACTGAGCCCACAGGGTTGTCTGTTATAATAGCTGTTTTAAAAGATAGTCTAGAGTTAATAAAGAAGAAATAATAAAGATTTTTAGATCAAGAGAAATATAAAAGTGAAATAATTCAACAACAAAGCTTATTTACCACACAGCTTTGGTATCATGGTTAAATCAAATAGATAGTAAATACGACTACTTTAAATCAGAGCAAAAGAAACTGTGTAGGTAAATATCTGTTGAAAAAAACAACAGCAACTTTCTACATCCATCCATCCATGTTGTTTTCTACAGTACTTACGTCAAACAAAATATAGCTATAGATAGTTACGTTAAAGTAGTTATAGATATTGGAAGCCATCAAATCCACAATAAGGCAATAGATACCAATACAAAGAGGCTCCTACTCCCTGCTGGCTCTCGAACAAAAACTAATATCGTGGTAAACACCCGCCCGCCCCCCGTCCCCGCCCGCCCGCGGCATAAGAAACTTATTTCGCGCTTGAGGAAAGATTATGAACACTTTACCAAGTTGCTACGACAGGTATTGAGGTTTTATGGTTTTCGGCAAGTTGCGCATTGAGGCCGGTCAAATGTATTAGGAACTCGGTAGTTTGTTTCTTGCTAAAAGGACTATTATTTATTGTGTGCTAAATAGAAGTCGCTAAAAGTGTCAAAGTGGTTTAGGGGTTTTTTTATGATAGATAGGCAAGCACGCCTGATGGTAAGCGATATGGTGCGATCTACGATGAAACGCACTTGCCTAGAAGATACCTATTCACTCGCGACTTGAAGGTTCCCAGATTGTACCTATCGGGAAACACAGATTTAGGCAAAGAGTTTCATTTTCTAGCGGTACGGATGATACTGTCTAGCAAAAAGGATATCATTATTTGGCAGGCAGGGAAGAGCATCAGACTCAAAAAAGTGAGGCCTCTCTTTGATTTGAAATTGGAATAAGCTGCTGTGCGTTTTCTCTCCCGCTTTCCTTCATATCTGGCCATTACGCACTCCGCCTCCATGTGCCACACTGCTAGGGATTAGAGGTGTCAATTTGTAACGCAGCTCAGCGTCGTCGGAGGCCGTGAGCGCGGCATTAGGCCCGTACAGATAAGTGCAGGTGATAAATGTGCCGCATCCATCGTCGGCTCAGGGCTGCATGCGGGTGCATGTGTGAACTAAGCAGTCACGATGTAAGTAAGACTACGCTATAATTTGGAGTATTTGTGGGATTTTTGTGCATTGACAAAAAAACAAGTGAACTCATAGGTGCATGAGCTTTATCCTCCTTTGCAACATCTTGAACATCACAATTTTAATATTATGCTCTCTCTCGGTATCTATACCAAGGACTGTTCATCGCTCTCAAAATGAAACGATACATAATTTCGTTAGAGCTCTGTGAGGCACGTTGGTCAAATCAGCGGTTAGCATCTCGTAGTGTATACTCATGGAAACTGTCGGTTTCATTTACATCGCTAATGAGTGAAAACGTAAGATACGGCCAAGATTATTCGCGATCAACCGCTAAAACTGTTTCAATCGGATTAGCGATGGTGTAATGTGGGAATACTAATGGCGTGAGCTGTGTGCCTACGCGTGGGCTGTGAAATGTAGCCGGGAGCCAGAGTCGTTACTCAAAGTGGTGATTACTCTGATTAACTACTTCAATGACTAAGAACAAGACTCGCGACAAAGAAGTTTAACAGATCTCAAGAGTAAGACTAAGATAGGTACCGCCTTACATTATACTTCCGTTCCTTCCATGGACTTATCAAAAGTTCACGTCGTCTGATTGGTGGGAACACGGGGTCTAAGAAAATGATAGTTTCAAAGTTCATGTCGTCCGATCGGTAGGACAAAGGCAGTCGGACCACGTGGCCAGAGGGTAAAAACCAGGTAAGAAACTAGAATCACCTCACCATGTTGCTATCGGATCTTGAAACTCTCAATGAATGTCTCTTGAATATCTCAGTCAACTCTTATGACCTAGATATTCTATCTTCCATTTTTGGTGCAATCCTAAAAGTCAGTAATGCTAATGCATTTCCATTAATATGGAACTAGTTGGTATGACGCCTACTACTACCCTTTTATACAATTCAAGTTTTGGTCTAAAACATTTTTGAACCATTTCAAGATATTATTACTTGAAAAACTGGATATTTTTTCTTGTTCCAAACCTGGGAGCTAACCTAACAGATGGCAATGACCCAGAATCGATTTAACCACTTCAACCATGGAGAACATCAAATAAAATAAAACTCTTGTCACGAAATAGCCAACTAAATCGCAGCCAATAACATGTTAAAGCACGCGGGATATCTATCTCGAGATCTTAACGTCCAGTTGATAAATAAATCTCGTAAGCCATAATCGTATGCTTCAACCGGGCTGGTCGTGCGCGCGCGCACGTTACGTGACCGAATCGACCGCGCAGATTGCAGACACGTGAATTTAAAGCACTCTGCCACAAAAACTGAAGCATCTTTACAACTTCAGAATAAAACGGCTGTCTGTCAAACGTATCGCATAGCTATTTAAGAAAATACCCGTTAAATTGTATCAAATTTCATAAGTCAAACAAAACAAAAACGCAAACTGGAAGGTTGTGTTTCACGTCTGGGAGTGAGACTTGTATTTTGGACTCTGTCGTTGAGTTACATAAGGTTTGATGGTGTGCGTTGCGGTAAGCTTGCGGGTGCGTTGTTGAGAATGTTCTAATGGAGATAATGGATCGGTGGACTCGAGAAGCATTCCGTGCCGAAAATATTTAACGAGTGCTGAGCCCTCCCCCTCACCCCTCTGCCTCTCATGTACCACGGCTGTCACGCAAACGGACCCTTTACACGCTCTACATATTACGATGCTAATTTTTGCCTGAATTTGTATGTTAAGCTCTCTGTGTTTTCCCACAATCGCTTAGTATTCTGTTTATAGGGACAATTCTAATTTTAAGAGTGGTTTGGTATACTTTCTCTCTGCTGGCCAGAAAATTAGTGGGAAAGGCAATGAATAAAATAAATTCTTGTTGCCCAGTCCTAAGGTAGAGTATGTTGACTAGTTGGCGTTTACTAATTAGAATGGATATATTGAGCAAAGAATGAAATTCGCAAAAGAAAATCGTTTGCTTATAAGGTTCTCGTTTTCATTAAAATACAAATTCGCATCTGGCCTTCATCTGCTGGCTTTAAAAGTCTAGATTAATCTAGTTAAAGTTTCCACATGCGCCGGTCGTGGGAAACAACGGCCCGTTTATAGCGCACTTAACCGCCATCTGCGCGTAACTGGTGTCATCTGTTTGTTTACGCCCCGTTACGTGTCACTCCGCAGGGAAGCTTGCACTAAGTAACTCATTTTTTTTTAGTTGACATTTTAGTTTTCATTATTATTTTGCTCTCTATGGGCTCATTATATTCATCACACGTGATGATTATCTAAATAACGTTGTGTAAATAATAACATAGACATTGTGTCGCCATAATACGGAAAATTTTGAAAATAATGGAAGGTATTTGGTTTGGAATTAGGGGGTTAGTAATTTTCATCTAGCAATAACGCATACTCACATTGAATTTGCAATTCCAAAAGCGAGATAAAGGAGAACTTCAAGATTCCAGCCAAAGCGGTAAAATACCAGCCTGCCTGCGCCGGCGCGCGCACGGCGGGTTATCAGCACTTATCGGAGAGCCCACGCGCCCGCACCAGGGCCAACAAGCGGCTAAGTCGAGTCTAGGTCTTTTTCCTTTATTCACACCAAGTATTCACTTTAAAGGCGAAAGATTTATTCATACGTTTTGATGGAAAACCAGAGAGGAACTCGATGGCGTAGTAATTTAGCGTTTGGTCCTGTCGGTCATGGCAATGGGTGACCAAAAATTTACAGTCTCGAGTTCCTCCGTGCTTCGGATTCAGAAGGCACGTTAAGCCGTTGGTCCGGGCTGAATTTGCAGTTGTTAACAGTCACCAATCTGCATTGGGCTCGGTGGTGGATTATGGCCCATCCTCTTTATCAACCCATATGGAAGGCCTGTGCCCCAGCAGTGGGAATATTAAAAATGGTTGATATCGATTCACTTTATTATAAGATAGGGTGCAGTGTAGAGACGATTTGGAGTAGTGAGCAAGTCTCGAGACGTTATCTTCTTTATCATCTCACACAGCAGTCCATTATAATCCATGGCAGGTCTATCCCATGGGAGGAAGTTTGCCATGATCTTCACGTTTGGAAAGCGGATTGAAGATCGTAGTCGACTGATTCTTTCTGGTCTGCGGAAGTTTCAGATGATCTCTAAGTTATTCATCGCCTTATACGATACCTCTGTTGTTAATTTACTCTTCCGGATGCCATTAAGAAATAAGAAATCTCTCCTTACAGCAAATGCAGTCAAAAACTCACAGTTACTTTCTAATCATCATTATTTCTTGTGTAACCGCTACCACAAAACTGTGATAAAAAGGGTATTTTTGAAGCATTTGCGTATTTTTGAGGCATCAAGGCAGCCCTAGTCCACACAGCCCACAGCCTACGCGAGAGGCGGATTTATAGCCGGCTGCGGAATGTGTGTAGCCCGAGGGCGGATGTTACATTCCGTGCACGGGAAGGTGGTGTCACTGGGCTACATAATAGTTATAGGTACCTATACTGTTAAAGAGTATGTAACCAAACAATGTAATAAGCCGCTATCGACCGGTTTCTTCCGTGCTTCGGAGGGCACGTTAAACCGTCGGTCCCGGCTGTTGTCATCTGATAACAGTCGTTAAGCCAAGTTAGAGGCCTTTCAGGTGGCTTGATAAACTCTAACACCAGAGGTGGCCACTAATCCTCATTCGATAAAAAGAAGATCGACCGGTTTTATGCAATTTGTGCAAAATAAACGCAAAAGTCGTCCACGAGACTTGTACGCTCCAAGTTTCCAAATATCTGAGGTGTATTTGCGTAAATTTTCAGAGCTAAACTGGTTCGCAAAGCCGAAGAAATATTTCTGTTGAAGAAAAATCAGTAAAGTTGGTAGATTTGTTTCGAGCATCGATCCTCCGTCGGATCAGGAGGACTGGAGGATTCCGAACTGTCGGCATCGACAGGATTACCTGTCGTTTTGCTCGGCGACGCCGGTACACGTCGATGCGAAACGAGATATCCATGAAAACTTTGTAAGCTATTCTATGTGGGTGGGTATTTCTAAATGCGCGGTAAAAACTGGTAAAAAAGTAAAATCCAATAAAACCAAGTTATAAGTAAAATCTGATGCTGCTTCTGTGATAAGAAATTAATATGTAATGGAATTATATTATTAAATAGTTCTATTATATTTCTACGAGGAGCTCGATGGCGCAGTGGTTAAGCGTCTGGCCCAGTGATTGCGGAGGTTAAGCAAGTTTTGCAAGGGTCGGTCATAGGATGGGTGACCAAAAATATATTATCTCGAGCTGCTCCGTGCTTGAGAAGGCACGTTAATCGTTGGTCCCGGCTGTATTTGCGTTGTTAACACGTAGTTGACGTTAACACCCACCAATCCGCATTGGGCTCGCATGGTGGGTTATGGCCCATCCTCCTTATCCACCCATAAGGAAGGCCTGTGCTCCAGCAGTAGGGACATTAAAAAAATAAATAAAATTAAAAAATATTAAAAACACGACTGCCCTGCCAAAAAAGAACTAAAAAGTTAAATAACAAGTGTCATTGCAGTCGAGAGACCATTTTGTGGTACAATTTTTAATCAAAGAGGTCCCCCAACGGCAATGACACTTGTTATTTAAATTTTTAGTTCGTTTTTGGCAGGGCAGTCGTGTTTTAAATATTTTTAAATTTTATTTATTTTTATTTCGCACATTTTTAGTGATATTATATAGCTTTTCATTAGATGCCCATATTGTAAAGATTGAAAAAAAAATTTTTCGCATTTGAAAATGACATCCTGCAGTTGCCATATTGACTTTTTCCAAAAAAATATAGCCAGTGTCACTCGGAACGATGTAAAGATTCTAACGATATCCCATACATCTAAATCCGTTAAATCATTTAGAAGTTATAAAGATGAATGGAATATAAAGATGATGGTATAAAGAAACTCACATACCCACAAACTTACATGAGCCCTGAACACATTATACACTCCTTTTTGGGCAGTCGTGTAAAAATGGCCGCACGACACCTACTGCTGGGTATAGGCCTAATAGGTTAAGTACATACCTAGTAATTTTTTAACCATGTTTCTTAGAGTTACAAAATTGTAGAAATAAAATTAAAAGACCAGCCCTCCAGTGTATCTGGAGCAGGAATAGTCAAAATTAATTGCTATAATTTGTTTAATAAGGTACTTAATTATTATAGTAACAGTGAAGGGTACTCTTATATTTCCGCCGCTGGTTAAGCTCCTCAGATAGATATGTGTACCTATTTATTTACTTGTGGGGTACCAACACCTATTATGTATATCAGGAATTCAGGATTATTAGGGATTTATGAAGAGAAGTCTATTTTATCAACTGACTCTCGATCACAGGAAGGAACCTGTTACTTACTAAAGGAATATGAAATATGCCATACATACGAAGATTGAAATTCATACAATCATGACGCCCTTCGATCATCCATACATATCTGATGACGCCTTTCAAACTTCAGCGGGGAACACGTTATGTGTCAACGATTAATTCCTTCCCATACATGGTGAACAGTTTTAGACTCAAGTGACAGCTGATATGAATTACGTTGGCAGCAAATATTTGTCCAAAAAACACCTTTCTAACGATATAGATATTGCTAGAGTGTGTAGGTAGACCAACTTCCTCAATCTTGCCTATCATCCTTTTTAAACGGTTTTATTCCAAGTCCGTCCGTCCTTTATCAGAAGCAGAAGGGTCATCCTACCAAGAAGACAGTAGGTAAATGGCACACACCTACCTAAAGGGTATTTACACGAGTCAACTTGGCAGGCAACTTGGCAGACGAGTTTAGTCAATTGGCACTTTTTAGGGTTCCGTATCTAAAGGGAAAAAAACTGGACCCTATTACTAAGACTCCACTATCCGTGTGTCTGTCACCAGGCTGTATCTCATGAACCGTCATAGTTAGATAGTTGAAATTTTCGCAGATGAGGTATCTCTGCTGCCGCAACAACAAATACTAAAAACAGAATTTGTACGGAACCCTCGGTGGGCGAGTCCGACTCGCACTAGTCGGTCCGACAATCGACACCTCATTCAAATTAGGATTGCGATTAGATTTTACAATTAATTGTCGATAAAAAGCGCTAATCGACTAAAGTCGTATATCCAGCCTGTCAAGTCAAGTCGCTCCATGTAAATACCTCATTATACTTCGTGAAGCTGCTCTATGCTTGGGGCGAGCAAATATTCGGAGCCACTGTCGGAGCGGACTATTATTTATTCTGTGACAGGGCGGACCACCGCGACTGAAATGCTTAGACTACGAATAGATATTCTGTGACTACGTGCAGCTCAGCCACCTAGACTCCATCAAATAATGCGGTGAGCACATTCTAGGGTTTCCACTTGAATTTCAGCAACATCATGGAAATTGGACAACATTTGCCGAGAGGAATCTGCATAAACGTAACGTCTGCATGAATGTGTACAGCGATATTACTTTGTTTTCTTCCCCCAAGTAAAAGCTTATTCATGAAATTCAAGTATTTCAGCGTCGGTCGCTGTGTACGAGCCTACTTACTCACATGAATAACTTTATTTCTTTATGTTTTCATTGTGTTTCTTCCCGTATTTTTTCTTTAGCTATGTCTTGTAATAGTTGTAATCTGTATCATGTTTAACTAGGGACCGCCCACGACTTCGTCTGCGTGGACAGTTCTTTTTCTATTCCTCTGTAACAGTACTTTTTTCTGGATGAAAGGTATGTACTTTTTGTGCCCTTGACAATGTGTTTACAAAATTTCATGGTGATCGGTTGAGTAGGTAGACGTGAAGGGGTAACAAACAAACAAATAACCACCTCTGTGGTCTAGTAGTTCATCCACCAGTGAGACGCAGGGGTCCTATGGTCGATTCCCAGGGGGGGTACAATTTGTACTCGGTTTGGTTGGTGGTAGGGCTTATTTAAAGTCCGCCTGGCTAGATACCACTAATCTTACTTAAGTCTGATACCATAACATAAATTTAAAAACTGTTGTGTACCGGCAGTTAGAGGTAAGATAACCAGTTCCTCAGTGGTGAGGATTCCGGGTGTAGTGCGCTTCCACCTCCGGCCTTATCGTCAGTCAACATCAGGTGAGGTGAATGAAGGCCAAGCACTATTCCTTTGTGCATTAAAAAACTTACTTTCGCATTTATTAAGTAAGGGGCAAAAAATGTGGCAAGTGGCAACTAATCAATTCACTAATTAAGTGAATAAATTAAATTAAAATTAAAGGCTCGCCGTCGTGTTACTTTCTAAATCAAAATGAATGAGAAACCTTGTCAGTGGTTTGACGGCTATGTTATTAATATTTACGTCAATGAAATATTGAAATACTGATCGAATTGATAAAGTGGTTTCTATTGGTCGTCGCCGGCGGCTCCGCTCAAAATATATTTTACATTTAAATAAAGTTTAAGAAACTACTAAATTTAGGCACCCATAATTAGGATTATATTTTATTAGGGATCCGCATTCCACAACTAAGTCCAACCCTATCATTATAGCTATCTGCCTGAGCATTTGCTTTTGTTGGTGACCTTAATAGAATTGATTAATTAAAATACCTACTTATTAAATACCCACTTTTAATAATTTACTAGCGTGGACCCTAAGGAACCTTTGACCAAGATAAAAAGTAGCTTTTATGTTAATGCAGGTCCCAATCTGTCAACCAGCCAAATTTCATTCAGATCGGTTTAACCTTTCTTGAGTTATAAATGGTGTAAATATTACGACTTTGTTATTTGTATAAGATAGATAGGTTTAACGAGATAAAAAGATAAGGCGTATTTCCTCACTTGTAAATTATGGCGGGGAGCTCTTATTGCGTTTATCTGACTATCTTGTCCGCTTTAATTTCATTAATAATGCATTTTACATTCACTAATTATAATAATCCCACTTGCTACATAAAGTAAGTGCGCTGCGCTATCGTCGTTTAATTAACGCGGGCGCATGTTTCGGCACCGCATCGCTGCGGCTGAGTGGCCCTATCTTATCACTGACAACTTTTACACTCAATATTAATCCTGACAGAAGGGCTATTTAACATAAACACGATTTTTAGGCAATGTTACTTATACAGGGTGGAATCGAAAAAAGTCGACAAATTCTGTGGTGTGGCTTCCGTCAAACTGAAGAACTTTGTCTATGGGACCAACTTAATCAAAGCAAAAAATAATCAGCTGTTCCATACATTTTGGTCAAGTTGATATTGACGTTTTCTATGGAAAATAATCAGCTGGACTATTTTTTGCTCTGATCAAGTTGGTTTGGTCCCATACACAAAGTTGTTCAGTTTGATGGTCTAACTAAGCCACACCACATTGTCGACTGTTCCGAAAAATCACCTTGTATTTTTGTGAGTGGTCTAGCCGCATGTTATTGTTTAATTGTCCCTCTTACATACTGCAGACCTTTTTATAATGGTCATAGATGAAGGAGGTATTCCTTTTACGAGATTTTTTACAGCTAGCGCGTTTGCGATCATGCCGCGCCATATTGTTTTTATGTTGTAGGGATGTTGTGATTGTGAGGTTATTTAGGGCATAGATGTAGGTATTAATAATACCAAAGAAAAATCACAAATACTTTTCTTATTATCTTTTCATTTTATTGCGTTGTTACGCTGTTGAAGCGTAAATATGACTGTGTCAAAGTTTAGTATTTTCTTTCACAATGCTATTTTTAAATTTAATAAATAGATCTAGAATAAAAATGTAGGTGTCAAATTTATAACAATTTCGTATATTTCACCACCGCTACGTAAACGGGCTGCTAAGGACAAATGGCTAAAAACGGGACAACAGGGAAATGTCGTATTTATTCTGTGGTAATGTAGGGAGTGTGGGTGGAAGTCACTTGGCGAAGCACATGAATCCATCGCGAGACGAGACACAACTTCCGGTACGATACTAAATTAAATAAACATTAATAGTTATGAGGAAAATATAGCATTTTACGTCCAAGCATTTTACCTATGTATATAATACATAGGTATTACCTATAAAAATATATTTTATAGGTATTAGTTTGTATCGAAACGAAACACCAAATACCTCATCATTCGAGGCCTTGAAGGTTCGTTCGAAACTTGTGTCATTCTATTAACCGACTTCAAAAAAAGGAGGAGGTCCTCAAGTCGACGGTATTTTTTTTATGTATGTTTTACCATAACTTCGTCAGTTGTTATCCGATTTATACAATTCTTTTTTTATCTCAAAGAACATAGTTTGTGTGTGGTCCCATAAAAAATTTACAGAGATCTGGCTGGTAGTTTTTTCATAATCCTGAAAAATAACAATTATTTAGCTTGCCATCACACGTGTTTTTACGGATTTTTTTTGGACATAACATCTTTGTACCGATTTAGATGTTTTTTTTTTGTTTGAAAGGGTATACTTCAAGAATGGTCACATTTTTACCGACTTCAAAAGGAGGGAGGTACTCAATTCGACCCGTTTTTTTTTTTTTTTTTTTTTGTTTTTTGTATGTACACCGATTACTCGAAGACGCCTGAACCGATTGGAATGATTCAAACGTTATTACATTAGGTAAACTTCCAAGTTGGTCCCATTTTTTAAAATTTTGTAATCGGTTCAGTACTTTTCAAGTAATCATGAAAAAAGTACGAAAATAGTATGATTTTGTGTGAACTACCTCGATGATCAGTCGTATAACTTCTTTGTTTATGAACTGAATAAGATATTTTTTTTTGTTGGAAAAGGGATATCTGAAGTGTAGTTCTTTAACCGACTTAAAAAAGGAGGTTCTCAGTTTGACCCGCATGTATGTATATTTCTTCGCGATTAACTCACGTTTGGCTGAGCCGATTTTTCTACCTAAATAATATACCTACCACTACCTAATACAAAAGGTACCTGCACTAAAAATAAAAAAATAAAAAATTGTTTAAAAAAACAAAAAACCGACTTCAAAAAACCTAACTCTAAAAAGCAAGAAATAATGTTCATAATAATAAAAACACGTCTATTGAAGTCGGGTGGGGCTTTTAGAATAAAAAAAAGGAATTTGTACTCCAGCCCCACCCGATTTCAATAGACGTGTTTTTATTATTATTAATATTATTTCTTGCTTTTTAGAGTTAGGTTTTTTGAAGTCGGTTTTTTGTTTTTTTAAACAATTTTTTATAATTTCATCGGTATTGGACTTTGAACTTCGAAGATACACAAGGGAACTCTTCAAATTCAAATAGTATATGTAAAGTGATTTGGATTTTGGTAGGTTTATGACAATCCAAAACAAACCAAACAATGGTCTGCGATGCAACGTTCTGGACTAGACTTGGACTACGAAGACACAACGGAACTCCTCAAAAACAAACAGCGTAAATTTGGAAATTAAGTTGTGGGCATTTTACCATTGAAAATATTTTATAAAGTTAAAAATATTTACATGCTTACATACCTACCACTAAAAAGTTGAAAATAAAACACTTTTCAACAAAAAAGAACCTCCTTCAAAAAACCTGAAACAAAAACAGATTCAAAATTAATACCTTTGAAAAAGCGAGAAATAATAAATAATAAAGGTATTTAATTTTGAAGCTGTTTTTGTTGCAGGTTTTTTGAAGGAGGTTCTTTTTTGTTGAAAAGTGTTTTATTTTCAACTTTTTAGTGGTAGGTATGTAAGCATGTAAATATTTTTAACTTTATAAAATATTTTCAATGGTAAAATGCCCACAACTTAATTTCCAAATTTACGCTGTTTGTTTTTGAGGAGTTCCGTTGTGTCTTCGTAGTCCAAGTCTAGTCCAGATGATTTTTTTTAGATTTAAACTCAAAGTTTTATGCAAAGAATTATGTCATTTCAGCACTTTTCTAATAACAAGCAAAGATGTATCTTTGATAACAAGTAATAATTTATTGAATTTTTAGATTTTAGGCATTCACAATGCTATTTTTATATTAAGATAATTAATATATAAAATATTAGAAAAAATAAGTACTCAACAACTAAAAATCGACTGACCAGTACGTAGCCCACCAGACGGGATATCCAAATCGATTTTTTTCTAGTATTTTTTTTATATGAAATATTCTATCTATGAAATATCTTAGCAAGTACCTAATAACTTGTACCAAACGGTAAACATGTAATAACTGTACAATAGTATAAAAGCATAGTGAGTATCACCGTAAATTCGTATCAGAGAAGTTTGATTGATGCATTGAGTCAAAGTCAAAGACATAAATATTTTTATTCAAATAAGCACTTTTGAATCGTCTATAATTTTCTGGAATTTTCAGACTTGAGTTATCGTTAAGCAGAGATTTGTAAATTCATTTATTTTCTTGCTTTTCTTGATAAGATTAGAAAAATTCAATGAACCCACGTTTTTATTAGGAAAATGGCCGGAAAATAACATTTTTGTCAGACAGCAGCGGCGCGGTGCTCGTTAGCAGTATTTGTCGGCAGCGGGCCAAAGTTTGGCACCGCCGCCGCCAGATGCTGTGCGCCTGCAACTCACGGCCCCTTACCTGAAATGAGAAACAGAACAATTGTAACACAAAATTAAATTGTACAGAAAATATTATACTATGTGACGAAAATGTATATTTCACTAGACAATCATAAAGTTATAATTCGTGTTTTCGCAATTTTATATTGATTACAGGTGAAACGTAAATCAAATTCAAAGTAATTAACTGGGGCCGTACCGGCTAACGAATCGAGCTTCGAAAAGTCTGCCGGGTTTCAAATTAAAACCGATAAATCGAGCCCCAATTGGGCCAAAATGGCGAACCCTACTTCATGAGGTCACACAAACATCCATATCTTCCAAATAACTTAAACAAATAGTACAATACGAAATTCCATACTTCAATTTATCTTTTTTTAATTTGAAACTCGGCAAATTTTCCGAAGCTCGATTCGTTAGCCGGTACGGCCCCTGTTTGTAGGAAGTAATTTGGTTGCACAATAGCTACAGTCAGTGTATATATATACATAAAGTAGATAGGTACAGTCAGTGTCAAAATGATGATGTCAAATCATGATATCAAACCAAAAATATCTGAACATTTTTTTATGCACAATGTGATAGTGCTTGGCCTTCACCTCACCTGATGTTAAGTGACGATAAGGCCGGAAGTGTAAGCGCCCTACACCCGGAATCCTCACCACTGAGGATCATTTGACAAAAATAAATTTGAGCGCAAGACCTTAAGATGCTTAATAAGGTTGATTTTTCAGATTATGATAGATTTGAATTGGATTTGAATGCTCGGATCTATGAAGCTGACTGTACTAACTTAGAACTCATGCCATGCCTGAGTACTGTAAAAGCAACAAATTGGTAAAAGGTAGACGATTCCAAATTAATAAATTTTTTTTTATCATTACCGCGGCCCTCCGGCGATATGCCTGTGGCCGCCAGCAAAAATATTTCCTCGTACATTTGAAGGATATTTTTTTTTACTAATGTTTTATTTTTTAATTTGTGCTGGTGGCCTGCCATGAGTTCTTCATTTTCCCAAGTGGCCCATGGTCTCAATAGCATCCGTGCTCTAACGGTTCGGCAGCGATGTGCTTCGTATGTAATGTATACTCGTACCTATGTGTTTATATGTATGAGCTCGATGAAATCTCAATTGATTTATTCATAGAAACGACTCAGTTCCTCGCACTCCTCGCTTTTGATGTAGATGTTGTTACTTCATACAATATACATGTATGGATTCACTACATCGTCCGAAAACATACCTAACAGTACACTTATCTACTAGGAGTGCAGTAAAGTAACGAATTACAAACTAGAAAAATAATTTTAGTTTTAAAATTGACTTAGAACATAAAGTACGTAATTATACTTCAGATTCGTCCTCGATATTAGTATATTAACACATGTAGTACCGCTTGCATGTATCACCACTTAGCACGTTATTTTAAAGCAATAACCTAAAAAACCTAAAAAGAGAAGGTTTTTGACTTAAGATTGACAGATATTTTGACATTTCCGGTCTAAGTTTGCCCTGTCACTGCTACACGCCAACCACTTCATTCGCTTTTCGTGCTTCGCCACGGACGCACGTATACAGTCTCAAAGTGAGACTTCTTTAGAATTATATTATTACAGTGAAAATTAAATTATAGTTAAGCATTTACTTCGTGAAGAAAGGAAAAAGTTTTCAAGACGGAAGAGGACAAGAAGAAGAAGTCAAGACGGAGGAACACTTTTAAATGCCGTTTACTTGGTTAAACAGCATAATTGTCTGCTATTTATCTGATGCGAACTTACCATACTGGGTACTTTCTGTCAGTTTTTTATTTATCTGATGCGAACTTACCATACTGGGTACTTTCTGTCAGTTTTTTATTTATCTGATGCGAACTTACCATACTGGGTACTTTCTGTCAGTTTATTTATTTTTCTGATGCGAATTTACCATACTGGGTACTTTCTGTCAAAGCATTGTGTTTAAGACACAATTAAATATCTATTGCACTCGAGATAGTCACACTGGACTATTTCACCGCATAGATACGTCAAACAACGCTACTGCAGCAACTCAAAGTGCCGTTGACGACGCGACATTGTAAAAAAGCAGACTACCCTCAAAGGTTGCCACGTTGTTGGAACCGCTCGGAACCGGAACCAATCGGGTGACTCCGTCGTCCGCTGAATCGCCGCCATCCACCTTCCAGGCAGGTGGCCGCTGTGCTGGAGCTGCAAGAGCAGCCCTGACAACAGCGTTGCTCATCAGGTATGAATTTTGACATCATGATATCCTTGGTGTTGAGTTAATCTCAACGGTATTATAGTGTACCATCGGTACTAAGATAAATTTATAGTTTACAAAACTGACAGAGTTAGCTATAAATGCTAAAACTTAATAACTTAATGGAACCAGATATTGAGTTATACAGCAAATAGCTCATACCTGATACTTCACACACCTATTATGTGAAATAGCTTAGCTGCTGAAATAGCTAGCTGCTGGCATGCTGATAGAAATTTCAACTAAAAATGGAATAACAGAATCCTTACATTTTATTATCTATAAATGAATCATAATTGCAATGCAATTATCCTACTAATATTATAAATGTGAAAGTTTGTGGGTTTGGATGTTTTTTCCTCAATCACGCCAAAACTACTGAACGGATTTGGTTGAAATTTGGCACACATATGGTAAGTAGCCTAGATTAAAACATAGAATGCTTTTAATCCTGATATTCCCACGGGAACGGGAACCACACGGGTGAAAACCCGGGTGGCCGCTAGTAAATCATAAATGCAATTTATGTTTGTTGGAATACAGTAATAGTACATTATGATATAAGTGCGGTATGTTGAAAATTACAGCCGAGGCGATATTGCTAGCCCGAGCCGTAGGCGAGGGCTACAAGAAAGCAGAGGCTGTAATTATCAAAGCGCACGTATGTCATACGACGTTTTATAACATATTTGCGAGGAAATAAATAAAACTCGGACTTTGTACCTTTGCTTGTCTTCCATATTATGTTGAAATTTTGATACGCTTGTTAGTATTTATCGGTCAATTTTTCGGGCAAGAGGCTTAGAGTAGCCTTTTTCGCTGCCTCTGAGACTTGGTGGTGTCGAATTAATAAATTCATCACTACTTGACGACATTTTCAAATAAAAACAATAAAGCAAAAAAAGCGCGTGGAATAATTTTACTTGTTTAAATTAGCTATGTGCGCGCGCATCAGCGCTTTTTTCAAGGCAAAGGCATAAAAAACAGCCAGTATTACTAATAAAGTAAATTAATATTTTTGTTTTTATTACAGATAAATGGTTGTAATTTATTGTCAAAATCAATTAATGAAATGTTTATTTATTATATTTTATCTCCCAAAGTTAATTTTATTCATAAACTGTTGACCTCTTTTCTGACATAAAAACTTTTTGCTAAGATTTAAAAAGTACCGTTCGTTTTAGACGAAGCATCTTGATAAACCGTGCGGTAATGTAAAGTAAAACGCACGGTTTATCAAGGAAACCGTGCGTTTCACTTTACATTACCGCACAAGTTCGTAATGAGATACAATACGATATGGAAATTAGTGTAATAAGAGACCCTTTACGAGCAAATATGTTATAAAAAATTTTATCATTTACCTTAACTAGGAAACCTTGTATTTCAGGCGGGTAGACCTAACATGTTGAACTTGTTCATCACTAACTATTTAGTATGTTTCTTTCTAAGCTATGGCCTTGTACAAATTATCTCTATTACTTTTCAAATTTAATTTGTGTGAGTGTGTACAAAATAATGTTCCTTGATGTGGGAAAATTATTAGCTACAAGTGTCAGTGAAGTTTTAGGCAGTTTTCCAATACAAAACTATAACACCTTTTTTTGTGACAGTATTTCGAATTTTTACATAATGTGGGGCATTACGACGTTCAATTATACCGTACACGATCAACTCTAGTGTAGCTGAGGCTGCTCACTTAAAAGGCCTCCGACAGTTCAGTCGAATATGAATGATGCATTGGCCACAGGCCTGATATGAACGATATCCATCAAAAAAAAAAAAACTGTAAGTAAATCGGGCGCAGTACTCAATAAAACAATTTTAAAACAGATTTATATATTTATTTGCCTTAAAAACGACAACAAAAGACGTAGGCAGGTATGTCACATGCTTCATCTCCGACGGCAAGCGAACAGCGAGACGCGGGGAGGAAGCCCCATCAGCTATTTTTTCGTCAGTCACAGCAGACTCGCAGACGGGCATTACGGCCCATCCAAATAGTTGCCGATGATGCATCATAAATTTTTGCCTTCAATCATCATTCGTGAGGTAAGGGTAAGATAATGTATTCGTGAGGGTGCGTGCTGGTGTGACATTTGTCTGTATTCAGCAAATACAAGCAGTGGTCACCGACTACAGGCGCAAAGGTCCACTTAATCGTTTGCGCCGGTAATCGTCTGTGTGAATATACCATTTAGCCGCGCTACACAGGTCACCCAGATTATTATTATATTTTTCTATTATATATATATACTATAGTATATCATCTCCAGTCGAGCAGAATGCATAACAGTTATAAATACCAAATAATAGTTTTGTTACAATTTGTTGAAGGTTCAACAGAAGGTGACATGAGTAAAAAAAAAAAAAAACAGGTCATATCAGATTTAGTTAAGAACTGTTTAAAATTTAATTTAGCTCCTAAGTACTTAATAATAATTTTATCACGATTAAAAATGTAACTTATTGTTTTTAAAAACACAGTCTAGACATCCCATCACCTTTTAGGTTTTAATATTGATAAGGAAAGTGATAGAAATATACGAATTTAAAATCATAAATTTTGGGCATTTTAGTGCCCATATTTTTATTACAAAACTACCGCCGCCGGCTATAAAGTTTTTTAAATAGCATGATTTCCCTGTTATTGGACAATATTTACTATTTATAAGGGTCTCAGAACATTTTTCAAAGAAATGAAGTTCATCTTTTTATAAACAATGTTTTTTTTTATATATACAGCTACCGTCGCAACTTTCCATTATATTACAGATGTATTAGCAATTATGATCTTTACAAGACAAACGTTCACAAAACTGCAGAAATCACTTAGTTGAATGTCATCGATACTTACACAGAATTCCGCGTAAGTCTAATTAGAGACGACATATTTTCTTTTGGGCCTTTCAACAACGGGGTGGACTAGGAGACACTAGTGGTCACATCAGGAATCACAAATTGCAAAATATTTGCATATCAATTATCTAGAACATGCAGTTCAATAAGCTTTCATTGCAATTTTTCTTATTGTATTCAGTGCGGGGTGTTAAGTATTCTAGATATTATTATTCTGATGCTAAATAGAAATTATTCAATTCATAAATTCAAAAACTAATCACCAGTTTTGGTTTTTTTTTTCCAGATTGAGATTGAGTAAAGTCAAATGCAATGCAAGTCGAATTAAGCAGTAGAGATAAAATGCAGTAGATTTTTTTTTCTCTATTTCTAGCATTTGATTTCAAAAATATTTATTTTATAATTTGAGATTATAGCATTCACAATGCTATTTTGGTTTAATATTGTACAAAGACTATTCTGACACTAAGATACCTATTATTTTAATTTTTTTCCACCAGTTTTTTAAACGAAGGTGTATCGATTGTGCCATCATAATCGTCACAATCTTGAGCCTCGGTTTGGCACCTCTTATTCACATGTAAGGTACTTCTTCGTATATCTTATTCTAATATAAAGTATTAACATTCTATAACTTTTAATTTCAGGGACGGAAATTAATCGCACAAATAAATTGGTTTTCATAACATTATCAAGGTGGTATTATTTTACAGGTATATTATTTATGTTATTATTGAAGCTACTGTCTGTTAATACTATCAGGAAGTACAGAGTTTGGTAACAGAAACGGTTCGATTATTTAACAAATACTAATATAGACATAATAAACAATTTTTTTTTACAGATGTGTATAACACAATTATCAGTATTACATAATATTTCGTTCATTATTGAATGGACAAAATTGAGCTAATCTCAAGGTTTGGTAAAGAATTTAACTAAGTACGCCTTTGCGTAGACTTCATTGTACAAACACAATGGATATCTTAGATTACTTAAGACATTTTATTACATATTTTCCAATTTAATTCTTTTTTTTAAGTATCATTTTTATCTTAAAAGTTTAACTTTGATTACCTTGCCTATTGCACAAATAATGCAAACAATACAAAAAAAAAAAACAAGAATGGATCATACATATTTATATTAAATAAACAGTTCATAATCACTTCTTATTTAGAAAGAAATTAAATTCTTTTTTTTTTTTTTTTTTTTCATTTATTTAAGGACAACCAACAAAGCAAACACTAAATTCATGATCTACAATACACTTGCAACTTAATCTAGGAATAGTGTCACCTTAATTAAAGGCTGCCACGGCATGCAATAAAATTCTATATGTAATGTAAGTAATAGATTGCTGAAATGAAACATTTAATGAAATGAAGTGTAGACCTGTGTTGTGTCCAACCAGTTTTAGTACTCGACGTATGCCAATAACTTTATAGCCCAAAAAAAAAAATGTTACTATAGATGTTTCAGGTAACACGGCGAAATGGTCAATGACTCCGCTATATTTGCAAAATGTTAAAACATATTATCACCGATAATCAAACTGAGTTTTCCAAACCAACCTTGTATATTTTATTTGTATATATATTGTACCAGCCATCTATAGGTACCGTTTTTAGCATATGTAATCATGTAAAACGTTCAGAATGATGTTAAATGGTATTCTTTTCTTTTTAAAAAAAAAAAGACTAATACGCAAGAAATGATATTTCCATTTTCTTATTATAATGCTTTTAACATCTACATGTGTTAATATACTAATATCGAGGACGAATCTGAAGTATAATTAATGATTAAACGAACTTACCTGTAAGTGAAGTTCTATCATAATTATACGAAGGATTCGTCCGAAGATATTAGTATAGAATCCCACCCTCCCTACTCATTAATGTAAATTACAATAACTGTTTACCCACTGAAGAAAATGAGGAAATATCATAGGATTTGGACTTTAAACTAAATGAAGTGGTTGGCGTGTAGCAGTGACAGGGCAAACTTAGACCGGAAATGTCAAAATATCTGTCAATCTTAAGTCAAAAACCTTCTCTTTTTAGGTTTTTTAGGTTATTGCTTTAAAATAACGTGCTAAGTGGTGATACATGCAAGCGGTACTACATGTGTTAATATACTAATATCTTCGGACGAATCCTTCGTATAATTATGATAGAACTTCACTTACAGGTAAGTTCGTTTAATCATTAAGTATCGTGACCACGGCTCTTGGAAAGGTGTCGAAACGACGGGAAACCCAAAAAACCTAAAAAACAAAATGATTCTAAAACAATATCTTACTAATACACGCGTTGTAATCCGTAAGAAGTGTTTTATTTACTATACTTATGTAAGTATCGGTTTGAAATCAAGGCAAGGCTAAAAAAACATTATAAAGAAATATTTTAAGACGATTAAATTATTTCGTCGTAACGGGAATAAGTCACCGACAGAACACGCGTTCATAAATTCATTATCAGAGTGACGTTACTCTTCCATAAAATTAATTTCAGCGGCTATTCCGAATGTCTTTTCCGTTCGTTTCGTTTTACACTTTTTAGCAATTTTTAATCTCCAGATGAAAGCAATTAGCTCCGTGGAAATCGAGGTAGCGGGTTTTTGCAAGAAGATAAAATTATATTGGAGAACGTTAATATCCGTTGTTACTACCGAGCATGCAGAACGATTTTGGTTGGAAATTGGAATTCTATAAAATTTCAAAACTTTAAAATCAATGATCAAATTAAATGTGTCGTTTTATCACAACTGATGTTGTAAGAAAGTATTTTGAAGTGAAAACTTCTTTAGTGGCGTTGTACGCTTTTTTGTAATGGGGAAAAAATGTTAAACTCGCGTCAGTCAGGATCACGTGATCCTGATCGAAAATTCGTAAGACGGATGTGACGAATGGAGAGTAGACAGCCGGTGGAGGAAGTATCGCCCTCTCTTTCTACGGGGCGCGGTGATAATGGCGGCGCGTCATTTCAAGACGTAAACACCATAGCAAAGCGCAAATTTTTTAATTCAATGTAAAATCTTTAGATTTTCTGTCAAGCTATGAATAAAACTTTCGTACAATACTGTTCTGTATTCGTAAATTCAAATGCAGAGTAAATTCGTAAGACGGCAATTCGTGCAAAATTATTCCCTAACCATTCCAAAATATCAAAAATGCACAACGTTAATATTCAAGTTTTCACTTCTGCCGGCACTCCCGGAGTGCAACCCAATTTTTTCTGAAGGAATTTACATTAACTTCAGATAGGGAATCTTCTCGCCATCATGAATAAATCCCTTTTTCTCTAGGATAAGAAAGAACGAAAAAAATGTAGTTTTATAAACTGACTAGCTTCCGCCAGCGACTTCGTCCGTGTGGACATTCGGGAAATCCTGAGGGAACCTTTGATCGGGATTAAACGTATCCTATGTTTTAACCTAGGCTATAAACTATCTGTGTGTCAAATTTCACCCAAATCTGTTCACCCGTTTTTGCGTGATTGAGGAACAAACATTCAAACCCAACAAACTTTCACACTTATTATATTAGTAGAATTATTTATGAGACTTACGAATTAATTGAAAATAAGCCGATTGGTCTCTTGTATATTGTATTGATCGTGTCTGAGGGGGCAAAGACTTTAAACCGTTCTTTGATTCAAGTACTTATTTTTATCAATTATTTTGATTGAAAAAACTCCACGAAGCAATATCGTATCGCTTCCCCATGCTGCTAACGGTATGATTGATCGAGTTTGATGATAACGGAAAAAACCACCCGAGAATATTACCAATATTGAATATGGATAGGGCAACAAACCGAAGCATTGATTAAATTTTTATCATGGAACTGTATTTCAGCTCAACTAGCAGCTTCCTGAATTATTTTACATAATCTTTCACTATTTTTGTTTGAAAAAAGAGAACAAGAAATAAAATATTTTTTAAGGGATACTAGCGCGGTTTTATTGAAAGTACTTTGGTAAATAGTTGGTATTTGGTTTGATTAGTTTTTTTTTGTTTTATTAGTTTGGTTTGATTAGTTTGATTAGGATCAGTCCCCCGTGACCACGGCAGCTGCAAAGGTGCCGAAACGTCGGGAAAACCAAAAATCAAACCAAATACCAACTAATTACCAAAATACTTTCAATAAAACTAGTATCCGTTAAAAATTGTTTTATTTCATGTCTAGTGAGCGCGTAAGCTTGAGAAGTGAATAAAAGAAAACAATTTTAAATTTAATTAGCGGGTTAAATCTTTAATAACGTCTTTGTAATAATATTTTCAGTTAAATTTATTGAAAGTACTTTGGTAAATTAGTTAGTATTTGGTGATTTTTGATTTATCAAAGTACTTTCAATAAAACCGCGCTAGTATCCGCAGTATCCGTTAAAAAGTGTTATATTTTTAAGTGTAGTGAGCGCGTAAGCTTGAGCGGTGAATAATTTCAGTGCTATATTGTTGTATACCAATTTTTTTATCTATCAAATAGCTAGTGGGTTTATGTTACTTTTTTATTGGAACGCTCTGTCCCTGTTATTACCGGAAACGGGCGTTAGGGCTGCGCTGCGTGCGACACAGTTTTATAACTTTTGCGGTTATTAATTAACGTACAATAAGTAACAATGTAAAGTGTAACAATGTAATTTGTTCCAAATAAACTATTATTATTATTTTCTTCTTCATTCCATTCCATAAACCTCTTTTGAATTAACCAAAAAAAATAGGTCTTCCATTGTAACTACAGACTGATTCTCTTTGTACTCCGTCGTTTATTCGAGCCGTCTCTCAGGTTTTACTGGCATTCAGGCGCGTCCTCCCATTCATCGCGGTATCTCTCAATCTGTCTAAACTGCTGACTCCCCCCACCCGCGCTCGCCTCCCCCCACTCACCTGCCTGATTTAATTACTCTGATTGCGAATAAATTGGACATTTGTATTGCGAACGCAGACGGCTTCATCAAACATCGCTGTTTCTGTTTTTGGTGGCGAATTTCTTATTGGAGATTTGGGTGCGTGGGGCAAACGTTGCCTTAAAACTTTCGTACAATCTTATCTAAACAAAAATCATTGTATTGCAGCTTTGCGTATCTTCGATAAGAAGAAAAGAAACATCTTTTGTTAACCTTGATATTTTAAAGACTAACAATTATTAGTTTAAGGAATGTTGTTCGTACAATCATATCTAAACAAAGAAGTGCTGGCGACGAGATCGTGTACCAGCCGGGAGTCAAGATACAACCGCAAGCATTGTCTTGTGCTGGGCCTCCGTAATGTGTTTAGAACTGTTGATAACAGCGACCATAACGCGTAGAGTTTCAATGAGCTAGCTACATTTTGTTTATATTAACATAATTACGTCCCGCGTGTGGGTTGTGATATTATTTATTTGAGTTTAGCCGAATTGTAACTTGAATTCACTTTGAGGAACTGCGACAGTCGTTTCTATGGGAGTTTTTATGGGAACTGGGCAGTTGAATAAGAACCGTCGTAGCGTACGCGCTCCGGTGCCCTGTTCAATGTATTATTGGTATTATTCGATGTGTTATTTGTGATTAATGAGTTATAATATTGTGTGGTGAAGTAAATAGTTGGTGTAAATTGAGACTTTTATTAATAACTTAAAGTAACTCTTACATTTGAAGTTCACTATTAGCATATTAATTTATTTAAGAGTGAGCTTACATCAGAAGTGGCACGTTTCTCACGCAAGTTATCATTGGGAAAGCATAAAAGAAAACGGGATATTACCTATTGTTGAATAATTGTGAATTATAAAAAAAATACACGTGAATTGAGCTCCTTAAAGTGAGAATAATATCTAAGTTGAAAATGAAAATTCCAAGTGTTCGAATAAAAATTAAAGCGGGTGACAAAAAAATAATAATAAGTGGGTGACTATTATATAAAAAAGCCGGACAAGTGCAAGTCGGACCGCGTACCGAAGGTTCCGCACAAATTTGTTGGTATGGAATCCTAAATACGAGCACGAGCGGCAGCAGCGGGGCTCTGACACCGTCACTCCCGCCTCCCGGGAAACGCAAGAAGGTATCTTGTAAAAATGATACAGAAATTGTAAGTACCTACCTACCTACAAGCACGATTAATTAATTTACATAATAATATCAGAGTTTGACCTAATGACTGATAATGTTGTGTCGTGGCTTTTATTCAACTATTTTTTCATGGAACGACAGCATGCGCTACCAGGCGCTGAATAAACTAAATAAAGAGGTGAGCTAAAACTTGGTATCTACGACTCCCTGTAATTTTATACTAATACTGAGGACGTAGTGGTTTTGGTAAGATTGGTAACAGAAAATATAGAGTTTTTTTTGGTGAAAAGCAGCATGTTTGAATTACCGAAAGAAATAATCGATAAAAAAAGAAGGTATTGGGTCATGAATCATGATCGTTTCGAAGTTACGGATTTCAGAGTTAGTAATATTAATACAGAGTAGACCGTTTGAGAAAATTAAACCTTGTAATGTATCAATGATTGGAACCGACATGACGAACAATGAAGTACTTATTTGAAATAAAGAAAAGTACATGTTGACAAAGTAAAACTTCGATATTAAGAGGTGAATGTGCAATGTTTAATCACTTTATATGTATAATTGTTTGTGTAATGAATGATGAAGTCAATAATATTGTCACCTATTGCGATCATAACGTTAAAATTAAATAACAGTAACAAGAAATAATACTATTTCCGAAGTCTAATGGAGTCGTATCCTTGTGTTTAATTATAGGTATTAAGAGAAGTACCCTAAAACTAAAGGGAAGACTTTGCTTTGCTTTGATAACAATAAAAGTTTTATAATATCTTGATGTTCTAGATGTCTTATGTAGTAAAATACGATTTCCTAAGTCTAAAGGAGTCGTATTCTTGTGTATGTTTATAGATATTGAGAGACGTACCCTAAGACTAAAGGGATTAATTTGCTTTGCTCTGATGACAATAAAGTTTAATGGTGTTAGGTATCGCCTAAGACTAAAGGGATTGCCTAAAGCACCAGAGGAATATGGGACAGTTGAGTCCTTCAGACTTTATGTGCAAAAGTCGGCCAACTATAGGGACTCTATAATGCACTGAAGGCCACAACTCTCTATTGTATTTGTCAAACATCTAGAACACATGATGGGAGGATTATAATGGTAGTCTATTCTTCTGGCTGCAGGAATCACCTAGGACCAAAGGGATTGCCTAAAGCACCAGAGAAATATGTGACAGTTGAGTCCTTCAGACTTTATGTGCAAAAGTCGGCCAACTAAAGGGACTGCTATAATGCACTGAAGGCCACAACTCTCTATTGTATTTGTCAAACATCTAGAACATCATGATGGGAGGATTATAATGGTAGTCTATTCTTCTGGCTGCAGGAATCACCTAGGACCAAAGGGATTGCCTAAAGCACCAGAGAAATATGTGACAGTTGAGTCCTTCAGACTTTATGTGCAAAAGTCGCCTAGGACCAAAGGGACTGCAATAATGCACTGAAGGTCACAACTGTCTTAACTGCCTATTACTATTTCTCAAACATCTAGAGCATCATGATGGGAGGATTCTAACGGTAGTCTATTCTTCTGGTTGCAGGAATCACCTAGGACCAAAGGGATTGCCTAAAGCACCAGAGGAATATGTGACAGTTGAGTCCTTCAGACTTTATGTGCAAAAGTCACCTAGGACCAAAGGGACTGCAATAATGCACTGAAGGTCACAACTGTCTTAACTGTCTATTAGTATTTCTCAACATCATGATGGGCCGAGGCACATAGAATACGTTATAAAAATTACCATAAATAGAAGTGTTTCTTATGTCCCAGATTGAAAACCATCAATTAGGGGATAAAGCGTCCGCGGAAGTGCCTGGGGCAGGCACACTGCAGGATGGCCGTGCTGGCGACGAGATCGTGTACCAGCCGGGAGTCAAGATACAACCGCAAGCATTGTCTTGTGCTGGGCCTCCGTAATGTGTTTAGAACTGTTGATAACAGCGACCATAACGCGTAGAGTTTCAATGAGCTAGCTACATTTTGTTTATATCAACATAATTACGTCCCGCGTGTGGGTTGTGATATTATTTATTTGAGTTTAGCCGAATTGTAACTTGAATTCACTTTGAGGAACTGCGACAGTCGTTTCTATGGGAGTTTTTATGGGAACTGGGCAGTTGAATAAGAACCGTCGTAGCGTACGCGCTCCGGTGCCCTGTTCAATGTATTATTGGTATTATTCGATGTGTTATTTGTGATTAATGAGTTATAATATTGTGTGGTGAAGTAAATAGTTGGTGTAAATTGAGACTTTTATTAATAACTTAAAGTAACTCTTACATTTGAAGTTCACTATTAGCATATTAATTTATTTAAGAGTGAGCTTACAGAAGTATTATTTAACTGGAGCTGTGCGTAACTTCTACAAGAAGGAGTAAGAAATATCTTTTGTTTACCTTGTTATTCAAAAGACAAACAATTTTTAGTTAAATGAATGTATGCAACTTATCATTGTTCAATGTTTTATTGCCATAAACAAAGAGTGTTGACAAGAAATAATAAAAATTATTAATGGCCAAGAGTTCAGAACTAATTATTACCCTATTTGGGCGACCCACTCGTTACCAGACACCCTTTTAAATCGATTGTACTCACAGCTCGCATCCTGAAATGGTATGGTACCAAAGTGGGTCGCATCGCATCAGCAATACGGCGCGCGTGTGCGGCCGCTGGCTGCGGGCCGCGGGCCGCATTAGCATCGCCCCTGCTGCGGCCCGCCCCATTAATATGTAACACTACTCGCCAGGGCCGTCAAATGCATACCCTCGTCATAACCACGCCAGCGATTTGATTAAAATAGACCCCTTTAAATCAGAAATCAAGCTACATTGCAACAACCTATCTGCTGCATCTGAATTGTATATTGCATCGAAGTCCAGCCATCCAATTGTCTGAACGATAAATCTGGGGATCAAATCTGCTAATGTTATCGTCAAAATCGTGTTTCAATGTGTTTGAATGGTAATGCTTTTTGACACAGTTCTTGTTTCTTAAACCCAAAACCGAAACAGATTGTGTTTCTTAAACCCAAAACGGAAACATATTGTGTCTCGATTTTGGGTTTAAGAAACAAGAACTGTGTCAAAAAGCATTACCTTCGAATCGAATACCATTGAAACACGATATTGAAGTTAACATTAACAGACTTGACCCCCTGTGCTATTGTAGAATTCATTTATTTTAGAGCAGCTATCCTTCGACTGGATATCAGATTTTTCTCATTTTTCGAGATTTCCCTCAATTTTACATCATGAACTAGCAGTTGATCGAGATCATCAGCGAAAATTTTTCTATGTCTATGATCGAGATTCTCTTTTCACCATTTAGCAGCTAAACTTATCAAATTTTATTCATTTTCAATACTTACTTCTTTGTAAGCCTGGTTAAAAGTATATTGCATCTTTATTGCAGCCCTGGGCTACACGGTTACCAATTTTAGAGTCCACACTATGAGTGAGCCCTGTCCCTGGTGACACGTAACGCTCTGAATTTCTAGAAGGTACCCCTAGGGTCAAAGTAGTCCTAACTCCTGATATAGCAAGATTTTTACGGTAGATTGCTGTCCTTACTTTAAACGAATCCTCTTTCAATGGAAATTATGAAAAAAAAGAACAACCTATTGACTTTTTTATTTTAGGATTTGTTACGGCAAAGATTTATGAAATGTATTTGTCTGTAGTTGCCTCTACTTCCTATCCATATCAAAAAGTGAAGAGCGATGTTTCAAATAGATCACGTTTTCAAAGTAATAATTTATACTGAATACTGGTAGGTCGTTGGCCATATCTGTTTGCAATCAAGTTCCTAGTTGAAATAATTTACTGTCAAGAGACATTTTAGATGTTTTTAAGGAGATTATAGAACGAGATAATAATAATTAGACCCGTTTCAAGTTTTCATGTATAATAAAGTTTTCTAATCTGACCTAAGATAAATAACAATAATAAAAAGGAAACTATACCGTTCAATCATAAAATTTAACTTCACAAAAATATACGTTTGAAATACGGAGGGTGAGCTGCGGGCGCAAATTACATTATTCCCGTAACGCTCACAACAAACGCTCTCTTCCATATTCACTACTGGATTAGAGCTATTAATTAAATACTAGGGGTCCAATCCCAATTCTAAAACCCCTCAGATTTAATATGCCAATAAATTCGACAGATTCATTATTATTTTTAGGTCTTTATGTTTGTAATGATTTATTTCGTAGGCAGTGAAACATCTCACGCTCATTTAAAAACGTGTTCCATGTAAGTTTTTATTGTATGATACGATATTATCCGTGTCAACTCAACAACGACATTAGGTACATAATTGCAAAGTTGAATGGACAATTTTTTTTATGCATAACGGGATAGTGCTTGGCCTTCATATCACCTGATGTTAAGTGATGATCGAAGGTGGAAGCGCTAACCCCGGAATCCTCATCACTGAGGAACTGGCTATCTTACCTCTAACTGCAGAAACACAACAATTTTTAAATTGTTATGGCGTCAGACTTAGGTAAGATGTTGGTAGCTAGCCAGGCGGACTTGAAATAAGCCCAGTCACCAACCAAACCGAGTACAATTTGTACCCCCCCTGGGAATTGAACCCGGGACCCCTGCGTCTTACACGGGTGGGCGAACCACTAGACTACAGAGGCGGTCAAACGATAACCAAACGGAGTCAAGACTCAAGATGTCTGAAGGCGACTCCGCCTTGATTACAGCCCGGAGATAAAGATAGTGTCTCCTTATTAGTAGGTTGTGTCTTACTTAAGTACTAATAAGGATCACTATCTTTATGGAGATTTACAGCGCTAGTTGAAAAAAGTAGGTTCGGTTCTCTTCATTCTTAACCACCTTGAATATTTCGTAGCAACTGTTCTTTTGCTTCTTTTCTGATCATATTCTATTTGTTGGTTAATATGATAAACTTTTTATGCGTGGTCGAGTGTTATATAACCAAACTTACATTTTGGATGAAAGTTTGTGCCAAACGACGTTAACAAATAAATTAGCAATTTGTTATATGAATTATGGCACAATCACAATCAAATTCTTAAAGACCAAGCCAAGCTTTTTACAAAGTAGCGGCGGGATGCTTGCCAAATGGCCGGTGCTGACAAATTAAAACCCCGAAATCGTCCCGAGCTGGTAAAAGTTCAAGAGTGTGCGGCGATGGCGAATGCAGATGAGAGGCCGCAGCCGTGACTTAGTTTTAAATGGCTGCCCCAAGGATGTCGCCTGGGACCGCGGACGTTCAAAACTTGACAAAAACATTCTCCCCGTTCCCCGTTACGTGCCAGACGCAATCTACCGACGTACGATCTATCGGCTGTTGAATTGGTAATGAACTATTTATGGCAACCGAATAATTTTTCTTTCCCATCGTATTGGGAAAGCGCCGCACGCAGTGAAACGTGAATATCGTAGTAAATTTTATGGCAATTTCATTATTCATCGGCGTACATAAATATGTAATCGGTTCAGTAGAAAACGATGAAGAAGCGAGTGAGAGATGGACGGGTTATCGCATGCGATAAATAAATATTACCCCATAACTTTGTTTCTTATGGAGGAGTAATATAATTCGGCCGTAGCTTGCGAGTTAAAATGTCAATATAGCAGATTTAGCTATCGATAGTGACTCCGGCCAACTGCTTGTATCTTGAAATGTGGAGTTGTAACCGTGCAGATATTGCGATGGGGACAATACAGCGATCCCGAGGGCACCCCCTGGGCGGGAACCAGTGCAGTTTAGCACCGGCTTTCGAATACTTTCGATATTCGATGAGTATCAATAGTTTTAACAACTACTCACAGATATTGTTTAATAGTACCTAACTGAACTGTAGATTATCGAAACCGCTTATTACATGCTTCTTAACAAATAACAGGCCTGTCAGTTATTTAGTTATTACTATCTAGTATGTGATTATGTTATCAGAGGTTATTGTGCAAAGATATCTGACAGCTGGTTATTAGTTAAACAGCACGTTTAGTCTAATCGCCATGTCCGATAGAAGCGGACGTGAGACGATACAGTATCCAAAATGATTTCGATATTGTTATCGACCCAAGTAACACAACGAGGCTGCTTAACAGCCGAATAACGGATTTCTATCACGCTTAAAGTTGAATACGGAACCTGCATAAAGGCTGTATACGACCTTATACAGCTCTTATAACTCTTAAATGGGCACAAATTATTCAGCCTTAAGTTCACATAGCTGCTTAAGAGCTGTCTAGCAGCAACTTAACAGTGTAATAAAGGGTAACAGGCTGTGTAGCTGAAATTTAAGAGTGTTATAAAGGGTGACGACAGTACTGTGCGCTGAAATACGACTGACTAAGGGATCACAAGTTACTCTTTATTCAGAAAATATGTCACATGTACGCTTTAATACATATTTTGAACAGCGCAAGGCTGCTTGCGGCCTGTGTAAAATTAAGTGAACTAATATTTGAATTGTAAACGTTTAAGCATATATAAGGCTAACAATTGAACACTTTATGTTACGTGAATGAATTAGAATTAACGATACAATGGTGGATAATATTCATATTCATACTCTGTTTGACATATTATAAAGTGAAAATGACTGGGAACGTAATTTTACTGACATTATACATATATATTATCTAACAAAATTTTTGTGCGCCACGAAAATATTCTGTTTTGAATTAGTTTTGTGATATAAATAAGCTGTGATGTAATCTTGACAAAAAAAAATGTAGTGCTTTGAAAAGAATTATAAGCTAAAAAGTTATTATTAAGATATTTCGATGTTAAAACTGATGCATTACATTCCTATTTCTTGCACTAAACGTCGTAAAGGTTGAAAAATCAATCAGAATTTTTATAGGTTATACAAAAAATGGTGGATTATGTTACTAATTACATTGACTGATTACAGTACCACATATGTTCTTTTATTCAGATAACATCTGTTTTAAGGTACTTATGTGAACCATTATAAAGTAGAGGCCGTTAATTCGATACACTAGTGAGTTTCTAAGCAGCTGCGAGGCATCTAGTGAATGTAAAAACAGCCGCTATGCAGATACTATCAATGGCAGTATAAAGGCTGATTAGCGGTAGACATGTTCAGCTATAAGTTGAAATATGGGCCACATATCATCCATTATACAGCTATTCACTTCATAATAGTTCACACGTGCCTCTTTAATAAGTTAGTGTAATAGGAGTTCACAAATACCTTCTTATACAGTATTTGGCGAAATTTTATCCACTAAACAGTCCTTACTAGGGTTTAGGCTTTAGAATATGTTAGAAGCTGAATAGAGTCGAGAAAATATACCTTTATAGCACTCTTAGCGTATTAATGGTGGTTTTGTCGGTCTAAATAAGCCTTAATGCAGCTCTTAATTAGCCTAAGCTGTTTAAATATCACTGATCGCTATAATGCAGCTGTAGGGTCACCAGTGTACTCTTAGAAGAGTCTTAATAAGCACAGAGTTTTAAATAAGTCTAAAAGTGAGTAGTTATACAGCTATCTGTGTTACTTGGGGAGTGTTTGCCGCGGCACTAGCCGGATGCGGATGTGCTGACCGGAGCGGACGCGTAATGGTGTCTCGTTGTGTTTCAGAAAGTTTTGCAGTCGAGACGTCGTCGTCTGCGAGCACTCTTTGACGATATATGACTACGAGGAGAGGAACTACTTCCTTATAATCTGAAATGTTTTATTGATAGACTGCGTTGTTTGCGTTGTACAACGCCGTTACTCTGCTCGCATATTCTGTGGTTGAAAGTTTGGAAATCCATTGCTTTGCTGACTAGATAGCAACGGACATTACGGATACTTTTGCAGGCCATATTGGCCAAATTGGCCAAATTGATTTCACCGATGGTATATTACCATTGGTGAAATCAATTTCCTTTAAGCATCGCGATAAGCGTACGATGTTCATCCCACTCCGTGACATCAACTCGTGTATAAAGTTCAACATCAAGAAAATATCGATCAATCGTCCGACTGTCGTGATTCTTTTTTGTAATAATGGCAAGTAACATTTTCCTTCCATAAAATTTTCATAGATTCTCCTAGAAAAGCTTGGCGTTCACCCTCATAATAGTCAGATTTAAAGTTTTTTTTTTATACACAACGGGGTAGTGCTTGGCCTTCATCGGAATTGGATTGGATAAGGCCGAAGGTGGAAGCGCACTACACCCGGAATACTGGCTATCTTACCTCTAACTGCCGGAACACAACAATTTTTAAATTGTTGTTATGGCGTCAGACTTAGGTAAGATGGTGGTAGCTAGCCAGGCGGACTTGAAAATAAGCCCTACCACCAACCAAACCGAGTACAAATTGTACCCCCCCTGGGAATCGAACCCGGGTCCCCTGCGTCTTACACGGGCGGGCGAACCACTAGACCACAGAGGCGGTAAACCCATTATCCTCAAATCCAACGGGGCGTCGGTCGTCAGGACAAGTCATAGCTTATTGCCTAATTGTATAGTGCCGAGTGTCGCGGGCCTTGTAATTAAACTAATAGCCATTTATTAGAAAGCGTGATCGGTAAGTTTTTCTGACTATTGTTTATTTAGGTTGAATGTCGCCGATACAAGGTGTGTTGCCTCACCATTAGTTAGCATTATTCATAGTTTGATAAGCTATTGTTCTTTCATAATAAGTACTTCAGTTTTTATAAACATCGTATTCTAACTGTACAAATAGAATTTAAGGTAAAACATAAAGATGAAAATGCTTTGTTTGTGAGTCCATATTCTGACAACAAAAGTTTTGAATTTCAATATTGATAATACCTTCTATATAAGGTGCATTTGTAAACAGTCTTCAAATTTTAAGGATGTGTTCAGTCCATGAAACTGAATAACTTTCTCCATGAAACGTGTGTCGAAATAAGCAAAAAAATTTTGGTCATCCCATACTAAACTGATCACGTGATCTCTTTGATTTGTATGAAAAGTATTTTTTTACATATTTGACCCTATGTTTCTTAGAGAAAGTTGTTCAGTTTCATGCACTGAATACATCCTTAAAATTTGGAGAGTGGTTACAAATGCACCTTGTATATAATATGTTGTTGATTCTTTACGAAGGTACCCTATCGCAGAGCTTATAATAAGGTTTTTTTCGAACTTGTTCAAACAGCAGCAAGCACGTGAAAGCAGGAACCGTAGTGCGGTAATTGCGCATTCCCTTTTAGAAAATAAAGTAGAACTGGTGTATGAATTGTCAAACAAAATCAAGCCCTGCACGATCGGTGTTGATCGATAGACAAACAATATCCATTAAAGCATAAAACTTCCGAAGACAAAAACAGCAGTGTTTTCCGACTAAAAAGGATGTCCAATCCGCCTGCTAAGCATAGAGATTATGGCAACATTATCCTATGGGAGAGAGCACACAAAGAGCTTTATTGCGGGCATAATAACGTCCGTGTGGACTATAATAGAATGTTACAATGTTTATAATTTCTCTACTCACTTTGAGAATCACCAGAATAGGTCTGCAAGACATATCTACCGAGGTCACGTTTTGGCTGTCGTTTGTGAGAGGAAAATTGCAACTCATTTTGTTGGTAAAAGTAAAATGGCGTCCTGGCAAATGTAGGCGTCATGTTTCAACTTAACGTGGGTTTCGTGCTAAAAACTTGTTTACGTAGGATGTGCCACCGTCTGTTTCACTTCGCAAAGTCAATAAAATTAAAAAATAATACGACAGAAGACAATTTAGATTTAAACATTTAAACATTGATCTCAGAAATGACAACAGTCAACGACTATTGTACAGCTAAACTAATTGGCTAAGCGTAAAATTAATCAATCAAATTAAAATCTCGTCATGAACTGTATTAAGTAGGTACTCAATTTACGTCACCTTTTAAAGATTTTGATATGTTTCATGAGTCCATCAAGTTGCAGTTATTTTCTGCAATAAGCGTTATTGTCCCATAATCGGAGGGTCGTTTGTAACTATAGTCTGTAGCAGGCAGGCAACCCACTGAATGAATCAGAATCATTTCAGACGGTTACTCCATATTTGGGCACAAGCTAATTTTGTGAGGCAAATGGCTCGTACCTGAGCTACACACACTGATGAGGCCATTTACTTACTGCCATTGACTCCGAGCCAACAATTAAGCACTAAATCTTGCTTATCTCGACGCGGAACTGGAAACCAAACTGTAAGGAGTGGCATCCATTGAGCTTCCGCTTCTCGCAGATTCTGATAGTGTCTCTAAAGGCGTGTAATGGAAATTGATAACGTCGGAGAGAACGCTTCTGTTGTTTCTATCGCTTTTTAGTACGAGGCCGAGAGCTGTCAGCCTAAATGGCGACCAGCCTAACTCTTTATTCAGCACAAAGGCCATGTTTCACGAGTTTCACAAAATGTTTTAATTCCCAGCAGCGCCGCGACATACCAAATGGGAGCTGAGCAAAATTTACTTTCGAACTACCATCGATTTAAATTCAATTACATGTCTTTTGAAAGTATTGTGGACTTGTACTATTACTTATGTATTCTGTGAATGTGAGCACGCGAGTGTTTTTATTCAATACCGTGTTCGTTATCATAGGGTTGCCCTTTGACCTGCATTGTTGCGGCAATCTGCATAATTACGTTCACTAAATGTGTATTTTTGTCGCCGTAAATTAGTTTGATTTTCGATAGTGTCTCGTCGAGTTTGTGTAAATATGTACATCCGCGCGGGCCCTGCGGATGTGCGGTATTAAGAGCCGCTCCTGTTATTACGTTACAGCGAGGGTCGCCGGCGTTGAGGCGAGCCATTTCAGGCTTTATTTATAGGGGACTTAGTAAATTTGTCAAATGCATTGGTAAATTTGTGGTAACAGTTGGCTGTGGTTTGATGCCAAATATGTGTTTAAAAGTAGGAGCTGCCGGGTCGCACGGACCAAATATCGTGCGCCGACAATTGCGATGTCGTGTTGCGACGCGACGGCTGTACTGTATTAATATTGAAATTGTATTTTCCAACGTTGTTTTGAGTCGGCTCCACCAAAGGGGATTTTTATTGCGAGCATTTCAGTTGCTACATTGATTGATTGCGTTAAATTGAATAATCCGGGGCGTAACTTTTAAAATAAATTGTATGTTGCAGCAGTTTTTATTCAAAATATTGATTAAAAATATTTATATTGATAGCGTTTTGGTGTTCTATTGTTAATTGCTTTACAACAATTTAACGTTGCACATACTTATCAAAAATTAGTTATTGGGAATCACTTTCAGGCAATCACCCTGTAGGTAATTTAAGTTTGCTTTCTAAAGTAATTAGATTCAGAACTGAATGAAACTATGGCCATAAGGCTACGTATCTTGTGGTGGCAGATTCAGTTCTGTCTGAGTCTAAACTTTATAAATTCGTGTCTATACACGAAAGTTTAGGGCACACACTAGATGCGTGTAGCCCGAATATACACGTAGAAATTATTCATGATTTAATAACTAGGTAATACCTACCAACATTACTGATGCCAATATGTATTAGTTAGGTGATCCATTTATAAATCTACTCCTAGTGTATCTAATGATGATAATACAGTATTTAACTAAGATAAATTAATGTACGTAGTTCTAATTTATTGACTGCCTATTTTCTAAGCTGCTTTTTCACTTGCGTAGAGGCATGTTGTAACTAAGTACGAGTTAGTACTTTTTTAAGTGCCTCATAGATTGGAACACCTACGTTATTACTGAAAACTGGAAGTTGAGTATAGTTAGTAATCTGTGGTATTAGTTTATTAGTTCAAAACTGTAAGATTACATTACCGATAGAAAGGTTTCGTTTCAACTAAGTTGGCGTGTCTGGTTTACGTTTCACCACCGCACCGTGTTGCCAATGTTACGGTAAGCCATGTTCTACGATAATGGGGTCAAAAATTGACCTTGCTACGGCAGCCTGTGGCAGGAGTTTTCATAAAAACACGTTAATTTTTAAGAAGCTCTAATTCTTTGATAAGTGCAGGAACTGTATCAAAACATGGATTTTTTTGCAGTTTTCCGCCTATGTGCGGCAATTTTACTGACAAAACACGGCAACTGACAACCATTCTTTACCGTGAGTGCACCGCACTAACAAACGGAGAGCGCCCTTTGGGTGTGTCTTGATTTGACACAGTTGCTTTTCCCGTTTCTCATGCGCTTTCATCAGAGGCATGCTTTATTGCATTCAATAGCGCATGCCCTATCTTCTAAAAAAAACGTCGAATTTATTAGGCAGAAAGTTGAAAGGAAAAGCGCACGGTTTGGAGGCAATGATGCTTTTATCTGAAGCGGCTTGGTAAAGACAGGCCATTTCATCCTTAGGTTTTTAGTTTTACGATTTGATGCTATAGTTTCAGAAAGGTACTCAGCTGAATACGATGATGTGACGCCATGTATGTAGGTACATACATGTATGTATATTTCTTGTCAGCTAAAAAAGTCTGGAACGGGTGGTAGGAAAATATAGACGATTCAGAAGTACTTAATTATTAAGTTTATTTGAATAAAGCTTATTTGACTTTGACTTTGACTATGCCCGTATAACAAAGCGGATTACAGGTAAAGACTGGTCGGTACAGACCAGTACCGAAAAGTAGGGTATAGTAGCCCCATACTTTTTATAGCCCGCCGATAACGATCAATTGCGATTGACAATTGTTTCGTCAATGCCATTGTTGGAGCAAATGACAATCGCGTCATTTGCACCCGTAAACGATGAATTTTCGCATCAATGGGCGTCAATGACGTAAAAATTGACAATCGCAAATGATCGTTACCGGCGGGCTTATGGGAGAACGCATAAAGAAGACAGGGTGAAACTTGTTCGTTTGCGCCGCGGATGCGTGCATAAACCCTTAGGGTGCCCACATAACAAAGCAGGTTACAGGTCAGTATGCATGAAACTTGTACGTTGGTACCGTTTCGCACACGCATCCGCGGCGCAAACCGGTAGCGACATATCAGTAGCTAACAGGCATTTACCGACTGCGCGAGCTCCGTCTTTGTCATCATTGAAAGACTGACTGTAGATTTGAGAAAAAAACTTTGATATATAATCAAAGAAAATTAATTCACAAGAGCATTCATTTTCTCGTCTGTTTCGTGTGTTGCCTACGTAGCTGTAATTTCCTTTTTTATGTGTCTCATTTCAGTAGCTAAAATGTTAGTTTTTGCCAACACATCCCCATGAATTTCTCAAATGCACATTTTCTAGTCAAGCCTTGAATATTGAGAAAATTAAATGTACTTGTGTAGTTACTTGCCTCCATATTTTATTTGCTTATCAAAAGCGACACGTACGTAGTCGTCTCGAGGGTCTGTATACTTTGATTTGCTATTCAGGCGAACTCGAAAGAAAGATTCATAAATATTAAATAGCATTCCATATTACGTAAGTACGATATGGTAGATACCATGTCATTATTTACAGAATACTATAACTCTGAAATCATTTGGACATGTATAACTAACTCTACCATGTAACGTTGCGTAGAAGTTGTAGCTACTCACTTATGTAATTTTCTTAGTATTTATTTATTAGGTACTTTTGCTAGGTACAGCCTGATTTTATTAAATTGCTGGGGACCAGCCTGCTGATTATGTAAAATTGTTGCAATCAACTCTGACAGAAATCGCTGTTACATTGCTGCTTTAGTTAGAACCAATGTAACAACTATCTTACTTAAAGCAGCAATGCAACTGCGATTTCAATCAAGAATTGTTAGCAAGAGACTTACGTAATTCGGGCACATTTCTAAAAGTCAGTTTGTTAGACAATCTTATACTAGGTAGGTGAGTATTTAATACGAGAATTCTTTGATATCTTTGAAACTAAAATAGAACGTAGGTAGGTATTTTGGTTTTCAGAATAGCTCTACTGGGTGAATTGAGAAGTTTCTTCAAAAGAAACTCTCTGCAAGAAAACAGTTTACTGAAGCTGTAAGAAGCTTTTAGGTACTTTACTCGAAAGGGTACAATTTAAGGTGTTGAGTCGAAAATCGAAACTAAATTATTTTGTGCAAATAATTTCGAGATTAAGTTCTACTGGGAATAATTTCATAAACATTACAATTTGTAATTTACTATGGTAATTAGCTTACATTGCGGAGTCTGTAAATTCTAGTTTAAAATTGGCGACGCAATGAACACCAAACGATCGTTGTAATGTTACGGTTATGTATATGAAACAGGACCCTGCTGTTGGTTTTCCTCTAAAAGAAAGAACTATTTCAACTGGTTTGCCGTATTATTTTGAGTAATATTGTGAAGTTAAATAAATGGTTCCATAATTCTACATTTTTCGTTGCAGTTTCGTAATGCGTTTGGTTTCATTTCATCATCATCTCGTGCCATCATCATACTGAAGTTTGGCAGTCAGTAGACAATAGTTTTTGCGATCCTATGTAGCATCTTTTAACTGACGATAGCCAAGTCCAGTCCACTGTTTGATGTCGTACAGCCAGTTGCGTCTCGGACGTCCCGGACCTCTCTTTCCCGGAATTTTGTCTTCGAGATAGTCCAATTTTACTTTACCTTACCTTACGAGTAATAAATTATTAATTTCAACATACTTTAACAACATTATAGTTGCTAGAACCGTGTCAGCACTTCCCACAACAAGGGACGTAGCTCGCAAGACAAACGCGCCACTCGCGGCCGAAGCCACCGCATAAATAATAGTCGGCCGTCCGTAGCTCGTGATTTAGCCTGAAACAAAGCCACTATTCTTTCTCATTGGCGCGCCGTAACTAATACTTTAGCACTAAGTGAGAAGAATGCCACTGGAGCCCTCTGAGATTTACACTAGTGGAACTACTGGGAAACTAGGAAACTGGCCATAACGCAACACACAGTTTAGTATACAGGGTAGGGTGTTCCTTATTTTTCAACTATTAAAATATCACCGCGATAATATCACCTTTTTAGGGTTCCGTAGTCTAAATGGCAAAAAACGGAACCCTTATAGATTCGTCATGTCTGTCTGTCTGTCTGTCTGTCCGTATGTCACAGCCACTTTATTCCGAAAGTATTAAGACTACACAGTTGAAACTTGGTAGGTAGATGTATTATGTTAACCGCTTAACGAATTTAATACAAAAATAAGAAAAATAAAAGATTAAGGGGGGGCTCCCCATACATGGAACTGAAACTGAAAAAAAATTTTTTCTTCGAACCAACACGTGTTGGGTGTCTATAGATAGGTCTTTAAAAATGACATTGAGGTTTCTAAGACAACTTTTTCTCAAAGTCAACCGTTTGAAAGATATTCACCGCCAAAGTGGTAAAATGTGTGTCCCCCCCCCTTTAACTTTTGAAATAAGAGAGTGAAAAATCAAAAAAAAATATATGCTATAGATCTTAATAAACACTTTCAACCAAAATTGGTTTGAACGAGATATAGTAATTAGTTTTTGAGAAATAGTACTGTTTCCAAAACCGCAAATATAACTTTGTCATTCATACCAACACTGTGAAAAACAAAGTTATTTTTACAGACGAAAAATTATAGGTGGTATTAAATATGGATATGGTATAAGGTAACTACGGAACCCTATGGCGCGTGGCCCGACACGCACTTGGCCGGTTTTTTATACGATTCTGTACTACGAAATATGAATAGGATATTTTTTACGATAAAATATAAATTTTTAGACGAGATTTAAAGCTACCAGCTGTCAAACTTTTAATAAAACTTTATATGGCCACTTCAAGTCTCAAAATTGGATTTGGACATTTGTTTAGCATTTTTAAAGTGTTATATTCAGAGACTGACATAGGAAACCTCCTCCTCTTCCTTTACCCCTCTCCTACACTTAAAATTAATTTAATAAATTAATATAATTTGAACGATAAAGTAAATTGTATGTGTTTTAATTATATCGCTTTGAGAAATGGAGTTTATGTTCTTTTGGAGCAAAAACTGAAGAAAGGTAATGCTTTAACTTATTTGTCAACACAATGGAAATTATATTATTAGCGGTAATGGATCACTTACTAGTGCGTCGTGAGGTCTTGATATAAATTTACTCAAAAGTGTTAAGGACAAATGGGTGTACGCGATTGACCAAAGCGTCTATTAAACAATAATTAAATGATGCTGAGTCTAGCATCCTAGTAGAAGTGGCCGCAGACAGGATTTATTTTGCGGGAATACCACAAAAAGCACATTAACCCCGAGGTGACTGCAGGGAATTGTTGAATCTCACAGTAATTTTCTTATGAGCTGTTCCCGAAAAATGTCTTTCATTTAGGAGTCCTGCTGGCGTATATTAAGCTAGAAGAAAGGCAAGGGACTTGTACTGGCTGAAAAATGAAGAAAAAGCTGTGGGAGAAATATGCTCACAGTGATGATTAATATATAAAATATTGTTTGCAAGCCTGTACCAGATAGTCGGCACAACACCATGAGAGTTAGTTCAAAATAAGAAAAAAATGGTAGATGTGCTGAAACAGAAGGCATATAAAAATGCCCAAAAAGAAAAACGATTGATGCGTCAGTCAAATTCAAACACATCCACAAATAACCATCAAAGACTTCGTGACCAATAACTCTCTCTGATTCTTCCAGATCATGGGTCTCATCAAAGTTTTTGAAAAGACGTGGTAACTGGGAACGATGTCACCTTTCTTTGCAACTTGTGAATTAATAATGATACTTAGGTAACAACGGTGTTGATTTAATGGAGGAATTAATAAACTGTTTAAACCAATGAATAACAAAAACAATATTTGCTTTTGTTGGTGAAAGAATCTTGTAAAATATATCTGTGTATTTTAAGAGTAAATCAGTTTTATATTTCAATAATGTCTCTTAGTTTTGAACAATAACAATAATTTAAGTATTATTTTAATGCCCTGACTTACGAATAATAAAATAAACTAGTGAAGTGATTTTGAGTTATTATTTAAAATAAATAAAAAAAATAAAATTCAAACCTTGGTAGCGCTAGCGACCCCTAAATATAACACAAAAATTTTGAAAAAAATACTGAAATAGTTGCATAAGGTTATATTAGTAGGTATGAACCTCTATACTAAAAAAAGTTGGGAGTTACAAGTCGTGATAAAGTTTGGCCACATGATAGAAACTGATCTGTAGGCTGTTTCTAACTAATATTAAGCTGGGCCAAACTATCCTTACATACAGTTCCATGCGGCGGCGGGTTGAATAGCGCACTTTTCCCGGCTTCATTCTAAAAACTATAACAATTCAGGTTTAGCTAATAGGTCAAATGTTGTATTATTTTCGGATAAATCAATAACGTAGAATTTATTTCTGGTATAAAAAGATGCAATTTATTACGCAGTTTCTGAAAAATTACACAATAACCAACATTTTTAAACTTCATTTTTTTAGTTTAGGTATTGGCACTGGTTTCAGTATTTTCAAAAAGACTACTTTAAAGAAGCGTTTTTCAGGTTAATTTGTTATATGCTTTTGTTATGCTAACTATATTTTATACAATTTGAGCCTAACCCAAGTAGTTTAAGTCTATTGTTTGCGGAGACACAGCTAGTCAAAAATATGCATTTTTTCACGAAATAAAAATGGTTTCCGTTTCGTTCAGAAACATTTTTCAGGTTTTTTGTTTATATTTCTGTAAAATTAATTAAATCTTCTACAATTTGAGCTTAATTTGAGTAGTCTAGGTCTATTGGTTGCAGCGACATAGCTGGTTAAAAATGGGCTTTTTATTGAAATTAATTGAAAAAATCTTATCTTTGACTAGCTGTGTCTTTGCAACTAGTAAACCTAGACTAATCAAATTTGGCTCCAATTGTAGAAAATTTAATTAACTTTACAGAAATATAAACAAAAAAAGTGAGAAATGCTTCCGAACGAAATGGAAACCCCTTTTATTTCGTGAAAAAATGCATATTTTTGACTAGCTGTGTCTCCGCAAACAATGGACCTCAACTACTTGGGTTAGGCGCAAATTGTATAAAATATAGTTAACATAACAAAAGCATATTACAAATTTACCTGAAAAACGCTTCTTTGAAGTAGTTTTTTTGAAAATACTGAAACAAGTGCCAATACCTAAACTAAAAAAATGAAGTTTAAAAATGTTGGTTATTGTGAAATTTTTCAGAAACTGCGTAATAAATTGCATTTTTTTATACCAGAAATAAGTTCTACGTTATTGATTTATCCGAAAATGATACCACATTTGACCTATTAGTTAAACCTGAATTATTATAGTTTTTAGAATGGAGCCGGGAAAAGTGCGCTATTTAACCCGCCGCCGTATGGAACTGTATGTAAGGATAGTTTGGCCCAGCTCAATATTAGTTAGAAACAGCCTACAGATCAGTTTCTATCACGTGGCCAAACTTTATCACGACTTGTAACTCCCAACTTTTTTTTGTATAGAGGTTCATACCTACTATATACCTTATGCAACTATTTCAGTATTTTTTTCAAAATTTTCAAAAATACTGAAATAGATAAGATAGAAAATTTTAAATAGAATAGATCAAAATGTATGGAACAGCTGATTTTTTTTCGCGATTTCAATGTTGGTCCCATAGTAAAAGTTGTTTGTATGCATGAGTACATTGACCCCTTAAAATTATGTGCACTATTTAAGAAGGACCTTATATATTCAAATTATGTGGTGCCCCGTGAAATTAAAGAAAAAATTTTTTTCTTAAGAATAAGGACCAGCCTAATACAGGGTTATTTGTAAAACACCAACAACCTCGCAGGAGTAGATTACTAACATCATAAACAACAACATTTGTTCTACAACTTTTCCGAAAACAGACAAAATGATGTCCGAACAGCTGATCGAGTTTTGTATGAAATATGTTTTTTTTTACTAATGTAACATAATGTTTATGAATATGTTATATATGTCACGGCTAATACCCGAAGTGCGGCTAAACCTAGCTTTAGCCGGCTAAAACTAGGTGTAGCCGATAGCTGTTGGCTAAAACTGCTTTACTCCTGTAGGTCCCGAATATAGGTTAGAAATTTAAGGCGAGCGCGGAGCGCAGCGTAGCGTGAGCCTTAAATTTCGAGGTTATTTTTTTTTAACCTACAACAGAAATAACTTTCTTAATACCCCATGCTACACCTAGTTTTAGCCGGCTACACCTAGTATTAGCCGCGAGCAAATTGGCTACACCTAGTTTTAGCCAACAGCTATCGGCTACACTTAGTTTTAGCCGGCTAAAGCTAGGTTTAGCCGCACTTCGGATATTAGCCGTAACATATACATAGAATTACGAATCGGGATTCCGTCTGTATGTGGCCGGCTTAAAATGCATTTATGAAGAAATAAATTAATTGTATTCTTTTTTATTGAATGGAAGCTACGTGTACGCTAAGTAACGTTATTTCGTTCGTACAGATGTTCGTACGTGTATGTACAGACGGACATACAGACAGAATCCCGATTCGTAATTCCCGAACGGAATATCGATAAGATAAGTAATGTATGAAAATTTCGCACGAAAAAATCCCGCATGTGTGTAGTATAAATAATCTAAGGTAGGTAGCTCCATAGGTTTGTATGGATTAGCTGCGTTCGGAATTACGTATGTACGGAATTCCGAACTGAAATTCCGTCTGTTTGTGGCCAACCAGCCCAAGTCGCCCGAGGAGGGAGTGCGGTTAAACAAAACTCTGCACCGAGCAGCACAGAATACATTCACAATAGAACAAGTTTCTATAGTGCCATCTCGCTCATTCTCGTTCGGGTCGAAACGTCACAACAACAGACAGGGCCGAGCCCGGCCGGAGTCAGCCTCGGCCGGGCAGGCGGCCAGTACCGATCCGCCACTGGCGTCGACCGCACGCCAAAATGGACGAGTTTCCATTTTTGGAGATGGACATGTTTATTGCACTGGTGAAGGAGAGGCACACCCTGTGGGACAATAACAGCGAGTTGTACAAGAACCGGCAAGCGACACAGGTGGCCTGGAGTCAGATCACGATGGCACTTAAACCGGGACTTGAAGTAGAGTCGGAAAAGCAAGCTTTTGGTGAGTTGACTTCATTCATATCGTCCGACACGTCTAGTTAGTGTAGGCGCCGGCAAAAGCGGCTAAAGTCAGTTGACTCATCCGGGTCGTTCGCCCCGAACTTGAATTTCCGTCCGGGTATACTGTACAGACACTTGCACAGAATGTGTACCTAAGTAAGTAGGTAGTACTAAAATTAATGATAAATGTTGAATATTTAATTTAGAATAATAATGAAGTGAGTTAAGAGCGTGCCGACTTCCTTGAATATAGTTATCGCGTCGAGCGAGAGGGTTGTTGTGTATTATGTTATGATATCAAATAATAATAGGTACTTAATATGGGTCTAAAAATTCCACGGTTAGTTTATTGCAATAAGTTTTATATAGATAAGTAATTACAATATTAAATACACCATTGATGGCACCACTTTCGGTCTGAGTAGGTACTTTTTAGGGTGTGGTGGGTGACACCCAGTGCCTAGCCACCACCGCCAAAAGGGTTCCGTACCCAAAGGGTAAAAACGGGACCCTATTACTAAGCCTCCGCTGTGCGTCTGTCTGTCTGTCTGTCACCAGGCTGTATCTCATGAACCGTGATAGCTAGACAGCTGAATTTAACAGATAATGTATTTCTGTTGCCGCTACAACAACAAATACTAAAAACAGAATAAAATAAATATTTATGGGTGGCTCCCATACAAAAAACGTGTTTTTTTTGCCGTTTTTGCTCGATATTAATAACGACAACAGGTAGACAGTGGAAATTTTCACAGATGATGTATTTCTGATGCCGCTATAACAATAAATACTAAAATCAGAATAAAATTAATATTTAAGGGGGGCTCCCATACAACAAACGTGATTTTTGCCGTTTTTTGGTACGGAACCCTTCGTGCTCGAGTCCGATTCGCACTTCGCCGGTTTTTACTTCTCCAGCACAAAAAGGACGCTTTTGGCGCGTATAAACTCGCAGCTTAAACGATTTTTGCTGAGAGCGTGAAGCAAAGTGATTTTTAATTTTACTTTTGAAATACTTAAATATAAAGAAATAGAGTAACAATAAACATAAAAACAATAAATTGTTAAATTGTTTGTGTGAGAAAAGTATAGATAGATTCTTTATGTTGGCATACACGATTTAAAAAGTATATAAAATAAAAGACACGGAGAAGGTTATGATTCGAAATAAAGAGTCTGGACGAAATGAGGTCGCATGTATGAAATAAATATAAAATAAGAAAAATTAATGAAATACAATTAAAAAAAAGTTTAATGTTGGTACATAAACAAATAAGATGGGATATTAATAACCAAAAGGAATCACAACGTAATACAAAACAAAACTACGGGAATCTACTTTACTGTTTATACCTAAACTTGTTTATTACTATTACTTGTTTATTAATATCCCATCTTATTTGTTTATTTACAAACATACTCTCTGAATCAATTTATTTCAGTATAGATCGAGCAATTTTTGTGAAAAAATAGTAAAACAAAAATTGGTGCGTCCAGCGATGAAGATAGTCTCTAACTCCAAAAGACTTAAGAGAACAAGTTTCTAAGGCTGAATTTAGGATTTTACCAGGAAAATCACGTAAAAATAACTGTTCTTACCTATAACACTTTTCTCGCTGGTAGAGTTGAAAAGTCAAATTTTAGTTCTGCCTCGTGCCTTTAAATCACTTTCTGTGCTCAGTAGTCTACAACATTATTTTTTGTATATACGAAAACAAAAACACGGGTCACATAATTTTCATTTTCAGAATCAGTATAAAAAAATGATAATGATACCTTAAAAACTCACGAAATTAAGCTTTTTGTGTTGTGCGCGCGAGATATTTTTGTAGAGCGTGCGTTTATGGTTTTGTAAATAAATATTATTTAGTCAAAATATAACATGATATAAAAAAATAATCAATCGATTCTATTACTGATTCTGAACAAACAGTTTTCAGGTTTCGTATATGCTAAAAATAACCTCGTGAATTCGTGATTCAATAATTCTAGACTACTTCGCTAGTTCCTTATTTTCAAGTCGGAACTCGCAACGCAGCACAAATTGGCTTTGGTCTCTTGTTTAACAAATAACCAGCCCTTTTCCACCATCGGGGTACCAGACACAGGTTAGCATATCACCCTTACATTTTAGATACCTACTCCAAGGGTCCGTACCAAGCGCTTTGCTATACATTTGTTATACGAACTACTAAAGAATGGAATGCGCTGCCTGGTTATGTGTTCCCCGATGGGTACAACCTTGACGTTAGTACTATTATATATTCTGTGACCTTGGTCTCTTCAAGGCAACAGTGAATAGGCATTTCCCACTACCATGCACATCCTGTTTTTGAAGCAAGATGGTGGTCAATAATGCCTTCCCAGTTACTAATTAAAAAAAACTATTGACTTGTTCCAGAAATACTAATACGCAAAAAGTGGCGGTACCTGCGGGACCAGTTCTTTGTTGAGTTGTCAAAGATCCACAAATCCGTTGAAGGCAGCTACAATCCAAAATGGCCGTACTTCAAGTCGCTATTGTTTCTGAAGGACGTAGAGCGCAAGCAGAAACCTACCAAGCGGATAAAAAATAAGAAAGCCTCAAGGCGTTCCCCGTCCGAGTCATCTGATCAGAACGACGATACTGACGGGGAGGTCCCTCACATATCTTACCAAGCAACAGATAATTCTAATAACGACCCTCTTGAAAAAGAAGAATACGCGAAACCTCCGAAAATGTTAAAGTATTCAAATAACGTTCTGCAGTACCCGTATGAGGAGCCGGTTGAGGACGACAATGAGCATCTGTACTTCTTCAGGAGTTTGTTGCCGCACATCGCGCTTATCCCCAGACACCGCCTGCTGTCGTTTAGGAGTCGCATTCAAGAACTTGTCGAGGAGTACGCTTACGCTCCTAAAAACGAACCTGATTGATATAAAAGTTCTACTGATATTAAAACATAGATGACATTGTTCACTAATTGATCTCCTAGTTTAAAAACATTGTTAATGCAGACTGTGACTAAATTATTTTTCGTAATTAATGGTTTTTCTTTTAGTCATTTTGAGACGACAATAAAATAACACTTGGTTCCATAAGAAAACACGTCACTTTCCCAGTTTTTTGCCGGAATAGGTAATTAACTAGGTAATTATTTCGGAACATCAAAAATCCCTTTTTTGTAGGTCTGACGTTCAGGCATCTGAAATTGAATTAAGTCATTATTGATCTATGCCCAAAATACGTTACTATAAGTAATTAGATAATAATGTTACTTGTGGAATAATTAATGTAAAGAGGCAGTAGGTATCGTTTGCAAAATTATAATTGATTTCCGGTGATGATGTTATTTAAATAGCAATTAATTTAGTGCTGACTAATCTGGTGTTTGTTGCCAAGTACTAGATAGTTTAGGTAGTAAATTGTTGGTACTCGTACCTACATGGAGTTTGGTAATAGTCATATAAAGCCGAATATGGTAGGGGTACTATGCATACAACCCCGGAAAATTATTTGAAGCCTTAAAAACCACCACTTTTTGAAAATATTCTTTTCCTTTTATGATAAATTGCATAGTGACATAGGGATGCGCCGATCCGATCCGATCTTTTGAAAGATCGGATCGGCGGGCATAAGATCCGGCGATTTTCGGATCGGATCGAGGCCATACGATTTTTTGCTGGATCGATACAAAACTTGAAAGATCGGATCGCTTGGATCGTATGAATTTAAACGCGATTTGTTTACAAAAAAACCGGCCAAGTGCGTGTCGGGCCACGCGCCATAGGGTTCCGTAGTTACCTTATACCATACCATATTTAATACCACCTATCATTTTTCGTCTGCAAAAATAACTTTGTTTTTCACAGTGTTGGTATGAATGACAAAGTTATATTTGCGGTTTTGGAAAATGTGCTATATCTCGAAAACTAATTACTACATCTCGTTCAAACCAATTTTGGTTGAAAGTGTTTATTAAGATCTACAGCATATATTTTTTTTAGATTTTTCACTCTCTTATTTCAGAAGTTAAAGGGGGGGGGACACACATTTTACCACTTTGGCGGTGAATATCTTTCAAACGGTTGACTTTGAGAAAAAGTTGTCTTAGGAACCTCAGTGTCATTTTTAAAGACCTATCTATAGACACCCAACACGTGTTGGTTTGAAGAAAAAACTTTTTTTCAGTTTCAGTTCCATGTATGGAGAGCCCCCCCTTAATCTTTTATTTTTCTTATTTTTGTATTAAATTCGTTAAGCGGTTAACAGAATACATCTACCTACCAAGTTTCAACTGTGTAGTCTTAATACTTTCGGAATAAAGTGGCTGTGACATACGGACAGACAGACAGACAGACAGACAGACAGACAGACAGACAGACAGACAGACAGACAGACAGACAGACATGACGAATCTATAAGGGTTCCGTTTTTTGCCATTTAGGCTACGGAACCCTAAAAATGGGCACTTACTTAGGTTTATTTGTTGCAAACTTTATTTTAGTTTACATTTTTAACTTGGCGGCATCCTTTGCGGGTAGATCCATTAATCTTATACATTATATTATAAATAAACAAATCATAATATCATCGGCTAATTTAACTTTGTATGAAAGTCGCAACAGACTGGATCAACGCCGTCTGTCAAAATTACTATTTCTCAAAAGTTTAGACTTCGAAGACTGCCACCTATAAAAATTGGACTTAACTGTTAGTAATTAGGCGTTAGGTGCCCGCCATCCCAGTCTTCGAAGTCTAAACTTTTGATAAATATAAAGTAAGTATTTTCTTAAGTACTCTGAGTACAATTTGATCATAACTATTTCACGTTGCTTTTCTTTTAAATCTTCAAGGTAATTGTTTACAAGTTTTACATGGGTTTACGTAACAAAGATCTAAAATTAATTGTGTTTTACTTATTTGCATCCGATCCGGATCGATTTCCTAAAGATCGGATCGACGGCATGCGATCCGATCCGTGGATCGGATCGTGGCATTACGATCCATTACGATCCAAAAAATCGGATCGAAGGACCCGGATCGCGCATCCCTATTAGTGACAATCCTAGACCGAAATTGTATTTTGCTTTTACCCATTACTTAATGGGATTGATAATTGAATACAATAGTCTATTTGCGTCTAAGGCACAGAACATAAAATTTTTTCTTTGTTCTGTGGTCTAAGGTGTCACTGCATTTTTCTATAGATGAACATTTCTTAGCCATGTAGGTATCGATTTTCAGGGTTTATAATGTTTTTCTAATGTTGTATGCTTGGTACATCAACACATTTTAAAGCTGTCAAAAATACCGTGTTATTTGTTGATGAATATCGATGGAAGACTAAAAAAAAATACAATTTATGAATGGGCAGGAAAGGACATCATCCATTTTGGTCCAAATATGAAAGTGCCGGCCAAAAAGTAAAAGTGTTTTATTCTGATAGGTTTTGTTCACCTAAGCATTTTAATAAGGCACCGAAGCTGTAGCACCGCTATACTTGATTTTAAATAAGTTCAAAAAGTCTGACTTTTAATAAATTTTGGCACAAATGTAAAAAAGTCGGCCAAAAAGCAAATTATAATAGATTTTGTCCGCCTAAGCATTTCTTGATATGGCACCGAAGCTGTAGCACCGCTGTACTTGATTTTAATTAAGTTCAAAAAGTCTGTCTTTTCATACATTTTGACACAAATGTGAAGCGGTGCTACAGCTTCGGCGCCATAATAAAAAATCCTTAGATGGACTAAATCTATCAGAATAAAGCACTTTTGTCTTTTGGCCGGCATTTTCATATTTGGACCAAAAATGTATGAAACATGGATGATGTCCTTTATTTCTTGAGAGTTTTTTTTTAAATCAATAGGTCTTAATACCAAAACACATGAATGTCAAAATGACAACTTCTCAGAAAGACCTAATCCTAAAATGCCTGAAATTCATAATGTCAAGTCATTTTGAATTTCAGGCATTTTAGGATACAGTACAGTAATATTCAATGAAAATAATATTTCAGTTTAAAATACCATGCTTAGTGCTTCATCAGAACCACTAAGATTTGAATGGATATCAGGTAGCGGAATAACATTAGGTAAAGCAAAAACTGACCTTATTAGAATATGGGATTTACTTTTTTTACTCATGTGTTTACACCATGTACAGTTTATTAGTTCTTCTGTGATCATGGCGAATACAACTGCACCGAAATATCGGAGTCCCAAAAATAAACAGGTATAAATCTCGACATAGTATATTCTAATAAAAACTCATGTTACTGCTGAAAAGAACAAGCCTAGGAATCGTTTTTCTATAATTTATAGCCCTAACAATATTGTGTTCATAGACTACAATGGGCTCCGCGCCCCGCGCCAGGAGCCTGGGCCCGGAGCACCGGCGCCGCATGCGGCCGGATTAATTGTATGTTTATGGAAGCCCCACCGTCACCGGATTACTGACGCGTCTGGCACTGGCAGCGGCGGCGGCAAACGGGCCCCATGCCAGTCAGCATTTTCTACTTATCCGTCTGAATATGACGTCTTCAAAAGAGGGACATGTGTGCCGCATGGCGCTTATGAAATTAATAAAAAATATTGCATCAACAATCGAACAGATTTTTCAAAATTAATTTTAAACTTTAGCATAACTATTACAAGCATTGATATTATTACAAGTATATTCTGTAGTATGTAGTAGGTACTCTACAGATATGTACTTAAACATTGTTGTGTCTATTCTTCTACAAATTCATAATTGCAATTAAACCTAAAAAACACCATCCAGCTAGTATGAGGTTCTACACTGCATACGCAAGTTAGATTGACAAAAATATTACCTACTTTAACCTAAGTAGGTACGATGCTTTCATTTCTTCCTGTAAGTTGGTTGACGTGACGTGTGTGTAAGTAAAGTCGCCATGGGACGTCAAGAGCAGATTGGTAAATGCCAAATGGGGTGCGATAATAATGTTGTTAGCGTCACTACAATAGGTCACCATTATCGTTTTATGGCAGCCATTACTTAGTATTGTAAGAAGAAATCACCAACTGAGAACTCATTATGGCAGCGGCTTGTTTATCGACCGTTCGTTAATAAACAACTTTGATTTATTTATAAAACGGAATTTGCCGCATCATGCTTTGTATATCACGATTTAACGACATTTCACGCTATTCTACAAATCGGATTATGTAGCACAATCTGATATGCAGTGTTAAAAATGTTATAAGACTGAAATTATTGGAACTAATTCGCAGCTCTATTTTGTGTTCGCAGTATGACCACAGAATAAATAATAAGTAGTACTAGCGTCATCCATGCCAAAGGGCTACGGATCTTACACACACACACTCTCTCACGCATCCATCACGGATGCTGCAAGAGTTGCCACCTCTCCCGGATTTCCGGAAGTCTCCCGGATTTCCGGAAGTCTCCCGGAATCGTGCCCTGAAAACGAAAATCTCCCGTTTCCCGGAATTATTTCAAGATAATTCCAATTCAAAATCGTCAATATTCGAATGGAATGTAGAGATTTTTTCGAATTGTGAGTTCCTTGCGAGCGCATTTCTATAGTATCGTCTTCTTCGATATATGGACAAAGGAAAGAAAACTTTTAATGAAGAACATGTCAAGGCAGAAGTCCAGACACGTCAATTTTCGAATATACCTAATGTAGAGTTTTTTTTCGATTTGTGAGTTCTAAACCAGAAATTTAGAAATCTGTGCGAACAAATGAAAAATATAAGTACTTACAAAAAATTGTAAAATGTGTTAAAAAATTACACGTTTTATTTTGAAGTTTTTTATTTCCCGGAGTCTAACGGCCAAAAGATGGCAACCCTAGCTGCAACATGCGTCTGCAGATTTAAAAGTTGTATTCAATACATGTAAATTCTGTGAATGTGTAACGGACACTCAACGTAAGAAGTTGAGTGGTAAGTACAGTTTATTATCATAACACGCATGGTAAGTAATAGTAAGGCCGGCCACACACAGACGTAATCACGTAACGGAATTCCGAACGCAATTTCGACAATGTATGAAGATTCCGTACGGAAAAATCACGCTTGTGTGTGGCAGCCCATAGATTTTCTATGCAGCTGCTGCGTTCGGAATCACGTACGTACGGAATTCCGTTGCGTGATTCCGTCTGTGTGTGGCCGGCCTAAGACTGTGGTTTAACAAATCAAAATCTATTATAAATCTAACTTTTCTCCAAGACGAAACGTGATGCGTAAAAGTGTGTAACTACTCATACAATTACTATAAAGCATAAAAAGTTAATCATTTTATAGAATGCTTGGCGTATTGGATGACTGCCTATAATGATCGCCTTTGTACGGTGATATCCAACAGGAAACGAGCGTAGATCCTCGGAGATTACGATCGGCGGGCCTCGGGTGGTTGTATGTATGGCTTGTATGGAGTGTGTCGTAATAAACGTGCGGCATATGGCTGCTCCCGGCTAATACTTCCTGAGCAAAAACACGAACGTGCGAAATGAGGAGTTCCCATGCTCGGATAAGGAGGGTCAGTATGACAACTTTACAACGCTAAAATAATTGTTAGCTTTAAAAATAAACATTTTCTACACAGCCAGATGTTGCAGTTGCTCATCCACAATGCGCTGATGTAATGGTGCGCACTTAAATAAAAACTGTATGCAGTTGAATTATGAATGTGTCGAAAAGTGCATGCTCGATTGAACGTCAATAACTTATTGAAGTATGTGTGACCGCATGAGAGTGATTCTAATCTATGCTGTTAAGAGCTACGTTAAGCGACCGTGCCAGTTGGCTATAGCCTGGATATCAGCATAAATTAACTCTAATCGCCTTTTTATAGGGGCATGGCGCATAAATATCCTGTATCTATCTAATCACCTGCTGCAAGCTCAATCAATTTTTTGTTTCTTTGTCTAATTTATTAAGTTAAGAGTTGTTTTCTGGATATAGGTAAGGTAGTAAAAAGATTTGTATCATTATTTGGTTAATAAAAAAGGAGTGTTTAATAACAAGTACTTTACAAGTGTGCTGTATTCAGGAGTCCACAAAATTCAAATTTTCTGGAGACTTTCTAAAATTCTTTAAAATTTTAGAAAGGATATTTATAACCTGATTTAGCAAATGCATAGGTACATATTAAATTTCACATACTACTTCTACATTAACTGTTTCCTGTCTATGTGGGCTTGTGTCGGCGAACAGTAAACAGAGTTAATGTGTCGGCAAACGTCGGCGTGGTTCGACAACCGGCTGTCGCCGACAACTAATTGCGACGCTGCTCCGCCGACAACGGCCCGCTCCTTAATCTCTTGCATAATCAAACAGAAACAGCTCACAAAAAGGAAGGATAATAGGGACCTGCCAGGAAAGGGAAGAGATAACAGCTATCTGGCCATCCATAATAATCGTAGACAAAGGGTTGGTTCAGGAGGATTCTTCAGTGAAAGATTGGTAAGAAAAGGTTTATGAAACCAAAATAACAGCTCATGTCCAGTAATAAAAAATTGGTTGTCTGTAATGTCGGTTTACGGACGATAATTATTTTACGTGATAACGTCATAAGAAAACATTGGTATTCACATATAAGGTTCTTGGTATTCACATTAAATACAGTTGACAATGCGTCACAAGCCAAACGCTTAGCGGAACGTGACAGCGGAATGTGTCAATTTTTCGTACATGCAGCCGGCGTTCATCGATTTATAAGAAGTTATCACGTCAAAAAAGAAAAAAATAAGCTTACTGGCAAATCAAGACTTGCGTATTAGTACTAAGCCACTAAACTTTCATTCATGCATTAGGAAGGAAAAACAGATGTTTTAAATCACCGGCATACTTTAATCCAACTAATATAACGGGATTTATGAATCATATAATCTTTCTCAAAGCAGCATTTACCGAAATGAAGAACATGCGATGCCCCGCAGAGATGATAAATCGGTGGCAACTCTCCCAGAGATGGGGGCACATTGGGGCGCAATGGCGGCGGGGCTTACGACGATCGACGCAAGGGTTACGGGTTCACGGCAGCACTGATGCTGGATAAATGTCGCTACTTTGAACAACTCACATTTCTCCTAAGGTTTACTCCGCGGATTACCTACCTTACTGTAGCGACTGAAATACGCGCTACGTATAACTGCTTTCTTGTCGATAACTTACATTTTAATCTATCGATCGATATACTTTACATCCATTATAGTGCATCACTCTTTGCGATGTAAATCGAATTCTGATTCTACGTTTTTTGTCATCGAAAATGCCACAATATAATACTTGCGTATACGCGACGAATAGATACCTCCTCTTTTTCAATTTCTGAAGTCGGTTAAAAAAGCAAGTCTTTTATTACGGCATAATAACAAATGCATTAACTGATTTTCTTAGATACAACACCTCCATCCATCGTTTCCTATCGGGACGAGACCTATTTATTATCTAACTAGATAGATTAGAAATACTTATATATAAACCCCAAGTCTCAATACTTCGGTAGATATATATCTGAGCACGTCCGTGTATTGGGTTGCGGTATCTCCTCTCCGCCGACGTCGACATGATAAGTGGCTCAGAAAGTGTCGGCGTAAGTAGGTGATCCTCGTCGGGAGATATGGCCGCCATTCGTTCGGGCGAGAGATAAGTCGCGTGCTATTAATACCCACCACCGAACTCCAGGATTGAGGACTTAGCCGGATTGAAACTTACAAAGTTGGCCGATAAGGAGGACGCACTGTGTACATCTCTGCCTTGCTTCAGCAAAAAGTTACAAATGCGTCAAAGGGATGTAGCACTACAAAAACTAGAACGAGAACTCGGAACAGACAGCTCCGCGATAAGGGTCGCCCGTGACGGCGACAAAACGCCCCATACAATGCAACCTTTTGCGTCCATAGTTACATCACAGTTTCCGCAATCGGAATAAAACGATGTCGATTGTGCAAATCGACCCTCGGTTTTTGTCCGCTTTCCATCGAAACCTACAAATCGATTGCCGTCTGCGTTTTTATCGTAAAACGTCAGTTGAGGCGGGTGGCGGAGAGCTATAAGACCGCCACAAAAAGTGATCAGGGAAGTGGCGGTGCCGAGTCGTGCGTGGTGGCCAGCGGGTCACCCTCCCGAGACATAGGTACTGATTGCTTGAAGGTTTTCTATGGTCACTAAAAAAATGATCTGACAATCGAAGTCATTACCAACGATAACTGTCATTGAGGTCAAGTTTAGGTGTGCGAACTGTGCCGATTGCCTGAATATCACATTTCTCATAGTGGGTTATAATAGAATGCGCGGTTGCTTCTTGGTAGGTACTTACAAGTTCATGATACGTCGATTTAACCTATATTTAATCCATATTATTACGTGAAGCTGCTGGCTTCACATGGCCGCGTGTCATTCCATCCGAGCCACCGGAGCGAACGCATCCATTCGCTCGCGTGCACGTCGCGCGCTCGCGGGCGTTCGCGCCGCTGCACCTCGCACCGCTCCATCGGCTCTTTGATATTTAAATACGGGAGTCACGGCCCTCGATTGGTTCCGCCGATCCGCCCGGCCGCATTAGTCGCGCCCCGGCCGCTTCGCTTTATCTACCCGCCCCGGCCACATTCAAAGGAAGGGTTGTCTGTGTAATGGCCTCCATTCTGAACGCACACGATAGTCTACTTTTATGTCTACAGAGTTTTATGAAATGGAATGTAACCTAGGGAATACATTCGTACAAGAGTGTCGCCAGCTCATGGCCCAGGGGGGGCAAGTTAATATTAAGGAGGATGAGAAAACAAAAATATGAATTGTAGGTACAGGCAAGAGCAACCAAGTGAATTTATTCAAGTTTTGAGATGCGGGATTTATCGGAAAAGCAAGTTGCACGGCCTCAGACCTTTTTAGCCGCTAGGGGGGGCAGCTGCCCCTCCCTGCCCACCCTTGGCGACGCCCTTGCATTCGCAAATGCAAAGAATACCGATTTCATGACATCCCCAAATACAAACTCTTCAAAAGAATCGATTCAACTAAATGTCTTTTGTGTTCACTTCTACATAAATTCTGTTATCTGAGATAAAAGAAACTTGTTAGCATTAAGTAACTTTGACCTATTTCAATCACTTCTTAACAATTGCTTGCCATTTCTATACTATATGTATTGTTATGTCATAGTGTTTTGTTATCGTACTTATTGTTTGAAGTTGTTAACTTTCTTGGGTATTCCTTCATCAGAACTTCAAGTTCAAACAAGTTCCACCGCTGGAGCTCCTCATTTACATCTCGGTGAGAGCTTTGTTTATTTGATGCTATTTTTAAAACAACTGAAACCAGATAAAACAATGGAGCATTGTTTTCCGTTCAACAATCAAAGAAATGTCAAAGTTGACGTTAAATTATTTTTTGTGAGCAATTGTTTAGGGGGAAAATTGTTTCTATTCAGACTCAGATGAAAATGGAGAAGCAAAACATTAAGTTATCTTTAACTTACTTTTCACCTTCGTATTTAATAATATAACATTTATTTAAAATATGTTACGAAAATGGATACACTAGTAAATAGCTTGATTAAATTAAATAAGTTCCTTTCAAAGATATTTGTTTCAGTAAAGATTAACGACATCAACTATGATCTTAGCCGTAGCGGATAACGGCTATCTCCACCTCTCCAAAACAAAATTTTGCAAATGACACATCATAAATGTGTTATTTACAAAATTATGTTTATGTATTGGCTCCGTGCACGCTTTTAGCGCCACCTAGCGTGTTGCAACTTTGTTGGCTCTGACCTGACCGTTTTGACGTTTTGATATGCAGTGGCGGCATTGTGACAAAATGTTAAAAAATACTATACATAATTGTATTATTAATGTAAATTTCAAAATTACTGTGATTTGGGTGGACAAAGTGTTGTGAAATCATTTTTGGTCATTTAAATTAAAAATGGCAAGTAAGATCTATTCAAAAGAGTGTTTTATTTTGGTTATATGAGGGTTTGTTTACTTCTTTTTAGTTGTAAATTTTGTAAAACAAGAGGATAAAGCTACTTTAATAAATTTTTTAAGTGGTAATAAACATATATAATTGTTCCTGTATCGCTAGTAATAAATTAAATATCATTTTCAAATAGATTACAGAGCCTACATTATTTCTACTTTTTGCCACCAGGGAATAGCAGACGGGTCAGGTCATGAGTCATGAAGCATAGTGTTATTTTAAACAATCATTTGCCAATGACGTTCATCTCGCGACTGAAATATAACTTTTCAATTTGCGCCATGACATTCAAACCTATCAAATGTCACAAGCATATGAGAACAGTTTTATGGTTGAACAATGGCAGTAGACACAAAACTTCGCAGATCTAAAATTGCATAGTCAGATATGGAATCGTGCAGCCATCACAGACATGACAGGCGTATTCAAATTGGTAATCGATTTGGTGATTTCTACTGCAATTTGAAAGAAAATATCTAGAAGATATTTTTAGGGTTCCGTAGCCTAAATGGACAAAAAACGGAACCCTTATAGATTCGTCATGTCTGTCTGTCTGTCTGTCTGTCCGTATGTCACAGCCACTTTATTCCGAAAGTATTAAAATTACATAGTTGAAACTTGGTAGGTAGATGTATTCTGTTAGCCGCTTAAAGAATTTAAAACATAAATAAAAAAAAAATTTAAGTGGGGGCTCCCCACATGGAACTAAAACTGTAAAAAAATATTTTCTTCAAACCAATACGTGTGGGGTGTCTATAGATAGGTCTTTAAAAATGACATTGAGGTTCTGAAGTCATTTTTTTCTCAAAGTCAACCGTTTGAAAGATATACACCGCCAAAGTGGTAAAATGTGTGTCGCCCCCCCCCCTTTTAACTTTTGAAATAAGAGAGTGATAAATCTAAAAAAAATATATGCTGTAGATTTTAATAAAAACTTTCAACGAAAATTAGTTTGAGCGAGATAGTAATTAGTTTTTGAGATATAGCACATTTTCCAAAACCGCAAATATAACTTTGTCATTCATACCAACACTGTGAAAAACAAAGTTATTTTTGCAGACGAAAATTGATAGGTGGTATTAAATATGGTATGGTATAAGGTAACTACGGAAACCTACGGCGCGTGGCCCGATACGCACTTGACCGATTTATTTTTTTGATGCAATAAACTGAAATACATTGCATCTTCGTAAAGGCAGATGTAAGCTCTACAGTTCAAAGATCTAGGAACTAAGGATTTCTACCTATAGGTAATGCAGTGTTGCGATTGGCCTGCGTCCGCGCATCTTGCGTGTAATCCTGCCCCGGCGCGTGTTAATTTCACGGCGCGTTGTGGCCGCGGGGCGGCAGCACCAGAGCTTCATAAACGATTTTCTATTTTGTTTTTGTATCATAATTCTCTCTGTACAATACGATATCGTCGAGTATTCCCGAAGCTGATGGTTATTTTAATAACAATGAACCCTTTACCTTCTTTTGTTTGAAAATGTTTATAAACTTGCTGCTAATCTTCCTAGATTAAGCTTTCAATATACGCTGTTTTACCAGGATTTTATTTTAAAAAATCTAAATCTTAAGGTGGGTCCACACTTGTAACATTTTAGCGTGTCAAAACACCGTGTCTTTATCATACATCGCGCATCGTCTGTTTGTTACAGTATTTCCATAACGCACGCCCAATCAAACTAGCGATGTATGATAAAGACACATTTTGTCGTGTCACTACATCGCTATGTAGTGACACGACAAAATGTTACAAATGTGCACCCACCTTTAAACGAGAAACTAGATGGCTTCTATCTACTTACAAAGTAAATAAGCCATTGTTATCATCTATACCAAGAAAAGGTACTTTTTGTTTGTAAAATTTTGGGGTGCAAGCAGTGGTAAATCTATACCGCAATGTTTTCATCACGATCCGTTTGGCAGCCAAACGAGTGGGAAATCCAAGGGATTCGACACTTTCGATTGAAATGAAATTGAAAAGGCTGACAAAATCCTTCACAGACCTTCCTTCACTTTGTGAGGAAGGTCTCACAAACAAAATGTCCAGTTTTAAGATACCCATACAACTATCACAGTCCAATAATTCGAAACGTGAGGACTATAAGGTGAAAGAAATGAAAATTAAACATTAATTTCCTTGATTAAAAAGAAATATATTGAGTACCTATTACTTCTTTTTGTGATCAAAACAGATTTACCACTGCCTGCACCCCAAAATTTTACAGACAAAACATACCTTTTTCCTTTCCCATAGATGAGAACAATAGCTTTACTTACTTTGTAAGCAGAAGCCATCTAGTTTCTTGCGTTTAAAGGTAGCTAACTAACTTTGATTAGGTAGGTATTTTACTTTACCTTTCTACTTTCAAAACCTTGGTTGGTGTGGTAGAAGGAGATAATCATGATTTCCTGCGTATTTTCGCAACTAAGTGCGTAATCAGTTTTATCGCCACGTCAATGCCCAAAGCCCATTCCGAATCAAGGCTATTTCACACTGTGAACTATCGAGTTAGTGCTCTAACACACTGGGACGCCATGGCGACGTAGCTGGCTACGAAGCCATGGCTGTCTCTGGCTACCTACAGTAGCCAAATGAGGTTGCCAAATAAGTAACTGACTCTAGCACCGGTTCTCGGACGGCATCAGAATGGGTGACCTTTATTTAGCAATAACATCTATTTGACGATTATTCTATTTTTTTTAGTTTATTATTTATTTTTTATAAACAAAGAGGATTCAATATGGGGTTACAAAATAGTTCCACAAAACCAACTAGTCGGTTTAACTGTGGGATCTTCAGTCTCTTTTAGTTTAATTTATAATAGACTGGACTTTATTTTTGTTTTGAAGCATGTTTTTTTCAACAATGTTTTTAAATTATTTTTAACTGGCTCGTGTCTAATATCCGCTGGTAGGCCATTCAATAGGGCAGACTTTTTGACTGACTTTAACTAACGATGTCGATTCCTTCCTATAGGCAAATAGTTATCGGGGACGGATAAAGAACTCATTCGTTCTGTATCGAAATTCAATTGTTTTCGCACAAAACATGAACACAACCAGAGTCGCCAGAGTATCTATAGTCTCCACGTAGGTGCCGGTCGGTTGTGGCTACGGTTCCAAATAGGCGACGTCACCAGACTGTAGCCAAGAATGTTAACTGTCATACTTTTCAATACGAATTGTTTGGATACGTAGCTGGCGTAGTCTCGCCATGGCGTTCCAGTGTGTTAGCGCTTTATATCAGTGAAGCGAGCATCGAGTTAGCAGAAATTGCCAGTTGGCCATCAAATCGATGCGACGTGCGAATTAAAGACTAACGGGAGCGATGTTATCTATCAAATTGCCGTTATTACTCGCTTTTACTAAAATGCTTGTGGGATACAGCGAACGCGCATTTGCATAACAATAACGAGACTTAATGGGAAACGATTTCAGACAACAGCACAGTTTTATGAAGAGTTTAATAAAAAAATCAAATTATATTGCTTTTATAAAAATACCACGTAGTATTGAGAAGAAAATTAATTTAACTTACTTTCTAAGTGAAAGCATTAACGTACCTACATATTTATAAAGTCTTCCGTTCAGTAGTACCTAAAGCATTTTTGAAACTTCAGGAGTTTTATATTTGGGATTACTCTTAAGCCACATTAGGTCGAAAATGGACTGAGTTTGCTCCGATGTTTAAAATAAAATAGGTAGGTAGGTACTTATTAATTTTATTTTATTTTTATTTTATTTTAAATTTATATATTCTAACACAATCTCCAAAAAAATTCATTAATTCGTAAACACAAATGTATGCTATGAACTATTATAATTTTTTGTGGCTTTACTTAAAGCAAATTAAAGCAAACATGTTCAATCTAAATAATGAGAGTGCAAAGTTGATTGATTTCATAGTCAGTTAATACAATTAGGAAGTCTAAAGGCGCAAGAAACTCCACCGAAACTTGGTAGAGTCTCGGAGCTGATAATTAAGCGAGGACTGCCGGGAACCGAACCCGGGGCCGCCAGTGTGAAGTGGCAAGTTTTGAGCCATTGTTCTTTGTTACACTGTTGGAAATGCCCCACTCCGCCCTCGGCAAACACAGAGAGCAAATACACCACCAGAACATAACTACTTCGTGCATTCTTTGAAGCCTTACGTACTACAACATTAAGGGTTAATTTTAAGATTCTTCGATGTTTAAGATAAGGCGGTCGTTGCCTTAACTCGAATTCGTGTTCGAGGTGTTAGGGAGTCTAAACTTACCTGCAGAACACATTAGGTGTGTGTGAATTCAGCAGTTGTAGCATTACAACGGTTCATGTGACGTTCAACGCAAATAGTTGTGTGGTTCAAAATCGTTAATGTACACAGTTCTTGTTGAAGTATGCGTGCGCGCAGTGCCCGTGTGGTCTCCGGATACCAGCCGGCTCTGGGGGGTCGATGTTTGTTCACTATTCTCGTCATTGAACAGACACTTTGACGTTAAAACTCTCTATTGCGACAATATTTGGTTTACGTACTAGATTAAATAGCAGCCCGTATTGGGAAAAAAGTCTTAAAGAATAAGTCGAGTTTTATGATTTAGAGACTTAATAACATCTTAGACGAGAATTAAATGAGATTTTCTTGTTGGGCGGACGTGTGAGTGGTTGCGTTTCGTCTGGTTTTTGTCGCCGGCAATAAGATCTGGCGAAGGAACAGGAATAAGATACGGCGATGGAATTACAGGCCCTCGCTATATAGTTACCTTCCCACTGTTATTTAATTACAACACTTTGTAGATAAGCCTCGATCGAGTCTCGACTGGTTGAATCATCAGTCAAATCGCATGGATCTTTAATGTGATTTTGGATTTAGGTGACTGATTTTAAGATATGGTATTCATTCAGATAACCTAATTGGATTTTACTGATTCTGGAAACAAGGTCGCGGATTTAAATTTCATTTGAGGTGCCTAACTGTTTATGAAACTCAGAAGCACAGCATCCTAAAAGGATAATAAATGTGGTATTTTGTTTGGGAAAGTCTTCTTAATAACATTATCTGCAAATAGATAGTATTTTTGCGTCATAAAAATAATCATATTAGCTTTATCTTCAATCACTAAGGCGTGACACGTTCGGGCGTGTGAGAGGTCGCTATACACACGCGGCCCACACATGTCAGCACAATGTGAAGATATTCACTGTATGTTTAGATACCTAGTGTAAGATAGTTGTTATTTACACAAAACTTGCGAACCCTCGAAACTCATCACATAGACGGTCCTTTACATACTTAATGCCACCTTCAAATTGGGCGCTAAATTTGGTTATTGTGTAACCTACTTAGGTAGGTATTTACTTGTGAAAATGCTCAACGCGAAGCATTTCTTATGATTTCACTTCAGATTGACATTATATTGTCGTATGAAAGAAACAATTTTATTTTGGGTTATTATTAAGGTTTTACATCAACGCTCTTGTTCGGATTAAGACTAATTTCATTTCAAAATAAAATTTACGAGAATATAAAAATAATTTGTCACAAAACTGATGTCAAAAATGTTTAGCTGTGATCAATTTGATGGCTTTTTAAGAATACATATTACAAAAGGGCAGGAAATTGTTACAGAGCTTAACGACTTAGAAGTGTAGTGACAAAACATAAACAGCTATAAAAACTGGCATCTACGCAAATGACAGCACACGAGGGGAGGACGCGGCGCATATTCATAAACGGCCTAAAGGGGGTAAGAGGGGAGGGGACTGGAAATAAGGTTAATTCTGTCTTGTCCTTTGGTGCGATCACGACTGTAATAGCTTCATTAGATTATTTACATCGAGGTGTTGCGTAAACCTACACACACAACGTGAGTTACGTCAGTCTGCTTCTAGAACGTCACGTTTCTCTGATGCGGGTGGTTGTCATGTCAAATTTGACGACTACACATTAGTTTACAACCCGTGACATGTTTGTTATACATTGCCTCTCGTGCAGGGTTGCAGTAAGATCGTCAGCATTACATTGCGCATGGATTGTGTACTTATGTATGGATGACCTATCTTATCCATGATACCCATCGAGTCATTCAAGTGTTTGACGCTTGTGTTGGTGGTATATGGTATATCTATGGTGGTGGAGAATTAAGATAATATCAGACTCAGGTTGATAGTGAAATTTATTACCAATAAGTATGCTGTTCAAAAATTCTGAATTTTAACCAGAACCAACTTAACCAACATTGCCATTAACAGGATAACAGATTAAATCAAGGATATTCCAAACAAGCTATTTGTGTTTCGAGACGAATGTCAATACAAGTACCTAAAAATAAAATAAAATTAAATTTAAATGTACCTAAATAATTTTCATGTTATTAAATCACCTTAAAATTTTTAAAATCAATAAACATAGGTATCCATACAAGGGACGCAGTCTTAAAATAGCTAGTCATGTTGCAAATTAACGAAGAGAATCCAAAACATTCCATAGGAGTAAAACAATTCTGGGGAGCACAAAATCGCGAGCGATCCGCCGAGAGAGTGCATTAATTTATCCTTGGCTAAAGTGTATTTATTTGCGGCCAATTCCGGAATCGCAAGACAGATTAGTCGGGCCATGTTTATCCCGGGTAGGACCATTCATTGCACCCACCGGGAACCGGGAATTGCGACACAAACACCATTAATTTCTTTGACGAATCTATTGATGAAATTCCGTTTTAATCATTACTCATTATAATTCTCATGGACCACCATGAGAATTATAATGAGTAAGTAGAACAAATACACCTTACCTATTGTCTTTCAGTAATAATTAAGACTAATTTTTAATTTAAAGCGATTCACACTAACAATAGATGTAATTAAAATTCCTCGATCGTTGATAGTGAATTAATTTATCAACCTCCGGACACCAGACCACCGACCTTAATGCTTCCACCAAGTTCCTCACAAAGTTCACGTGGTGATATTGCAGCCTCACCCCAAAATAGACAAATTGCTTCTTTTTACGAATGGGCAATGAGTTTGAGTTAGTGCGTATGCTGCCGAGTGCCAAAGTGGCAGCCGCAGCAGTGAGGAGCGAGTCAGTCGGGCGGCGGCGGCCCGCACAGGCGCACGCCCGCTCGCCCCGCGCCGCCAACATGCACTACTGCGCCGTCGTCGGCTGCTCCAGCTCCAAGAAGCAAAAACACATCTCTTTCTTCCGGCTCCCCAAAGAAGAAGAAACGTGAGTAAACTTTTCATCAAACCTCCTGACCTTTAGATTTCTAAACATCTGCAAATAGTAATCTTACGTTCCATACCTCTTTTCAGACGCAAAAAGTGGCTACAACTCATAGGCCGACCAGATATAGCGAGCACCCCGACGACGCCCAACAACCATTTCGTATGCTCTCTGCATTTCGAAGACTCGATGTTGATAAGTGTTCCTAAATTGAAACCAGACGCGTTGCCGGCAAAATTACTACCGTGCTCGTCTCGTTTGATGAGTTACGACGAGAAATCCACGCAGACGGACGAGTTGAAGATAGACATATCGTCGGCGCTTATCTATTCTGCTGATAATAAGCCATCGGGGCCAACTACCTCTGAAAATGTTAGAGCAGAAAGTTCGCAAGCAGTCCCTCTGTCTCCAGCGCCAAGAAAACGAAAACCTCGCGGTGAACCCAATGCAGAACAGAAAAGAAGGAAACAACAGAATGGATCAATTGACTTAGACAAAGAAGCCCAAGGCAAAAATTAGAATAATTACTTGCATTTCTTTACTGAAGAAGACGATTTTGCGACAGACAACCTTAGCTAGGTTGTGCTCAGCTATTAGAAAATTATTGCGAAATCTGGCTTCCGAAAATTATTGAGACTGACGATTGTTCCAGCAATATAAATAATATAATAATGACACTGTATAAATTTAGCTTTAACCACTGTTTATTATTCAATAAAAACAATAGAAACTGAATAGTTAAGTATTGATGTAATCCAGAATAGACAATTCAACCGTTTATTGTTCCAAGACCGTGCACACGGGTGATTAATTAGAGCCGCTATTATTCCATATTGTACACAAACCCATTATTTTAATGAGCAATTAGCCAGTCAATGAGCGGAGGGTAAAGTCTAGCGTTAAGCCATTGAATGTGCGCGATGGTAGCGCCGGTCGCGGCGACTCGCCACATTTTCACGGACGATTAATTGTGCGATTAAACCCCGGCCTTCCGTCGCGCCACCCCCTGGGCCCAACACCCGAAAAAAACAATACATTTCAATTTTTTATACCGTTTGGCCGAACAATACATTTATCAAGCTCACAAGTGATTCTTTTGTCAAAGCAAAGGAAATGAATGGCGTTTTTTCTCAGTACCACGACAGTGGAGAGTTTTACAACATTCCGCGTTAAGGCATAAACAAGTCTGCTTTACGACTGTTTCAGTGAATTCTATTTAACTTGTATTACTTTCAGCTCGTTTTTGTGCTAGTAACTTGGAAAATTAAATGTTAGCTAAGTTCTGTAACATGATGGTGTATTTCATTACACATTGCACGACTCACGTCATTATAACTTGAGCGGGCGGCTACCACATTAATCAAATAATCTCGAGAGATGCAAGATAATCTACATATTTCCCAGCTAGCAAAACGACACAGAATTTAGCTGTATATCGGTGATATAAAAAGTCGCATATGTGTTGCAGAAACGTTTCTATCATTGGAAAAAGGCCCCATTTTTATCACTATAAAGTGATACAGTATATCTATTGTAGCTCCACTTAGGACTAATCAGATACATATCAGTGACCTCGAATCAGTTGAAACACAATATAGTGATATATTAGTGATTGTGATTCTACAATAACACTGTTTGAATAACGTGAATAATTGAACGAGTTACTGGTTATTTTTATCAGAAAGAAAAATATTCATAGGTATATTTCGTTAAGTAATATTTTTATGTCACCATCATGTGCTCCATTTTTATTATGCAATTTATGTGTGTAAAAAAGATTAGTGTAAGTGCAATTTCACATGCGGTTGCAATTCTATTGTTAAATTAGTAGCATAATGTTATTGTTTTTTTAGTGCCCCCCTCGAATTCGTAGTATTTAATTAATAAAATTGATTTAATTTATTAAATTATTTGTGAAGATACCAATATATGATTAATTAGTGTTAGTGTTGCTGCTACTCAGACGATATACAACATCGGGTGGCCATTACGATAAATTATATTTTGGTGATATATGAGCGCGCACAAGGCTTCATTACAACTTATGAGTTTTATTAGGATCCCCTTATCATTTATTTAGCACAAGTGTTTTAATAGCATTATAAATCCTACTATACAACATAGTTGCTCCATATTCAAGTTAAGGAGTATGAATTTGTAGCTGTGTTTTATATGTTGTATAAAGCAGCTGAGTAAACGTTTATGTGATAGGTTAATACGACAATTTAGCTGTATATCCTTATACAGCTAATAAGTGTTTCAAACACAGATATACAACTAGCAGTGATAAGCGTTACTTATATACGATATTAATATCACTACTTAGTGATAAAAGATGGCCTATTATCACATTTTTGCTAGCTGGGTTGCAACTAAAGTTCCTGGTGTAAATAAGTTACGGCACGTAATTTAGTGATTCTTTAAAATTTAAACGTAACTTAAGGTTTTGAATAGATTGCAATCATATTCGAAAGGCCGGCAAGTATTTTTCTTTCGTCACGTTTTGACTGATTCAAAGAAACTAACAAAAAAGTAACACAAAGAATTTTCTTATACATACACTTGAATGGCTTAATGTTTGGGTTTTATTAGCGAGTTGACGGGTCCGCCGCCGGCACATGTTTATTTAGAACCAAAAGGCCGCGTGTTCCATTGCTGTTAAACCAGTGTTTATAAAGACAGTAAATATTTAACGCTTAAATAAATTTTAACGGATATGGCTGTTGTTATTATATCCCATCCTAGTAACTGGTAAAACTGATCGCATGTAATGAGCAGTAATGGATAGTCAGAGTATTCCTTACATAGATCAAATTCAACATGTTCCTTTAGATAGAAATCTAATCTCGTTTAGTATAAAGTGTTCCGATTGTGGTAGGGTGTTTTATAACCGGTCTCGTAAGATTGAACGCGGTGTCGGCCGTCCGCACGTCACATCGATCTCTTCGATGAATTGACGCGTGTTTATGTCTCTAGCAAGAATCTCGTTACTCGACGATTGTTGAGTCCCCAACCACTTCTCGCAGTGTGCCTTAAGGTAAATTTCTCGGTTGTACATATGCATGTCCATCACTCTCCTCACTGCAATACACCGTAATGGAAGACACTTTAACATCAAAAGTAACTGGATCCGTTTTCGTCGAGAGCGTTCAAGTCTCTTAAGGGAAAGGGATAATTGGTTTAAAATTACTGCACCACGAAAAGAATTATCACAAAGATAAGCTAGAAATTGAAGTAATTTTCTCCATGCTCTATCAATCAAAGCAAATACATTATGACGGTGTTTCGATCCTTTATTTGCCGGCTAAAAGGTTCCGTGTGGAGCCTGCCCCATTACCGGCGGCCTGGTATCTGACGGCAGGGCGTGTCTTCTCAGAAACTTACATAGTAACGTGAATCGCCGACTTTTTTCCCCGCTTCGATGTACGGCCGACGCAGCTGCCATGTTCACTGTTTCAAAAGAAACAAGATATATCTCGTGTATGTGACGATCTAGTAGCAGCGAGTCAAAGCCATATTTATAGAGGTCGGAGTACTTTAAGCATCTAAGAAATGTGAGCTTGAAATTTTTGTTAGAGTATAATGCTTCGGAAAGATTAGAGCTATATAACGTTGAACCTATAAATTGAAACAGAATCGCATCTAGATAACTTGCAAATGTTTATGGAGTTAAAGTTCTCGTATCAGGCTGACGTCACGTTCTGTTCCCGAGACAATGGCGTCGCGTTATCTGGTCTATCTGGGTCGAGCTGTCCCGGCATAGTTCGGCGAAGCGACCCGCCGGAATCTTCTACCAACTCACATCTCGCAAATAGGAATTCCCTATGTCTCCGTAAACGTAACATATGGTATATACGTAATATATATGTGGTCATTGTACTCGACTACTTTACTTTTATCACGTCCCGATATTTCCAATCTGTATTCATAAATGGTAAGAGCGCGTGTATCGTTATTTTTCCGAAGGTGGTCGTTAAGCCATGTCATGGGGGTTCGCCTACTGACAACTAATTATTGCTCCCTGCCTGCTAGACATGAGATTAACGCACATACAAGTACTTAAAGACGTAAATTATAATGATTAATAACCTTTCTTACTTAATTGTTCTTTTATGAGGAAATAGGAAACTTATTACAATGCCTTCCCAATTTTCAATCAATTTACCATACTAACAATATTTTGTTCTCTTCGAGTTGACTGTGACTTTATCAGCAAGTTGTGAATTGTGTTACAAAGAGAGAAAATACTATTGCCATGAATTTTCAAGTCGTTTTTCCTGGAGAATCGTAGATAGAAGATTAGCGTCGTAAATTATAATCAAGCAGCGGGGCTGGCTGTCTGGGGATTTGTTAGATAAGCTTCGACATCGTCCAGCGACGTGGGACGATAACGTCTGCGGCACCAGGCTCGTTGCCAGCGTCTTACAATCGATAATCAACCCTATGACTACAGAAATAAACGTCATTTATCATCTGCGTCACCACCCCGATCCGTCATTGTCACAGCATTTTTACAAGCACTTGAATCAATCAGTGTATGCCGGAGTACGTTGTTGGTACGCGCCTGGCGCGTAGCATGAATCTGTCACAGCACAGCATTGCAAAAATATAATTCGTACTTAATACGAAAACGAAAAAGGTACTTGTAAATAACTTTGATATAGGTAGTTTCTTTTCAAATCAAAATAAAAACTTTCAACGAAATAAACGTAATAAAACTCGATTCAATTCAACAATATCTAAACAAGACGACATTCGCAGAGAAATGGAACGCTTTGTAAAGGTTTCCGAGAATAAAACATTCTGATTGAAATTTATAACAAACGAGACACAATGGCCGTGTTATTGGAGTCAGTTGGATGATTTAATAAAGTGAGAGGCGTAGTTCTGGCTAAAATCGATAGCATTCAGCCTGCGACACCAGCCGGCCTGGGACATATCGAAATATAGTTTTATCTTTATACGAGTAACATGATATTGAAACATCAATTTATAAAATTCCACATTTAAAATGTCTTTTTCAATAGCTTGAGCACTAATATTTTCAGCTGTGAATTCCAACAATGTATTATCATCAATCTATTTAGAACCAACTCATACATGACTCAGCAAAATTCATTATATTCTTTTCCCCAAATATCAGGTTTCTCATTGCTTGGTACGGGGGATTTGGGATGAGCCGGTAATTTGCGTGACTTGGTGTGATCCGGATTACCAATGGATCATCATCCGCGCCAAACCCCAGCGTGATTATGCGCGCTGCGCGACCAAAGTAACGCTAATTACCGACTCTCGCGCACGCAGTAATGAGCCTCCCGTCTCTCTGGCTAATGATCGGGACGTCACACGACCGATGGTAATTGGCAATCGACTATGCCGAGTTTAAACTATGCATTTTCTCTTCTGTTTGAGTTGAGTTTTGAGTAATAGAAGTCAAAATAATTATGTGTTATTTTCGGGTTCGGGTTAATACGTATGGTATACGTCGACACCCACGATAATCGTAGAACTTGTAAAAACTTTCATGAGTCATGTTTTTCAGTAGCAGGCAAAAAGATAAGTAGTGGATTTAAGAGCACTCAACTATCAGAAATCACATCCAAAAATTGTTCCGGAGTAAAAGTAGCGCCGCCACTGAAGTGAACTCAAACAAAACGAATCCAAGTGGATTCCAATTATTTCTCGAGTGGTTTAAACTCTTTTAATTCCACGTTCCGAGACTTACCTCGTTTGTAGTAAAGCTTATTTTGTGAGAGAATTCTAAACATTTCTGTAACGAACTTAGATTTCATTTGCAAGTTTTAAAGATAATAGATACGTATTTGAGTAATAGAAGATTACATCTTGGCTGCTAGTTCTATTGCTCTGTTCTATTCAAAAATTAAACCATTGAACTTGGTCGCATTTAGATTATCTACGGTTTTGTTAATTACTTATTTTATATAAGACTTTCAAAAGGTTTTTGTATAATGTTACTACCTACTTTGCACAAGTAAGAAAACTTTGTGACAGTGGATTTAGGATACGCATCTTATAAATTTGCCTGCATCCTACATTCTATTTCAAACGCTAAATCCTATAATACATTTGTGTGTCATAGGGGGAATGTGACATTATATACGAGTGAGAATACAACCCGGGACGGCTCAAGCACTGAGATCCCAGCATTCACGTCGATACAACACGACAGGCGTGCAGCTACGGCCTTGTCACAGGATTCCGTATCGAGTTATATACCTATACATACATGCATGTATAAGTAGTAGAACATCGTTAGATCGTAATGCAATGCAAGTGCGTGCATGATTTTAATGTCCTGTTACTTAAATTCGAAATGTAAGTATATATTTATGAAAGTTTCAATATTGTTTTAATTTAAAAACTGAAGCTAAAGCGGCGAAATGTTATAATATTAAATTATTTATATTATATTTTTTAAATTAAGGAACAGGCTTTTATCGTCCAAACATAATAAAAGACCCCAAACCGTGTATAAATTATCGCTGCTACAATACAACTTGCGTTATCTACTATCCTCACAAAAAGTATACACCCGAAAACTCAACGAAGCTTGTCGTATTGTATGGAACGACGCTGTTCAAAAGAAACCTTTCCTGGGCGGATGAAAGGGGACCCTGATGATACGTGTCGCGGCCCCGAGCGGCGGGGGACCAGACTGAGTGTCACCGAGGTTCCGAGTGAGTGGTCTCGAGTCCTCGCCTCGATCAATACTCGCCGTTTTTGCATTGACAAAAACCGATCGCCGGCCGATATGACAGCGTCTCGCTAGACCCAATTAATACGGTGCTCATTATCTCCATCTTTTTTGTGATGTCAGCTTCGTCCGAAGCCTGTTAATTGATTTTGACGGGCCCAAGCTCACGAGAAACGATAATTCCAAAACCGACAGTTCGACTTTATTCAAATGAAACCGTCGATAAGCTCTTTTAAATCGGTTGAATACTTGTTTTTTACCGTCAGAATTTTTTGTGGCCCCAAATGGGCGCAAGAAAATGTCGTTACAGTGTCAATCAATCTTAGGCATAACTTTGAGAAATGCTTTTTAATTGGATTTATCTGTTGGAGTGATAGATTTCTTTGGCCTGTCTGTTGAGTATGATTGGCTGCGATTGCCTTCAAAGACCTCTTCTTGACCTCGGTAGAGTGTTTCATTTCGAGCATTTAGATTTAAGTATTCATGATCACCGTGTCAGATCGCGGCGAGTCGCAAACAATCATCCCAGCAGGCGATACCTCCATCGCGAAGTTTCACACAGCCTCGGTGCCAGCTAGTTCGACACTAAATGTAATTTATGATTGAGAACTACAATAATTAACCGTTTCACCTCGCCCCGGGGGCACGGCGATCAACTGATGGATTGATAATATTACGCCTACATGCTAAAACTATCAATTGGTCTTTACAAGAGCGTAGGAAATCTACGAGATCATAAATCATGATTACGAGATGGATGGAGAACGGATGTATAAACAATTTCGTTCGGGCCCACGTACACACACGTCGGCTGTAAATTCAACCCGATTTTAAAACAGTGTTTATTCAATAAAGGCGTCATTAACGTGAAATTCGAGTCGTAATTTAAAACGAATTTCTCCATTAACGTTGTTGCGAGACAGGAAACCAATGAAATTGGTGTCTTGATTTACTTGATTCCAGTTCAAGGATTTCTTTAATTGCATCGAGACCACTTTCACTGAAGTATTGCTCTGGGGAACATTTAGTCATGATCTATAGATTGACTTTGAACTCGTGTTCCATTCAGGAGTGTAGTTACGAGTACCTATATGACCCCGACCTCGCAGCAGAGGAGATCTGCGTCACTGACTGAATAATTCTCGCGTTGAGTACTTGCTGTGTTTTCCGCCTGCACTCATGTTACGCGATACCTTCATACTCCCGCTGTACTCGAGAAGGATGTCGTACTCAAATTACTGCGAATGAAGATTTATTATAACTGTACAATGGCGAAAGGCGACAATAGGCTACAGTCACGGTCGGTGCAGGTGTTGCGACTGGGTGCATGAGATGCGGGCATTGTGCAGGTGTCTAGTCTACAGCTGATACCTAGTCTTTGTCTAATATTTCAACGACTAGGTACGTACTTACCGTCTCAAGTTTTCTTTGGAATTATTTGATAAAAATCTTTGAGATTACTCTTCTTATTTTTGCTTGTTAAAACCACTCAAATGAATGTTAAGTTGTTATTAATTATACATTGTTAGTAATTGTAAGCTGTTTTGAACATTAATTTGAATGGCGCTGAATAATGCAATAACGATCTAAATATGAATTTATCCTATTTGTGTGGCAGGTTAGTTTGTCGAAGGTAACAATAACTAGAATGTTTTAACAAGTGTGTAGGAGTCCCAAATTATATGCTATTGTCTGTAGATTGCTTTGTGTATCACAAATATGTAATATTCTATAGCTGCCGGAGTTCTGGGTTATCAATAAGTTTCTGCGGATACGATATTTTTTTGACCCACGATGATTCTTATTCTCTATGAATTTTATACATATAGATTATTCTATAGTACGCCATGTACTGAAAACGCAGTATGTTAGCTGCGGGTGGCCGGCGCAGACGCTGACTGGCGCGGTCACTGCCCCAGAATCATGACTGATGGCATATTACTACCTACTATTATTAGATTTATAGCGACACTAATATACAAGAGCAATGAGGTCACGGTCTTTTTCGTATTTTTAAACTGTTCAAGGCGATACTTTTAGTTGAAGGCCAGTTTTATTTTCTCTAGATTTATATTGTGATTTTTATGAAAGCTTTAGCGAGCCTATAATTTTAGTAGATCTTTTTCTATTAGAATAAGCTAAATATTTAAAAGAGAATCAGTTAAGTAATCACCAATTAGTGAAATCATCATCATCATTTCCAGCCACTTTTCATCTATTTTACAACTCCATGATTTGTAAACAATAATTTTAAAAATATTTCGTCAACAATATAAAAAAAATGAAACTTCCAATACCTTTATAATCGTAATGCGTTTGGTAGAAGCATAGACCACCCAAAGTCTATCGAAACTGACGAGTTTTCTTTACGTTTTACAGTTGCCTATGTTCTACTTCTATGTTCCAATACTTTAACAAAATATTTTTTCGTTCATGCTTTTAAAAAGATTTTCTATTGTTCAAGAAATACGCTTTTTGGTTACACAAAAACGGCGACGCAACATCAAACAGCGATTGTAAAGGTACGTACGCACGGTGCCTAATTATAATCAGTGTAAGCATGTTTTACAATGGCGGAACAATGCCGCATAAACCCGCCCGGCGAATGTTTTGTTCACATCCACTACGACTGTGTAGCGAAATCTCACATAACTTTAACAACACACGTTATTATGGGTTTTATAGAACGAGTAGGTAACATACTAAATGAGAGATTGCAAATGAAAGTGCGAATTTTTAACGTATATGCATCATTAAAGAAGGGAATCATGAAATACAAACAAGTATTTGATAACAGTGAAAAAATTATGATGTCGATTTTTCCATTTTACTTAACATAGTGGTTTGTAGCCAAGAACATAATGTTATAAAAGCTAAATCGTTAATGAAAAAAGGTAACAGATTAAGTAGATGACAGAGCGATGACGGCCGCGATGGTGCGCAGACGCATGTGTCCGTGAGAACCGCCCATAGCAGGCCAGCTGCCATAACCACAGAATACATAATAATAACATAACATTACATTGCACCATTTGCACACATTGTAATCTCAATTATCGTTATAGTCTCTCTAAATAGTAATGTTGCCAACTTGATTTACAATGTAATTAAATTAACAATATACAGTGATCGGCTCCAACTTCACTCGAGAATGTATAGCAAAGAAATCAAAGAGTAAATTTTACAGATAATTGTTAAATTAATCGTATTGTTGTCTTTAAATACAAGCTGAGCCTGGTCAGCCCTTTCGGTCGTTTAATATTAGATAATCACAATTTTACTCTTTAAGATCTGTATTGTACTGAAAACGCCGAATAAATGCTTACTTTGCTTTAAGAAGGCAATTACTCAAAACTTTTCCTTGAAATTAATAGATTTGAAACTCGCTGTTTATTTTGTGTTCTTTTTTCTGTCAAGTACTAAAAAATGAAAATTCAAAGAAAGGTACTTAAGTAATTCAAAATAATAAAAACATTTGAACATTTTTTAACTAGGCCATTAATAGATTTAACTTTCCGTTACAAGTGTTTATTTTAGCTTTATGTGTTCACAAATCCTGAAAAAACGACTGTAAAGTGTTGTAAAAAGTATCATTAGCAAAACGACTATCTCATGAGGGTACTATGTGTAAATTGCTGGCGTTTATACATCGTCAATTTACTCGAGTTGTCTTTATGAGCCGTTGAATATTACTGCATCGAAATAAATAGTGTTTGAATGCGACATTAACGCGACTAACGGCCACCAATGCGATACAATGTGTTATGTCATTGTTATGCAGTCTGTTCCTTTTACAGTCCTCTAACGGATAGCGCACAATGTTGTTTATACATTGGCTGTCTTAGTCTTAGCAGCATTTCAAAAGATGATATTTTTATTATTCCTAAAAGAGCAGATTTTTCCACCACTAGATTGTGTTTATCTTGTTCACGCAATAAATTGATAACTGGCCGACAATTTCTAGAGGATTGAAAAATTTACCATTAGTCTAGTCATAAATCCTGCAACCTGGTGTGGTCCCTATTTCATAAAAGTGAAAGTTAATTATAATGTCAATTTGGTGTTCGTTGCGGTGTCTGTGAGCAGATCAGTAAGTATATTTTCTAATTACAAAGTGTCTGAAGCAATGGACACCAAATTGTCACTGTAATTTTCAAATTGTCACGTTTATAAAATAGGGGTTTTTTTTATGGTCAAAAGGTTCACCCGAGGAAAGTTTAATATCAAATTTCAAGTTCAAAACTACAACTACATTTATCACTAATTTAAGTATTTTTAAACTAGAAACCTGACTGTATAGTCAGGTTAGCTACTAATTGAACTAACGATTTTTGAACCCTTCCATTGAATACTCCCATTTACAAAAGTCTGGGGTCAAAGAACAATATCCTAACTAAAGTATAAGGGGTAACAACAGGGTTCAAAAATCGTTAGTTCGACGAACGCAACGAAAGATCGTTGACACGAGTCACCAACTAGGTGAATAGACTCTGATATTGCTTTTGTTATCTGTAGTTATTCAACTTTTTTTCAACTCGTTTCCTACACACCAAACATATATAGCTCTCTGTTTGACCTCTTGCAATTTATTTTATTTGGCCAATCGAACACTAGAATTAGATAAGCCCAATTGCAATCAAGTATTAATAACCTTGTTAAAACTATTCATGCAACAGCAACTTCCTACGTCTATTCAGATTGATATTCCACTAATAGCAACTAACGAACACCATTTTTAGCCTTGCTAAGCCAGTAAAAGTGAAAATATGTTTCATATTCTATGTTTATATTTTTTTTACTCCTTGAATAAAAATATTCCAAGATAAACAGAGATGTAAAGCTGCCTTCGGCTAAACTATAATTGCATTTATGACCGCGGCACTTGTGGCAGCTAATGGGCTATTACATGGGTCTATTTAAGTTACCTGTGAGTGTGACGGTCGACTTTAGTCACCTAGTAAGTCGCTTCCAAAATTAAATCGCAGGTGATGGCATCGCTGTCGTCTATGTAGTTGATGGCGTAACCTAGATAACAATATGTAATAACGTAGTTCCAGTTTTGGCCACCGGATCTGATAATTTTGTTAAATCACCTGCGGCCTAGGCCGAATTGCCATTTACACGGTCGATTTTCGCCGTGCGGCGAAAGTTGTGCGATTTTAATCACCCATATAAATACCCCATAACTCCTGTCAATGCGCAGTTAAAGACCAATCTAAAAAGCAATAACTGCGATCAATATCTAACCAATCGCAAATATGTCGTGTGCGTCTGTCAGTCACACGCATGTCACTCTAAATGTGTCCGAACTCAATTTAAATCAAACCAAATTGATGCAAATGGCTCACTAACTGACCGTGTTACTAAATCTCAGCATTAGTTTTATTACGTCGTTACCACCAAATAAAAACCGTAAGCCTCATTTTAAATGCGGATTATAATATAAATTACATAAAATTATACGTTAACCCAAGCTATGGGAGTCTGGTCATCTAATTATCTTTGAAGCAATAATTATAATATTTAACGTTAGTTATGTTTCTTACATTGAAAATTTATTGTGCTTTAGGCATTGATTTCAAAAGGAAGGATGCGCCCATCCGAATGTTTTGCTTTATAATTCCTTCATACCAGCAAAATCAGCGACATCTTTTAGAACCTACTCGAACTACTGCCGTATTAGAGGTGGGCAGAAAAGATTACTGAAGTGAACGATTTAGTTCAATTGGAGTTAAGAACTATTTTTTAAATATTTTTATTATGGTAATTATATCAGTTTTTCAATGGTATTAAGGCCATAAATAAAAAGTTCACATAACAAAATCTCAATCATGTTTATTTCAAATTAGATGTTTTTGTGCTTTTTCTCAGCTATACTAAACTAATATTATAAACTATTAGTTATTTAATATAAAGAGATATATTATTAAATATAAAGAGGAAAGATTTGTCTATTATTTTGATTGTTTGTAATGCATAAACTTAAAACTGATCAGATTTTAAAATTCTTTCACATATTGAAAGCTTTTATCAGCGAGTAACATTAACAGTATTTTATTTAAAAAAAATAGAGATCCCTATGAAAATTGGAATAATGAAACGAACCCACAGTATATAATTTTTTTTCTAAAAAAAGAAATAATTTTCTTTTTTTTTAGAAAAAAAAGAAATAATTATTGATTGGAAGATGATGACATTCGTATCACAATCTTTATCCAACTTAATAATGACATTGTCAAAATTGATTATTTACATGCAAATTTCTCTTAAAATTTAAGCATCAATATAGGTACCTACCTAAGGTTTTTTAAAGGTATGTATAAAAAACTTTTTATTGATTAATCTTTATGTATAAAATCTATAAATTACACCGAAGCGAAGCGAGGGAGGGTCGCTAGTTGATTATATAAATATATTCTGTTTAATATGTCAGAGATACAACAGGGGATTATTTTATCCTAGGTTTTTACACAAGGAATAAATCTTAAAGCAAAGCTGCGGCCGGCCACTATACTGCATATCCTTACTATAATATTATAAATGTGAAAGTCTGTTTGTTTGTTTGTTACGCCTCCACGACTTAACTACTGAACCGATCATCATAAAATTTTACTTACACATTGTCAGGGGTATAGAGAAAGACGGTACATTTCATCCCAAAAAAAGTATTTTTCCCGAAGGAAAGCAAAAAATCTTTACACGCAGACGGATTCGCGGGCGGCTGCTAGTACTGCATTATTATGGGAGGCAGGAATTTCGTTTTCTGAGTTTAGTTATTTTGTTATACGCGTGAATGCAGAAAATATTTCAATCTCAATTCGCGGTATTGCCATTGCTTTCAGCTTCCGTAGTCCAGCTTTTGACATCTGTGTCATAAAAATTTGCAGAGCATATTCTTGCGTTTTAAGGAGGCTTGAAATAGGGCTCTTTTCGTTATTTTGGAATAATGCGACTCCATATTTCTTTACACACTAGATCATTAGGCAATCTGTAATTATTTGAATTGAAATGTAGGTAATGTAGTGTAGATATTAAATAAAAATAATTTTGCAGCGAATATGTTTCATAGGAGACATTTCTGTACGTAGTGTTCGTAATCTATCCTTACCATTTACTCTCGTTCTTGGAGTTAATTAGCTATGGAACTAAATGAACTAAAGATCTTATATGCGATTCAAGTGAATTAGTTCATTTGTATCATGATGACCCATCTCTAGTGCCTCGAACAATAACTAGTAATAGTGAAATCTTTTATACTTTATTAAAATTGTTAGACACGTAATAAAAATAATGTAAAGCTACTAACCTATGAAACGATATTCCATGAAACTTTTTAACCTTTGCATCATATTTTTTGCAATCTACAAATACACAATTCGGCATTTTTATGTCACGTCAATCACCATCTGTCTACCATAGTCTCCCGCGGATGACTGAAACGCGTTGGCCCTAAAATTGTACTTTTAGGGCCAACCAACTGGCGTCATTTCATAGTGACTTTGACCGGGTCCTTACGCTAGTAATATAATATAGTAATATAATAAGTCTATGGCTTTAGGTCTAGTTGCGTGCCAAGAATTCAAATAAAAAATGAACAATATGGATGCCCTTAATTTAAATAAGGGTTAACAGAATGGAATCTTTAATCACATATTTTGATGATTGCAACTTTATTTTTAGAATGATAGTTTACGTTTTAGTAATCATACGTTTACGAGTATAATTATTGAGATTTCTTTCAGGAAGTGTTTTATTACCATTTGAGGTCAATTCAGATTCCTATAATTCAAATACGCTAGAAAAAGATTTTGTTGGTAATTTGTTTATTATTTTGTTCACTTCACCGAAAGACTGAACACTTGTTAAATATTTACGTGTTAATATTCGACCCATATTCGTGACACACTTTTCAGATTCATGGCCATTTCTTCTTCTTCTCAGTGTCAAATTATCTTTAATTTTGTAAGCACTGAACGTTTCTAATAATAAATCGAGGAAAATAAGCGCATTCAAATTGTCACCATTATTTGTTACAGACATGCGGTGTTATTACAAAATATTTTAAACACCTGTTTAACTTACACTGTCTCTTTCAAACAATGTTGTCAAAAAAGTAACAGCATCAAATTTAAACAGTGTATAAGTGAACAGGTGTTTAAAAATCTTTTGTAACACCACTATAGTTTAGTTAACTAATTTATGGTTGAAAGTATTGTAATTGTTGAAGTCATCAATTTTCCAATGATCACACACCTTTGTAGAGATTTACAGAGCATTCAAGTTGATTCTATCATTTTTCCAAAATATTTAAATTGCGACAAATAGTTTTAAGGTTGAAACAACAATATAAATTATTACCTGAAACAATGGTCGCTGGTACTACCACATCCGATGACGTAATTTTCTTATTCAATGAACTTTTGATGAACTTTCGCATGAAAGTTCGATTCAACTTTCATACTCTTTGATCGTGAAGAGTGTCGATAGGACATGTTGATAGTCGAACGAGTGAGTGCAGCCTCCATAATCATATACGCTTATCAGATCAATCAATCTGTAACTTCAAGCTTGAAAACTACTTTCTTTATGAAGGTGAGGATACGATTTTAACTCAACATTTTCTTAAAGTTCTGTCATGTTATGTGATATTTTTTTGGAGCGGAAAGGTCCTTGAATGGCGACCGCGCACCGGACGATGCTCCGTGGGTAGTCCTCCGACAAGGTGGACCAACGATCCGGTGAAGGTCGCGGGAAGCCACTGGATGCGGGCAGCGCAGGACCAATCGTCGTGGAGATCCTTGGGGGAGGCCTATACCCAGCAGTGGATGTCGTGCGGCTGATATGATGATGTTGATATGATATTTACACGAGTTGACTTGGCAGGCGACTTTAGTCAATTTATTGACAATCGCTTGTAAAATCGAATCGCTTCCTTATTGAAATTATGTTTGCGATTAGATTTTACAAGCGATTGTCGATTAAAAGCGCTGATTGACTAAAGTCACCTGCCGAATTTCCGACCAAGTTGCTCCATGTAAATACCCCTTAAGCTCTAACTGGTAGATAGGTTGTCAGAAGGAAAGTACAACCTTGTAACTTGAAGCAATTTTATTTTTTATCTAACAGCTGGCCGGAGTAATAACGACTTTCTTGCGTTCACAGGGGAAAAAAATTCCAAACAATCCACGCAAACTAAATTGAAAGTTTCCAAACGCGAAGGGAGTGAATTCATTAAGAGTTACATGAAATCCAATTAAGCGACAGCAAAAAATAAATTGGCTCCTTCGTAGAAAAAATACAAGTCACAAAGTTGAAGGTTCATTTAAAAACGTGAAAACAGACTGTGAAATGTTTTTTGTGGCTAAAAGTTCAAAAGTACTTGCTAAATCTTCCCTACTTCGTGAAATTTTTAATATCTACAAGTTTTGTTTGGTTTCGTATTTAAATGTGGCGAAATACCTACTATTGAGAATATGAAAAAAAAAAACGATAATCGTCTACCTAACGATAAAACACGCCACACACACAAAGGGACCTTAATTTATTTTCAGAAACGTACAAATTAAACGATTCGTGGAAAAAAATTTGAATGAAAGAATTTATTAATGTTTTTTTGAACTGGATTGCCTTTTACTTTGAATTATTTTTTGCAAATCAAAATGAATACTTTTTAGAATTTTAATTATTTATTTCAGTTATAGGTAGGCATACATAACACGCTGTCACGCACTGAATAAATTTTGAAATAGCTATATATAAATGATGACTGGTAAGTCAGCAAGCCCCGATAAGCCGCTTACATTCGTCCCATTCGTGTCAGGTTCGATTAGCAGCCGGATTATGACAAGAATAACTGACATAAAGAGCTGTACTTTTATTTCAGGGTGGTTTTATTAAAAAAATATACCTGCGTAAGATAAATTATGACCTTAGACAGACACAGCGCTAACGAATTCCAACTGCAGAGTCGGTGACTAACTCCAGACTTTACGAGACGCAGATGGTCTGATTAGTCTGCATCATATCTACGACGCGAATTACGAAAATATCTATTTATCTAACTTATTTCAATTACATCGGGTTTTGTAGTTAAAAATTAAGAAATAAGTCTACTTTACACGAAATCAAGTTGCGGGAATAGCTTTAACAAAACGCATACATGAAAAATATATATAAATAGGAAACAAACTTTGTGATCTAAATTGCATTTTAGCAAACTGGTTTTTTCTTTAAATTCTGCCTCATTTAAAAATGAATGGTCAGTCAGACCTTTACGCAAATCAAATGTAACTAATAGCGAATTCAAAATGGCAAAACATCGGAGTGGAAATACATTCAAATTGATATTATTAGGGGCGAGGGATCGTGTGCAGCTAATGGGTTCCGTCGTCGGCGAGACAGGCCGGCTCGCGGCGGACATCAGCTACGAGACGGGCCTAACATAAGGGTGACAACACACTTGTCTAGCCCCTTTGTTGGAGGTATTCCTCGTAGCGCACCCATTTTGAAGCGCACCTATACTATTCCTCGAAACGCATCTAAATAGGTGCGCTATCAAAACATTACCTATTTAGGTGCATTTTGAGGAATAGTTTAGGTTCGCATCATTGGGTGCGCTTCAAAATGAGTGCGGTTCGAGGAGTTCGTGGGTCTTCTTTCACGGGGACGCATGCTTGAAGAGCAACTTTTACCAAATAACGGCGATTGCGAAGCCGATGGCAACTTATCTCTTCACGCTATGTTCGAATGCACGATTATCGGGCTTAGTAGCAAAAGGACCTATTCGCAAAATGCCCTGCAGTCGCATATTGCCTTATGCGTAAACGTGAAGACCCACAATAAGGTGTGTCTTTGATTTTAGAATTATTAATTGGTTGCATAGATACGTATAGGTTAATTAATGTCCTAGTAAAACTGTACTTACTGGTGTTTTGCTGGTTTATTAAGGGAAATAACAGAAAATATTAAACCATTTCAAAATTAAATTAAAATTGGCATGGATGACATGGGAAATATTAGGTCATTCATTACTTATGATATTGCCGATATTTTCATATACAGAGGAAATAATAACTTCGATTATTTAAAATATTTAACAATATCTTGATATTATATCGAATTACGACCGTTATAGCCAACTATTAGTAAAAATAAAGTCCTTATTAGCTTTCTTAACATTAAAAAAGATCTTGCAAGTGACTCTTTTTTGTGAGCAATTAAAGGATGATCGGAGGGGTTGTATAACTTAGCCAAAACTTATTTTTTTCGCTTATAGTAAATGGAATAAGTTAGCATAGTGTAGTACATAAAAGTCTTGTAAGATGAGTGTTAACGGTTGTTAAATGAACAAAGAAAGTGCTAGTATGAAAAATTCTCTATACAAATCGGCAATTTCATAGGTATTATTTGATTCAATATTGGATAAAGACTGACCAGTGACATACCACCCTAAGACTTGTAATTCTTATAACAATCTTATAGCTGACTTATAACGGCGCGTCACGCGCACGCCTCGTCTCACGGGAATATTAGCTCCACAAAAAATGAAGGCATGTTACTGCAGCCTGCGAACTTTATCCGGCCGCGTGTTGCTCTCCTTTTAGATTTATTTACTGACGCTTCGGGAGATGTTATAAAGAACGACGTGTTATCAGTTTACGGCGTTATTTTTAAGTTTTTTCTTAGTTCTTTTTGTTTAACTTGTTCATTCTGCCTTTTCATGAGATTTTTGGCTATATTTGGAGCTTTTTTAAACGGAACATTTACGTTTATTGTTTTTCAAATAAGTACTAATTAACTATAATATTCAATATCGATTCAGCAGTAGGTACTATCGACACCACTACCGCTTATTTACCACTCCTAACTAAGGTTAAAACCGCTTGCACGCCGCGCTATCACTAACAATATTGTTTATTAGATATTTCGGGTAGATAGCAATAGTCTAACTGAACAGGCATTCTCAAACAGCAAACTGGTATGTTATTTCTGTGGTCAAACTATTCGTGGTATGCCTGAGTGAGTCGAGTAGTCGAGGTGGGCGCGTCACGTCACGCACGTCAACTCCACGTCACGTTCACTCACGTCACGCTGCGGATACGGTACCACCCCGGGAAGATAACAATAACCTTCTAATATTATAATAAGTGAGCTGGTGGCAGATGTAATTGGTCCAATGCGGTATTTTCAGAGATGGTTATTTTTATTACTTAGCTGTGCCCGCGACTTCGTACGCGATAGCTTAACTTTGTACTATTATGTATTCTGTGACGATAGCTTCGAATATTTTATATATCAACACTCTCATGCTTGTATTTTTTTGGCCCCAGATAGCCCTTGTGTCCCTCACAAGGCGATCGCTTATAAGGCGGATATTGGGCTTGTATCCTTATCACCCAGCTGTCCGAGGCCGCCCCCCTCCTCCCACTCCCGGAGACGGATATTATAGTTAACAGAGTAAACATAAAAGAGGCGGACTTACTCAATCTTTTTGTCTCCTTACTTTCTCATTTGTCAAAAAACATTTTCTTGTAGATAGATGGATGTATTTTTGAAGTGAAAACTTCTTTACGCTTTACTGTAATGGGGAAAAAATGCTAAACTCACGTCAGTAAGAATCACGTGACCCTGTTTGAAAATTCGTAAGACGGATGTGACGGATGGAGAGTAAACAGCCGGCGGCGGAAGCATCCCCCTCTCTTTTTACGGGGCGCGGTGAAAATGGCGGCGCGTCATTTCAAGACGTTAAACACTTGTGTCACCATAGCAACGCGCTAATTTTTTAATTCAATGTCAAAACTCTAAATTTTCTGTCAAGCTATGGATAAGACTTTCGTACAATACTGTTCTATATTCGTAAATTCAAATGCAGAGTAAATTCGTAAGACGGCAATTCGTGCAAAATTATTCCCTAACCATTCCAAAATATCCAAAATGCACAACGTTAATATTCAAGTTTTCACTTCCGCCGGCACTCCCGGAGTGCAACCCGATTATTTTATTCAATAAACCACTGCATGTAATGCTACACACCAAAAAAATACAATAGTTTCCATTAAAAAATAAAGATCGATATTTACTTAAAGCACTTAACAAGTTGCTTCTAATCTTTTACTATCACATAATTATTATAGTAAATAATATTTAAATAAATAAAAAAGATAAAACACAGCGAAAATTTCACTCGCCTGAGTTTTACTTAATTAAGACACACACATTTAATTATGTTAATTTCAGTTTAGTTTCCATGTGTTCTATGATATGTGATATCATGTGAAAATTAACGAAATTGATTTAAATCACAAAAGTTGTTAAACAATGCTGATGACGATTCAAATATTTGTTTATCGGGAGTTGCTACGTTTATAGATAATTTATGTTAAGAGGCATATTACGTTTCGACTGTGATTTTTGCGTAAAATGGCCAATTTTGGGGTTCTCGGATCTCAGAAACAAAAATACATTAACAGTTTTGACTTATTGAATAGTGTAGAATAGCTATTGGAATAGTTCATAGCGGCCTCGCTTTTTTGAAAATTTGCTTAACTTTATAATTAAACCTGAAATTGCAGAGAAAGATTTTCATAAAATGCGCGAAGGTACTTTTTTGGGGTCATGGATTGAACTACTGTGCTAAACAAATGAAATTAAAAAAAATGAATATTATCTCTTATATGGTCGAATAGTTCATAGCGGCCTCGGAATTTTGAAATTATGTATGGAATATGTGAAAAAAAATCCCAATCAAAAACCATAAAACTACTAAAAACGCTCAGAATTAACTGTGAATTTCTCCTAGATACATAATTATTATTTCGTAAAATTCATATCAGAATAATCTTTACTTCAATCAAATTTCATACTTTTATTTGTTGTTTGTACTTGTTTTTCTTTCTGTGTATGTTCAAAGTCGACTCTAAGAAATCGTTCACCAACTTTAATTTTCTTTTCTAACTCTTTAACTTTCCAGTGTATCATCATATTACTTTTTGTCGCGAACACATAAATGTATTTAGTAGACCCAAAGGTTTCTCTAGGTTGTAGCGCTAAAATCCATCAAAATCGAAATTTCGACGAAAAAATGTGATAGGGCCCTTAACAAGTACTTTTATTAAATAACTGACACTATAAAACTTTGTATTGTATAATAATGTATCTTCAACAACTTTGTAATAATTTTATGTTGGATGACTAAAGTACTTACCATAGCCAACACTAATGGTCCAATAAAACATTGCACAGTTTCATATTGCAATAACCCTAAAGATTTAGTAATACCTATTACTTTTTGAATTGGTTTAAGGTCCTGTTTACGACTTTTAAATTAAGAAGACACTCATTAAAAAAAGGTTTGTAGCATACTGAGATATACGGAAACAGAATTTAAAAGTTAAAAATCTTTGATTCCATAGCATTTCGAAAAATTATAATGGTGTAGGAAACTAAAATTCTTACTTATTGAATACTTAATACATCTTATTAAAGTTCGAATACTTACACTAGTTGTGTTATTAGTAATTTAATAGTTGATTTTAAGCTTAGGAACCTGCAGAACGAATGAACGAGTGTATTATTTAAAAATGAATGTCGCAAAACTCGCAAATGGAACAAAACTTATATAGATAGTATATTTGATTAAGTCTTGACATTGTAGCATGAAATTTTCAGCGAAATCTATCGTTACTCAAATCTAAAGTAACTAAGTAAGTATGATGTGCAATAAAAGCGCTGTTGTTTGTGAAAGGTTTTTAACCGCAATGAAATTGGACGCTTTCAACGATCGCACGTCAAAATGGCGACACACAATTAAGCCAAAACACGGAATCCAGCAAAGGCTCAGCCAGCCAATTACGGTCGGTTGAGTCGAGCCGTGAGCCAACTGCCAGACTGCCAGACGGAGGCAGGCAACGTTGCCAGACCTCTCCCCAATCTAGGGCATGTGTCATGGGTTATAATAAAGTCAAGCAATGAAAATAATATGTATTAGTCACAATATACGGAGAGCCTTAAGAGCTCATTCTGACGTTCTTTATACTTCGAAACCGACTTGAAGATGCCTCCAGAACTACTCAATTGTCTTCGATCGATTGTATCCAACCACGATCTCTCTTTATACGTTATAGCTAAGCCGATAATGCGCGTTATAAAGGATAGGGACTGTAAAAGACACAAAGCGACTGTTGAGAAAAAAACCTAATATCGATACACACAACACAATTTTCTCCTGACAGTAGTAAAACAAAAGTAAAACAGTAAATAGACGAGACAGAAATATAAAAACATATAAGCTTACAAACCTTAAAGCTATAATCCTCCACACGCGTGTAGTAGAGTTTATTTTTTAAGAGCAGTTTTATTTTTACAGGAATAATAAAAAACTTCAATTAATATACTGTAAACATCGTGCCTCTACTGTATTAGATAAAACAAAAGATTGAGTGCCATCCTCATACCTCGACAACTGTCAATACTCTGTGAACTAGAATTCAACAAGATAAACACGTAACAGCTCTCTGCGTGTGCTTGTAAAAACTAACCTCAATACATCGTTTCCCAATGGTATTGTTATTAATGTCTATTCATTAGGCGAATGAAATATTTATGAATGTACTCGCCGCTTTAATTCGCCGATCGCGCACGCTCCGCCGACGACACTTACCGTTATTATTTATTCAACTATGTTTGCTTAAACTACAGTTTAAATACCTAGTAACAGTATTCCGTCTTCATACAATCGATCGAAAAAAGGATTATGCCGATTTTACTATACAAGCTAGGCCATGATGCGCTTTGATGAAATTACCAAAATATTATAGTAATTTTATAGTGATTGCGTGGGAAGAATATCATTAAAATATAATGCGGGAAAAAGAGAAAGAGAAATCTCAAGGAGCCGTTTGGGGTTACATTTTCCTATTATATGACATTTTGTTATCTACCCCTTTTTGACATGACATGAGTCTGTCACAGATATGTATGGTTAATGCGCATCATGGCCCAGAATGCGGCATGATCCTTTCTCGCTGCAGAACCAAAGTCAAAATAAGAATCAGCTTATTATGCATTTTTAAACTCATGGGATGGGTGGCAATTAAGCCCTAGTGTCTAAACTTATAATTTTTTCAATCAGTTTGCCTGTAGAATTATATACGGTGAAACTCTGTTATTAGCTAAGTGTAACTTATAAGTATTTTAAGCATGATTGTAGCAGCAATAATGCTCTAGAGTTTCCTAATAAATAAATAATAATGTCGATACATAACACTGTGAATAATGTGATATATATTTATGCAACTCCGTGCACACTTCACGAAAGATATCTTCTATCTGTGTCACTGCAGGTATGAAATGGTTTTCATGTGAAATAAATTATTGTGTATGCGTTAATCACTTCCATTTTGTATTTCAGCGTAAATACAGGGTGCTAATAACTCGTTTACTGCACGTTTTCTCGACTCTCGTGGCGTTTTTCGTCGGCATTCGAATGATTAATACACTGTCGTTAACTGAAAGGGGATAAGAGAAAAACTCGTCACTCAGGGTTATCACTTGATAGAGATTTAGAAACCGTGTTTTCTTGTTGGAGATAAATACATTTAAACACTGTTTAGTTTTAAAGTTGTCACGTAGACCAGCAATGATACCTATTAGTAAACAGCTCCGTGGCGTAGTGGTTTAGCGCCTGGCCCAGCGATTGCGTAAGTTAAGCAACGTTCGCAAGGGTCGGTCATGGGATGGGTGACCAAAAATTTACTACAGCGAACTCCTCCGTGCTTCGGAAGGCACGTTAAGCCGTTGGTCCCGGCTACATTTGCAGTCGTTAATACCCACCAATCCGCATTGGGCCCGCGTGGTAGGTTATGGCCCTTCCTCCTCACCTATAAGGAAGGCCTGTGCCCCAGCAGTGGGGACATCAAAAATGGCTGATGGACAGTAAACATGTCTGAAAAAGGGTACCTACCATTATTTTATTATTTTTGACTACTTTCCGGAAAATGAGTTGGTAAAGGCGAATTACTTTGGCAACCCTAAGACTCACCTCGGATGCATTACTGGCATTACGAACGCTACCAGACCAAAATTATGGCTGATTCAGAGCCGCTAGCAAATATATAGGCATAAACACACCTAACGGTTAGAACGGTCAAAAATAACCAAGAATGGGTTAGAATCTAACCCATTCCTGGTTCTTTTTGACTAAAGTGGAATTAGATAAGGCGTGGCGTGGATCACTCTGTGCGTGCATGCCAAATTAATTACCACAGTAGGCCTGAAAAATAAGGCAACGTATGCACGGAACTCAAATAAGCCAATTAGAACGACGCAACTGCGTCACAGTTAAATCAAATGAACTCGGCCGGTTATAAACAAGGGGGTATTATTGATACTCGTATCTTTAGAAAGGGTTTTACTGTTATGTAAAACTTATTTCGAATTCCTTTTTATATTGGATATAATTCTCATACTACTGCTTTCTGCACATCTATTATGGAATCAAAGCGATGTAAACTGTGTGTCCAAATGTCTGTTTATTTGTTACTCGTTTTTAGGGTTCCGTACCTCAAAAGGAAAAAACGGAACCCTTATAGGATCACTTTGTTGTCCGTCTGTCTGTCTGTCTGTCCGTCCGTCCGTCTGTCTGTCAAGACCCTTTATCTCGGAAACGCGTGGAGGTATCGAATTGAAATTTAAACCATATACTAAGGTCTACGGGCCCTTGAAGCTGTAAAAAAATCAAACTTCTAAATTAACGTAAAAAAGAGATACTGCCGTTTAGGGCGCAAAAAACGCATTTTCGATACTCTCAAAGGAATCAAAATTCATAGGGTACTTCCCGTTGACCTAGAACTATGAAATTTGGCAGGTAATAGCGTCTTATACTACACTTACAGGAATAAATCTGAAAACTGTATATTTGTAATTAAATCATAATAAAATATGGTCATTAAAATACGTAATTATTAATCATCTTGGTGAAACAACGGTATGCGCGGCATTGCGCGGTCATAGTTTAACTTCTAATTACTTTTGGATTAATCGCGCCACTAATTCTTTTAAAAATATCAATATTTATTATTATTAATTATTCAAATCCTTTCAAATATTGTTATAGTTAATTACTTTTAAAAATAAAATTAAAAAGTAATGAATTTGGCTCTAAATATTTTCGCAACATGGCGGTGTGTCACGTTGTATGACAGGGGGTCTTCTTCTTCTTATTTTTGTTTTGGCAATCTACTTTCTTCTTGGAAGTAATTTTTGCCAGTGTCAAGTGTTGAATAGTTCAGTGGTAGATTGTTTCAGTTTACATTAAAATGCGGGTGCATCGCATTCCAATGTTGCTTGGAGCATTTGGCACCAAGTATAATCAAGACAGTTTACTCGGTAAGGTCAGCCGAGGTAGCCACCACTACAATAAAAGTCTCGGCTTCACACAACCAAAGGGTCCTGTTGGAATACACCCATTTTCTCTAATAACATTGCGATAGATAAAACCATTTCACAGAACATTATACAGTGTACTATTGATATACAGCGCCATCTGTTGACAATCAACAGTACTTGTATTTTATACAGGTGCGGTGGGTTTGTAATTATTTTATTTTTTCTCAAAAATGCTTGGAAATTCGAACATTATTTTGACAACCTTCTTCGTGCTAAATCAGAGTTTACGGACAGACCTAAACCGCGCCGTCAATATTTGTATGAGAATCCATTACTAACGTGTTATAATGGATTTTCATACAAAATTGCCGGCGTCTGTCCAGCAATGTTTCTATTAAAACTCATTACACACGTGTAATTCAGAAATGGAGCGAACTTTTCAATTAAACACAAATATAGGTATCAAATGTCGCCTTGATGAGCAAGCACATTCCAAATTTTTTTTAATATTCGGTATACTGGTATCACGTGAAAGGCCTTGATGAGCACATTCCAAAAAATTGAAAAAAAAAAAAACGAAAAAAAACTGTTTTGGTGCAATATGGGTATCAAATGAAAGACCTTGATGAGCGCATTCCAAAAAGATAAAAAAAAATAAAAACGAAAAAAATTTTTTTTCAATACCTATGGGTATCAAATGAAAGTTTTTTGAAAAGTTTTTTTGGAATATGCTCATCAAGGAGCATATTCCAAAAAACTAAAAAAAAAATTAAAAAAGAAAGGTAATTTTTTTTTGCAATATGGGTATCAAACGAAAGGCCTTGATGAGCACATTCCAAAAAAACTGAAAAAAAAAAACAAAAAATATTTTTTTTTGCAATATGGGTATCAAATGAAAGGCCTTGATGAGCACTTTCCAAAAAACTGGAAAAAAAATGAAAAACTGGAAATAAATGAAAAAAACCGGATTTTTTTTTCAATATGTGTATCAAATGAAAGGCCTTTATGTGCACATTCCACTTTCCATTTTTTTTTTCAATTACTGTAAGTATTTTAAAATTAAAATAAAAAGCTTAAAACTTTTAAAACTAAAAAGTTAAAAGTTTAAAAGTACTACACAAGCCTTGGCCGCAACTAGGCATTGATGGACTAACGTATGTTCTTCAATGCCTGTCTTGAGTGCCGCTGCAGTAATGTACTATTCCATTTCAAACTTCGCCCGTGGTCAATTCTTTGTCGTAATCCCTGGAAGGGTTATTTTCTACGTGGCGACAAAGGATTTCAAATGGTTATCTATATATAGCAGTCTGCTGAACGGATTTTGATGGTATTTTTTTACAGTTTGGTAGCTTGGAGTCCAACTTATAATCTAAGCAATTTTTCACATAATTCCGGTAGGTAGAACCTGGGATAAAGCTTGAACTCTCCGTAGTACAGTTTTCATATAAAAAACTAATAACTACCAACCACTTTTATTCAAAATATTTCCTTTGTACCGACACAACTTTTCTATAGCTTTATTTTATGTATAGATGTAGGTCTGTACGGAACCCTCGGTGGGCGAGCCCGACTCGCACTTGTCCGGTTTTTATTCAAAAGATAATTGGATAAAATTTTGCAACAGAGATATTCTTTAAAAAGAATACTGGCTATTTTTCTCAAAAATTGCCATGGGAAACGAAATTCATGGTCCAAAAACTAGTCCTAGTGAATGTTTGGAAGTTTAGATGTTTGGATGTTTGTAACTCAATCACGCAAAAACGGCAAAGTGGATTGGGATAAAATTTGGCACACAGTTGTCATATAAACATAGGATACTTTTTATCCCGCTCAACCAATGATTCCCTAGGATTTTTTACTGTCCATGCGGACGAAGTCGCGGGCGGAAGTTAGTAAGTGATAATTTGTTAGCTTGCCCTCGTTTTACCCAGGCGGCAGATGCCGGACTCAAACGCATACTCTATCACACTACAGAAAAAAAACCGGCCAAGTGAGAGTTCCTTACCATACCATATTATGGCTCCCTGTTTTACTAAAATTTGTATCTACAAAAACTTTTCCAATTTTATAAGTTGATCGACTTTTACTCAACAACTTGTAAAGCCTATCTATTAATGATAGATGTACTACAGTCCTGAATTTTTTCACGTATCCAATATCAACCATTTACTTAGTAAAGGGGGAGGCGGGGGATGGACACATGACTCTAACAAAATTTTGCATTTTAAAGCTTTTATTTTGCAAACGAATCCCTGAATTGAAAAGTGGTCATCACAAACCTACAATATTTTTGAAAGACCTATCCTACGACACCCCACACTTTGACATTGATGAGAAAACTGTGGACAGAACAGACGGACATGGCAAAACTATAAGGGTTCTTCGTTGATTTAACTACGGAACCCTAAAAAAGAAACACAAATAGTGCCTTCTCAACGTATTCTTACAACTAATGATGCTACTTTTAATAAAAACTGAAAATATGGCCATTGCTCACTTATTGTCGATTACATTATGAAGTATTTTTAAACTAACGACGTCGGTGGAACGTGCCAAGAATACTTGATACCTAATTTAGTACTTTATTATGCCATCTTGCATAAACACATTTATATGAAATCAAGCAGTTGAACTTATTATTCGATATAATTATTCATTGGGGTCGTGAGTCGGTAGTTTTCTTCTATATTTAAATGATTCATCATCATCAGTCATTTTAATGTCCCCACTGGTGGGGCACAGGCCTTCCTTATGTGTGGATAAGGAGGATAGGACATAACCAACCACGCGGGCCCAATGCGGGTTGGTGGGTATTAACGACTACAAATGCAGGCGGGACCAACGGCTTTACGTGCCTTCCGAAGTACGGAGAAGCTCGAGATAGTAAATTTTTGGTCACCCATCCCATGACCGACCCTTGCGAAAGTTGTTTCACCTACGCAATCACTGGGCTAGGCGCAATAACACTACGCCACCAAGCTCCTCATAAGTTATTATAAGTTATTAACAGATATTAATTGTGAATAACAACAATTACTTTCATAAGCTAAAAACAAAACCTACCTATTGTTAGAAAATCTAAAATTCAAAACTATAATGTCATCTTTTTTATTTTTGTAGGTATTCCCCTCAAAATAGGATGTCTTAAATTTCATTTTTATTTTCTTCTAAGTTTGGATAGTAATCGTTAGCATAACGTCACGGAACAGTGAACCTCTAAAATACATGAAGGGTTGCTTAAAAAACTTTGCTCCCGGAGCACGCCCGGAGCTTCAACGCCGCCATCAGATTTATGTCAACGTCACCTTTTATACTTCGACGAAAATGCGATATTACAATCTTCCCATGTAAGGTGAGCTTTCCACTAGAACTACGAAGCGATATGGTAGTTGAGAAAAAAAATTCGCCAAATGTCTTGATGTCTTGTTTGTCTAAATGAAAGATTACATTAGCTAGGCATAATAAGGCAGCTAGGATAGAACCAGACTATCTACAAAAACTCGACTTCACAAGAGACGAAAAAGTTTATTTTTCTTAAAACAATTTCATTATTTTTATGTCTGAACATTTACTGTATTGGCAAATAAGGTGTTTAAGTGTATATCAAGAAAGCTTCATTAGTTTCATATAGCTAGTATTAGTTAAAATAAGTTACTTAGGTAATACTTAGTGGTATTTTCCCATAACTCCTTATTTAATGCGAATTTGAGGTATGTAACTGATTAAAGAAAGCGATGCGTAAATTAACCATAAAAAGAACTGCTTTAAAAAGTCAAAATCGCCAAAAGTGTAGATGATGTTGGTTCTTAAGCGTCAAGCTGTTTTTTTTTAACTCGAAAATCGAATTTATTGTTCTGCCATCAAACCTTCGAATAAATGCAAAAGGTATTGTTTTACCTTACATTCTCTTTCAGTAAATAATTCGTACACATGCAAATGAAGTATAAATACCATGATATATTTGTCATACAATATACTATTCATTTCTCGCTTAGTTTAGCTTCCTCCCTCAGTTTAGCTGGTAAGCTGCCCCACAAAGTTTTCTACATACACGCCAAAGGCACGCGTGTCACGCATTTCTGACGCTGTGATGCGCCATCAATATAGCTTTTATGTGAATATCCATAAGGTTGGTTTATGGTGGCAAGCTGCCACGCGCCTGACTGTGCCTGGATTGGCAATTAAGTGGCATTAACTAACTACGTGCGCCGGACACGAGGCGGTAGGTGATAAAGAACAGCCATGGTTGATTCCATTTTGCACTAGAATATAACATAGTACACTTTTATAGCCAGGTCGGCTGCCCTAAACCAAATTCAAGTATCACATTCCAGACAAATTTTACAGGAGAGCTTAAAAACGTTATTTAGTGTTTTTATTGAAAAAAAGTGAAATTCTGAACACTAAATTGCTAAAATATTATTGGTATTTAAAGTAAAAACTTATGTCTGTAAAAAAATAAGTTTTAATATCAACCTACATTTTGACGAACGAAAATAGTGTTCGGCGTAGAAATATTAATTATTGATTTGTCAATAATATTCTACGCTATATACAAGTAACTTGAGATTCTTTAGTAGTATTTTCGTAGATACTTGTTTTCAGCTTTGCCTAGAGCCATATAATATTTCACTTACAACTTTATAATAAATACATAGAAATCAAGTATCTGCTAATCTATTTTGAATACAAGTATCTTGATAAGACTTGCTTGTTTTTAAGTTAGAAACGGGAAATATACTTTGTTTTAGCGTAGAATTTGCAAACGGAAAAAGATACTTGAAACAAATAATTGGCTATATTCTCCGAATTAAACCGAATTTTACTAAAATATAAAAATGCTAGATGCAATTTGCTTTGTTTAAACAGAAGACGAAATAAAAAACTTTTTTTGGAAACTGAGTTACTTGACTTCTGCGAGGGGCAGCCGAGGCAAAGAAAGGCATTTGGTATCAACTAAATGTAACTTATACACAAATTTAACTTTAAGCTGCAAAGTTGATAAAATTATAAAAAAAATATTTGCTTGTTTGTGAAATGTTTTAAAAGCTTAGTATAAACCAGTCTTAACTTACCTTACTCTTTGACTTACTCACAACTCACAAGGGACTAAAACAAAAATTTGGCTACGTAAAAATGCTTTTACAGCCAAGGTTAAAACCAGAACGAAACCATTCGTCCAAAGTCGCGTCCATAACTAAGTGATAACGCAGCAGCGCACATTATGCAACTACCCACATTAGGGTGTTTCATCTGACAATTTATTTTTTTATTTTTTGCAACCGGTTGATTTCTTGGTCCTACACACGTAAAAGCTGCGTATATAAAATTTCAACCAAATTGAATGGTGTTTAGAGGTTGCACACTTTGATCACTTTTTTAAAAGTAGTGAAAATTCAAAAAAAAATCTGACCTTGTGCCATTATGTTTGCCAATTGATTTTTTCGTCTTCTGCAGGTAATAGAACATTAAGATGGGGTCTAAAAGAGGAATTTGGTTACTCGACAAAGTGCCTAACGCAGATTTTTTAGGAGCTCGGCTCCCTTCAAAGGAACAAGTTCTCTTAGTATTCATGTTTCATCACAAGGAAATGAAAAAAACTACTTCAGATGCTGCCATATCCACCAGTTCTAAACTACAAGAGGTGTGGAAAAGAGCTACTATCCCGGTAAAAATGGAGCACAATATACGTAATAATATACTGAAGCTATACAAAGAGTATCAGAATCTAGGTAAAGAGAAGACGAGAACAACTGACAAAGCAAAAATCAAACGGCAGATGTGGAAAGATGATCTCGCTGAGCTTTTTGACATTTCCCACCAGAATGTGATGGACATGAGCAACGTAGCACAAGAAGACAAAGATTTTCTTATTTCACAAAGAGAAGATCGAATGAGTTCGTCAATGGCTGGAGCAGACAAGATTTTCGCCTCAAAAATAAAGAAGAACCTAATAAAACAAGACAAAAAAGACTCATATAAGAAAAAACATTACGAAACTATCACTAAATTCAACAAGACTGTTACACTAAAAGACTCGTCTCCATCGTCATCACCAAGTGACGAAGAGGTCGGATTTTTGCCACCAGCAAAAAGAACATGTTCTAAAACCACCAGAAGTACTAGATTGACGGACTTGATGGTACTTGATAAGTCAGTTACGTCTACATGGGATAGAGAACAGCTCTCTGTTAGACAAGCGAGCACTTCATTTATAGCAGCTGCAAAGGCCCTTGGCCACGATGTGTCACAGATTTCCATATCTCCATCTACCGTACACCGAGCTCGGGCAAAGAACAGAAGTGAAATGGCAGAGAAAATCGAACACTCGCTCTTTCAAAACCCTCCAAAATTAGTCTTGCATTGGGACAGTAAACTATTGCCTTCAGTTGCATATGGGCAAGTCAAAACTTTAGAAGACAGAGTTGCAGTTTTAGTTACTGGCAAAGACTTCGAGCATTTGCTTGGCGTACCCGTTGCTCCAAAAGGTACTGGAGAAGAAATGGCTTTAACAGTCATTAAAGAGGTGGACCGATTAAATCTTCGAGAACATATCATCGGTCTCTCTTTCGACACTACAGCTTCCAACACTGGTCTTAGCCAAGGAGCGTGTATTCGAATCGAAAAAGAGTTTGGCCGAACATTGTTGTGGTTGGCGTGTCGCCATCATACCCACGAGTTGATACTCAAAGGAGTGTTTGAAGAGTGCAACCGCATACCGTCAAGTGGTCCTGATATTCAGATCTTTCGTAAGCTGCAAAGTCAGTGGATTTCTATCGATAAGACGTCATATACGACAATGGTCGATGAAGAATTTCCCGTGCAAGGCTTCTTACGAGAACAACGAGTAAAAATGGTAAACTACTTACAAAACGTCTTAAAAGAGGGAAGTCATCCAAGAGAAGACTACAAAGAGCTTTTACAGCTTTCGCTCCTGTACCTCGGAGGTTGGACTGGAAACGACTTTAGTTTCAGAATCCCTGGAGCTCTTCACCAAGCAAGATGGATGGCAAAGGCCATCTACGCACTCAAAATTGCCCTTTTTGCTCGCCAGATAAATATTCCTACACGCGATTTAAAAGGAATAAAAAAAGTAGCCGAATTCGTCAGCCTCGTATATGTTCAGTTCTGGCATGAGGCGATGATAAGTCGATGGGCTCCAAAGAACGATTTGGATATGCTACAGCTTCTGAACTTATACCCAGATGAAGAAGTGAAGAAAAGTGCTATCACAGTCGCAAAAAGACACTTGTGGTATCTTTCAGAAATAAACGTAGGTCTGGCTTTTTTGGATGAGCGGATTACTGAAGATGTGAAAAAAAAGATGATGGAAAATTTAGAAAAACCTGCAAGGAAAAAGGAAATGAAAAGGTTGGAAGGTAAAAACCTAGGATTTGAAGATAAAGACCTAAGCCATTTTGTCACCAGCAAAACAAGGACGTTTTTTGAATTGTTTGGAATCCAAGACGCACACGAATACTGCAGTGATTCTATTAGAAGTTCTGTAAATGCTCTAAAAGTGGTAAATGATACGGCAGAAAGGGGAATCGCTCTCATAAAAAAATATAATGAGTCGGTAAGGGATGAACAACAAAAGCAGTTTTTATTAAGAATTGTTGAGCATCACAGAAAAGCTGTCACCAAGAGAACAAAGGAAGGCATTGCATCGTTCATAGTTAATTAGTAAAGATCTAATACTAGTTTGTACTCTGTTTGAAAGTATTGTTAGTATGTATTATTTAAAATTTCTAAGTTCCAGTTTTCGTAATAAATATAATTGAAATTCAAAAATCGTCTTTTTTTCTTACTTTTTGAAAACTGTTCAAACTGTGCAACCTCTTAAAGTGATCCAATCTTCTTGAAATTTGGCACAAATGTCTATCACATAACATAGACTCGGGGCGCAAGCGGTAGTAGCAAAAAAAATTACATATTTTTTTTTCCATACAAATGTGAAACACCCTAACCCACATACTATCTGAATGGTACAGTCGCGCCCACTCGCTCGCCACGTAATATTTCAAGGGTTCACACTGAATAAATCTTGCAGATAGTGCAAGGAAGCCGTACACGGGCACTGCTCCTCGACTACATGGACGGAAATTATTTCGATATAGACGCAACTACGTCACATTATATGACAGTAGTTACCGGTTTATACGGCGGCTGTTGGTAAGGGGACATTATTATGGAACAATTTTTGATGAAAGAGGTCCCTTCATCAAAAATTGTTCCATAATAAGGTCCCCCGACTGCAATGACACTTGTTGTTTAACTTTTTAGTTCGTTTTTGGCAGGGCAGTCGTGTTTTTAATATTTTTAAAGTTATTTATTTTGTTTGTTTGTGTATGAACCCTAAAAACAATACACTCTTCTTCTTTTGGGCAGTCGTGTAAAAACAACGAAGCCTTTAATGTTGTGTAGTGCGTGCCTATACAGGTGTGAGAGCCCTATGAAGCCGGCCCTTACTCGGTGCAGTCATTAGAGATGCCGACAGTTGGCAACCACGGGCGCAGACGCGACACTACTTTTGAAAAAACTACAAGCCAACACCTACAAACACAAGTGCTTTGACCTTATATCAATCTACAAGGAAAGTCTGACATGTCATGTGGTTTACGTAGTAAGTTGATAAATAAGTAGAACAAGTTTATGTTGCCAACTTCCCAAAAAAATGAGATTTATTGCAGATAAGTTTTCATTTTCAAATTCAGTTTCTTTTCCTCTGGAATATTTTTCGGGCACCATCTAAAAATTATAATTGGGTCAATCAACTTTTAATTGTCCTATGAATTTTCCTGTCCACAAACATAAAAGTATATAATTCCTTGAAAATAAATATCAACTAACTTAAAAATCATGGTTTGATTAAATGTGATACTTTATTTATCATTTTGGTAAAAGAAATAAATATGTTGTTTACATATTTAGAGGAGCTCGGTGGCGCAGTGGCGCCTGGACCAGCGATTGCGGAGGTTAAGCAACGTTCGCAAGGTTCGGTCATGGGATGGGTGACCAAAAATTTATTATCTCGAGCTCCTCCGTGCTTCGGAAGGCACGTTAAGCCGTTGGTCCCGGCTGCATTTGCAGTCGTTAACACCCACCAATCCGCATTGGGCCCGCGTGGTGGGTTATGGCCCGTCCTCCTTATCCACCCATAAGGAAGGCCTGTGCCCCAGCAGTGGGGACATTAAAATGGCTGATGGACTTACATACTTATTCGTATTTTAACGGTTGTTGAGAGAGACGTCGATGTCCCCTTTATTTGTATGTGATGAAATGTCCACTAGACAACCTATATAATACGAACAAATATGTAAACAATAGATTTATTTCTGTTACCAAAATGATACTTAAAATCTTAAGTTTAAGTATTTATAAGCTAAACTATTTTCTTTATTTTTTATTTCAAGATAACACACTTTTATGTTATAAGTTGTCCAGTGGACATTTCATCAAATTCATACAAATAAAGGGGACATCGACATCACTCTCGACAACCGTTAAAATACGAACAAATATGTAAACAACATATTTATTTCTATTACCAAAATGATAATTAAAGTATTACATTTAACCCAAACCATAATTTTTGAGTTAATTAGTTTTTCTTTTTTTTCATATAATAATGTCTGACAAATAGGCAAAGGGCAAATACAATATGTTGTTTAACTGATTGATTTAAATTTTGTTTAAGTGTTTTAATTTTCTGGTAACAAAACTGTTATATTACTTTTACTTAACAACGACATAAAGTATTACTGTTAATTTGAGGGAAACCTATTATTAGCTATACTAACTAACATGTACCTAATGTTAAGTAATTTTGTTAATACGCTGTTGGTTTTCTTAATAAAGTAAAAAAAAAAAAAAAAAAAATAATTGATATTTATTTTCAAGGAATTATATACTTTTATGTTTGTGGACAGGAAAACTCATAGGACATTAAAAGTTGATTGACCCAATTCCTTATTAATAGTGCCTATGTAATTTCCTTCGTTAATCCTTTTGAACATTAATAACAAATTCTTTTTAATCCAACGCTGCAGTCGCGCAGGTGTTTCCCATGTAAAAGGGTATTCATTTAATAATCCCTTATTAATTTGGGATCGGCGCGTAATGCGTCCAGCGCACGCCCTCATTCCCCGGGATAGGGGATCTGTTGATATTTCATCATTATTCACATCAGGAAACCACAGTAGTGGTTTGGGGATTAATTTCATGCTTTAGACCAGGGATACCCAAAGTTTTAGGAGCTAGAGACCCCTTTTCCAAAATGAACTGATACCGCAGACCCCCATAGCCAAATTACTTTAAAAATCCTATCAAACATCAAGTGAAATTAATAATAATCATCATAAGTTTATGTTGACCCCTGGAAAACCGATTCATTCGACCCCAATAGTTCGACCGCTTTGGGAATCCCCGCTTTGAACTCTCGGGAGCCAGATGATTTTGTATGTTGGTGACTTACAATCTTTTTAATAAGACGCCATCCTGTTTGTTCTGTTTGTATTTTTCTGTGTCGTGTGTAATCAAGTTTATTATTGTTATCATTTATAAGTTTGGCCAACAACGTACGATTGGATATTAAAATTTATTTTGCAAGAATTTGAAAGGCGTCGTGAACTCGTGATTCAAACTCCAGGAAGAATTTTACTATATCTACGTGTTTTATAGTAATTTCATTGTTTCTTAAAACAAATGCTCTACCCATATCTATTAACACTGTATTATTAATCAGTCTAATTTCAAAATCGCTGTTTACTTCCTAACAAAAATAAAAAAGCATAAGTAATTATTTTATGAAGGCATCTGCAGACTTGTCGGTTGGGTGGTGGTTTACCCCCTGATAACGTAACTCTGTTGTTAACAGTTCTCGATTGAAACCGCAGTTACATTGCTGCTTTAAGGAAGGTAGTTGTCATCGCACATTGGTTCTAACTAAAGCAGCAATGTAACTGCGATTTCCGTCAGAGTTGATTGCAACAAAGATACAAAAGCAGGGGCTGGTGATCTGCAATCCGATCGGTGAGGCGTCGGCGCAGGTTGTCAGCTGCGGTGGCCGAGACCACAGTTCCCATCCCGGTGATGCAATCAACACCAGGTAACACGATCTTACTTAGTTCATTAAGCTGTGGCATTATTAGGCGTATTAATATATGATAGAAACTAATACTATATTGATTTCATACTTAAACCAATCTACATAATTATTTATAGCGTATAGGTAGAGTTTACAATAAATACCTATTGAGATTGTAAAATTATAGAAAGACCTTTTGGTGCCGTTCAGGTGGTGCGGTTCAGATTGGTGCGGTAACTGGAATACCTCCATCTTTCTTGTGAAATAAAAATAAGCCACAGAATACTTGAAAGTACAAACCACATTTTTTGTACTGAAAAGCATTATTTTACTTTGTTCATCGATTCCCAAATTCGAAACAATTACCTAAGAAAAAAATTTGATGATCTACATCAGGTAGAGTTTACAATAAGTACCTACCTTTTAAGATACTAAAATTTTAGAAACATATTTAGTACTTACATCTTTCTTGTGAAATAGAGATAAGCCTCAGAATATATGAAAGTACAAGTTATTTTTTTTTTACTGAAAAGCATTATTTTTAAATTGTTCACTGATTGCGAAATTCGAAACGCAATGTTCAGAATTTCATGATCTCATAATCATACTGATGCATTATATCGAGTAAATTGCAACTCTTGCAACAATTGCAGTTCAAAATATCAGTAAATAGCTTTACTCGTATATTTTAATTGGCACTATTACTTAAACGTGTGAACGTGACTAAAATTTGCTGGTAATTGGTGTGGCGATGCGATAATGCATGCGTCAAGGGTATCCATTATTTTTTGCACCAATCAAGTTTTAATAACTTTAAATTTTGACTTCGCCTTTTATACTTATTACATACTTGATTCGATACTTTAACTGGGGATTAATTTATCAATAATTTACTATGTAACATTTCAAGTCAATAATTGGTAAGTAGGTATACAGCGTGTAGTCAAAGTCAAATAAGCTTTATTCAAATAAACTTAATTATTAAGTACTTTTGAATCGTCTATATTTTCCTACCACCCGTTCCAGACTTGTTGTAATAGAATTAATGGCTAAACCAGAATATGTTCGATAGGGACCATCAAACTGAACAACTTTTACTATGGAACCAACTCTGAAATCACGAAAAAAAAATAAGCTGTTTCATACAAAAATTAAGAACGAAAATATGAAAATGTATGAATCAGCTGATTTTTTCATAATTTGATTCTATAGAGTCATTCAGTTTGGTGGTCCCTATCTACCATATTCTGGTTTAGCCATTAACTCTGACATGTTGTATAATTGAAACTGAAACTGAACTTGAAATGTTAATAATAAAATTTGAAATGATGAGGACATAGTGAAAATGTTGTGTCATCCTGACAACTTCCGTGCAGATGACAAAAGGAAATACAGACGAACGAGCGAAAAGCCTGAAAAATATAGCTCTTGTAGTGACAAATTCCTGATATTTCATAGCAACGAGTCAGACTTCGTTAGTCATCATAAGCTGAATTCATTCGAATCATAAAAACGCTTCCCACAGGCGCGACCAATGTTGGCCCCGGAACATCATTAGTCACGGGATCGAACTCGTGACACACCTATTTTACGCTACGCAGTTTTCTTTGTACCTTTAAAATTTGTGTCGCAAAATAAATTCACTTTTTCCAAAGTTTGTTAAGCATCTCTTCTCGTAGCTGCACAGATTGGCAAGACGATAATAATTTTTTTGCTTGTTTGCTTGCTTGTTACAGTTATTGCTTAAATATGAGAGAAATTATGAAACGTATAAAACATTCACATTATCATAAACGTGTGGGAGTTATTATAATCTAAAAAAACCGGTCAAGAGCGAGTCGGACTCGCGCACCGAGGGTTCCGTACAATTATAAATATATTTGGATATGTTACTTTAGTACAGTCTTTAAAAAAGTAGGATAAACGGCAGACAGGTGGAAGGGTGAACAGGCGGACAGTTAATTTACAAATCTTAACCACAGCTGCTTATGGTGACTGAAAAACGTTTCAGCCACTCCACATTGCAAACTGTTTATATTACTAAGTAGGAACTTATTCTTCGTTTATTCGTACGGCAAATAGTAGGTAATATATTAGAACCAGCCACCAATTATTATTGTAGTATTAGGTTGCGCCATCTCTTGACCGATAGTGGAACTATTTTTTTTCCTAGGTCAGCAAGAAAAAATGTTTTAAAATGCGCAAACAGCGCTCTTTCATATGATACCCCACATGCCCTAGTCACCTCACTTCAAATTTTTAAGCCCCCTTTTCAGTCCCTGTTGTAAAAAAATATTGATTTTTTTATTTCTTTCTTATTTGCAAAATAGTTGGGCAAATGTCATCTTAAACTATTCCAAATTTCAAGTTGATACCATTAGTAGTTCTCGAGATATCCAGCTGTGACAGACAGACTGACAGACAGACAGACAGATAGACAGACAGACAGACTGAGTCACACCATAAGGGTTCCTTTTTTACCATTTTGGTACGGAACCCTAAAAAGACAAAATTATGACCGGTTGTTTCACTTTCTCAAAAGTAGTTTTATTATCCAGCAGTCATTAACATTTTTTTTTACTTTTTTGTCAAAGCAGTATGTTTTTCAAGATTTGTCTCTTCTCACTTGGAGCATCGTAAACGTAAACAAAATAATTTTCTAGTAATCATAAATCATTCACCTCGACTACGACAACTTGTGCAGTCGCAGCGACACACGAGCAATACATTCAATGATATAATTAACTGTCAGTGCGCCGCATCTGGGCCCATTGTGCGATGTATGCCCGTGTATGAGCGTGTATGGGCGAGCACAAACGGCCGACACTTCTATTGGACTTGTAATTCATGTTTTCTTAACATCTGCATGCTATTCAAGCGAAAACGTTATCTCTATGTTGTAGATAAGGTCGAAACCGCTATGACTTCAAACATCCATGGCCTGGACGTGACAGCGGCTTCAATAGCCCTTCATTGCACCATCCCGGAGCCCCGACATCCGATACTTGGACGAGAAACGACAAAAACCGACCCGTTTTAAACTACCCAGCTGAAATAACAGACTAATGCAAACACTATATATTTTTAACTCCAATGTTACCATGCAATGTATATTTTTGAATAAATATTGAAGTTTTGAACGGAAAAAAATATAAGTGATCATCGTGCACGACACACATTGTGTCGGCGCGGCGTGTAGGCGGGATGGTCGTTCGTGTCGGTTGTAGTAGTCATTAAAAGTCAACTCGACATTATTAAATCGCAGGCGACTCTATTCTCAAATGAACGGTTGCTTTGAGCACATTTGAGTGTCTCACAGGGCTGTCATCTAGTATCCAAAAACTTATAGTTTAGTACCTTATTTACTTTAATTGTATTTAGCGCCATATATTTCAATTATGAAATTTTGAATATGATTTTAATGTTTCATAGCTAATTATCAACTTAATATTGGCTATTTTGTATTACTCGCCCTTGCGTTTTGTTTAAATTATATTATATTATTATATTTAGATGAAAATGATTATTTTTCGATCTAGCGGACTATTTTCAAAGATTTTCCGAGTTTCATTGTGTATCGATTGCATCAAAGTAAATAATAATGCAGAAAACTCTCCTTTCTAACTTTTGCAGCCCTAATGTTCGTTGCTAGACTGCAGGAGCAATACGGCTGCACCGCACCACAACCGCAACGCATTCGTTTCGTTTCCATCTGGCCGCGCCGCTGCGGTTTGCAATATCTATAAAATAAATGCGTTTTTCAACTTTCAAAAGGCAGCTCATTCTTTGAAAAATATCGTGACTTTTCGCATTCCATAGCGTAATTTATTTTAGCGGTGCACTGCAATTTGGGTTAGTCTATCACGATCATAAATTACTTTGTCTATTCTGTAATATTGCATAAAAATTGCTGAAAATTTGCACGATAACATTTGAAATGCAGTAATATAATGTTGCAGTAACACGCATTCTAACTTGAAACAAGTACACGATGGAACATTTTCAACAATTGGTATATACTATCAGTCGGATTCCTCGGATTTCGGGTTGCAAAAATCTAGGTTTGCTTCATTTACCTAGTATAAAATGTAACCCAGAAAACGATTATTTCCACGGGTAGGTGTAAGTAGACTAACGTTACTTAGTGTATAACTTCATTGTTTTTGGGCTAGAGTTACAAATAAAACGCGTTAGCTAGCTGATATCTTTGAGTTTAAAGTGTCCCTGTGTAATGTTTTTGATATTCATACCAGAGGCTTGATTTTTTTTTAAGATTTTAAATATTAAACTTATTTTTATACGACTACCAAATGATTTTAAAATGCTAACAAAGAATCAATTCAGATAAGTATAAACTTAAAAAGTGGCTTATTGTTTTTTTTTGTTATGAATGAGTAGGTACTCTAACTTTAAAATGTAAACATTAGTATTGCATATTGTATTTAAATGTGACATTACAATTTTAGCTTGACATTAATTTTAATTTTTAGGGTTCCGTTCCAAAATGGTAAAAAGGAACCCTTATGGTGTGACTCAGTCTGTCTGTCACAGCTGGATATCTCAAGAACTACTAATGGTATCAACTTGAAATTTGATAGTTTAAGATGACGTTTGCTCGACTATTTTGTAAATAAGAAAGAAATAAAAAATAAATATTTTTTTACAACAGGGCCTGAAAAGGGGTCTTAAAAATTTGAAGTGGGGTGACTAGGGCATGCGGGGTATGATCATATGAACATTTTAAATCATTTTTCCATTTTTTGTAGGCCGCATAGTTTTCGACTTATGATGAAAAATGTAAAAAAATACCGTTCTCCCCCTTATCTCCGAAGTTTGCAAAGAGAAAAATCTGAAATAATTCTATGTGATAGTAGTTTATGTATAAAGATTACAGGAAAAATAAAACGATGTCTCAATATAACACACTTTTTTAGAAATTCAAATAACAAACAAATATTCATTAGTCCCACTACCAGTCAAAAGATGGCGCTGACCTAAGAAAAATTAAATTGGGTTACTATCGGTCAACTGATGGCGCTGACCTAAGAAAAAAAAATAGTTCCACTATCGGTCAAGAGATGGCGTTGACCTAATACTGCAATAATAATTTTATTATTCTACTCTGCAGTATGATGGTACGGAAACCCTCGGTGCACGGGTCCAACTCGCTCTTGACCGGTTTTTTTTTCTTTTGCATGTCCACTTGTCCAGGCTGGGTGAATGTGTCCTGTACTTTGATTTGTTTTAAGATCTTAAGGTACCGCATTCTTGCGAAATAGAATTTATTCTATTCTATAGTATTCGTTTGTACATTTAATAACTTACACTCGGGCGGTAGTATTTACCTTGTAGTACTTACTTGGTATTCTGTGACTCGGGCCTCTTTAAAAAAGTGTCTACTGACTTTATACCACATGTCGAATCGAATTTTTACAAAATGTCGATCTTTCAATGGCATAGAATTGAATAGATAACTAAAAAGCCATGATTCACTATAATAAGGTTAATGAAACTCACAGTTAAGTCATGAATGGAGTGGCCGATAACGAGCCGGCGAACCGATGTTATCTGGGAAATTATTTAAATAAACCGAGATAAACATTATCTGATTAGCGTTATCTGTGAGAGCTATCACTTAGTAAAGTTTTTTAAATTTGTTTTTTTTTTTCAAAAAAGATAATATTTCAATCGAACATAGGGGTGAAATGTAATGAAAAAGCTTGGGTCTTTTTAAACCCAACCTCCGTTTTTTTAAAACGATACTGATTAACAACGGGAATATAGAGATGGCAGTAATTGTAAACCAGTTTTCTTTAAAAAGCAACAAAGGCATTCAACGTAGAGAGAGTCAATAGTTTTATAATTAAGATTTTTGGTGGGTTGTTAAAATTCTCCAATTTATACGTATCTACATTCTGCTGCCGAGCGAGATAACTTATTATTTTCATCTTGTTCCAAATTTAATTCTTAATAAATTGTGTATTTACATGATAATATTATTTTTTTGCAGGAGTGGCACTATGTTGCATATAAAGTCGCCTTAATAATCAAAATAAATAACGAGTTTTTTTATACAACTGCTCCCCCAATCATAGGGTCCAGGTCTTTTTTATTCTAATTCTAAGTTTTATAATATTTATTTTCATTATTTTCTATCTATACATAATAAATAACCAGTAGATAGTGATTAGTAGAGTGACCTTTTCTGCGAAAGTTGTGGTCATTTGAGTTGGAATCACGTTAGGATAGGGGAAAATGTTTGAACAATTTAATTTACCTAATGATATCGCTTGTATCACAGTAAAGCTAGAGACAAACTGATCCCACGTACGCAACGTATGCAACGCATTATTTAATCTAAACGGTAGAATTCATATGCCTAGAAACACACTTGTCATACGCAATGCTGTCACACGCGTCCCATGCAATGTTCGATCTGTCGCGCTAGATTGGCGTGGGAAGGTGGAGGGGATATACATACGCTATCCCACGTGTACGACTAGTGTGTTTCTAGATCTTACATTCGCAGCGCGTCAGATACGGATTAAACGTAGTGGTATAAGTACCCTCACTTTATTAAACATATTGATATGGTTAGGCGAAATGAAGCCATTTTAAATATTAAATCCATTGAATATCGCGATTTTATTTTACGCAATGCAGCATGAGAAGAAATAGCAAAACAACATGGCAAGGCAATATCTTCTCTTCTTAACCCATTTTTTGTTCTTTTGGCGCTGAAATATACATTTAAAAATCACAAACGTAATAAATCGTCCTCAAATTCAGTGTCAGACTCAGAAAACATTGTAGATACCCTGAAAAAATCACAAAAGCGTCTGATGTCAATAAACGTTGTATACGTGGGACAAGTGTGCACACCAAATCTCCCACGTTGCGTTACGCAACTTGCGTAGCATACGTTGCGTACGTGGGCTCAGTTTGTCCCTACCTTTATGCCACACTCCGGGCACTCCATACAAGCGCCGCGTTTCAACTACCTATTACACAGACACTACACAGTGAAGTTTTTGCACACGCGCAACTGTGTGCGTGAAGTCTAGGGCTATTGACTATTGAATGAGCACACGATTCGGCATACGAACTCGCGCGGTGGGCGCCGGTGGGGTGGGGTAATTGATTGTGGGACGGGGCGGAGAGTTTCCTTTCTGTACGGTAGTACATATATCTATTCTGTGGTTATGCTTATCAACATTAATGCACTAAAGCCGTGACTTACTACTGCTACTTAATTTTGGAAAATATCTTGGAAATTTTTTGCCTGAAAAATGAGTGCTGAAAGCAACACCAAACATCAAGCAATGTCGATCATATTTAAAAAAAATGTTACATGTGCAGAGTGAATCGCTTTCAAAATTTATACTTAAGCTTTGATTTTAGTAAGACACAGTTGTTTGGGATTACACTTACTATGATTTTAGTTACTTTAGTTACACAAATTGCGGTCACAGATAAAAAATATCTATATCACAACTATCTAAGGCTCTTAGATATTTGTGGGTTAAGCTCTCGATAAATTTAGAAGGAATTCCGTCGACGGCGAAATTCGTAGTAGAAATATGAACGTAGGCAATAAATAACGACAATAATCATTTGTTGTGTGTCTGTATTTATTTCGGAGTCGGCGTTGTGTCCGTGAGTCACGTCCGAGTCGTCACGAATGGGGCAACTCTCTCGAATCGATTAATCGCTCGATTTGACACGGAGGGGGTTTAATTAAATAATAATACCTAATACTAAAATCATAATATTAGCAACAGTAGGTCAAATAGTACAATACATGTTTAGTGCACGGATAAATTATGACGGAAATGATAAGAAAGACATTTACTGTCTGTTTAGTCCCTAGTTTCAACTAGAGCAGTAGGTCATCTAATCTTTGTAGTAAATACCTAATAAAAAAAGTAGAATTAAGATAGAAACACCCGTTATTATTATACAAGTGTTGTTGATCGAAGTTCTTATACTCTATGTAAATAGCTCAGTCCGGTACAACTCCGGGAATAGGGAATATTCATCAATTTTTTTTATTAAAATCGAAAGTATAATGCGTGAGAAAATCAACTGTAATATTAAAACTTTTGTTTTTCGTTTTTTTCTCGTGATATAGTTACATGAAGTTTATAAATATCGTTATTTTCCCCTGATTTCATCGTGTAATAAACTAAAATATTTTATTATTTTCTTTTTCTGTTCCATCATGTTTTTACTTTTTATACATGACCGCAGCGATTAAGCTCAAATTTATCAAAATCGGTGACTTATGCATATACCCTATTCTAGTGTAAGTTACAAAATAAGAGGTATAAAAATATAAAATCATTTGGCTTATATAAAAATATATCTAAGTTATATTAAGGAAACTATAGGTCTAGAATGTAAACCTAAACTAAGATTAATATTTTTTTGTGAGACCGTTTGTTTCTTAACAATAAATAAATAAAATAAATAAAAAATAAAAGTGCTTTAAAATCTGCTAGTTGTAATGTAACGATATGCCAGTCGTGCGTGAACATAATAATATACGTCTTGATGTACAAAACTCATTTGCCAGTCACACAGCCATGCCGGTTACTCAACACCATGTGAATGATATCAGCAAGAAACATCGTCGCAACACTCTCGGATGTTTGTCGTTTAATAACGCCAATGAAAATAAACTGTAGCACTTACTCACGATATTTCATTACAATACACGTTTTACTAAACGTGTTACTTATAGAACGTGTAACAGCTCAACCAGAATATGGTAGATACGGACAATCAAACTGTACAACTTTTACTATAGAGCCAACTCTGAAATCGCGAAAAAAATCAGCTGTTTCATAGCCTAGGTAATTCTGTTACACATTCTATATTCTTTGACAATACAATACACTATCCTTGTTCACAAATTCTGCAGTCTGCAGTGCAGTGCAGTAAAAAGAGAAAGATTTTTAAACAGATTAAAAGAGTTAGGTATGAGAGAGGGCACAATATCAGTTTTGATTGTATACATGCGTTGGGGGAAGAAATCTCTGAGGGTTAAAATGTGAGGACGGAAAGGGCATGTTAGTAGGTACTTCGTGAATAATAAACTGATGCTTTCAATAAGTTTTAAGAATCAAAAATGACAATAAATGTTAAGTAAGTAGGTATGTGAAAAAAAAATCGATGGTGATAATCAGTTCTCATACAATTCATTCAAAACCCTTTTAGCAGCTTTTACTATCGGGTTGCATTATTATTGTAGTATTAACCCTTCTTACGTCGCAAGGTAACCGCTTAAGGGTGCTTCTACACGGTGCGCGCAGGTTACATTACGTCCTCCGTGGAAAGACATGAGCGGGTCCAGCTCCATAGCATCGTACCCCCGCGCAAGTAACCCGCGCCTCAACGAGCGCAAGCTACATGCACCGTGTACAAGCATCCTAACGTCGGCGTACGACTGCTTGCCCCAAAAACCCCGCAAACTCCCCGACTGAAAGCAAAGCTGTGTCCGCCTCAGCTCCCCGCCGCCTCTCATGGAGTCAGAGAAGTGATCAATCGTAAGGATATGATGTATCGCTCACGTATAAACACTCGCTCACTCGTAAGAAATCGCACCCCTTACTGGTAGATTCGCCATGCAGCTAGTTTTATAACACTGAGTGAGGATTGTACTTTTCGTTTTGAAAAATAAGAGATAACCTACTGTAGATTAGTTTTTGTCAAAAGCTGTGTTTATTGTATTGATGTTCTTTTCAAAAAAGATGTTTAAAATAGTACATGACTGTAATATGAACATGAACAATTCTACCATTCTTATTCGTTGAAACTCGGTTTAAGCGTCGTTATTTGATAGGACTTTTTTATGAACCCAGTAAGTAATAAAGTTCGTACAAGCTAAGGCGGCAATTACATGCTCATGTACAAATTCCATCAGTCATGAATTACGTTTGACTGACTGACTGATGGAAAGAAGAAATCAACTTCATGCAACCATCAGTCACATAACACGGTAGGTTAATCGTCAGTCACAGCCGTGACTGTGGTTAAACTGACAGCAAAACCTACCGTGTAATGGATGCCTAAGAGGTTTTGCGTTCTGTCCTGACAAATATTTTGGTGACCCTACACTCAGCGGAAGAGCTCGGACCATCATCACACATGCATAGCATGATGATGATAGATACCATTAATACCTACACTCAAAGAAAACCATTCACTGTTGATTATCTCTACTTGGACAAAACGCATTACGGCGAAGTGTTGACATTACTTATATGATACACTCAAGAACTTAAACGCTATTGAGCAAAGTAATCGTCTATGGGCCCAAACGCGCCAATTTTCAACGTTTATCGTTGTTACGAAAGCTAAATTGTGACCGTTTCAGTTACGTTTACAAACGATACTTGCCTTAGTTTTGTTATGAAAGTTATGCTGGAGCCTAGGATAGAATTTTGAACAAATTTTAATGAGATTCTATCGCTAATCTAAAGAATTAGTTACGTAAATATAACATTAACAACGTGACGGTTTTGGTTTTATCGTTCAGAATTAGCGCGGTTGGACTCCATTAAGTTAAAGCCTAGTTAGTCTCTTACTAATGTTATGGCATTTTATAACCAACTATATAAAAACAACAATATTCATTAATTTCATTCATATTATGTAAAATCCCTTAATGATCTGTTGTATTCTGGTGATCGACTTGCAAATGCAATAAAATTAGAAAAATATTTTTATTTTAGATAGGAGTCGTAAAAATAGTTTTCATGAAAGTGATACAAAAACTTTAAAGATTAACTTAGTAAAGAGGACACTGTAGATTTCTTTGAAGTAAAAGGTCTGGTTTTTGTTTTGCACTACTTTCTAGAGTCGTGCAATTATATTGAAAAAGTTAGAAGATTAGAATGGAGTAGAGTAAAAAGCTTAATAACTTTAACGAGCCAATTGAAATAAAGTTATTTCTTTCTGATTTTTAATGAGTAGGTACTTATAAAATTTTCTAGATAATCATATCTGAATAATAGTCATCATTGTTACAACTATTCAATAAAAAAATATGCTTGCTACATGGCACAGCTGTGGTCTAGTGGGTCTCCCATCCGTATAAGACGCAGGATTCCCGGGTTCGAGTCCCAAGGGGAGGGGGTACCATTCCCAGCTAGCAAAAATGTGATAATAGGCCATATTTTATCACTAAGTAGTGATATTAATATCGTATATAAGTAACGCTTATCACTGCTAGTTGTATATCTGTGTTTGAAACACTTATTAGCTGTATAAGGATATACAGCTAAATTGTCGTATTAACCTATCACATAAACATTTACTCAGCTGCTTTATACAACATATCGCACCTCCGATAAAGTAGGGTTACAACTCGAAAAAATCGAATTTCGTGTTAATTACACAGAAATACTTCAAATGTAATTATTTATCTTCTCGAAAATAGTTATATCTGTAACTCTAAAACTCGCCGCTAGGTAGCGTTGTAACGCTACACCATTAAAGCATTGTTGCATCTTAGTGATTTCGGTTAGTGCTACATTTCGTGTTGTGAAAGGTGGACGTGCGTTTGTTGTTACATATAGTGTTACAAACTTAAATATTACTGTGTTCTTGACAGGTAAGTTTTATTTGGTTATGTATATTTTTCTAATAAACGGTCACAAGTCGTATTGTTACAGTTTATTGTAAAACGATGGATAAAAATTGTTGAAAAGTGATATAATACAGTGATACATTTTGTATTGTATCGGTGTTTTAGATACAGTTAATTGTAATACTCCAGAGTATCTAATAATACTGTGTTACTTTTCTCCTTATAACACTATTTGACGAAAAATCTATACATTTTAGCGTAATATTTCGGCTTGTTACCATTTTTTATAACAAATTATCATTTAAAAGTATTTGGTTTATTTTGTGGTTGTAGGATCAAAATGAAACGAAACGACGCAATTCTGCGCTTAGCTCTAAAGGAAAATAAAAATCTTCCCGCAAATGATCATCCAAAGATTTTGGGATCAAACTTTCAAGGTGAGATACGTACCTAAATATTCTTATTGCCATCATTTTCAAAATATGGGTAGCTTAAACATGTGGTAAACTTAGTTATTTAATGCAATGATCTAATATTATTGAAAATGAATTGTTGTATTTTAATTTTATTATACAAGTTAATGTTTTGTTATTGTTTCAGAATCAAGAGAAAAATCGGACTTTGATGTTGTTGCAAATCAATCAGGAACTGAGACGAGAGTTCTTGATCTGGCTCAATTTTAACGTGCAACCAAGGCAATTTTCTATCATTATGTGCATTTGTGTCAATTTTATATTTTGTATTACAGAAAATAAGACTGTCGACTCTAGCGAAAACACTTTGGAAGTCCAAGAAGTGACATCTTCAAATGAGCATATCAAAAGCCTTCCAATCGAGAAAGCTAATTTCGATATCCCAAATGATCATCAGACTCAATCTGATAAAGTCGAAGGTTATTTTTTTCATTTTTATCAATGGAGTCTGGAGTATAGTCTTTATAATTGTTGATGTAATTGTTTTTATTTTACAGATACCTCTGACAATACTAAACTTGAATTATTACCATCTACAAGTGGGCAATCTACAAAATACCAGACTTCTCAGAAAATCGAGAAACCTACTGATGGCTCAACAACTGACTGTTCTTCAGATACAGAGAGTACGTCTTCATCAGACTCTTCCATGATGCGATGATTCTGTGAAAGATCCCGATTTTGAAATTGAGCAACGTCGTTCTTGTGCAATACCTAAAGATTCCGAAACTGAAGACGACATTGACAATTCAATTAATGTCGCAGATCCCTCTGTATCTTCAGGATCAACTGTTGACGTAACTTTGCGGCTTCCAACATCGAACTCTAACTCAGATGATACGCCAATACCGGATACGAAAAAACGAACTAGAAAACGTCAACTAGAAAATTTCAACACACATTTAATTTAGGCTTTTTTGTACCAAAAAAAGATCGCTGTGAGTTATGTGTCGCCTATGAAAACGCTGAAGACAAACAGAATCTTCAGCAGAAATATGATCAACACCTTAAAGAAAAACAATTGTCACGTCAAGAAAAACAGCGCGACAAGGATATCGCTTCGGAGACAAACATAGTAGCGGTTTATGATCTTCAAGCTGTTCTACCAGTTCCAAAAGGTGACGTATCTGTTTTTTATTACAAAAGTAAATTAAACTGCTTTAACTTTACGATTTCTGATCTTGTAACTAAAAAAACAGAGAGTTACTTCTGGCATGAGGGCACAGGAAATCGAGGTTCTGATGAAATTGGTAGTTGTCTCCTCCAATTCATAAAAAAAAGATTATCTGAAGTCAACAATGGTTCTGCTGTGGATTTAACATTTTATTCAGATAACTGCGGAGGACAAAATAAAAACAAGTTTATACTGGCTCTGTATACCTATTGTGTGCTCAATTACGATAAACTAAATACTATTACACACAAGTTTTTGGTCACTGGGCACACCCAGAATGAAGGCGACTCAATTCATTCGGTTATTGAGAAATGCATTAAAAGAAGTTTGAAATCTGGCCCGATTTACGTGCCATCACAATATGCACAAATAATAAGAACGGCCAAAAAAACTGGATCCCCATACAGTGTAAATGAGCTTTCATTTGATGACTTCATATCCCTTAAGAAGTTACATGCAGAACTACGATTCGGCGCGGGTAACCTAAAAATAAAAGAAGTCAAAGTCGTCAAATTTATGAAAGAAACACCTTGCATTCTTTACTATAAAAATTCATACGAAGAACAAGATTTTTCGGAAGCTAAAATCTGGCGTACACACCCTGAAGTTCTACCCGGACTAAAACCTGCGTACAGCAGACAACTCTCAATAAGCGAGAGGAAGAAAGCTGATTTAATGAGTTTGGTAGATAGTAATCATGTACCACGATTTTATGCGTCTTTTTACAACCAATTGTGATTAAAAATTTGCTATGTGACACCCTAATTACGTGACTACTGAAACTTAGATTACTGAAATCTAAGATCTGTGATTTTATTTTTTATTGTGATGATTATGGTTCCTACTTAATGATTAAACATTATTATAATTAAGAGAAGATTTAAACAAACATTATTTAAGTGTTACTTAATTTGAGACTATTTAAACTTGTACTGATTAGTAAAAAATACTCTGATTAGGGAGATAATTATGTTTTTAGGTTTGATTTAATTGAAGTTTTTGTTAAAGTTGATTTTATTTTGGAGTCTACATCGATACAAAAAATATTTAGCTAAGATAAGCGTAAGTAACTGCCTGTTTTTAATTTAAATAAACATTGTTACATCTTTCAAATTGTATTTTTATTTATAAAAGTTCAAATAGCTATCTAAAATACCGTTACAATTGGAAATTTTCATGCAATTTTTCAGGAAAATTGAAAAACAGCAAATGTCATTCGAAAGTATATTTTGCAATCTTTTTAAATATATATACTTTGTAGCATATTTTTACAATATTAAAGGAATAAAAACTACATAACAAATCCGTGTGTTTGTTATCATTCTCCTGAAAAACAAGGTTCTTCCAGTTGTAACCCTACTTTATCGGAGGTGCGATATATAACACAGCTACAAAATGATACTCCTTAACTTGAATATGGAGCAACTATGTTGTATAGTAGCATTTATGATGCTATTAAAACACTTGTGCTAAATAAATGATAAGGGGATCCTAATAGCACTCATAAGTTGTAATGTGGCTTTTTGCGAGCTCATATATCACCCAAATATAATTTATCGTAATGGCCGCCCGATGTTGTATATCGTCTGAGTAGCAGCGACACTAACACTAATTAATCATATATTGGTATCTTCACAAATAATTTGATAAATTAAATCAATTTTATTAATTAAATACTACGAATTCGAGGGGGGGCACTAAAAAAACAATAACATTATGCTACTAATTTAACAATAGAATTGCAAGCGCATGTGGAATTGCACTAACACTAATCTTTTTACACACATAAATTGGATAATAAAAATGGAGCACACGATGGTGACATAAAAATATTACTTAACGAAATATACCTATGAATATTTTTCTTTCTGATAAAAAAATAACCAGTAACGTGTTCAATTATTCACGTTATTCAAACAGTGTTATTATAGAATCACAATCACTAATATATCACTAGATTGTGTTGCAACTGATTCGAGGTCACTGATATGTTTCTGATTAGTCCTAAGTGGAGCTACAATAGATGTACTGTATCACTTTAAAGTGATAAAAGTGGGGCCTTTTTCCAATGATAGAAACGTTTCTGTAACACATATGCGACTGTTTATATCACCGATATACAGCTAAATTCTGTGTTGTTTTGCTAGCTGGGTTAATACTCGGTTTGGTTGGTGTTAGGGCTTATTTCAAGACCACCACCATATTAACTAAGTCTGACGCCATAACAACAATTGATAATTGTCGTGTTCCTCAGTGATGAGGATTCCGAGTTTAGTGCGCTTCAACCTTTGGCCTTATCGTCACTTAACATCAGGTGGGAAAGGCCAACGCACTATTCCGTTGTGAATAAAAATAAAGATAAAAAATAATACCTACCTTGTATAATTTTTTATCTTTATTTTTAATATTATTTTAGTCATAAACGTAACTGATTCTATCATTAAGAAAAATTGGTAACACAAAAAAGAATACAATTAAAAATAGGTTCAAAAAATATAATAGGAGCTTATTGAGAGATTTAGTATAGATAGAGGTATAGTTAGTAGCTTTATTTATAGCGGTAACATAGATACTTGAAAAGTTCACGCTTTGATGCACGTCATAGTTAAAATAGATTAGAAGTCAAAGCCCGGTACAAAGAGCGATGACTGACGGCTGATGGCTGGGCCACTATATCCTGCATCACAATACGCTCAGCATCCGCTGAACGCAACAATGTCGCCGCCACTGCGCGCACGCAGCTAAAAACTATCACTACATAACATACCACGAACTTTACAAACAAAGTTGAAACGTTTGACGAAGCAAATAGAGTTGAATATAAACTAAACGATGACCGCGATCTACTTCTTGTAAAACACCTGCCACTCTCAATGGACAGCCAAGTGATGCTTTAACGAGAACTCATTAAAATCGATATTAATCGACTTAAATTACTTAATGGTAATGTAATGACGCGGCTTCATAACGGTCTGCGCTTTCCTGGTGCAGAGAAAACATCCACTGCCATTTTAGTTAACTTTTTATGTAACCTACTATACAATGAATCGATAAAAAACAACTTCAACTATGATGACAAAATTCTTTAGATAGCTTATTTTGCGAACAAAGAGTCTATTCTTTTCGATAACAATGATGAATAACCTAATTGCGCTGTTGAATTTGAGATAATCAACTTTTTATATAAAGCATTTTGGAATGAGTTTTGAAATATCGTAAAAGTAATTAAATTGAAGGTCCATGCCGTTTTCATAATTCGTAGCTTGATGTGCGTATACGAGATAACATTATCTTAGATCAGCGTTCAATTAACTCAGCCATATTCGGGGTGTTGATGATAAAAAATAAAATTGTAATGTACGTCTGACATTAATAGCATTCTCGATGCCGTTTGGCGCAAATTGTAGCATTCTTCACATCCGGATTGGAGCCATTATCTGGATCTAAAGGGTTAATGTATTTAAATTTCTGTTTAAATGTTGATCGAGTGACAATCCGATCTTTTAATAGTACTCGAACTCAAAAAAAAAGCGTACATATTTTGCTAACCTTCAAACAACTAAAGACATCGTTGAAAGTAAGTCTTCGATGTCACGCTTCTACAAAAAATTCCGATGAGCTATGTTGCACTGAAAACTTTAAAAAATCTTATTAACTTTAAATTTTCTTAATATTATTATTATACTGATAGAAAATTTTGTATGTAGTATGGGCAACAGCGTCGCATAATCAGTTAGCAACAAACTTCGTGTGCCTAAACATAATGTAATGACGGGCGCGGCGTGCGATTTTAACCTACGGAGCGGTTAATCGACGCTGTTGCCCATGGTACTTTAAGCTATATTCTTAGAAGTTAAAATGTTGCTCAAAATATGACAAGGAGTGTCTCAACCCATGACGGCAAGTGACCACACAGCCAGCCATACATTTACGAGGGCCGTAACTGCGCGCGCGCCGCAACCGGCGTAATCACCGCGCCATCACTCAAGTGGACGACATGACGTGTCATCAGCGTTTATGCTCCACTAACTACGCCTTAAGGAGTTCTACAGAGTGGACGACGCACATGATGCTTTTAAAACGCAACTTTGTCAAGAATACATACATTTAACAACCACGGAATTTTAAAAGTAATGAAAAAGATGGAAATCTTCACAGGAAATCGAAACAATCACCTGATTTTATGGATAAATGTCTGCGTGTGTCAATTTTTATTTTTATATCAGGTACCTAATTCACTTCATTTTAATTTTGTTTTCATCCGTACTATTTATGTGTCTAATGAGCTTCAGAAGTCCTTAGTGAATCGGATTTCCTTATCCTTAAAAAAAACAAAATCTTGTAAATTAACTACTCTTTTGGATTCTGCAGAAATATTTTCGATTTCCACTTAAGATCAATCATCATCATCAATCAGTTTACAGCAGGTAAGTCATTAAAATAACTCCGGTAGTGATGAAGACATTCCTGTCCGTCACACGGCACGAACCAACTTGGGGACAAAAACTCCTCGATAACCGGAGATGCTTTAGATGCCCCACCATATCGTTTATATTATTCTGTGACGGATACCGGAATGCGTGAATGGCACAAAAACTTTCCAACGAAAGGCTAATTCTAGGTAAAGAAAAAAAGATATCGACGTTTCTGAGAATTTAGAGGTAAATAAGGCCCACTGAGCCACTGACGTTAGGTATCATTTTAACTATTTATTACGTTTATGAATAGGTTAGTAAACCGCTACTGATTTAATGCAAATCACATGGATATACGTAGATGGATAGAGTAATGTAAACCCTCTGGCTGAAACCCTCTAAAAAGGCTTAAACGATGTCAAGACATCCGCCATCGATTGGAATGCCGCCTCGTTCCGGGACTCACATTCCTTAAAAGTAGGATAGGAATCTTCCACCGTAACGCTCGCTGGAGACACAAAGTTGAGAAACTTTGGAAACTTGAGGAATAATTTCGTGTATGACACACAACATACTTTATTGCGTTGAAACTAGACAAGTTAATATCTATATCTTCCTGTTTTTGATGGTCTAAGTTGCCTAACGACTTCACTTTTAAAACGAGGCTCGCTTTTCTGCAAACTTTGGCTTAACGACTTCAAGTTTAGCAGTTAGATTAGAGTATGTAGTTTTTAAAAATGCTATAAAACTGCAGCTTGGAAATGAAATAGTTGTGTGGTGTCTGCAACAAGTTTGCAGCGGTGAAAAATTCAGGGATAGTGCCGAGTCAGCAAAGGCGTCCCTGGTGGCCAGTCAGGCGAGCACGCCACGCACACTCCCAAATAAATAAACAGACGTCCTGTAACTCGCGTCGCATCACGCCCTCGAGGATATCTCTCGTAGTTTGTGCGTCCCTGGGAGTCGCATGCATACTAAAAGGAGGTCGGAGTGTGTGGATGATTTGTTGTCACGTAAAGTATGCCGTTATTTTTTGTTAGCGTCATATTTACATTAAAACTATGTTCGTTCGACATGCTAATGTGTGAAGAAATACAAGTTTCTGCGTATGGATTTGGCTGTGAATGTATTTAACAATAACAGTAACTGAGTAATGAATGATGGTAAGTATGTAAATCCAAAAAGTAGTACGACAAATTAGTAAAAGTGAATAGCGTGTCGCATAAAAAGTTTTATTATAATCGAAGAGGTATATTTGTTTGAATTTCCCATTCCATTTATCCAGATATTGCTATATATCACCCAGCAAGGATAAATAGGTGCAGATGTTAATTACTAGTGCAGATCTGAATTTTTGTTCAGACTGAAAATGTCTGGAACGGGTGGTAGGAAAATATAGACGATTCAAAAGTACTTAATAATTAAGTTTATTTGAATAAAGCTTATTTGACTTTGACTTTGACTTTGAATGAAAGTTATTTTGAAAAGGTCAGCCATCAAACCAGTATTCCATCAAAACGGTACATCGGTTTTAACTCTTATAAAATGTTTAAGAGTGTGTGATTTCGTGAGTGAAAACTATTTTAGCTATAAGCATCACCTAATATGTAACCGTTTTAATGGTTAAGCGACAAATAGATGGGTATATCCTCAATTAGGTATTCAATATCGTGTTGCAGTCGTAAAGCGTACACGTTGTTCGTACTGTAATAAAGTGTCTAAACCGTCTTTATCGTTTGTCGTGCCCATTATTAAGCCAGATTATGGAACATGGAAACGGAATGTTTGAAATCTTTTCGGGGAACACGTTTTAGTGGCGTTGGAGTCTCGGGGGGTGGGGGGCTACTTCTGACTGCAGTTTTTTTTTAGTTTCTGGCAGTTTCGGGCGTTTTCTATTCTTGATGTCTATTTATGCAAGGGTTCATCCTGGATGTTGATAAATTTACCAAAAATGATTTCTATAGCAACATACATATCCTCCTATAAGTCTTTGATTTTACTAACATGGTCCATCCGTCCGAAAGTAATCAAGAGTAAGGTTTAGCCCGAAGTTTGGAACACATTTTCGTACGGCATGAAACTAACGTACGATGGATGCCCATGGTACCATGGGCAACAGAGTCGCTTTTAAAATCGCTTGCACGCCGCGCCGTCACAACATACTACGTTTAGTTCGTGCAGGGGCGATACGCGCGCACACGAATTTTGTTGCTAACTGGTTAAGCAAAGCTGTTGCCCATAGTACGTAGGCCTCCTGACTTCAATCGAGTTGAAGTCGGTCGAGAGTCGGGGCGCGGTCTATCTGCCATCTAGACATTCCGAGAACTTCAGCTTATCCACGCCATTCGCGTACAAGTTCCCATAATCGACACAATGAACGATCGAGAATCGCGGCTGCGATCGATTCCTATTCCCGTGATTGTTCTCGATTTTATCGGCGTGAGTGGTGTCGTCGACGTTATTGATGAGCATTATCGCCTGCTGTCATCAGTAATCGCGCAGCTAAATTAATATGTAGCCAGAATAACAACGGTTATGCATCATTTTGTTGCTAGCGATATTTTTTCATAATTAATCAGTACGTTCTTATCTTTGACGTTTTATGTAAATAAATAGCATATCAATGGAAATTTATTTTCTAGCATTGACAAACTATAACATTACCATTAAACCAGACTTTTATTCAGATGTACCATCATGAATATTAAAAAAGCCCATATGCCGGTGGTCCAATTACATCAATTGCTCAACTGTCATTGATATCGATAATAATGACGGCAATCAGTGTATGGCATCTTCACAGATTGATAACGATCAAAAGGAATGAAGCTATCGATCGGTGCGCTACTTCAGTGCGCGCGCGCCGCGCCGATCAGCTGACTGGGTGAAATGACCTCGGAGAGGGCCGCGCGCCTCTAAGGTTGCTCTACTACAGTATAATTAGAACATTAAACCTCGCTTGTAAATCACAAGTTTACAAACGTGAATCTACAGAACTAGGTTTATTAAAGTAGATTAGGTATTTCGAAGGAATAAAATAGCAAACAAAAAGGAAGGCATCAACGTCATACCTCTTTCAAAACAGTGAACAAAATAACAACAAATATAAAAATACTGCTAAGGTAAGGTTGTATTGTTTAGCTTTCAATAAGTTCAGTTCAGTAAATCAGTTCAATAAGTAGAGTTTGATTGCTCGAACGATGCGGGTCGAAGGTTGCTCCACTTCGTAGTAGTTAAACGTAGTGGCGTTATCGAAGCCATTGAGGTAATTGGTGGAGTGACGTTGACTAAGATAACTGGCCAACTTTCTGTTTCGATTCGGGTCTGGGTGTACCGAAATCTTATTTTCATATTTGTGACAATATATCTGTTGCTTTGACTGTGAATTATTTGATAAGTTTTATAATGGGAATGTTAAATTAATTTATTAGTGAATTCGAATAAGTATGACTATTTTATAAGAACAGCCAATGGTAATGGGTCGCCTCAGTACGCCAGCTCAAGGTAAGCCATTAAGGTTTTCTAAACGGACGCACGCATCTCTTCTTAACCAAAAAAAAACAAGCGTTGGTATGTATTAGTAAAATTGTCTACTCTAATGTGAATAGAACAGGATAAGGTGTCAAAGGTTGACTAATTTTCATAATGAACTGACGCGACAGGCGACGTGCGACGACGACCGACCGACGGGGCCGCCGCCGTCCGTTTACGTCACGAGTTTGATAATACGCGACCCACTGACACCACTCTTTGACTGTATCAACATGGAAATAAAATTATGCTTACTGTTATTTATTATCATCTTACCTATAAAGTAGAACTGTAAAAAAATAACTTTAAAGAACCAAAATTATCTTAGTTATTGCCTATAGACTGGATATGACTTGTTAAATTCCATCATACTTTGAGCGAACCATTCGAGATTGATTAGTCTTGTTTTTGGAAACCGTAAAAGAATTACCACGATTATTTGATCATTCTGATAACGTACGAAATTGGAATTTATTTTTCTATGGTGCAATTTAGCGTATCTTCGAATATTTCGCATCGGGGCCGGGGGTACAGTATGCCCATTATTTATTTATGGCTCATATCCTGCCGCTAAGTGGTTAATCGGATCGGACTGCAGTCGTCCGCGTACACAGCGGACGGCGCGGACGGCGGTGGCCGGCGGGGCGGCGGCTGCCTTTGATCCAACCTCGAGCCATGGTCTAATGCAGGGGAGACTGACGTATCTGCACGATGCTAATCACTCAGACGGACCCTTTTTACAGTTTTGTAAGTCCATAAAAATCCGATACTAACTTTCAAAAGCTGATTTGTACGAAACCGAATCCAACCTTTGTGTGCGGGCTGTATATTGATCGGCACGAATGTCAGAATAGATAGTGATGAGCTATTTGGATCGAATTTAGTCATCTGTGACGTTCGACTTTAGTCACTTAGCAAGTAGCTTAAAAAAATTGAATCGCAGGTGATGGCGTCGCTGTCGTCTGTGTTCATGGTGTAACCTAAGTACCAATATGTAATAACGTAGTTCCAGTTTTGGCCACCGGATCAGATAATTTTGTTCAGTCATCTGCGGCCTAAGTCGAATTGCCATTTATACGGTCGATTTTCGTCGTGCGGCGAAAGTTGTGCAACTTTAGTCACCAATGTAAATATCACATAACGTGCACAGCATTCCACAGAATTGTCGACAAAATTCTAATCAGTTTGATTCCTTTCCCAATTTTTTGAAGAGCTTAAGAATCAGGTTTGTTATTGCACACTAATTAAGTTAACATTATCATCTCGAGTTCTCTCAAGTATGTAGGTAAGTAACGTCACGCGTGACGACATCGGTCGTGTTGCGTGGGGCTGCGGAATTAATATTTGACTATGTCAAACACCTCCTCCGTGCTTCGGAAGGCACGTTAAGCCATTGGTCCCGGCTGCAATTGCAGTCGTTAACACCCACCAATCCGCATTGGGCCGCGTGGTGGGTTATGGCCCGTCCTCCTTTATCCACCCATAAGGAAGGCCTGTGCCCTAGCAGTGGGGGCATTAAAAATGGCTGAGGGACATGTCAAACACTGATCAAAAAAATCAGTGAGCTATAGTGATTATTAAAACGGATAAGTACTTAAAGGTATATATATATATAAGGATATAAGAATAAATCTTTAAATTATAATACCTACATCCGTGATTTTGTCTTTTTTTAAATTATAGGGTTTAAAATTATATATACTGCAATGCAAGCAATATTAACTAACTAGCGGCCGCCCGCGACTTCGTCTGCGTGGAAAGTTTTTTGCTATCCCTCGGGAACAATACTTTTTTCGGGATGAAAAGTACCCTTTGTCCTTCTCTGTACCCCTGACAACGTGTATGCAAAATTTCATGATGATCGGTTCAGCAGTTAAGACGTGAAGGCGTAACAAACAAACAAACAAACGGACTTTCGCATTTATAATATTAGTAAGGATATTAGTAAGGATAGCATACTAATAGGTAGAAAATCAATTTATTTTGTTGATATCAATTTAGTATGAAATAAAAGCCCATTTGATCTTTTTTTTAATCTTCAATAAGTTAAAAGTTATGCTCGAATTGCGATGCTTAAATATTCCACCGAAGAACTTCCTCAATCAAAACAAACTTGAATCAAACTTTATTCATTCTCAATCGTTTGCTGATCTGTCACGATTTCCTCGAATTTACTTTCTAATCCTGCAAGAACTCGATGTTGTTATCGAATACTTAAATCGATTCCCGTAATCCGTCGGTATTGTTTCGATTATTCAAAACAGCGTCGACCCCGCGGCCCCGCGACCAATCTATATTCATTTATAGATTTGTTTTGTCACTGCTTTTGTTTTTCGTCGTACTATCGTCTCTAGCGGCCATTTTTTAACCTCAAAAAGGAAAAACAATTTTAAAAATATTATATGTTAAAACACTATGTTACTTAATGAAAATAATGATTTAATTGTTAACTACATGAAACAAAGTCGCTTCCCGCTGTCTATATGCTTAGATCTATGCATCCCTATGTATGCTTAAATCTTTAAAACTACGCAACCGATTTTGATGCGGTTTTTTTAATAGCTAGAATGATTCAAGAGGAAGGTTTATATGTATAATACATGGTGTCAAATTCCACATTACACCGAAACGAATCGAGGGCGGGTCGCTATTAGTTAATATATTATATTACTTTATTTTATGTCATTTTTAGTTGCGGATGACGTTAACATAGATGTCAATGTGACAAGGTTCCTGCGCATTAGCAATTAACGGGTATAGTAGAGCAAGGACGATAAAAGCAATTTTTAAAAATCAAAGCAGCTTATAACAAAAGTTATTATTTCTTATGTAAATCTTTCAAATATCTTGATCTGATACTGAACTGAAATATCGATAATTGCAATAGTGGTCCCGAGTGAAAGGTGTCCAGTAACGATGCAAGCAAACATTCTCTCCATAAAAGGCCCGCGATCGTGAATTCCCGCCTAATTTAGTTCCAATACAAAATCGAGTTTCCGCTTTATTTGGTTTCAGTTCATTACGATCGCTTTTATTTAACACACGCAACGGTTTTACCATAAATGAAGGTTAATTAATTGTTATTCACGTGATGTAAACAGTTGAGTAGTAATTAACGTGAAAAAATCGAGAAAAAAATCGTTAACATAAATCGCGCGATCGAGTCTTGTGTTGTGCATTCAATTACTATAATGATTAGGTAATCATTATTAATTATTATTGACGCGCGAATTTCGAATATAAACCGATGTTTGAACAGCGACTTTACCAAGCGAAAAACACACTGTGTGATAACGCGACCCAGCCGAACGATTAAATGGGTATCTACTAGACGTCATCTGGTTCGGAAAGATACGTTCGTTTGAGCTAACACCAAAGTAATGCAGGCCATACACCATCCATTCGATCGTCCAATCGGCATGATACTGCCGATTGGATCCTATCGAATTGACCGTGTGTGGCCGTGGATCGGAAGGACGATCGAATTGACGGAAAAATCATTTGGCTGGATCATGCCGATTGGATCCTGCCGATTGGACGGTGTGTGGCAGTGGGCAATCGATCGTATGATTTTCTTAACCGACTTCAAAAAAGGAGGTTCTTAATTCGAATGTATATATTTATTTTATCATTGTTCTCGCGTATCTTCGATAGGTATTTATAGACCGATTTTGATGATTCTTTTTTCTTTTTCTTTCTTTTTTCTTTTAACTGATTTAAAAATAGGTAGGTTATCAGTTTGACCTGTATCCACGATTACCTCACGTTTGGCTGAACCGATTTTAATGCGGTTTTCATAAAAGTATTTGTTGAATTTAGGAGAAGATTTTAGTATTATAACCGACTTCAAAAAAAAGGAAGTTCTCAGTTTGACCTGTATAATCTGTATATGTATGTTTGTCCATGATTATCACAAGTTTGGCTGAACCGATTTTGATGCGCTTACCAGAAAAGTATTTGTTACATTTAGGACAAAGTTTTGGTATTTTAACCGACTTCAAAAAAGAAGGAGGTTCTCAATTGGATTGTATAGGTATTTATATTTTTTATCATTGTTCGCGCGTATCTTCGATATTTATGAACCGATTTTGGTAATCATTTTTTGTTTGATAGAATTTCTTGCGAGATGGTGCCATTTTTTTTTTTTATTTAAATCGGTTCAGCAGTTTTCAATTGAAGTATCCTGAACATACTATGAATATGGGTTAACTTCCCTGATGACTATTTATGAACCGAATCAAGTGATTTTTTTTTAAAATGGATAGACAGAGCGTGAATTTGGAAATTGAGTGAGAGCCTATGGGCATTTTGAAAATATATAAAGTTAAAAAAATATTACATGCCGTATATACCTACCTACTACAAAAAATTGAAAATAAATAAGCTTTATAAAAAGAAAAACCTAATTCAAAAACCTAAAAATAAAAACAAAAACAGCTTTCAAATAAAATAAAAATGTTAAAACAAATATATACAATCGAATTAAGAACCTTCTTCTTTTTTGAAGTCGGTTAAGAAAATCATACGATCGATCGTCACTGCCGATTGGACGATCGAATTGATGGTGTGTGGTGTGTATGGACGAACTGCAGATTGGATCCAATCGGCAGTATCATGCCGATTGGACGATCGAATGGATGGTGTATGGCCTGCATAAGTAGATATCCACATACCTTGGAGTCTCTTGCGTGTCCTTCAGCTCAGCAGCGTTGTATTTCTTCAAGGTGATGGATGACGGTGGGCTCACCGCGTGGTTCACGAACAGCAAGTCCAGCTGGCACTTTCACGCACTCGATTGTTTTGAAAACGATTATATAGATGCTAGCACATACACTAAACTTTGGTTTTTTATAATTTTCAAGGCCGCGATACGTCGCGGTAGCCGGCGAAATTTTTTGTGTTTTTTCCAGCCAATCAGCGGTCAGGATCGGTGGATATGCTCATATGAGAGCCTTGCTTTGCTGTTTGCAACGAACTACCACTCACATAGGCGGCGGGAATATTTGAATGTCGAATGTTTGATTGAATTGGAAATTAGAAGGCTAGATTTTGAACGAATAGTGAACACTGACTAATTAAATATCGATCGTTATGATTAAGGTATGATTCCGATGTCTGCAGCACTGCTGCGCAGCAGTGGCTCAATTTGAAGTGAGCGGAGAAGCATCGCGACACTGCTGCGCAACACTGCTGCGCGACACTGCTGCGCAGCAGTGCTGCGCGGCACTGCTGCCGCAATACCACTGGTCCCCCATACATTCTCTATAGGTTTATATGAGACTACATTCCAATAGATTAGAAAAGTCCGTGGTTCTTTCATAGGTCTAGATAAATAGTTCTTTAAAACTCCAAGTAATTAAAAACGTTGATTTTCTCTTTTAACTATGAATTGTGAGAAGTGTCCTACCTACTTAAAAACATACTACTGGCTTCTTGACTCAACGACTTAATATGGGTAGCTTTAGTATGTCATGCTCACTTTAAACATTTCTGCGGTGGTGTCGTGTGAGGCGGGTCGTTACGTTCCCTCAAATATGGTTGAGCGAAACGATGGCTGGTTCATGCGTCATGCTCGTGAACGGGTGCTGCCAGTGGGAGTGGGTCTGCTTCTGTCTGCTTGTATTAAGGGCGTCGTATATAAAAAATCTGTTTTATATTGTCTGTATGTATGGCACTTCTTACTCGAAACGTATATGTCATAATAACTTACCTTGTTTTGATTTATTTAATTGCAATATTTTTGCTTTCCATGGTCAGTATTTGTGTATTATAAAATACATAGATGCTGGCTATGGAAAGTAAAATATAAAATACATAAATATTGCCTATGAAAAGCTTTTGGATATTAGTTTTCAATTCGGTGCCTTAACATGGGTAGCCTTAGGATGTCATGCTCTCTTTAATCATTTCTGCGGTGGTGTCGCGTGAGGCGGGTCGTTACGTTCCCTCAAATATGGTTGAGCGAAGCGATGGCTGGTTCATGCGTCATGCTCGTGAACGGGTGCTGCCAGTGGGAATGGGTCTGCTTCTGACTACCTATCTTAACGCATATAGAATTGTAAAGTTTTTTTTTTTTCTCTCTTGTAACAGCCTAGACTGAATAATAACTTCAAACTTTGAATTTAGCTTGAACCCTGTAAATTGATTAAGAAAATTTGTAATTGATTAAGAAAATTTGTAATTCATTAAGTAATGATCTAATTATAATTTTATTTATTTGTTAATCTTTGTTAAAGTCTGGAAACGATATACATATTTGTAAATATCGTTCCATTTGATAAAGCTGGTAAGTTTTTTGCGCCCGTTTTTCTTGTCAGCTAAAAGACGTCATAATGGGTGGTAGGGCAAAAAATTATTTGACGATTTAAAAACGCTCATTATGTGAGCTTATTTGAATAAAGATTTTTTTCATTCATTCATTCATTCATTCATTTCATTCATTCATTCAAGCTCGGCAGCAGTGCTGCGCAGCAGTGTCGTGCAGCAGTGTCGCGCAGCAGTGCTCCAGACATCGGAATCATACCTTTATCGTTCGTAGCAGTATTTACAATGTCGAGCGTCCTTCTGCGCGCACGCAACCGCTCTCTGGCATACATCTACCTCGTTAATTACATCGCGACACGTCAGATGGCATAACCGAGCACTTCCGTTTCCGATTATATGTTAGACTTGTGTAAAATGTCATTGAATGATATTCTATTTAATTTTAATGACGACAATACCATACTTAGTTGAAATAATATTAAATAATACTTATTTGAACTTAATTTGTTTTAACTAAACATTATTGTGATAAATTGCTCACGTGAGCCTTGAAAATGTATAATTGAATTATTTAGTTAAAGCTTGTCCTAGTAACCTAGAATCAACCTCTTTTCACAGTACTGAAATTCGAGATATATATAGCTATCGAAGCATTCCACGAGAATCATTGATAGTTTTATCCGTTCGTTCGTTTTGCAAAGCTGCAAGATAAATTTTCCACTTGATAAGGAAATACGTTTGAGGGCCTTCCAATTTTGGATGAAGCTATATAGATACTAGTAAATGGGTATTTCACTTCTCGGTACGTGCCAAATTAGTTTTGGTGTCATTGCCAGGCGGCGAGTCAGCGTACGAACAATAATCATTGTTTTGAATGTTACCGACGAGTATGTACATACACAGTTACAGTGCGGTTATTGAACATGCATTTTATTACAATTACACAATGGTATGTATGGGTGAGGGAACAATTATTGTATCTGGGGCTATCATCAATGCGTCTGCAAATACAACGAAAATGAATGGACTTTTAATGAAAGATATAAGTGATATATCTACTTACATCTTTCTTTAATCATCATTATTATCTCCTTCTTTTTATTAAAAAAAAAATAATTTAAAAAATGGATAACCATCTTAAAACCTATTTATTAGGATTACATTATCAGCTTCATCCGCTTTAGTGTTATGAATGACAAATCTTATCATAATTTAATTGACAGTTAATGATGACAAATGAACTAAATACAAACTAGATTAGGAATTTAATTAGTCCTTGCTAAACGTAAAGTTTTGTCTCATCAATCAAGATGTGTCAATGCTCAAAATACTTCATAGGACTCTACAGAAGTTCTGATTGTGGGACATTTTTCTATAATTTGAGTTTGAGTTAATAATAATGTAGAATCACTGCGACTAAAAAGATATTAGATATAATACTGTAGTTAATGAGAACTATATGTCACAAAAAACAGATTAATTAAAACGGGGCAAATGATAAAGAAATGAATTTGGGAAGTTTTTGTTATCTGAATAAACTTGCTCGAAAACAACTCTAAAATTGACATAGAATAACGACGATCGAACATTCTTCATTCTTATTTGCAGCAATTTTGTATATGTATGTTGCTATTTCATTATTTATGTTGTTTTGCGTTTCGACCTGAAAATATTGCTCATTGAACGCACGTGAGACTTCGTCATAAATAGTCTAAAGACAGAGTGTTTATTTCGAATGATGGATGATTCTTTGTTAAAACACAATTTAAATATGGTTGATTGTGAATTGTTGCACTGCTATGAATTACTACAAGAGTAGTAATATTTACAAATTGTTTCATTCTACGTCCGGAAACAATTATCTGAACGCGAATCGATCAATTGTGTTTATTGCTAATATTCACTAATTTGTTTTTTAACCTTTTATTGTTCCTTTGTGTTGTACCTTAATTCTTTGTTTTTTTTTCTATCTAGAAATTAGTTTGATGATACCTACGTTCAATCTTTTCGTATCATCAAACTTGTTGCAAAAAATGAAATATTAACGAATATATTGAGTTATTAATAACTACTATTTGATGTGTGTGACTTGCCTTTATTTGTATTGAACTTGAATTGTTTTGTTGTAACCAACACTCAGTTCATAACAAACAACATAATTTTAGAACAATTTATTTACCTGTTTACCTTCGTAACATACATAATTAGGACTAGTTAAGTTGTTCTACATAATTATTCCAATGATAGTTTTTAGGATTCCGTACCCAATGGGTAAAAACGGGACATTATTACTAAGACTCCACTGTCCGTCTGTCTGTTTGTCACCAGGCTGTATCTCATGAACCGTGATAGCTAGACAGTTGAAATTTTCATAGATGATGTATTTCTGTTGCCGCTATGACAACAAATACTAAATCAGAAAAAAATATACAACCAACATGAATTTTTGCCGTCTCTTGGTGCGGACCCTTCGTGCGTGAGTCCGACTCGCACGTGGCCGGTTTTTAGGGTTTCTTACCCAAAGGGTAAAAACGGGACCCTATTACTAAGACTCCGCTGTCCGTCTGTCTGTCTGTCTGTCTGTCTGTCTGTCTGTCACCAGGCTGTATCTCATGAACCATGATAGCTAGAAAGTTGAAATTTTCATAGATAATGTATTTCTGTTGCCGTTATAACAACAAATACTAAAAACAGAATAAAATTAATATTTAAGGGGGGCTCCCATACAACAAACGTGATTTTTTTGCCGTTTTTTGCTCGATATTAATAACGACAACAGGTAGACAGTTGAAATTTTCACAGATGATATATTTTTATTGCCGCTATAACAAAAAATACTAAAAACATAATAAAATTAATATTTATGGGGGGCTCCCATACAACAAACGTATTTTTTTTTGCCGTTTTTTGGTACGGAACCCTTCGTGCGCGAGTCCGACTCGCACTTGGCCGGGTTTTTTTCTGTTAGTAAGTTATTTCTTTTACTTTTAGGGTTCCGTACCCAAAGGATAAAAACGGGACCCTATTACTAAGACTTCGCTGTCCGTCTGTCTGTCTGTCTGTCTGTCACCAGGCTGTATCTCATGAACCATGATAGCTAGAAAGTTGAAATTTTCACAGATGATGTATTTCTGTTGCCGTTATAACAACAAATACTAAAAACAGAATAAAATAAATATTTTAGGGGGGCTCCCTTACAACAAACGTGATTTTTTTGCCGTTTTTTGCTCGATATTAATAACGACAACAGGTAGACAGTTGAAATTTTCACAGATGATGTATTTTTATTGCCGCTCTAACAACAAATACTAAAAACAGAATAAAATTAGTATTTAAGGGGGGCTCCCATACAACAAACGTATTTTTTTTGCCGTTTTTTTGTACGGAACCCTTCGTGCGCGAGTCCGACTCGCACTTGGCCAGTTTTTTATAAGCCAAATAAAGGAGTACCTATTTACATTCTTTTCCCACTATCGGCCGCATTCTCTTAACTAGAACGACGAAACAAAATTATTTTCGTTCTTGTAATGTTTTTGTGGGGTTTCCGCGAGCGCGAACGGACACAAAGCTTTCCATTTGGTGGACAGAGGCTGTCACTGCGCAGGTAATTACCCGCTCGTTATCGTCGCTGCCTAATTAGCTTTGTTTTACGCTCTCATTGCGACCCCACCTTCTTTAGAATGCAACTCTTAATTAACAGCCTGAAATAACTGAGCTCGGCAACATAGAGAGGATTAACTTTCACAACCTTTACAAAATGGTATCTACAACCAAATGGTCACCCCAACAGAAAATAAGTGTAGGTACTTCCTTAAAGTATCAGATATTATGACTGTCTTACATTATTCTTGAACGAACAATACAGAAATGAGTGGGTAAAAAATTCTATGGCAGCTAATCAATTGTTGTCTTTCTTGTCACGGTTTTTTATGGATCGAGATTAATAATAATATTTAAATATATGTTGTGTGTATTTAATTACACATTAAACATTAGTGAAACATGCTGTAGGTACTTATAAATCTTGAATAGATACAACCATTGCCTTGAGCTTAATTTTTTCCAATCAATTAATAGCGATCAATTTTACGCGACACTATATTGTGTTTTTTAATAACTACGGGTGATTTCTCATCTCCCTTAAAAAGCTTTAAAGCTTAAAGCCGCGAATGCGCTTAACGACCGCTATTCTCCGCTGCGGAATGGCGGCGGACCATTGTACGCGCCATTGCGCGGCGGCCATTGTTGCCCCTTCAGATTGCGGGCCTTCGGAAAAATGTAACTTACGCCCGCTGGAGACAATGTCCTTTAAACACAAACTTACATTGTGTGAGCATATAAGATAGTGCGACAGTAAATTAAATGTCGTATAAGTATTTAATAACCGCTCCTAGTCTGAAAAAAAAGAATTAAAAATATCCAATAGTTTAATCATAGGAAATATTTTTCAGTTACTGTTTTCAGTACAATAAACTTTCGTGGTATTTAGTTTGAAAAAAAGGAGTTTTTATTTCTTTCCTAGAAATCATTTGAATAAAAATACTTTTATGAACTAGTGTTACGGATGTTTTCATTTATTGTCGTGTTGTCGTCTTTACCCTGTATAAAGGCATAAGATTACATTTATATAAGATGCCGTTATATTATGTCTTTATATTTTTTATGCACAACGGGTTATTATAAAAAAGGCTGGTGTACGCAGTGACTAAAACCGCAGGGCATGTATGAAAAGATTGATGGATGTGAATGAAGCGAAAGAAGTGTGCAAGGATCGTAGCAGGTGGCGATCCATAGTCTCTGCATACCCCCATGGGAAACAGGCGTGAGTGTATGTATGTATGTATGTACAACGGATAGTTCTTGGCTTTCACCTCACAGGTGAGGTGAAGACTTTATCGTCACTTAACATCAGGATGTTAAGTGACGATAAAGCCGAAGGTGAAAGCGCACTACACCCGGAATCCTCATCACTGAGGAACTGGCTAACTTACCTCTAACTGCCAGAACACAACAATTTTCAAATTGTTGTTATGGCGCCAGACTAATGTAAAATGGTGGTAGCTAGCCAGGCGGATTTGAAATAAGCCCTACCACCAACCAAACAGAGAAGGTACAAATTGTACCCCGCTTGGGAACCAAACCCGGGATCCCTGCGTCTTATGACGGGTGAACCACTAGACCAGAGAGGTGGTTTTAAAAGTATTTAATCTCTGAGAAATGTAAATACCTGGACGTAATGCGCGAAACGCAGCGCATTGTTAAGTACGCGCACGAATCTAAGAAGTGAATACCACTACATTTTCCTTGCAATATTAGTCAAGTATTTTAGTCTTTGTTTCATCCTCAAGGTTGTTCAGCTATTTTGCAGTTGCCAAGTGAGTCAGGTCTATAAACACTGATATTTATGGTAATGCCCATCTGCCGGTGGAGTGGAAAAGGTCAAAGAATTTTCTTCTTTCTACGATCTTGCAATTTTGCGTCTTTTCATTCCGGGATAACATTTGATCTGACCTTTGTTAAGGCTGGTTTTCACTATCTTAGTCTTTAGTAGAGTTCTTTAGGAGAGTGCTTTAGTGGAAACATGTAAACGGTCGTCTTATGACTAAAGAGAGTAACGTTCTAGTAGCCTTTCTACTCGCTTTCCAGTAGCACCCCCTGCGCGCCCGCTCACCCCCGCGCGATATTTTACTCGCACTCGCACTGGAAGCATGTAAATCGACATTTTAGTAGCGTCTTTAGTAGAGTGCATTTGCCGGTGAACGCGTGACGTGTAATTGAATTAAATAATAGGTATTAGGTATGGCGAAAATGACACTCTACTGGAAGCGTGTAAACGGTCACTGGAAAGGCACCAAAACTACTAAAGCACTCGCATTCGAATCTACTCGCACGCTACTAAGCACTCTACTAAATACTAAGATAATGTAAATCAGCCTTTAGGGACACATTTTGAAAGAGGCGAGTGTCACGTACGACGTAAGTTAAACATAGATCCTATTCTTACGAAAGTTTGGGTTCCCATATCTGAACCTAACGTACAGAACCCACCTTTTAAAAAATTCAAAGCTAATACTATTAATTCTATGTCTTTATTATTTTACGAGACCAAATAATGAAAAAAACATAAATCTCTTTAAAAATGGAGAGAAAAATAACACTTTTCAGTCTCACAACGCGTAGACTCAATATGTTTTTTTTATAAGAATGAAATGACGATTATTATGATGGAAATTAATTTTCAAAGTCATTGAGTGGGAGACAATGTTGGCGTTTGGCACAATATACAGAGTGTTTCATAATAAACCGTATTTTTTTTCTTAATTTGTATGGAAAACTGCAAATTGACAACCCTCAAATCAACTATTGTTTTTGACAATCAATCCCATTAATGGGCAAAAACAAAACATAATTTCCGTCTAGGGCTGCCATTATGCAGTTTATCATGAAAATAATAAAAAATATCTAACATGTATTGGTGAGTGTAGAATAAAATGCGGTCGAACTTTATAAATGCCTTTTATTTCGACATTAATTAAATTAAATGTTACAATAGCACTCACGGTTATCACCATCGATTCTAGAGAGCGACTCAAATTCTGTGTTGCCAGAACAAAGACATTAGTGTGGCCGTTTAGAAATTACAAATATTAATGTTTAATTTAATGTTTAATGATATTATTAAACATAGTTGGGCCAGGCCAGGTTACACAATTTTAATATTTAAACATAACTATAATAGGCTACTTAAATGAACAAATTTTTTCTCAGCGTTGTTTTAGTCGCTAAAGTTTTAAGTAATAATTTTCTTATATGTATTGTTAAAGTAGTACAGAGGTACTCATTTTTTTTGCTAGGTTAAAGTACACATACACGGAGCATACAAGAGAATGTAGATACACATCTATAATATTTTAAGTAGGTATGAACTTAATATTTTAATAAAATAAAAACACATTAATCCAGACGGGTGGCCGAGTACGTAGCCATTTAAAGTGGCAATGGACACAATTTTCTAAAAGATCTTACATAAGTTTTGTTATTAGACATTTTTATTTCAGCTACCCTAACCCTTCCATCTGGACCAGGGACGGTCTTAACAATCCTCGCCATAGGCCAGTTTAAAGGTGGAGAATTATCACAGCGAACAATTACTAAATCACCCTCTTTTAAATTAGGATGTGACTGTTTCCATTTAGGTCTACTTTGTAACTGTGTAAGATAATCCCTTGACCAGACTTTCCACAAATCTTGCTTAATTTTGGACAACATTTGCCAAAACTTTAATCTGTCAATACATTTATTTGAAAGATCAACTTCCGGGTAACTCATCATAGGGGTGCCTATGAGGAAGTGCCCCGGCGTGAGATAATCATAACTGGAAATATCTGAGCTTATGGGGAGCAGCGGTCTGGAATTTAATATCGCTTCAATTTCTGTAACAACTGTATATAGACCTTCATATGTTAAAGCGATGTTCCCAACTATCCTTTTAAAGTGGTATTTAAAACTCTTGACCCCTGCTTCCCATAAGCCCCCAAACTCGGGTGAGTATGCAGGTATAAATTTAAATTGTACATAGTTAGAAGCACAATAGTTTTCCACATTGTCTACATGAGACTGGGATGAAACCAATTCATAAAGCTTATTTAATTCATTCTGTGCCCCTTTAAATGTTTTGGCGTTATCACAATAAATTCTAACAGGCATTCCCCTCCTTGAGAAAAACCGCTTGAGGCATGCCAAAAAAGCGTCAGTGGTAAGGTCGCTGACAAGCTCCATGTGTATTGCCTTCGTTGAAAAACAAACAAAAATTGCAATGTAGCCTTTGGTAATAATAGGTTTTCTAATTCTTGATACCTTTATGTTGAACGCACCACAGTAGTCGATCCCGGTTACTTGAAAAGGTTTTGATGGAGATACCCTATCTAGAGGTAGAGAACTCATAAGTTGCATAGAAGCTGTAGCTTTAAGTCTAGCACATTTAATACATTTGTTGACCACCTTTTTGACTTCCCGTATGCCACTAATAAGCCAAAATCTTTGCGATAGGGAGCTAAGAACTAATTTAGCACCAGCATGGAGGAGGCGGATATGCTCCTTATGTATAATTATATATGCAAAGTGAGATGCCTTCGGCAGTATTATTGGATGAATTTTTTCACAGGAAATGTTCTCAGCATTTTGAAGGCGACCTCCGACACGAAGGATACTATATTTATCTATAAACGGATGAAGATTAGACAAATTTGTTTTAATTATAGAACTCTTATTAATAGATTCTATTTCATATTCAAAATGAAATCTTTGAACACCTTTTATAAGTATAGTCATGGCATTATTGAGCTCAACTGGTGTTAACGAACCAAAGATTTTCATATTTGTTGCTTTAGAGTTATTGTAAAAACGCAACATGTAAGCTACAACTCTTTGAAGCCTAATGATATTAGAGAATTTCTTTATAAGCTTAATTAAAAAGTTTTCAGTAGTGTCTTCACTAATGTCACATTTCATTATACCACAAAATGAATCAGCTTCTTCACTGTCACTAGGCACAAGCAAAGGCTGTTTAATATCAGCTACTGAGTGTTTAAATTCTGGATCAGATAGCTCCGGGGGGCCATTCCACCATAATTGATTACATTTTAACTTTTGAGGAGGACAGCCTCTTGATAACAAGTCAGCAGGATTGCTTTTTGTATTAACATATGTCCAAACAAATTCTTTAGTTAGGTTATTTATCTGCTGAACTCGACTTGAAACATATGAATTTGATTTTACATTACCAGATGCTATCCATGCCAAAACAATCTGAGAGTCAGTATAGAGCCAAACCTTTAAATTTTTGAATTTTTGTTTATAAACATTGTGTACTCTATCTGCAACCTGTGACAAAAGTAAAGCACTATTTAATTCCAAACGTGGTGTCGTTACAGTCTTTTTAAGAGGAGCCACTTTTGATTTAGAGCATAGCAAGTTATTAGACACCGTTCCATCAGAATTATGGATTCTTAAATATAAACAGCATCCTAATGCCTTTATAGAAGCATCTGCATACCCCACTAGTTCAACAGAAACTATTATATTTGAACTAACTCCCCGTGGAATGGTTAAAACACTCATTTCCTTCAAATCAATTAAGAAATTATGCCAAATCTTTAAATGGTCTTGGGTTAATATAGTGTCCCAGTTTACATTCATAGACCACAAAGTTTGCATAAACAACTTAGCAATAACTATTATTGGACCAATGAGACCTAATGGGTCAAAAATCTTACCTATATAGCTTAATATTTTTCTTTTAGTATTAATTTCATAAATATCTGTATCTGGACCCTTGAAAATCAGTTGATCCCTTAACACATCACATTGCAAACCTAAAGTTTTTACTATTTTATCCCCTCCGTCAATATCAAGGTTTTCAAAGTATTTTTTATTATCAGGTAAGTCATCAAGAACTGGCATATAGTTTGATGCCCACTTGTGCAGTGAGAAACCACCAAGAAGGAGCAAGTCGATTAGTTCACATTTTAATTGTTCTAATTGCTCCTTCTTGTCGGCTCCACAAATTATGTCATCTGTATAAGTACTTGACAGCATCGCCTGTGAGGCAAGTGGAAACCGCTCCCTATAGCGAAGAGCCAGCTCTATCAAGCAACGAGTGGCCAAGTAGGTGGAAGCCCTTAATCCATAAGTGACTGTTTGTAATTGTAAACAGCGAAGGCCCTTATTAGGGTCATCACGCCAGAGAATATTTTGTAAACTAGTTTGTGATGGATTTATGTTAATGCAACGAAACATCTTAGTGATATCACATGTTAGTGTATACATAAAGGTTCTCCATAAAAGAAGAATATCAAAAAGTTCACTCTGTACGACTGGGCCGTTCAACATAAGATCATTTAATGACTTTCCCTGTAAGGATTTCATCCCACCGTCGAAGACTACACGCAATTTTGTTGTAGGGCTTTTATCATTTAATACAGCATGATGCGCTAAAAAGTACACTGGTCCATTTTGGACGTCGTACTCACCAATGTCCACTGCTTTGGCATGCCCCAGCGATATGTACTCATCTATAAACTTCTTATACTGCTCTAAATACATTGGATTTTGCTTAAATTTCTTCTCTAAAGAGAGAAATCTCTGAAAGGCAACTGAAAATGAGTCCCCAATCTGTAAATCATTTAAGTCATTAGTTAATGGTATATCAACTTGAAATTTATTTTCACTGAGAATTACTGAATTTTGAAAAATCTTTTCAACCTTTTGATGTTCTATAGGTACTTTAGTTACAGGTTGAGGAGGAGCCTCGGCTAGCCAAAATTGTTCCATTACATCCTCTAACTTCTTATGGTCATTTATTGCAAAATTTGTCACAAAGTTATTTGGCTGTGATCGTTCGTAGTAACATTACCGCCAACAATATATCCAAACGATGTGTTTTGTAGCACAAGACCATTTTGAAGTTTCAAATGTCCATCAAGTAAAATGTTAAAATAGATGTCTGCACCGAACAAGAGTGATATTTCAGCTGGAGTGTTGAAGCCAGCATCAGCAAGCTTAATATGAAGAGGAATATTTAAATTTGAAATATCAATCTCATTCTGCGGCAGCCGGGATGTAATGGAATGGACAACATTACATTTAACATTTAATTGCACATCATTAAGGGGGGAATGCACTGTGATGTTTACATATTTATTTATTTTATTATTTTTATTACCAATACTTATAATGTTGGAATTTTGACATTTTGGTTTTATACCTAATTTATCAATTAATTGGTCAGTTGCGAAGGAAACTTGACTGCCTGTATCGAGAAGAGCTTTGACAACAATATCACGGCCATGACAATCGACTAATTTCACCTTTATAGTAGGCAACAAAATATTTATAGAAGTGGTATTTGAATGCATGGCCACTGCCGGCTCTGCGTTCTCAATACTATCTTTATGGAGAAGAGTATTATGCTTTGCCTTACACACTTTACATAAGAAGTTAAATTTACACTTACCAGTGTGAGTTTTTAAACAAATACTGCACATGTTATGCTTCTTGACAAACCCAATACGGTCATCTATGGGGGCCGTTTTGAAAGTTGGGCAACCATAAATAGCATGGTTGAGAGCAGTGCAGTAGGAACATGAAACATTTTTCGCAGCTAAATTAGTGACTTTATTGGCATAAGGCCTCTTTACATCTGTATTACTAGTGTGACTATCTTCTAGTACTATAGCGCGCTTTTCCAAAAATGATATGAATTCCTCCATCGTCGGTAGTGAATTCGAGTCACGGTCTAATTTATATGCTCTGTTAGTATATAGATCTAACTTCTTCTGCAAAATAGAAATGAGAAGCATGTCCCAATTATGTATAGGTTGCTGTAAATTCTTGAGTGCATATAGTTGTTGTTGCACCTCATATTCATTATAGATAGCTTACACACTTACACTTACTAACATTTGCATGCCTACAGATTTAAGGCAGAATATTGTTGAAATTTTATTAGGAACATTGTCATCGATCTCAATGTAATGTACACAATATTGTGCAAATAAATATTCTGATTTCTGATTTCTGATTTCAGAAATGAACGTCCTTATAGAGGCCGCTGTACCTTTTTGCATTGAAGGCAACTCTAGAATTTTATTGATATGATGTGTGATAATCCGTGCTTTGTTGTCAAACCTCTTCTTCAGCAGATCAAGCGCCTCCCTGTAAGATTCATTAACAATAGGTAAGTTAATTATGACAGATAGGGCTTCACCCACTAAGAATTTTCTTAAGTAAAATAGTCGTTGAACATCCGAGAGCGAATTGTTATTATGTATGACAGCGGTAAACAAGTCCATAAACGGAGTGTACTCGGTAAAGTTCTTACCATCAAAAAAAGGAATCTCAATGTTCGGTAATTTTGATGTTGCAATGTTGCTACACTGCTTCTTCTCATGCGCATTGCAATTTTTGAGAGTAATGTTTAATTTCGAAATGACACTGAAATACTTTTCTTCAAGGATGGACATATTTTCGGAATCTTTCTCATCGAGAGCCAAAATATCAAGCTGAATTTGTTCGTAAGATTTGAAAGTCTCAATCAATTTTTCCTTGCGCGCTTCAAGCATCTCGGTGTTTGCCGTTGTCAGATTGATTGGGTCGTTTACGTAGTTGGCTATTCTAGTCACCATGCCTTTCAGCTGGGAACGTGAAAGTAGCAATCTTTTCAGCTTTTCCTTTTCATCTTCCTTGGCCGCCATCTTATGAACGCCTCGTGCACAGAGATTGGAACACGCTATAGCCGTGAAATACCGCTTGGCACTCCTTTGCTAAAACTTGGAATCCACGTAAATAGCAGTGGATGTTTAAATGAAATACTAGGAAATTCACTTTTACAAATAAGTTTCGGGGAGCTCGGTGGCGCAGTGGTTTAGCGCCTGGCCCAGCGATTGCGGAGGTTAAGCAACGTTCGCAAGGGTCGGTCATGGGATGGGTGACCAAAAATTTATTATCTCGAGCTCCTCCGTGCTTCGGAAGGCACGTTAAGCCGTTGGTCCCGGCTGCATTTGCAGTCGTTAACACCCACCAATCCGCATTGGGCCCGCGTGGTGGATTATGGCCCGTCCTCCTTATCCATCCACCCATAAGGAAGGCCTGTGCCCCAGCAGTGGGGACATTAAAATGGCTGATGATGATGAAATAAGTTTCACTTTATAACCTGCCGCTATTGCCGGCAAAAAAAACCTCGTGGAATTTCGTGACGTCGTGAATCGTAAAGTCAATTTGACAGGACCGACCGGAACTTGACGCAGTTGACAACTTGCGACCACAGACTAGGAAGTGACGGACAGGCCATAGGATAGGATGCAACCTTATGCAACCGAATGCAGCGAGACGAGCAGCTATTATGTTGGCAGCACCGCAGATCTGTCAATCACTTGCGCCCGCCGGAAATCCTTTCCCGTGCCGATTTTTAAATAGAAATGATTGGGGGTAGGCACGCGAAGTATGAGTATGCACTTAGAGCATCGCGGAAGGGAGCAGCCTTAGCGATTATTACTCTATTCAATCTTTTCTGGCATTTTTTGCGGGGGGGGAAAGTGCACACAAGTGCAGTTCCGCATACTCACATACAAAAACAACACTGTAAAGACGACACCAACACATAAAAAATAAAACAAAACAGCAAAAATTTGTGTACGGATGAGTCACACATCAAAATATGACACGTTTTTGACATAAAGGGCTGGGCTCAATTGTCGTTGCAGCAATATCGATACGGAAAAAGGAATAAAGGTAACAAACTCAAACATTTTACATGGGGTGAATAACAACAAAGAGCCCAACAAGCAAAAACCTTTCTGAAAAAGTTAATACGGACTCAAGAACACTCAGTCTTATTGTCAAGTCTCATATACGTATTAAGAGCATTTTATGATGTTTTTCTATTATAAATGATTTTATTCCATTCATTTTTATACAAGGTGTTACAAAAATACCCCTAATCCCGAAAGGTAAAAAAATGAATCTATCAATACTAAACATGCGATTAAATTGACAATAGACTGTGATCCGCGGCAACTTCACTCGAGAATGTAGCTATGGTGCGGTGTGCGGTCGCATTGCACCTACAGATATTTTAATACCATAAAAACTATTAACGAATTTTACACTAAACGGAACAACTAAGACTACTGACATTTTTTTACTGTACATTAACGCGCGTCGCGGCGGCTTCGTTTGATGCTTTGTGTGATGCCGATATGCCGATACACGACCGCAGTCAAACACGATTTCAAAGATTAAACAACAACAGATAGGACTTCTGGAACCTGCTTGAAATTATCTATCAAAGCAAGAACTCTCTAGGTAAAATTAGTAATTTACTTAACTTATCCATGGTAGGTATTTAAATACAGATGACGCTTACGTGTCTTTTCGAATTGGTGTGCAGAGATAATTTTACATTTTTGTAATAAATATTAATTCAGTAACTATTTAATTTAGAAATTACGTCACTGTTATGTCTGAGGTATTTATGTTATTTTAAATACGCTTATGCCATAACTAGCTTAGTTAGGTCACTGTAAGGTAAACGTAGGTACAAATATCTACAGATGTGACCAGTCTGAAAAACGAATAGTCTTTGATTTAGAAGCCAATGACCGGAACTAACCGGCGGGCTGATTATCTAATTAGAAACCACCTAGCGACCGGTCGCAGTTCATAGATGATAGTGATCCATTGCTACTTCTTTTTGGATTAAAAAAAAACATACCAAAGAAAAGTAGCAATGTATGTGGAATGGAACCGGTCGCTAAATAGTTTCTTTTTAGATAACTTTTTATTTTACTCTTTGACGCAGAATGTAACAGTGCAAAACTGCAAAGACCAAATTGAGTCTGCCAGAAGTTAAAAATAATTAATAAATATTTAAGAATTTTTAGGTATATCACATTTATGAGAATGCCTGGAGCAGGACCAGGCCATATCCTTTATCGACAAACATTGTGATACGGTAACATCACTAAGTTGCTCATCGGCGAGAACTCGGATTTATCTAGCGACAGATCTGAAATTTGTACGGAGGAGCCATGGACGAGCAGACCCGATGTCACTGAATAAATTTGACAACTAATCAAGAATAAAATATACGAATTTAATGTTTAAATGTAAACAAATAGCAATAATACGACAAAAAATTACTTTCATGTGAAATGTAACACCGACTTTTTGTAAACTTTGATGTTCCAGACCTCTTTTGACAGTAAAAAACTCATCAATTCGGCATTTTAAACACTGCAGCGTTCACATGCGCGACTGGACTCGGTCTAGAAAGAAATCCGGGCGCAACTGGTTTTATCAACTGCATATGCCCATTTGGGCTTGTACTTCGGCAGAGGGGAAAGCTTCGTATGGCTTCTCTTTCTGGGACAGAAGCGCGTCTTACTCTAAGAGTATGCAGATCAAGAACCTTATATTCATATTCTATGACACTGGACATTCTACTACTGAAGGATGGTTGGGGATGAGGTCATTCACCTTTGCAGATATCTTTTATCCCTCTCACACTGTGACTGGAATTGCCATGCTAAGTACAAAATATCCCAATCCATAGTCAATTTACCCAGGTCATGTACAAAAATTAATTAGATTTTCTAAATAAATGTAAATATCGGCACACTTTAAATTAGTTACATGATGTTAAAATTTATTAGTACATGCCAAAGTAATTATTTAGAGGACAGATGAGTCCATTTTGTTATTACAATATTTTACGTTTAACAGTAATTTCTCCATATTTCATAAGTTACCAAATAAAAATAAGGTGGCATCACTAATGGAATTGTCTTTGATTTGACATGTCACTAATGTCAATGATTTTCCACCGCATCTCACGTTTATGTACAAAAATATAAAATTATTTAAATAAAATTCGCGTTACAAAGCATGTGTTGCATTGTGCAAAATTGCAAAAGTGTTTCAAAACCAAATTCTAACATTATATTTCACAAGTAAGTGTTTTTTTAAGTATTTTCTGCATTCAATTTTTCCTTCTCAGAAATCTGAATTTTAGCAGATTTCAAAGATTGTTTCCGATCTAATTCGGAAATATTATAGAAGTTAATTATAATTCCACCTTAATTACGTATTTTTTATTTCAATATAATAAATATAATATGTACAAATCTGTATTCATTTTCGACACATAAGAAGCTTTAGAAATATTATCTGCATATCGCAGGGTGACCATAATCACAGCAGAACTTTTGAATAAGAAAGAAAGATTTGGATGAAAAATTTACCTTTATCCTACCTAACATTACATTTTATGTTTTAATGCCACATTTAACTTTGAGAGCGGAATTTTTTTGTATTCTTAACAGAGAGAAAAAATGTAATGTAAACTAAAATATTATCTTACGGAGTTGAGTTAAACAATTTAGATCAGTTTCAGCTAAGAATCGGACCTACCTAACTTACTACCTTACTACTATACTAGTTATTATGGTCTTTGACACCCATTGTTTATTCGTAGTAACAAAATAAAAATTAATCTTATTTTATTTTTCAGATTCCGAAACGATGAGGAAAAGAAACAATTATAGTATATCCCAATTACCATTAGAGGGAAATTATTTTCAACGGCCAAAATAATGCAGTTTTGACATTTTATATTGCAACTTTTTTTAATACAATGACTAATAATGAGACTTTTCTTTTTCACACAACCGAAAATTCTAAAACTTTTTTCTATAACTAAGGGCGCTTATTCCTGCCTATAAAAATATTCAGCCAATTTGTTTTTTTGGACATTCCTCATTGTACAAAATAAAAATACACGTGACTTTAGGGTGGAAGGGCAGGTGTGTATACTGCCCGGCATATATATTGGCAAGAGAAAGAAAGGGACAAAAGATGCGCAGTAGCCATAAACACTAAGTTTATGGCTACTGCGCATCTTTTGTCTCTTTCATTTTCTTGCCAATATATATGCCGGCATCTGTACCTAAGTCTTAAACCTCACCACGTATCTCCATGTTTTGACTTTTAACCAGCCGGACCGTACAGGACCAAGGGGTCAAGTTTGCTATTATCGTGACTAACGCCGTAATCGTGTTTCAATGGTGTTTGGATGGTAATGCTTTTTGACACAATTCTTGTTTTTGTAAACCCAAAATTGAAACACATTATTTTCCTAAAAATCCAAACCCGTTAGACACTGTGTCTCAGTTTTGGGTTTAAGAATCAAGAACTGTGTTAAAAAGCATTACCGTTCAAACACCATTGAAACACGATTATATGATGTTAACAATAGCAGACTTGACCCCCAGTGTGACCACCATTCCAAAACAGTATCGTCCATCCGGAGAGGAGCCAACCGAAAATAATCATTAAGTAAATATTTTGTGTTGCGCGCCGCCGCTGGCCAAAAGGGGGGTTTGAATGAATATATAGAAAGGTTATAATATGGTTGGTCAAGAGTAGTAATAATCCTATAAATGCAGTAATATTCTAAATGCGAATGTTTGTACGTTTAGAGATACCCAAACATACAAACTTTGGCACTAACTAACATCTAAACTATTCTAAACATTCAAATGTTTAGAATCTAAACACTTTTGAATGTTTGGATTGGTCGTCCAAAAAACTTACGCCGTAGGCATAAGTTGATAGTCTGTAGTAAGTACCTATTTGTAGTGACTGTCCTACGAATGGACAACATTGTTGTCACCCTAATGAAAGAGATGGAAAATATCGTTGACGTCATTCAAGGTTATTTTTTCGTTCTTCAAGCCCCAGAAGGTGACGCAATGTCCAGAGTCATATATAAGGTTCTTGATGCAGATTGAACACGAATCACATATATCAAAATATCACTACTTTCGCTGATTCTAATTGATAATCGAAGGACCACAAACCGCATGTAGAATAAAATGCGGTCGAACTTTATAAATGCCTTTTATTTCGACATTAATTAAATTAAATGTTACAATAGCACTCACGGTTATCACCATCGATTCTAGAGAGCGACTCAAATTCTGTGTTGCCAGAACAAAGACATTAGTGTGGCCGTTTAGAAATTACAAATATTAATGTTTAATTTAATGTTTAATGATATTATTAAACAGTGAGCAAAAAAACACTATTTAGGTTTAGGGTTGCCACAATGTAGTTTAACATGAAAATATGTATTTTCTTAAAAATTGCGGTTTTCAGTGTTCATAATAATTCCGGGGCTGTATACATGGTACCCTATTTGTATACCATATTTGGTTTTAGGGTTTTTTTGTAGCACGTTGTATACATCCAAAAAGTGAGCCAACACAGTTTGTCAACTTGTGGGTAGCAATCGCAATGACACACACCATACCAAATTAATTCTTTTGTTCTTCTTCAAATAAAGCTGCGTGCACAATGCGCCCGTTAGCTTCCGAGCTAACAATGATGAATACACCATAATAAACTACCAAGTACCTACCAACGCCACGTCACGTTTTAATTCTTTCTTTGTAAGCCCCTGATTAAATATTTGTGCTCGCTCTTATGTTCCTAGAAATTGTTATATTTTTAATGTTGACGTTTGGGATTGTAGTATTGTACTCCAAATATCATTTGTCATACTTACTAGTATATTGTATCAACAGAAAACAAGAGCATCGCATAAATCGCTGTTATCTTGAAGTAGGAATAATGTGGTTGGCATGGCACTACAGAGAAAGGTATTTTTGGTAATCTGGTGGTACAAAGTTAATACAAAATAATCAAAATATTACAAAGCTTTAAAAGCAGTAAAAAAATTATACGTAATTTTAGAATATAGTTAAACTGACATGTGTCTGAACTGAGAGCCCAAATTTTAAATCATTGCAAATCAAATTGAAACTTATAGGGGAGTTAAAAAAATGTAAAAACTTGAAGCAAAGGTTCAAAAATTTCTAAAACGTGAATTATAACTTTTATAACCGAATGTGCTGGGCCTTCCATCCGGACGGTTGCAATAATAGGCATATATAGCTGGCCTGGCAAGCCACAATTCATGTTTTAGAAATTTTTAAACCTTTGTTTCAAGTTTTTGTTTTTTTTATAACTCCCCTATTAGTTTCAATTTGATTCGCAATGATTTAAAATTTGGGCTCTCAGTATAGATGTACGTATTTAACTGAGCCAGCTGACCAATTTTGTTATTTTTATTAACACGCAGAAAATTTTCCTCAAGTTGGATATTACGATTAATGATAATGAATTAAAAAAAATACAACGCAACAATCTAATATGCAAATCGTCTGCGGTAAACATTCGAGACATTAATATGAATGAAATCAGGTAAGCATCAATTAAGCCGAGTTACATTTCGTTTTAATTTTGCATTACTTAAGTTATTATAATTAACTAGCGGCCGCCCGCGACTTCGTCTGCGTGGATAGGTTTTTTTGCTATCCCTCGGGAACAATACTTTTTTTCGGGATGAAAGGTACCCTATGTCCTTCTCTGTACCCCTGACAACGTGTATGCAAAATTTCAATGATGATCGGTTCAGTAGTTAAGACGTGAAGGCGTAACAAACAAACAAACAAACAAACGGACTTTCGCATTTATAATGTTAGTAAGGATATTCATAATTCGTGACTAATGCATACTTGACAGGGTTACCAAATGAAGGCTTTTTTAGGGTTCCGTACCCAAAGGGTAAAAACGGGACCCTATTACTAAGACTCCGCTGTCCGTCCGTCTGTCTGTCTGTATGTCTGTCCGTCACCAGGCTGTATCTCATGAACCGTGGTAGCTAGAAAGTTGAAATTTTCACAGGTGATGCCGTTTTTTGGTACGGAACCCTTCGTGTGCGAGTCCGACTCGCACTTGGCCGGTTTTTATTTATACAGGGTGTAAAACATCAACAATCTCACATCAGGAGTGAATTACTGTAACATCATAAACAACAACAATTTTGTTTTCCGAAAACAGACAAAAAAACGACTTTTAATTCATACAAAAATCGATAAGCTGTTCTGATATTTGCATGGAAAGTCGATATTTTTTGTCTGTTTTCGGAAAAGTTGTAGAACAAATATTATTGTTTATGATGTTTGGTATCCTCCTGCGACCTGCGAGGATGTTGGTGTTTTACAAATAACCGTATATAAATGACCAGAAATGTAGCAACCAGCAAAGTGGAATATTATTAGTAACACTTTGAAAAGGCGATTAATGACTTAGGCCCGCTTGCGCAACATTTGGTCTAAACAGAATTTAGTTAAATGCGTTTATCTTGCTAAATATGTTTAGCCTAAATACAATTAAAAATGTCTTGCTCACGTCCGTTTGGATGGTAATTTAACTAATCGTAGTTAGGGAGTCGGTAAAGCAGTTTCATTAATAATGACTACATTTCCTTACTTGTTGCTGGTTTTTAAATGTGGAGCTATTTGCTGTAACAAAATTATATTGGTTTATTTCGTTAGACGAAACCTTCTGAAGAATTTGTCGTCCGAATATATTCTAAATAAGTCTGCTCTCTCAAACAATTCCCTCGTTCTGTTGATATATTCTATAATCTCCTCATCGTCGTCAGAATACAATTCCCACAAATCCATTTTACAAACTTCCTACCGAACTCTTTACAATCTTTTATAAAATAGTAGTAAAATTTCTATAACCTCAAAATGATAACGCGCGATTGCTACTAAAAGTATTTAGCGACACTAAATAGCCATCTTTGGGTATTTAACTTTGACAGTTCGTTAAACGTGATTAGTGCCTAAATTTTTGTTGTGCAAGACGCTAATTATAATTAGCAGACTAAATGCGTTTACGTCGCTCTTGAACTGTATTTAACGACGATGCGCAAGCCAATAAGATCTAAACACTTCCGAAGACCAATGGTAATTTTCTAATCAAAACGTTCCAATGCGTCATCTCGGGAGATGGGTCGGGGCCCGACTGCCAAGTGTTGAGATTATGGCACAAGAGAGGACTACCTGCAATAGACTATAATGGTTTGTTATTATGAATATCTCTATAAATATAACTAAAGCTTGAAACTCAAAAAGCTCAGAAGACGCGCAGCCATATTGCAGTGGCATATTAAGATAGCGTTAACATTATATGAACCCGTCGTCAATAGCCACTTTAAAGTCATTGTGCAAAGTGACCTCTTCGCCGCATTATCACTAAATTGCAGAATATCTGAAACCGTTGTGAAAGAATTTAACATTTTGAATATTCCCACTTTAAGGCTATCAACATGTTGCATGCGGCATGCGACCGTGTCAAATAAAGAAAATTTGATAATAACATTCATTGAATAGTGGAATTAACTATTATTATGACGAATATTTAGTAACATTTTTAGGTATTTTGCTAACGACTTAAATTCTTTTTTGGGTAATCATAATGAAACTTCTAAAAAAGATACAAACTCTGTGCAACAAGATAACTGGTTACTGCTTACGAATTCACAAAAATAAAAAGATAAAGCGAAAAATGTAGTAGGATGGTAAAACCACATAGGTCATTTATAAAATACAGTCACATTAATATACATTTGTGGATTTGCCATGACGCAGGATTTCGAGGTAAGGCATAAACATAATGTTTACAAACATTCAAAGTTATTAATAAGATGTAAACAACTTCCAAGTTATTTATATGCGTGGGGGGAAATCTAAATTTACAAGATGTAAGTAATCTATTTTTTTCACGCACGTAAAGCTGTACTTTTCTTAGTAACGATAACTACAAAGAATTTCTGGAATTCCAGGAAATTACAATTCTAGAAAGGAATGCACATATAAAGCTATTTCAAATAAAAGAAGATCAAACAATATAAAAACTGTTAGATTAGACTCAAAAGATGAGCTTGACTGAAATATCCATAACTTTGCCAATATTCACTGGTGATTAGTTTAGTTTTGATAAGGTGCTGTTTTATTTAATCTAATCACCAAAAGACATTCAACTAAACCACGCTGGTAATCCGTTAAGGCTCGGTTATGCGGAAACATTTGCCTCTGTCTTTTTATTTACGTGTAAAGGGTATGGAAAATAACCTCACTTCTGCGTTTTTTTCGTTGTTTTTCGTTATTTTTTCATCATTACCTTTATCACATTTGTCTTTCTTGAATAAAAGTTATTGGAGCTACTTCACAGTGCGTTAAAGTGTATTCTGATGTAGAATTCGAGTTGTAGAAAACGTTTCCGCTTTTATTAAGGCCAAAAATATGAACTTACACAAGCGCTTTTGATGATATTTTGATTTTTTTTACAATCATCTGTGAGGTTTATACGCAATTTAATACTTGTAGCTACTAGAGAATCTCTTTAGCTTCTCGTATGTTTTTTTGTGGCTACAACTTTACGTTTTCTATATAAAAATATTGTCGTATCATAATGGAAGAAATAGATACTTTTTGCACGTTTGGATAATGTAACTACCGACCCATTGGAAGAAGTAAAAAATAATATTACTATAATTTGAACCCGGAGTATCCAAAGTTTATTTTCGTGATAAAGACCCTCTACGAGAATATACTGAATCAGATTTTAAGAAGAGATATCGTTTTGGAGAAAATGTTGTGTTGAATGTAATATTACCATTGAATATCGATGATTTGCGCTATGAAACAGAAAGATCTCCCTGGAATGCCAACTTCTCACAGCATTATGGTTCTATGCTACAGGGAGCTTCCAAACCGTATGTGAAGACCTCATAAATATATTCCAATCAACAGTGTGTAATGTTGTAAAATAAAAACCGGACAAGAGCGAGTCGGACTCGCGCACCGAGGGTTCCGTACCATCATAATATATACATTAGAATAATAAACTTTTTTAGAAATTTGATAATTTCATAAAAAGTATGCTATATTGAGACATCGTTTTATTTTTCCTGTAATTTTTATATAAACTGCTATTACATAGAATTATTACAGATTTTTCTCTTTGCAAACTTCGAAGATAAGGGGGGGGGGGGGGGGAATGGTAATTTTTTTACATTTTTTATCATAAATCAAAAACTATGCTGCCTAAAAAAAGACAAAAATAATAAAAACGTGCAAACGGCGCTCTTTCATATGATACCTCACATGCCCTAGTAGCTCCACTTCAAATTTTTGAGACCCCTTTTCAGTCCCCGTTGTAAAAAAGATATTTATTTTTTTTATTTCTTTCTTATTTGCAAAATAGTTGGGCAAATGTCATCTCAAACTATTCCAAATTTGAAGTTGATATCATTAGTAGTTCTCGAGATATCCAGCTGTGACAGACAGACAGACTAAGTCACACCATAAAGGTTCCTTTTTACCATTTTGGTACGGAACCCTAAAAAGTGAGTCGCGCAGTAGCTCTACAAATGTGTAACTTCATTAAATTTCCAAGTTCTGAAAGAGAGTTACTCGATTGTAATTGTTACTTAATTGCGACCCCCGCAAACCATGTTTTCATATAATAGACCCTTAAGTATTTTATTTCACTAGATATTTAATAGTACTTTCTCGTGTGTTTTTCCAAGAGCGTAGCATATTGTAATGCGCAGGCGGCCTGCTTGCATGATCGAGCGCGCATACTGATCGCTGAACGATAGCACTCATTTAAATGTTGTTTGTTACAAGAGTATTCAACCGACTGCCGCTAACCGATGCGAGCCTTGTAATATTTTTGTAAGTGTACTTAATACATAATTGGACAGAACAGTTTCTAGAACCATGTTCCCAACCTATGGTCCGCTGACCAGTGCCAAATATGGTTGGTTACTCTTAAATATTGAAGATGGGAAATTTTACTGAAAGAAGACTTCATTTTGTTATAAAAAATTATAAAATTGGAACTGCATTCAAAGAATTTTGAAAAATCACATGCCTTAACCCACCAAAAACGAAAAAAAATATTATATTTATTTTTACGAACCAATCGAAAGGGTTACTCATAAGGATTATTTTTTCTTAAGTGACACAGCATCTTAGAAGGAAGACCATGAAATTTAACATTACATTTTAATTATTACGGATTGTATGTATCCCTTTGTATCGAATCGTAGGCGATTTAAAAAAAAATCTTTGAATGCAGTTCCGTTTCTTTTAAAAAACAAAATTGAAGTCTTCTTTCTGGAAAATATCCTATCTTCAATATTTAAGGTACTTTCCCTCCGTGTGGAAAAGTTTAAGGCCACCCTGTATAGATACTTATTATACATAATAACACCCAGACCCGGCACCGGTATTAAAATTCATCAAATTAAATTTCTTTCCACCCGGGAATCGAACCCGGGACCTCTTGCGTGGTATACCGGCATGTTGACCACTGCACGAATGGAGTCGTCGAATGGTGCAGTGGTCAACATGCCTGCCGGTCTACCACGCAAGCTTAGTAGCTTTGACTAACAAGTTAAAATTTTTAAATTAAACTAAAAATATCTTTATTACTTAAATTGAGTTTTTACTATAATCATAACGTTTATACAATATTAATATAGTTTTGTATCTTACTTTGATTTAGTACATCCCGTGGCCCCTGCCAACAACAAAAAATCAAAGTGGTTCCTGGCCACGAAAACTTTGGGAACCTCTGTTCTAAAAGGAAAATTTGATATCAACATTTTCTTCTCGTATTTTAATAAGTATTATGTGCCAAAATATTTTCGCAACGGTCGATCGTGGGCAGACAGAAAATTCCAATACTTTGTCGCTCGCTATAAATGTGTTTGCGAAAATGTAAGCTGACTGAATGCTTATCAATTTTATTTACTTATCTACAATAATCGAATTTTGATTTGGATGATGTATTATCTGTAAACATAAATTCTGATCATAAATGAATCCAATAAACTGCGTACCAACACCAATTTGAAGAAAATCTTATCTGAAAATTTCAACTATAAAAAACAAATGAGTAATAACAATTCAAACAAATAAAAAAAATCTTAAAAACTTCAGCATTAAAACAAAATGATTGATTATATATCAAACATATAGACCACAGTTATTTAAAATTCACTCCACTCAAACTGAAAATAAAAATCTATAACAAAGGATAATACAAAACCAAGTTAACCAAAGAGCGAATAAAAAGCTGTACTTATTGACAAACAAGTGACGTCAGAAAAATACCCTCGAATCAAAATGTCCCCCTACCCAACCCAATACAAACAACACCCTGGAAAATAACCTACCTAAGAAAATTCGATAGTTACCACGAAAATTGTGAATGTATTCTGTTACTTCATGAATTTCATATTGGAGTCATTGTGAAATAAGCAAACGTATTTTGGCCACTTCATGAATAAATAACGTACTTCAGTAAAAGATTATCTTATATTTTATTGTAAGATTTGAAGTACCTAATCCTTTAAGTGGGAAGCAGCAGTTAATGCTTTGTAAGAAAATACTTATGAATAACTGACAAAGTTCTTTATAATTACATACATTTACAAAGAAATGAAACTTGAAGCGGTTCATTACCAGCAATGACGTGAGCCCACATAGCGCACATCTGCCGGTTACCTAACACCGGGTTCGAGTCCCGCCTGTGGGAGCGGATGCCGCGCAATCACATAGCACTTCCATTAGTCCGAACCGACTCGCTCCGTGGGGGGCTGCCCTTATCCAGAAAAACTAGCAATTTCCACTACCACTACTAAAAACCTATACATTACCGGCTCAACTTCGTCTACACACTCGATATTTCAAACTAACCGTCGATGTACATCGTCTTAATCCTCCGCGCCACGATGTCTGCCGTTCCAATTACCCCACCGGACTGTGGACGGAATACATTGACGTTTTCGCTTTGAAGTTGAGCTCGTATATTATTCTTAGAGTGCATTGTATAGTGACCCACTGCCGCGAGGTCAGTAACCGGCTCAAAAGTTAGCCAGTCATCCTAGATCGCTGTATAAACGCTGTACATACAATACAAGGCTATTGAGCCGGGGGAAATATAAGTCAGGGTGAGTTTCCCAGTAACAATTTTTTCTCGCAATAAAACTGTTTGTGGTGACTTGTAAGGTTTATAAAGTTTGTGAGGTTCATAAATAGATTTCAAGGTTTAGCTGTCGGGTTCATTAATCGCGTCGTGCGACTAACCTCTAGTTATTTTTTATGAAGCTGTTTAGTTTGAAATATTTACATTATCTACGTGTGATTAATTGTATGCTAATTTCTTCTCACTAACAGATTCAATTAGATAGGTAGGTAATGAACTACTCGTCAGGCGAGGTTTTTAATAGTATCACACGAGTGTTTTAATACCTAGTTATGTACAGTTTCATACACTACTTTATCTACTCTCATACAATTTTGTGATTGAACCGATTGAACCTACAAAATAAAATATCAATAATAACAAGAGTTTGGTAGGTCGGCAGTACTTACCTAGGTCACATGAGTGAAAAAAACGTGCCTAAAATAAGACGCTTTTCCGTCGCCGCCCGCATCTAAAATATCGGGTGGAGTCAAATTTTCACTCACTACACTCACTATTATGCTAAATAAGCAAAAGTAAAAATTAAAATCTAAAAATGGCGCGTATTATAATAGAAAAAAAATTAAATAAGTGCATTCCAGCAGACTAATCGTTACGCTAAGTCATCGATGACCATAGAGTACGTTTTAATCATGGAAAGTATATGGGAATATCATTGGTTTTTTTTTAATATCGCGGCACTGCCTTCTTCTTGGATTTACCCTGTATCGTAATGAGAAAAAAAGTTATTTTATAACATTGCTTAGTATAGCAAAGGTATGTTATAAAATCACTTTTTTTTTCGGTATTGCATGTATAAAGTATGTCAATATAAATTCGTTTTGAAATTCATAATTCGAATTTTACGATATGAGAGTAGATAAAAGCATATTTCATTCCTTTAAACGTGCGCTAAGTGTAAAATCTAGTTCTAACTTTAGAATAATAACACCTAGCTAGAACGATAGTTCTCTCTCGTACAAGGCGCACTGTCAAAAGTGAGGCAACTAAAACAGCCAAAATGGATTAGTTTTCAGATTTTTATTCTCCATTATTACCTAATCATACCGAATAAGTACAAAACAGTTTCAATTTCCCTCCGTTTAGTTAGTTACTATATTATTGTGTTTTAGTTACATTTAGGGAACGTATGAAGGATATAAATCTGAAAACTAAGCCATTTTGGCTCAGTATTAGTCGCCTCATTTTGCATACGAGGACACGGCTTCTAGGTGTTATTATTAATGTTCTAACCGCTTCTATAGGTGTAGAGATACAATCACCGTCCGCGCCGGACGACCACCGGCTCCGGCGTCCGGCAGAAGCTTCCGGCTGCCGCACCGGCGCTTTACGCACGATAGCGCGACAGACAGCTGGCTGATAAAACAGACGATGTTGGAAAAATAACAAACTTATACTGTTGTTCCTTGTTTTATGTCTGTCTCAATCTCAATTTATCAAAAAATATTAGTAAAGTGATTCGTCAGTTATGAAAGAGTATACCTTGTCCAAAGTTTACTACGAACCGAATCTGGGGCCCAATTTTGAATCGTTCGACTCCAGTCGAGCGCTCGTTTCTACTGATTTTCGTTCGACATCTCATTGTTTTGAGTCATATGTCGAACGAAAATCAGTAGAAACGAGCGCTCGATCGGTGCTTATCGGTTTTTTAGATACATTTCGGTGAGTGTGCAGCGAAATTGCAAAATGTAAATCCATCCAGACGTACGGATTTACGCCACCGTTTTTTGGTGCATATTCTAAATACTCGCACTAAGCGTTTATCTTAAAATTTTATCATACGTACCGCTAGAGAGTTGAACTCCTTGTCTGAGTCTTTGTTTCCTGCAGTACAATCTGGGGGCCTTTAAGTCGCAAGTTAATAGGTTACTTCTAGGCAAGCGCGTTTCACCTTAGATGGCATCATCGCTTATCATCAGTCGTGATATCGGTCAAGCGCTTGCCTATCTAAAATAAAAAAAATAAAAAGTAACTTATTCTGAGGTCTATTGTTGACAACTACTTTCTTCCCTATGTTTATAAACAATAAATTGCTAATGTGCCGCAACGGTTCATTGGGCCGCAGCCGTGTTACCGCCCGTCCGGTCGCCGTCCGGCGCCACCTGCCGCGCCGGGCCGGAAGCGCGCCTCTGTCAGTGGGTAATGGCCCTAATGGAGTTCCGCCATTCGACGTGATGGGCCCATTCACTTGGACTCGCGGCCATTATGGACAGATGGCAATGTCACTCGTGTGTGAGTACCTCTATATCTACAAGTATAACAGAACAGATGCATAGAGTGGGTATATCCACAAGTATATCGGTAGTTATCCATTACAAGCACAGTATTTTTATAATCACAATCCTTATCTCAAGGGGGCCGAGCAAAGCTTTTAGTAGCATCATGTTCATGTCACCAAAAAGCGTAAATTAGTGAAACATTGCCATCGCCCCCTGATGTAAAGATAACTCAATCCCTCTGAGTAGATACTTTTTACAACTTTTACTCTGAAATTATTGCAAATATTTTTATAAAAAGTGCTACATACTCTCATAAATAAAGTATAATCTGTGTTATATAAAAAAATATGTTCAACAGAGTTCATGGTGATACTCTCTAAGATTGATAATGAAGTTAAAATTTAACAAACAATAAAGATGTTTGTATTTTCACTAGACCACCGTGTCAAAGACTTTTATAAAGAGGTATGTTTTATAAAACATAAGGCAAGTAAGTATATTATGTTAATGTATAAAACGAAGTCATAGCAAAGCAGCCTACGACCAACTCTTATCGAGCTGGCTGTTCAAACATTGATGAAAATATCAAATATTGATAGATAACATTTCTTGTTGCGATATAGCCGTCGGCGTCGATTCGGCGGATAATTCAATAAATATTTAAGTATACTCAAGTAGGTATTTTTTTACGAAATGGATGCAAATCTCTCGTGTATAAGTCTGTTTATCCTTACTTATTTGATAAAAAATCTTCATCCAACTCTTTATTGAATAATAGTACATTATGATACAAGTTAGCTTAGGTTGCTTATTGCACACAAGGCTGTGGGTTGCAGCCCGAGCCGCAGGCGAGGGCGTAACTCAGCCGAGTGTGCAATAAGTAAGAGCTCACGAGTTTCATACGACGTTTTTCAACACATTTGCGAGGAAAAAACAAAGTAATTTACCACTCAGCAACAAAGACGACAAAAACAAAATGATAATCATGATGAGAAAAGGCGCGCAGGTTTTTTTTTGTTTTTTTCACACGCCCAATGCAAGAGTATTTTGCGAACAAAGGGGTTAGTGAGCATACAGCCTACTTCAAAATTATAAATTTAGGTGATAAAATGCTAATATTCTAATATTTTATAACAAACTATTGTAAATTAGGAATAATTTGATAATAATAAATATTTGTTTGACTTAATTAAGGACCTTCACATTTATTTATTCCAAAAATGCAAATGAATTTTCAGCGGCATAAAACCTCTTTGTTGTTACTAAAAAAATATCTGTATTACCCGATTAAATTGAAAATGCTCTGTTTACTCGCATAGAACTTGCAGTAAGGTACCTATTTAACTTTGTAGGGATAATTCTATAACCAACTAGTGTTTTATATATTATTGCACGCGTTTGTTATAGTTCGGTTTATGGCCCTAAAAGCGATGTATTAGGGCTCACTTTACGAGCAAGTGTGTTGAAAATAATTGTAAAATGCAACAAAATTAAATGGTTTTCCACACATAGATTACGAAAGATATAAGTATTTAAATAGTATTGTGAATGCTAAAACCCCCGTTACCCGAAATAAAAGACATTACTTACTTAGTAAAATCCTTGAGCACAGTGAGTGATTTAAAGTCACAAGGCAGAACAAAATTTTGGTCTCGTGTAAAACATACAACTTTTCACCTCTACCAGCGAGAAAATTTTTACGTGAGTTTCCCGGTAAAATCGAATTATTTCAGCATTAGAAACTTGTTCACTCAATTCTTTTGGAGTTAGACAACTATTTTCATCGTTGGACGCACTCATTTTTTGTAATTTATCACAAAAATAGTTCGATCAAACCTATGCTGAAAAATTTTATTCATAAAGTAGATTCCCGCCGTTTTGTTTTACATTATTACGTTGTGCTTTTCTCTTATTCATTAATATCCCATCTTCTTTATTTATTTATAATCATAAAACACTAATTTGTTAGTGTTAATTTCATTAATTTTTCTTATTTTATATTTATTTCATACATGCGACCTCATTTCGTCCATACTCTTTATTTCGAATTATCAACCGTCTTTTTTAACAATCCTTTTTAAAACTCCTTGGTATATCCATGCATTTGTTTTTTACTTTTTAATCCATGTATGACACCATAAAGCACTCTATCTATCCTTTTCTCACATATTAATTTTACAAGTCTCATCGTTGTCGCTTTATTTATTTTTTCTTTATTATTTTATAAGTTGGTATTAGAAATTAGATAAATCGGCCAAGTGCGTGTTGGGCCACGCGCCGTAGGGTTCCGTAGTTACCTTATACCATACCATATTTAATACCACCTATCAATTTTCGTCTGCAAAAATAACTTTGTTTTTTACAGTGTTGGTATGAATGACAAAGTTATATTTGTGGTTTTGGAAAATGTGCTATATCTCAAAAACTAATTACTTACCATATCTCGCTCAAACTAATTTTCGTTGAAAGATTTTATTAAAATCTACAGCATTTTTTTTTATTTTTCACTCTCTCTTTTCAAAAGTTAAAGGGGTGGGGGGGGGGGACACACACATTTTACCACTTTGGCGGTGTATATCTTGCAAACAGTTGACTTTGACAAAAAATTGACTTAAGAACCTCAATGTCATTTTTAAAGACCTATCTACAGGTACCCCACACGTATTGGTTTGAAGAAAAAAAAATTCAGTTTTAGTTTCATGTATGGGGAGCCCCCCTAAAAAATTTTTATTTTTATTTTTTTGTGTTAAATTTAGTTAAACGGTTAACAGAATACATCTACCTACCAAGTTTTTCAACTATGCAATCTTAATACTTTCGGAATAAAGTGGCTGTGACATACGGACAGACAGACAGACAGACTGACATGACGAATCTATAAGGGTCCCGTTTTTTGCCATTTAGGCTACGGAACCCTAAAAAGCACTTTGCCTCACGCTCGCAGCAAAAATCGATTTTGCTGCGAGTTTTTACGCGCCAAAAGCGCCCTTTTCATGCTGGAGAGGTGAAAATAAAATTTCCAAATTGATAAGTAGTGTATCAGCTCTAATCGCGAAATTATTTCCAGACAGATGCGTTCGCATGAGGACGTGCACTATGAATACATTATCTAGCCAGTGAATATATGTATTGTGCAAATAGCAACGGGAATCTGCTATATTGTAAGAAACAAAAATAACTGAATGAGCAAAACAAAATGTGAAGATATCGTCGAAAAGAAGTGTCTCATAAAAATCGCTTCGCTAGTTTGTTAGGGTTCCGTAGCCAAAATGGCAAAAAACGGAACCCTTATAGATTCGTCATGTCTGTCTGTACGTCTGTCTGTCCGTCCGTATGTCACAGCCACTTTATTCCAAAAGTATTAGGACTACATAATTGAAACTTGGTAGCTAGGTGTATTCTGTAAACCGCTTTACGATTTTTACACAAAAATAAAAAAAAATAAAGATTAAGGGGGGGCTCCCCATACATGGAACTGAAACTGAAAATATTTTTTTTCATTAAACCAATACTTGTGGGGTGTCTATAGATAGGTCTTTAAAAATGACATTGAGGTTTTTAAGACTATTTTTTTTCAAAGTCAACCGTTTGAAAGATATATGCCGCCAAAGTGGTAAAATGTGTGTCCCCCTCCCCTTTAACTTTAAAAGTAAGAGGGTGAAAAATCTAAAAAAAATATAAGCTATGGATCTTAATAAACACTTTCAACGAAAATTGGTTTGAACGAGATATAGTAATTAGTTTTCAAGATATAGTACATTTTCCAAAACCGCAAATATAACTTTGTCATTCATACAAACACTGAAAAACAAAGTTATTTTTGCAGACGAAAAATGATAGCGGAATTAAAATATGGTATGGTTTAGTGTACCTACGGAACCCTACTGCGCGTGGCCCGACATGCACTTGGCCGGTTTTTTCTTGTTATTCTATTAGTACGAAAAAACTAACCATAAAACTGTTCTCCTAATATGTCTCTCTTTACTGCTAATTGTAGCTTTTTACTACAGTTTTAGTTGAAACGGGTACAATGGGAATTTTTTTATTGGTTCTAGGCTTAGAAATTGACGAAAATAGCTGTCATTATTTCATCCAGCTTTTATTGCTCAGTGATAAATAATGCTACAAGTTTTTCGATATGAAGATATGAATCATTGTGGACACAGCTTTAACTCACAAAAACATTACAGAGTGTATATACTATATACCTTTATTCCCTCATTGGGTATGTATTAAACGGAGTCGGGTCACGAATCAACAAGAACAGAATCTTCATACTCTCCACGAATGCACATAATTATGTAAACCATTTGTTGACTACACAACTGCTTCCCATATATCTATTCAGGTTTAGTTTCTGCAGGAAAACAAACTGAACAACCACTGGAAAGTAGGTTTTATTACTATCACAATAGAGTCCTCATTTAAATGAGTGCGTGTAAGATGGAGTGTTCGTCTTATCTTACTTTGTAAGCAGCGGGAGTTGTGAGTGGTCCACGCGTGGATGCTGCGCGGGCGCAGCTCGCAGATAGGTTTGCCACCTTTTTCAGACAAATAGAGTATTTTGTCATATAAGTAGAACGAAAATAAAGTACGTAGCTTATAAAAGAGTACTTACATTATTGATTTTATATTTATTTATCCTTAAAACATATTTTGTGTTACTTTTCGCAACTTTACTTATATATTTTAGAAAATTATTGAAAAATTCTTTAGTTACATAAATAGAGTATTTTAGCGTACTCTATTGCCGTCGTAGATTATAGAGTACACCTATACGAAATAGAGGACAATATTATATTTTTGAGTACGGGTGGCAACCCTACTGGCAGCCGTCATTTGATCTCCTCTAAAGACGCAGATGGTCAACATTCGAGATTGTATCTTCGGAAAACGCTTTCAAATCTTCAACTACTTGCTCCTTTACCAGGAATTATAAGAGCCAACGTTATTTATTTTTTAATTCCACAGCAGGAAACCGCTGGGCCTTGATGTCTATTAACAGGATTATAGTATTTTAATCTTTCACACTGCGATATGTGGTTATCTGAAAAACACCAAAAACCTCGCAGGAGTAGATTACTAACATCATAAACAGCAATGTTTGTTATACGACTAAAAAGACAACTTTTCATACAAAACTCGATCAGCTGTTCAAACAATTGTATGGAAGGAAAGTCGATATTTTTTTGTCTTTTTCAGAAAAGTAGTTTCTCTTGTGTACTTATATTCTATCGTATTCTAAGTATATTCACTAGTAACCTAGCATATTCTATTGGCCCTGTCCACCCCAGAAGTTCATCATTTGACTGAACCTGGTACCTTTAAGATATCATCGACCCAGACTCAGCTGCTTAGTGGTTCTTATTGAAAAATCTTACTAGTTTTATACGGTTTAAATAATAAAGTTGCAAAAGCAAATAAGACGTTATTTGAAAGAAAATTAATCAAATGCGCAAAGTTAATTGTAGGTGTAATAATTTTATAGTATTTAATTAACTTTTTTATATCATATGATTTCTAGTTAGTAGTAAATTCAAACCGATCGTAGATATGACTACTTAATTACTTCCTAACACAGCTGCGTGTGTATGTATATGAGTATGTGTGTGGTAGGTGGACCGCTAATGGCTACTTACTAACTCCTATTTCGGTGTATTGCTCATAGCTTCTGAATTTGTTTGCTTATTTCGGAATTTTGCGCAGATTCGCGTCTGATAAACAGGCTGACTTCGTGCGCTCACGCGCGTGATGCAATCTGTTGGTTGGAACATTTCAATGGCGAGACAATGGTGATGCGTCTCTTTGGCACAACTGCATTGTCCTCCGACCACAACATCCAGCCGTACAGAACACAATGCTGGAAATGTTACACATTTTTATGTCAGGTGAAGCCTATTGCTTTTGCGAAGACGGATTTAAAAGATAACGTCAACCCAAAACCATTTGCGTTTGTTTTCGGGAGTCTAAAAAGAAAGATATTTTTTTGAAATGGTTGAATTCGGGAGAGAGCTTCTCTAAAACATTAGTGTCATCTTTTTTACTACTTATACTGACTAAAAATATATTTATTTTCAGAGTTGAGCAATAACGTCAAAACTTCAAAACGTAACGAAAGCAATAAAAAAGACAATTTTATCCAGATGGCAAAGTTGTTATAGTAACCGCATCCGCAGAAAAAAACTTTTTTATGGTGTTGCCACCATCGTCTGGGGTTTCCATCTCATGGCTGTCACAGTGCGTGCATAACACGTTCCGTCCCACTCACTCCTCCCTTGTGCGAGAGGGAAGCGAGACTCTCAAATAAATTACTCTGGCGAGTTAAACGAAGCACGTAGCACCTCATGTTACAGTAAATAACTCTTGACGTATACAATCTTTCTTCAAAGGCACGTGTTACGAAAAACCTATCATCAAAACTCTAACGTCTTTTTCAGATATGAATTCCTTAAATTTGTTTCTGCATAACCACTATCACGGATATTCCCATAGTAAAATTGATGATAATAACCTAAACTTAGACACAGTCACTATATGAGTCGACTCCGAAAAAGCCTGCTTTATTTTACGTTTTATAAAAGGCATCTATTACTCTGTAAATTGATATACCTATCAATAACAAATTATTAACGTACGAATACGTAGCTTCTTGACGTTTGCAATAGTCATTAACAAAGATTGAAAAATTACTTCAAAGTCAAAGTCAAATAAGCTTTATTCAAGTAAACTTAATAATTAAGTACTTTTGAATCGTCTATATTTTCCTACCACCCGTTCCAGACTTTTTTAGCTGACAAGAAGAACGGGCGCAAGAAACTTATCAGCTGTAACAGCCATAAGTAACGATATTTACAAACTTTAATATATCGTTACCAGATAATTATTACAACAGGGTGACAGGATTATTGGCAACAACATAGACTTATTATATTACTTCAACAAGTACTTATAGTAGCAAGTTATGTGTTACATCATTTCCACGCATTTTGATCTTTAAGATAATCGTCTACTTTATAATAAAATAACCTTTACTCATGAGCGTTTTTTTAACATGGTTTTTAAATTAATGCAAAGGAAGATCAATCACTTGTTGTGGAACTTTATTAATAAAGGCTATGCCTTTCCCCGTGAATGAACCTCTAGTTTTTGCAAGCCTAAATCTTGGAATGGCAAGTTTATCTTTATTTCTTGTATTAAACTGGTGAATATTTCTGTTTTTAGCAAACGAATCATAGTGTTTCCTTACATAAACTAAATTTTCATATATGTATTGGCCTGCCAAAGTTAAAATATTTATTTCTTTAAACAATTCTCTTAAGCTATCTCTTCGCCGAAGATTGTATATGGGGCAAACAGCTCTTTTTTGGAGTACAAAAATATTTTCAATATTGGCAGCTGAGCCCTACAATAGCAGTCCATAGAACATTACACTATGAAAATAACTAAAATATACTAACCTTGCCGTTTCAATATCAGTTAAAAGCGTTATTTTCTTAATCATAATCATAATCATTTATTTCCCAGAATATATATTCTTAACAGCGAATGCCGCTGAACTAAGTCTACTTGACAAGGCCTCAATATGTGGATCCCATTGCAGTCGAGAATCTAGTGTAGTACGTAGAAATTTTGTACTCTCAATAAACTCGACTTCATCGTTATTTAAATTGATATTTAATTTTGTCTGCTCAACATTAGGTAATGAAAATTTTTCACATTTAGTTTTTTTGGGGTTAAGTGATTGCTATTAAACCAGTGTGAAACTTTAGAGAGGGCACTAAAACCCTGAAAAGTCCTACTGTTTCATGTCGACTGTGTTCCTCGGAACTATTACGCACTAAGTCATTCCTGCAGGATAAAAACAGACGGACAAAAACGATATTACTGCCGTAATGGACGGACAAATGCGGTGCAACCGCTAACCGCCGCGGTGCATAATGCCCGCGCCAGATTGCGCCGGGCGACGAGACGTGCTATGTTCGACCGTCTTAAAACTAATTTGACCGGCTATAAAATGGATGTTAACCTTTTTACATGGGAGAGAACACTCTTGACAGAGTAATTAAGTATCTACTTTATTATTTCGATGTTTTTTACAAAGATATTACCTATTGAAAATAAGTTTTTGTGATATCCGAATTCCAAAAAAGAATTGAACACATTCCTTCCTCAACAAAACGGGTGTGACAAGACCCTCAACGAAGCCGAAGTCCACGCATTCCGCCCATCATCATGATCATTTTTGTCTTTTAGACTATACTTGGGAAACCAATAGCTTAGAAGTTATTGAAGGTCAAAATAAAAAAAAAATTCAAAATTTTTATGAAATATTATTTTATTCGTTATTTCCTAATTTTTGTCCAAAGAAACATTTTTTTTTAGTATTTCGTTACAAACAATGACTTCAAAACGTCATCACTCAATGTATCTCTTCTTCTTCTTATTTTTGTTATGGCAATCTACTTTACTCTTGGAAGTAATTTTTGCCAGTGTCATGTTTTGAATAGTTCAGTATTTCTAGATTTTCTAGTAAATTGTTTCAGTTTACATTAAAATGCGGGTGCATCACATTCCAATGCTGCTTGGAGCATTTGGCAGCAAGTATATCAAGACAGTTTACTCGGTAAGTTTTGCCGAGGTAGCCACCACTACAATAAAAGTCTCAGCTTCACACAACCAAGATCGCGCCTATTTCCATTATCCCACATATTGTTCAGTTGCGTAGACACTTGTACTACAAAACTGCACCAATTTTAAGACACAATATCCACTATGAATCAATTTGCGAATAATTAAAATAGTCACCGAACTGAACTCGACAAAATCCCGCCAAAAACTCCTCAATGTATCTCATGAGCACGCACATAAACGCTGTCTTTCAAATCGGCTGCAAGCATACACTCGCAGGCGCGGTCTGTTGTACGCGTTACATTACGTGGTAATTTATGCAATGCTTTTTTAACACCAATAACTAAAATCGCTTCCCAGCAATAATTTTGAACAAAAATGGTCCTAATGATGGGCAGAATGCATGGACTTCGGCTTCGTTGAGGATGTTGTTACACCCGGTAACGGTATGCGACACATCAAAAATGTCAATTCCAAAACCTCATTTTTACCATTGCCACTCGAAAAAGTGCGTTTAATTCAACGATAAAAATGAATAAGCGCTATCACACACGGGCAACTTAGTCGCCCAGCAACTGTTTTGTCTCTCACATGGTTTGTATGAAATGTTGCCGACGACCGTGCGTGTCGCTTCGTGTGCGCGCTTCCATATAACCCCGTGGACTTGATGTGAGAGACAAAACAGTTGCTGGGGAACTAAGTTGCCCGTGTGCGATAGCGCTAAAACCAAGAACCTTTTATGAATATAAGATTCTTGGCTAAAACGCGGGTTTATTCACCGAGTGAATAAAAGTATTTTGAATTTAGAACAAGCGCGCATCAAATTATTATGTACAAAAAAAAAGAAAACGTGCTGAAAGTAGCTACTGGCTGCTATGGAACTATTCCATAGAGCCATAGTTACACATAAAATAAAGACACAAATAAAAAAAATATCCCGCCAAATTAATTAGGTTCTTTTTAGTGTCTTATCTTTGGGTTATTTTCGATATATTAGAGGAAAATTAGATGTTCAGTCTTGCATCAGTCCATTTGATCAGTCTGGTACGATCTTCAAAATTCAAAGTCTATACAAACTGATGAAATGGACTGATGCCAGACTGATCATGTAATTTCCCTCTTAGCGTGACATTGGAAAACTTCTTCTAGTTTAACTATTTTCTAATGTTTAAATATTACTGATTACCTATCTAAATAATAAAATGTGATAACTATAAATAAATACTATAGGAGTTATAAGTACTGCTTTTTGTTTTCTCGCAGTCAATGGTAAAAGGTAGAGTACACAACATGTGAAAAAAAAATTTCATCTCGGGATCCAACTTAGTCCCTCGAACTAAATTCCCTCTTTTAACACTTGTTGTATAATCTACTATTATCGGACTCTCCTAAATATTAATGTTTTCAGCGATATAATACAATGATGTAATTCGGAGAGTGTGCTCTTGAGCTGCATGAGCTCATTCCGCCATCCTCGTTCTACCATCGGACATCCAGACGCACGGCGGGGTTTCACCCCTATTTGGTTGACATTCCATGCATGCGCACGAAGCGTTTTTCATCTTGCAAGGAGTGGAATTCCCTGCCTGCGTCTGTATTCCCGAAAGCATATAACCCATATTTAAGGCATGAGTGAATATGCTTCTTCTGGGCAAGCTCGCTTCATCTTCGGCCTCTTCTTAGCCTTACGGTTCTCGAATGTGGCCAAGAGTAAGCCCATTAAATGTAAAAAAATGTGTTTCATGACGTTACAACTAGACCTTGCTTGGTGATGGTCAACATTCATCTTGGTATAGTCTACCTATAGCGAATATATTGCGTATCAAAGCCGTTGCCCAAGGGGGCGATTCTCCACGGCAGCCGCACTCAGACGCGCACATTTGCGTTGCAAATCATTCCCAGACCGCTGAAATGATGCCGAGTGCTTGAGTTATTGCCCCCGCAATGAATCTGTACATTGTGCTGCTTATGTATTCCTGACATTACTGATTTAGTCTTGGTTTTCTAGAACCGGGCAATCTAGTCCGCTCTTTGTATAAATAACACAATGAGATCCATTTATCATAACGTTATATCACAATCTTAGAAACAAGTACTTATTTAGATACAAAATCAATATAGATACGATAATACATTGTTTATTTCAAACTGTGAACACCGATCGATGGATGCGCAACGGTATACGAAATATTATTATGCAATAGACTTTTTTGTAGTTGTAAGAGAACATAAGATTCATTTCAGTGACGAGAGCTTCCTAAAGCCTCATTCTTATAATGAAACAGCTGCTAATAGTAAAAATAAAAATAATATTCTTTATTGCACATGAAAACACGTTACAGACAAAGATACAGAACAAAGAAGAAAGTACACAACGGGCGGCCTTATTGCTAAAGATCAATCTCTTTCAGGCACCTTGGGAGAAGGAGATGTAAGATACGGTAACTATTTAGAGGACAGTCTAAGTACATAACAAAAATAAAATTCATGAAAATGGAAAAGTTAATATAGTAGTGAGGAATAGAAGAAAGGAAATGACTAGCTCCTGACTTGATTTCGAAAGGATCCAAGAGATTGAGTAGTACTCAAATTATATGATCTAGGTATTTCCAGATTCAAGAAAACAGCTTTCGATACTCACCCATATATCACATATGCGGAGGAGTTTCTCTCGACTCGTGCGTCGGCAGCTTGCGATGACACTGGCACAGGCTTCCCACGGAGCTGTGACTGTCATCATTCATAATGGAGTCATTACCGTCCGCCCGCGAAATGTAACTCACCGCGCAGTGCACGAACACGACCAGCGTTTCATATACATCCTCCATTATATTTAAGAAAAATAGAAACGCGGAATTGCACGTGTCATTATTATCAAATTAATTTAAATTCTTTTCAATATTCAGTACAGAAATATTCAAAAGTAAATTATGAAAAGTGACAACTAAGACATTTTGGCAGCTATTTTGATGACCACTGTTTACGTATCATTGATTTATTATTCTTTAGAAATGAATATAGTACAGTATGAAATTATTGCCAGTCAATTAATTTTAAATAAGTTTTCCTATTATCATTTATAATATTTGAGTCTGAGTCATACAATAGCATCGTTGCAGACAGCAGTAAACGTGAGCCTCCTAAATAACAAGAAAAAAATGATTGATCGTATCGCATTGAATTGGTCCCGATTTCAATCTTCGGAACATGATCTTGGCGACCCCTCTCGTCTGGTTCGGTAACGACTTCCATAAACGAAGCTTAATTGTGCAGCTGCAGGTATCTCCAATAGATGTCCTGGCATTGGACACTGTTTGGACATAAATAGTTCATTAATTCTTACGACATTGTGATATTGAATTCGTAATTCACGTGACTAAATTAGATTTCATCATGTTTATAGTAAGTATATTATAATAGTAATGGGTTGTTATTAAAATGGATTGGCCTGAATTTAATTTAATTGAACGCAAAATAAACACGTTTGGAAATTGGGTTGTTTTGTTTATCAACAGCAATGAACCTAATGGGACAGTTTATAAGTCTTTAATTACTGTACATCGAGTTATGTCAACTTTTACAGTTATGTTTTCAACATCGCATATTTTGTTTTACGCATCACCAAACCACATATTATAACCTCTCATTTAGCCTCAGTGGACCTTTACTTACTGGCGTAGATGTATATGCTTTTTCTTCCACTTTATCTTCATTATACTGTACACATCTATATTAACTGTACCGTTAGGCGCTCCTTTCTTTATTGAAAGCACCCAAGAGCACTTGATTAGTAGCTCCACTGTGCAAACAGTGACACAAAAATTGAAAATAAACATTATGTAAATGTTAAAATGTCGAGAGGTCTATGTTTAAGTCGCATTTATTCCGAGACGTTTATCACAAGGCACTTGGAACTTGAAATGGCGAAGTACGCCTACAGATGTTGACGAAGCACGTATTTGGAAGGAGTTTGTGACTTATTCCTATTCAAATAAGAACCTTGTGTGTGATGTGAATATTTATTAACAAATCAAACTCCTTTTTATAGACGACATAGTTGCTCGCCCTCGAAACTAATAAAACATGGGAAGCGCGTGAAGGTTTATGTACAGTCAGGGCTACAATAACATGTAGAAACTCCTCAATGAAACTTAAGATGTAAGGTGTAAGGTTAAAAATCAATTGGAAGAATCTGAAAGTTTTGTTAAGCTTGATGTACCGTTGTCTGTACTCCAATATTCACGCGGGTCAGCACTTCAGGAAAATCTTTTTATACGAAAAAAGAATTGAAGAAAAACTTCCTGCGAGGGAATGTGTACATGTCAGGGTGTTGCCAGTTGAAATACTTGTTTTGTCACTCCCCCACTCGGAAATAAGTAAACAGCATCATTTTTGCCAAATATGGGTGGTATGTAATATTTGGCAATTTTTGATATAGAAGTTACCTTATTTTACTTGACGACGTAAACAGATAAATGTATGCTATGAATAAAAGTGTGAAATGAGCTGTACAATAACATGTCAAATAAAATGGCTTTCTATATCTTCTTCAATATTTTAAATTTGAAACGATATCGATAACGAATGAGTCGCGGAGATTGTCCACGCCACAGATGCCTGATAATGATAATATATGGACAACTGACGACTCACGGTAGAGATGAGTTGATGATGCTAAGATATGATAGACTGATGCTAGTTCGCTTGTAATTATGGCATCCTGTCATGTCATCTTGGGTTCATCTAAACCGTTTCTGAATTAAGTGCTCAATATTACTTTATCATGATAATATCCCTCTAATGTGTTATTTACACAGGTCGAATTGGCAAGCGACTTGCTGGCCCCTATTTCACCAAATTGACATTTGTCAGACACATATATCGGCAATTTATACAGTACTTTTCTTATTTTAATAAGGGACAATTTATGTTGTGAAACAGGGAATAGTTTTTACAAGTCGACAATTGTCACGCAAACTTGACTTAGCTCCAATCTCATATCAAGAATTACTGACAAATCTGACAAAAAAAAAGAAAACAAGCATCTTACATAGTAAGAATAAGTAAATTAGGATAATTCTCATGGCCGTTGCTCTCAGTCACATGGTTGTAGACACGTTCCACGACTCGGGCCAAATTGAGGGGTGTTAACGACAGTCGTCTCTCGGCAAATACTGGGCTAATGGGCTCGCGTCCATTAGCACCAGCCACTAAAAACTAACCATTAGTCTAATACCTACAACCTGTATTTTTTGATATCCCATAATTCTGAGCTTATATTCTATACGTCAACATAATAATAAATAAAACCGGTCAAGAGCGAGTCGGACTCGCGCACCGAGGGTTCCGTACAATCATAAATATATTTGGATATGGTACTTTACTTTAGTACAGTCTTTAAAAAAGTAGGATAAACGGCAGACAGGTGGAAGGGCGAACATGCGGACAGTTAATTTACAAATCTTAACCACAGCTGCTTATGGTGACTGAAAAACGTTTCAGCCACTCCACATTGCAAACTGTCTATATTACTAAGTCGGAACATATTCTTCGTTTATTCGTACGGCAAATAGTAGATTTGTATTAGAACCAGCCACCAATTATTATTGTAGTATTAGGTTGCGCCATCTCTTGACCGATAGTGGAACTATTTTTTTTTTCTTAGGTCAGCATTCTTAGGACAGCGTCATCTGTTGACTGGTAGTGAAAATAAAGAATTTATGTTTGTTTTTTGAATTTCTAGAAAAGTGTGTTATATTGAGACATCGTTTTATTTTTCCTGTAATCTTTACATAAACTACTATCACATAGAATTATTTCAGATTTTTCTCTTTGCAAACTTCGGAGATAAGGGGGGGGGACGGTTTTTTTTTACATTTTTCATCATAAGTCGAAAACTATGCGGCCTACGAAAAAAGAAAAAAGGTCTTGAAATATGCAAACAGCGCTCTTTCTTAAGATACCCCACATGCCCTAGTCACCTCATTTCAAATTTTTAAGACCCCTTTTCAGTCCCTGTTGTAAAAAAAATATTATTTTTTTTTATTTCTTTCTTATTTGCAGAATAGTTGGGCAAATGTCACCTTAAACTATTCCAAATTTTAAATTGATACCATTAGTAGTTCTCAAGATATCCAGCTGTGACAGACAGACAGACAGACAGACTGAGTCACACCATAAGGGTTCCTTTTTTACCATTTTGGCACGGAACCCTAAAAACTCCTAGAACATGTGGTCCAAAAATGCATAGTTTTGAAGATATTATTTATTTTATTATTACTTACTTTAAAAACTTACCTTACTACTAAGATTTTTTTGATGAATTAATTCATATTTAGAGGTACAGAAATGCTACATTGCCATATTTTACATGAATGTTTGATTAATTGACTTTGTATTATTATATTGTGTAAGAAAGATAATGTTTAATTGAAAAATATTTCCTATACTATTCGACTCTATTTCATGGTCTCGTCAATATCCTAGAGTTATGGGATATAACACGTATAAATTTTATCGGTAAAGTATCTATACAATCAAGTTATTGATGGAAAAAGAATACCTTACTTATACACGGTTAATTTTTAACTATATCTAAAAATGAAATGGGGATTTCAGACCACGTAAATGAACAACTTTTACTATGGGGCCAACCACGAAATCGCGAAAAAAAAATCAGCTGTTCCATAGAAAAGTACAACATCGACTCGACTATCGATTTTTTTTTGCGATTTCATGGTTGGCCCCATAATAAAAGTTGTTCATTTAAGTGGTCTGAAAACCCCATTTCATTTTTAGATATACTTAAAAATTTACCGTGTATATTACAAAGCAAACTTATTAGGTTCATCGTCAATATAAATATAAAATCTGAATTTTCAGAAACTACAGCATACAAATACGATAATTTGTTTTCGGCTACGCTGTTGCAATCGATCGAAGTCATTAATACCTATTCGTAAAATGTTTCCCAATAGTATACCTACTGGTAACCATCCATAGAATCATGAGACAAGGAAATCAATTATATTATATTTTGTTTATAAAGTTTACACGGTATTCAAGTGTACATTTGTAATTAACTGTGATAATAAAATCAATTTAATTAATCATGTGAGTCAATCCATCAATAATTATCCGCTATTTGCTATTAATTACTTCCCCGGTTCCAATAATGACATCGTTTTTTAATTCATAAACGTAACAAGGTGAACAGATTTTAAATCACACAATAACGATGTCCACAGCTTGATTAAATTTCCATTTTAATTATAAAACAATCTTGTGTTGAGCGTAAAATATTGTTAATTAACAGTATTTTTATTAATTGTATTGCTGCGTGCAAAGTTTACCACGAAATATATTTTTTAGTTGCAATACTTGAACAACAATGGTCTGAACACACAATCGCTAGGAATGTACTGACGTCATCTACTCCTACGAAAATTATGATAAATGATACAGCAAATGTTATCTACGACTTCGTGGATAGAAGCGTTGTTGTCAAATAACACCCACATTTTTTTAAATGACACAATCGACTCTATTAACAGGAATGCTGTCCAAATGTACTTTATCTACGTTTTCTACTATAACAAAGTCATTTTTATCTACAAAAATGATGCTCAAACATAATAAAGTATCTAGTCTAGACACTCAAGTGTATTTCTTCCATCATCGTTGGAAGCAGTTCACGTATCGGTGGTTCGTTTCCTACCCGGCCATATTTAAAGAATGCTCAGCGTTAATATTTATGGTGCATGCGTGATGCACTCGGCTCGCTCGGCAACTACTCCTGTTTATCATTCCTGAGAAAGCACTGCGCCTGCGCCGGCCAAATGCACAGCCCATTACGGCTCGTCGACATTCTAAACGAAAACTGGATAAGCGTTCCCCATAATTTGTGGTCGAAGAAGTTTAGCTTCAACATAAGTTTCTCCGAAAACATTTCTGTGTACAAATTACATTTCCCAATTTTTTCCAACATTCACAACGGATAATGCATTAAAGATAATTTTTCTGGCCATTGGAGCGAAACGTTCTTTGTAAAAACCATCAGTGGAGGTGTGACCGACTGATCTATTCTGAACAACTCCCCCGCCAAGGATAATCATTCTGGTAATGGTCGCTTTTGTTGTTTTTTTATGGTGAGTCTGTTCTGAGTACCCGAGTTATTTCGGTAGAATCCGTTAGTGGGGCCCTTTGGTAATTTCGGATATCATCGGAGGCATTAATATTCTTCACAGTAATTACGACACAAAAAAACGTTGAAATTTGTTTTTCGGATTAGTCACGACTTCATTGTCGAAAGTATAAAAATGTTGTTGCAAGTCACTATACATACTATAATTAATTTGCTAAAAAACATTGATAGCAACAGCTGAATGCTCCGAGGCAGTAAAATAATGCGAGAATAACGATTCGATTATAAAGTTTTAATTCGTGTTCGGATTTAATAGGCAATGTGAGTTCATTTCACGATTCATTGGTCGCTGTATTATTGAAGTTATCTATTGGTTGAAACTGCGTTTGGTAATAATTTTGCATGTTGTTGATGGAGCTTGGTATAATGTCCTACATTTATGTTTGAGGGATCTACAGGTAGCAAGCACAACTTATCTAAAACCAACCAAACGTTAGTGACAGAATCAAACAACTAGGTACTTGAGTTTTCTTTCTTTATAGAAACGTCAACTTTATTTGAAAGCCAATAAATATTTGCTTTATTTATGACAAAAGCGTATTCAAATCTGTATAATAAATTTCATGGACTTAATCGGATCTTTGGTTACTGGTATACTGGTTTGTAAAGATCACACAAAAGTGACGAACTCTTTTTTTGCTTTAAGGGACTTTATATAGATTCAATTATGTAGGAAGTTGTTTTGTGTGTAAATTATCTACAATGATCTTGAACAGCTCAAGGGTCATCAAATGCTGTTGCCGGAGATAGTGCAGCAAGAGGAGGGTCGCCCATGATTAAAGACTCGTTGGATCATTATCGCTGCGGCCTGCGCCGGCGCATCGTTTGCTTACAAAAACTCGCAGCGTTTCCTTAGAGCTTTGTCGCCACATTCCCTTCGCGAAGCCATAAACCAAGCAACTTTAATCACAAGGCTTTAAAATCCAATATCCTACATCTAGCTAATCTAGCGTGCTTGGCCATTCGACGCATAAATCTGCCCGGCCATTTAGGGTCGAAACCTAATCGGTGCGGTGTTGGATTCGTTTCTTTCGTTTCGATCGACTTATTTTATGGGCTGGATAAAATAATTGGCTGTTATAGATTTCTATGGCACCGATACGGATTTTATAGACTTACAGAAAAACTGTTATTGTTTATGTGAAATGAAATGCGTTGAAGCAACAAAGCTTGAAAGTTGAGTTGATGAAACGACGCAATGGGTATGGCGATATGGAAATGAAAGACGGATCAAAATAAACGTTGAGAAACGAGTGGTATTGTAATAACAAACCACGGATGGCTGCGACCCGGCAACAGCAACACTTGTGGATAATGTGCAGTGGTTTTATGACTTACTTCTAACAATTTAAATTTTATTAGAACTTCCTTTGTAATGACTTGAAATAATGTGAAATTATTTTTTATGTTCAAGAAATAAAAAAAAATGTCTCACGAATTCGCATTAAGACAGATAAAAATGATTTATTTCAAAGACGATGAGTCATCATGGGCAATATGGGCATCTATCATGTTTTACTAGCAAAACACATTATGATAATCTATCAGTTCTAAACAGTGATTAAGGTCAACTTTGTTTTATTTTCTTTGTAGAAATTAAAAAGATGAAACATCAAAAGACTTCCGAAGAAAATCTATGTTTTCCTAAAAATTGAAAGGCAGGATACTGGGAATTTTGGATTACTAACTACTTAGTTATTAACTTAGTAGAGCAAGAATGAGTTGGTGGCACGACGAGGACTAAGGGAGTACCCGCAATCATTAGGCCTCGTTTGCTAATTCGAAGACTCCCGTTGACTCATTATGAATATGTTCATTTGCATCCTTTCCTTCGGTCTAAAATATCCTAGGTAACGCTTCAAGAACTAAAACAGGGGTACAATCGCTCTAATTCTGAACGATAATAACAAAACAATTACGATGCCACTTAGGTTTCCTGATCGAAGTTCTTTTTGTTAATAATTTACCAACCTTGTTAAAAAGTATTTATCAATATGTCTAGTGCTATTGTTCGCTGACAGATTCCTAATGCGGTTGTTTAATACCTACTGTCTAATCGTTGTTTCAGATCAGTGGCTGGGCTGCTGAGCAATGAGTCGCAGACTTATCGGGCTTCAGTCATCTTGATGCAAGACCGTGTAGGAAGGCTGTCTGATACACCTACTTATCAATATATAGAGTCAGCAATATTAAAACTGTGGCAATACCTTGAGATACCACAACATGTCATTTCTCATAGCCTATTCGCATAACCTTTATTAATAATGCTCCACAAGTGATTGATTTTCCTTTGCATGAATTGAAAAACCATGTTAAACAGACGCTCGTGGGTTAAGGTTTTTATAAAGTAGAGTGCGTGGAACACATAACTTGATACTATAAGCGTCCCCGCTGACGGGCGATTAATCGCTGAGCGATTTTTTATCGCTTAGAATAGAACATACGGAGTTCTATACGTAAACGCCCACGAGCTACTTTTTGTAGCTGCAATAAACGCGGCGATAATCACGGCGCTTTTTTGTCGCTGAAGTAAAACCTTTGTGTCATTTCGTGGACGATTATCGCCGCGATTAACACCGCGTTTATCGCAGCTACAAAAAGTCGCCCGTGAGCGGTGACGCTAAGTACTCTGTTGCCAATAATCATGTTGTACCATGGGCAACAGTGTCGCTTAACTTAACCACTGCTAAGGTTAAAATCGCTTGCACGCCGCGCCCGCTGTCACATAAGTTTAGTTGCAGGGGGCGATAAGCGCGCACACGAATTTTGTTGCAAACTGGTAAAGCGACGCTGTTGCCCATAGTACTTTAATTGGTAACGATATTGTATAGTTGTGATTTATAATAGCATTTGATTTATAGGTATTATAATGTTATGAATAGCTTTATCTTTTGCAAGGGTACCTGTAATAATAGATTTAAGTGTATGAAACAAAAATAAATAAAATAAAAATATTTAAGTAAGTTTGTAAATATCGTCACTTATTTCTGTTAAAGCTGATAAGTTTCTTGCGCCCGTTCGACAGTCAGTTAAAAAGTCTGGAACGGGTGGTAAAATAATATTCCAGACGATTCAAAAGTGCTTTAGATTTATTTGAATTATTTTTTTTCACTTTTGAATCACTTTAATTTGAATTGAAATGTCCAATACATTTTAAAATTATTAAGAATAAATTATCTAATGTGCTACTTAATGTAGATGGCAGTTTTACCAAAAGCACTGTTTTATAAAACCAAATTTATTTATTTTCAGTCTGATTTTAAAACAGTCAATCAAGAGCCTCAAAAACAAACAAAAGAAACCAGAAATAAAATACAGTTTGATGTACGCTAAACAGAGCCGCAGTTTTTTCATCCTAAGTGCAATTTTGGCTCATACATTTTGGCTACTTGGCTAGTTTTGGAAAATCCTGACGCTGACGGTAGGTACTTCAAAGTTCAAAGCAGGTTTACAGCCACAACTTACAACTACTTACTATGAAATTTAAGAGGTAAGTAGCGTTGGCAATGAAAATTAAAGTATCGTTGTGTTACTTTTAAGAATTTTGCCTCGTGAATATTTATAACTCACGTCAACGGAGACAAAGTCTTTCACGTATCATTTAGAATTTTCCGACATAGGATTTTTCTCTCTACAAGAATAGAATGTTACATAATAAAACTATTGCTGCAATCTTCTTATTCCTAATGTGTGATCCTATAAGTAATCACCTGATTACCTACATCAGTTGATTACCTATTAGCCTACTGATGTATTGCTATAATGTAAAGACTCTTCTTGACACATCAACACGTACAGTCAGCTTCAAATTGATATGAGCGTCTACTAGAGTAGGTAGTCAAAATGATCTGAAATACATAAAAGCAATTTGATGTACGCAGTTCGAATCATTATATTGTTGTAAGCCCACAAGGAGTTCAAAATATCTTACTACTCATTGTTTCATATTTACATGGGCAGTCAGGGTGTTCAAAATTATATTAGCAAACAAAGCTCTCAAAGTTTAATAATGTAATAATGCATTATGAACAGATAACTTTGAGAGCTCTGTTTGCTAAGCGCTATCGCACACGGGCAACTTTTGTCTCCGCAACTTTTTTGTCTCACACATGATTTGTATGAAAAGTTGCCGACGACCGCGTCGCCCCGTGTGCGCGCTTCCATATTAACCCGTGGACTTGATGTGAGAGACAAAACAGTTGCTGGGTGACTTAGTTGCCCGTGTGCGCTCTCCCTAAGATAATTTTGAACACCTGACTGCTACATATTATCAATATGAAACAATGACTATCACTGAAAGGATCCGTGGACACATTACAGTTGTAAAAAAAAACCGCCAGATTAATATCGACGTTTGCAGAACATTTGCTGGAGAGAGGCACAAACCACTATTGGATAGAATATCATCGCCAAAGGTTCTTTTCACTGATCGCCAGCGAATGAAATTAAAAAATATCCATATAATTTCAATCAAGAGGATGGCTACCAAATTATCTGCAGTGTGGTATCCAGTAATTACAAACGCTAATCTACCACTACCTCTTTGTGCGCGGTCGGCTAACTACCATAATACGGCTATGATGCGGCATAGAGACACCGTATTGTTTTGTGCGGCAGCAGTTGGAAAAACTGTTTGACGGTGGATGAAGACTCAGAGGCAGAGGACGAGGTGTAACACCACATCTCCAGTCAGCCGTGACCACGGCCGATGCAACTCGTCGAAACGTCAGGAAAAGGTACATGTTTAAACACCTTTGTTTCGTTTAAAAGCGCATATATATAAATAAATAAATAAATATAAATAAATATTTGACAACATCACATACATTGCTCCAATCCCAAAGTAAGTAGCTATAGCACTTGTGTTATGGAAATCAGAAACAACGGTGGTATGACACACACCCAGACCTGAGACAATATTGAAAAGTTCATTTTCTACATTGACCCAGCCGGGGATCGAACCCGGGACCTCAAGAGATGGTGACGCCTTGAAAACCGGCGTGCGAACCACTCGACCACGGAGGTCGTCAATATATGTTTAGTTTAATTGTTTAATATGTTTAGTTTAATACCTGCGATTTAATCTAACATCACCATGTAACCTTGGGCAACAAGATACGAATGAGTTGGTATGAAACATCAAGTTATTGACGATATAAAGAAGGTGTCATAATCTAATAAACTTAAAAACAACACTTAAAAACTTAAATACATAGGCTGTTCCAAAAGTTTATAGTAAAATAAAAAATAACAAAAATATTAAAAAACATGATTTACAACTTTTAAGAGCTTTCCTCTCTTAACTCATTGCGCATATACATTCAGGTTAACCAACTTTCAAAATATAAAAAAACGCATCTTGCAGAAGATTGAAAAATCTCGTCTTAATTTTTTCTGCGGTGTTTTAATTTTCGTCCATGGACCATTTTTCTACTTTTTTTTACCGCACGGAGCTAAATTAAGATGGGCCCAATGCGAATTGGTGGGTGTTAACGACTGCAAATGCAGCCGACACCAACGGCTTAGCTTGCCTTCCGAAGCACGGAGAGGAGCTCGGAATAATACATTTTTGGTCACCCATCCCATGACTGACCCTTGCGAAAGTTGCTTAACCTCCACAATCGCCGGGTCAGATGCTAAACCACTGCGCCATCGAGCTCCTCGAATAAGAATAAGTTAGTCTAATAATAATAACCACAAGAGACCTTAAGGTCATGCTCGTGAAGACTTCAAATCAATAGTAATTGGATGCTCCGTTCATTTCAGCCTTAGCCTTAGTATGTCATGCTCTCTTTAATCATTTCTGCGGTGGTGTCGTGTGAGGCGGGTCGTTACGTTCCCTCAAATATGGTTGAGCGAAGTGAAGGCTGGTTCATGCGTCATGCTCGTGAACGGGTGCTGCCAGTGGGAATGGGTCTGCTTCTGACTACCTATCTTAATGCATATCAATTGTAAGATTTTGTTAATATAAAGTCTGAAAACGATATACATATTTGTAAATATGTTTCCATCTGATAACGCTGACAAGTTTTTTGCGCCCATTTTTCTTGTCAGCTAAAAGACGTCATAATGGGTGGTAGCGTAAAAGAATTGACGATTTAAAAATGCTTATTATGTGAGCTTATTTGAATAAAGATTTTTTCATTTCATTTAAGTGAGACCACCGCACCGGTGTGACCCCTCTGCACTCTGACTCCGTCATCAATTCGTGGTTTCACTCCATCGAACACTAATAACCCCGTTCAAAAGTAAAATAACACATTTTTCATCTACATCACGGGCGTCATTTGAGAAGATAACATACAACTATTCGTATCGATGAGCAATTTGAAAACATAACATTAACCTTTAGTGTATTTTGATTTGAACACCTTTATAATAATCAATCATCATAGGTACTGGACGGGCAGTTTATAATACAACTTTTGCATAATTCAATATTCGATAACGTCATAATATCCAGAATTTACAAAAAATATAGAATTATCTGAATTTATTTAACCTTATTCCGTTCTAGAAAATATTTCGTTAAGATTGCAACAATGTATAAAAATTAAAAAGTTTCTCGCGCCATTTGTATACGTACAATTTGTTGCTTGACCTTTTTTTAATTTTACGACCACAAAGGAAAGTTTGGCTAAAAGTTTAAATGTCAATATTAATGTGACTCGAAACATTCGTCAAGCAACGTGACCGATTGGAAAAAGCGCTAAATTTAGCGGCGACAGCGTGTCACCGCTGAGCAATAGCGCTTGATAATAGAACAGGTGATAATAGTCTGTGTTGTGTCATCTTGAAGAAAGGTACTTCTGTAATCACATTTCTATGTTATCTTTTCAAAAAGTTTTAAAACAATTAATTGAATAGCTGACAAAGAGATGTAAAAAGGAACTAAATATTCGAACGATCACTGACCCTTTCAACTTTTCGAGTAGTTTTAAAACAAAAGAAAAATGTTTTCTCTTGGGCCAGACTGCTGCACCATTGAGCCAATTTTTTATTTTTTCATTTATTGTATTATATAAAATTATAAATTGCAAATATCGAAAGAACAGTACAATGTCCAGCAATTAGTTATTGCAATAATATGTTTATTAGCACATATAAATAAACAAACAACTTATTGTGAAACACATATCGGTCCAGTTTACTTCCTCGTAGTAATCTGCGCTGCAAATACAATAACTAAATTTAACAAATAAACAGACGGACTCACATTGTTTTCGCAATATATATCGCAAATAAATACAGCGAATTTCCGTTTCCTGCACAAATATAATTAAATTGAGGTACTTAATTACTTCATCTCAAGTCCACTCATTACGTGGAATTCGATGTTTATTTCACAACGGCTGTATAATTTAGTTTCCAAGTCTACTTTATCTAAAATACCGCTTTCAGACTGCAAATACGTTGTTTTTCAGAGCTATTTTTATTGTTAATTTACTTAATGTTGTTACATACTTAATTAATGTTTAATTTCTAGAAGCTAGTTTGAACATTCTCTTTGAGCTAATTAATTAGGTATGTGGCTCTAGTTTAACTCGAAAGATAAGTTTGGAATGCTGCTGTTGTCTTAATGCAGAAATGCAAATTCGGAGCAAAAGAAGTTATGAGATGACTTGATGACCACCTGTTATTATTGTTTCTTGGTATCGATTTTTTTTATTGTTGCAATATTTAAATAAATATTCGCTGGTATCGAAGTGGGAGCGATAACTTAGTCGATTTTTTTGAAACTTTAAGAAAGGGTCACTCAATTAGGAATACAAGTTTTAAACGCGTTTAAAAGTGTATAGGGTCACTCAAATCTACATGCACACACTGAACTTTGGATTCTATTTTAAACTAGATGATTATTTTTACTTTTATTGTTTAAACTAGCTTCCGCCCGCGACTTCGTCTGCGTGGATAGTATTTTGTCTATCCCTCGGGAACAGTTCCTTTTTTCGGGATGAAAGGTATCCTGTCCTTCTCTATACCCCTGACAACGTGTGTGTAAAATTTCATGATGATCGGTTCAGTAGTTAAGACGTGAAGGCGTAACAAACAAACAAACAAACAAATAAACAAACAAACGGACTTTCGCATTTATAATATTAGTAAGGATGGTGGGAGGTAATCTGCCTAAGAATACTCAGAAGTATTCTAAAAATATCAACTAAGTAGACACAGATATTCAAAACAAGAGAAGACTTAATAATAGATTTTAGTCGGTTATCGTCTCCGTGCTCAATACTGAAGCACAACACTCAGCCAGATAAACAAGCACATCGATCAAACAACCATACATGCGTCCGTCTGTCTGTCAAAGAGCAAGTACTGGCGAGTGTGAGCGACATTAAGTACTTAAAGAAACGTTAACGACAAACGTAAGAGGCCTTCGAAAGATTCATGTGACTTGGACTCATCAAAATTTCTGACTTTACTACGACGCAAGTATGTATTTTTTTAAACGTTTCTTTTTTCTTCTATCTAAATAGTTGCTAATTGACTATCGGCCGTAAATTTTGCAAAGTTGACATCAACATTAATTCCAAATTCCAAGAGGAAAGTCAAGCTTATCTGGAATGTTTGCCGACCATTCATGATAATAATTATTTAATTTGATACAATAAATTGTGTCTTGATAACAGCTTCGAAGTGAAAGTCAAACACTTCCAATTGGGTTACGTATTTCAAGTATTTTAATGTTTCATAAAAACCCGAAGACATTTGTATTTTTTATCGAAACAGTAGTCGACATTAGCAACTTGTATATTTCTGAAGTAGAAATATAAATTATTTTTATTGCATGAATGTGGTATAACAGGATTTTAATAACATACATTAGGTACAATGCACAGTCACCCAGATAGGTATACAACATAATTCTGTGCCTATCTGGGCGAATTATAATAATTTATTAGTAAAGTACTTTTTAAGCTAAAGTAGTTCCAATTTATACTCAAGTTACTTGGTAGTGTATTGAGAAATAGGCTTTGGAAGATAAAATGGTTCGTATTAAATGGCTTAAACGAACTTATAGTGTAATGCCTGCATTTTTTCTAAATATCTACTATGCTGTATAATATTTATTAATTGACACTGCCATTTATGAAGCCCTCTTTTAGATATAAAAATATCTGTGCCAGAAGACCCCTATCCTCCATAGCCATACAATTACAATTTCTAGTTTAAGACTAAACAAAATATAGAATTACCTAAATAGAAAGAAAAATATGTTGTTAAGCTAGTAAACTATAATATTTAATTTAATTAACTACTCAGTAACTTACTAATTGAATTTGAGGTGTACTAGTGTGTTTGTGTGTGTGTGTGTGTGTGTGTGTGTGTGTGTGTGTGTGTGTGTGTGTGTGTGTGTGTGTGCGCGCGCGCGCGTGTGCGTGTGGGTGTGTGTGTGTGTGTGTGTGTGTGTATGGGTGTGTGTGCGAGTCGAGTATTATGACAGAAAGAGGTAAATTTTCACGAGCTGCAACACTATACACTGTTACCTAAATACAAAAAAATATTAGTGGCTTTGTAAAGCTTGCAGACCACACGTTTGTAACATTTCTGATCATTTTTCGAAATGGCTGAAATATTGTTTTTCGCCATTTCAGAAATTTTCGAAAATCTAAATCTGCAAATAAATTATTAATTTATAGAACCTGCAGATTGGTTGAGTAATGCGAACTATAAGAGGATAACAAACGGACAGCCGGACAGACATACGAAAACATTTTTACCCAAACTCTGCTCTGCTTGTTCTTGCTCCGTCAATAACTGTTTGTTCTATTTCGTTTTCACCCATCATATTTTTAACGTGCAATAAAAACTTATTGTTGCTCGAGCTGAAAATAGAAAGTACTTAATATTTCCAAGACTCGATCGCGCTTTTAAAGACAAAACCGAAGCTTAAAAGTTCTCATTTCGGTTACATTCACCCGTTTTACTGTCTGTCCAACTAGTCCCATTGACCCAGTCCCATGATGGGACAGGTGGGAGGGATGATTATGTCCCACAAGTCCATGGGACAACTGATACGTGGTTTTTGCGTTCAATCAAGGCTGATCGAACCTCCAGTATAGGTAAATTAGATAAAGTAATAATTTACCTTGATCAGCAATAAATATTTCTTTAAATAACTATGTCATAAAACAATTTAATGAAAGTAGGTCTCCAATTTAAAAAGAAAGGTGTAAGTTAAATGTTTAAACAAAGAATAACTATAAGTATCTTAGAAAAACGCAATCATTTGCTTTATAAAGCAATAAAGTTAAAAGGGTATAATTTATTTCTGACCCACGCACGCAATTTAGAACTTTAATTCCTTCTTGTTCGTTACAAATTAAGTCATGTGTGAATTGTGTGATCTATCACGTATCGCATAGGTACTGTGATGTAGTGACATTGTATTCGGCTTTTTCGGTAGCTCTATGGTCAAGATTCGTAAAGAAAAATAATCATTTAAATATTTTGTTTCGAACGCAAAACAGTTTCCAGCCGTGTTTCTTTTGTCGAGGCATTCTTGCTTCGGCGCCGGACCCTTCTGGTCGTGTGTCGGATTTGTATTAGTACTTACTGAAAATATAAAAGAATTTAAAGTTTCTTTGATATTAAAGTAAATAGGGCGTCGTCCTTATAGTACCTAGTACCTTACCTACCGTTGTCGGTTATACTTTGAAAAAACTAATATAATTATATACAGTGGTTATACATGCCACTGTGAAATACATTTTTTTTATGTTCAACGAGAACTATCCCGTTTTTTTCTTTTTTCTTTAAAGCACTAGCTCGGCCTTCACCTCACCTAATGTTAAGTGACGATAAGGCCGAAGGTGGAAGCGCACTACACACGGAATTCTCATTCGTGAGGAACTGGCTATCTTACCTCTAACTGCCGGAACACAACAATTTTTAAATTTTAGTTCGACGTGATCACCTATATGAATATGACTTTTCTTGTACAAAGTTATGAAAACAACGATTATCTAAGATCTAGCTAGATAATTATGCAGCTCTGTCTGTAGTCTGTTCGCTGATTAATTAAGATATAAAGGTATCTAGTGAATAAAACGGCTTTGTTTGTTACCACACTATACGGTTTAATTTCCACTTCAGACAGACCCTCAATAAAATCGTGCAATTTCATTAATTACTTGGAGTAAATTGCCAATTAAATTATCGCCTCTAAAGATTTGTTAATCAATCGAATGTTGTAAATTAAAACATCACACTTTTTGCCATTTCTTTCCGTTGTTGTAGTTTGATGTAGAGCTTTTCCTAACATAGTGTACTCGTATGTTAGGAAAAGCTCTACATCAAACTAACTTAGCATTTAGTAAACCAAAGACCTATCAAAGCAAACCACAATAATGGAAGGACGTTCGTTTCATAGGTTTTGTTCAAAAAGTTCCACAACAAGTAATTGATCTTCCTTTGCATGAATTCAAAAACCATGTTAAAAAAACGCTCATGGGTAAAGGTTATTATAAAGTAGACGATTATCTTAAAGATCAAAATGCGTGGAAATGATGTAACACATAACTACTATAAGTACTTTGTTGCCAATATAATAAGTCTATGTTTGTTGCCAATAATCCTGTCACCCTGTTGTAATTATCTGGTAACGATATATTTAAGTTTGTAAATATCGTTACTTATTGCTATTAAAACTGATAAGTTTCTTGCGCCCGTTCTTCTTGTCAGTTAAAAAAGTCTTGAACGGGTGGTAGGAAAATATAGACGATTCAAAAGTACTTAATAATTAAGTTTATTTGAATAAAGCTATTTTTGACTTTGACTTTGACTTTGAAGCTTTGAAATAATACGAGTTAAAGTATGTATTTATCTCTTACACAAAGATGCTTTTAGTAAACCAAAGACCTATCAAAGCAAACCACAATAATGGAAGGACGTTCGTTTCATAGGTTTTGTTCAAAAGCTTTGAAATAATACGAGTTAAAGTATGTATTTCTCTCTTACACAAAGATGCTAAGTTAATAATATGAGCATAGGCTCATATTATTAACTTCTATGATGTTCAAAATGTTTCAGTTACTTGTTATTATTTTGAATTATGATCATTACAGCCAACTTTCTAGAGTTATAAAAATAACCTTACAGGTAATATAAGTGTGTCAATTAAGTATTTATAACTTGCCATTACTTGTTTTATTCACTTAACACATGTGGCTATTAGCTAACTGATTAAACAATTGTGCATAAAACTTTTAAAAGTTTGAATTTCTATGAATAACACAGACATTTCTCGAACAATGCATAGATTTATTTCAACTTACTTAAAGCTTAAGGAAACAATTAAAGCATTTTTATTAATAAATAAGTAATAATAAATGTTTCTACTAACATAAATCATACACTAATTATAATGAAACAACCGCAGTTAGTAATTCTAAAATACTCGTGTTGGGGAAAATTTTATAAATGCAGTTTCATTTGTTGACTATTTATTTTTATAAAAAAAATATAATGAATGCTTATTCATCATCAACTAAGTAGCTGTTCAATTAAACTTATTAACTTAATTACCCACTTTAAATTACTTTTATAAAAAGTCTAATAAACACGTTAACAATAGTTTCGTGTGAAAGTTTGCTAAAATATTCTTACTCCAATTACTTTTCAACTTTAATTGGATAATTTTATATATATTTCTACGAATTTAGTGTAGGCATTGCATTTGCCTTATTGTTAATTATGCTAGAATAACCGTATCATTGTAATATAATAAATTAAAATATATTTTAACCAACATTCCTTTAACATTTAAATTGTATAAATATCTATAAGTCCATGCAAAATACGACCGCTTATTTTAGCCATTAAGTAAATAAAAATAAACTTGCAATATATTTTCTGCCGATTTAATTTGAATACTTTAAGTTAATTAGGTGACTAGTTTCGTGTTTTATTATATTTTCGATCCCATTTCATAAAATTATGATTAAAACTTACCTTCATAAAAAAAAACTAAAATAGTTTTGTTAAAAAGTCTGGAACGGGTGGTGGGAAAATGTAAACGATTCAAAAGTGTTTAATTATTAAGTTTATTTGAATACGGCCATTTTGAATTTGACTTTTGACTTTGTTATAAAGTGTTTTGTCTTTAGGTTCATAATACAAGAGAAAAAAAACGTTATCAAATGAAATCTCTGTATGGAATTCAAAACGGGTTACTTACAAATACCTTTACTTACCACATTTCATATTTTGTCTTTCATTATCGCTATTAGTATCAATTACATATTAATACGTACTTATGTGCTCTTTTTAAAACCAGTTAGTGCATTGGGATCTTTTTAATACTTAGTTTTTGCAATGCTATCAGTTTGCCAATTTTATAAACTCAAATATCAGTAAAATTTTATAGCCTCATAACAATCTGTATATGAAATTCATATGAATATTGCTACTAATACTAGTGGCTCTATGAGCTGTAGACACTTTTTGATCATGTTTTGAAATGGTCGAATGTGCTTTTTTCGAATAATTTCGAAAAAACTAGCTCTACAAAAAAATGTATAGTTATCGAACTTGCTCACAAAATTTCACGAGAATCGGTTGAGAAATGTGGAGGAGAACAAACAGACAAATATATAGAAAGCATTTTTGCCCATGTTGAAGACGAGACGCTTCGCTTGCGCTTCGAACTCGTTTGGTCAATAAGGTTCTATAATTTGAATGTCGTTAAGCATGTATTTTTTTAATCATACACTTTTACTACTTATTAAAATAAGTTTTAGTGAACCTTTATGCTGGAAAGTCAAATAAGTATGTATGTTTTATTATTTTTCATCTGGACACATCATTTTACTTACTATAAGCTCTGAGTAAAGTAAACCCACCAAAAACATTTTCATGTATAATGTTGCCAAGACTTCCATATGGCTCGCACTGTCAAAAAGTTATCAGAGCTCATGTAGAGCCAAGCTTCTAACTCTACGCGCTCTAATTCTACAGACCCTAACTTAAAAAAACTCTACACCTTAGTCAAAATATGTGGCTTGGCCGTTTCGTTACTACAAGAACAATTGTTTATGAGAAAGGTTTCCATAAAGCGAAATGGCCAAGCCACATATTTTGACTAAGGTTTTTGGTGGGATTTTATTTCTTTTTGTAAGTAACTATGTAAAAAACCGGAAAAGCAAGGTGGGTTTTAATAATACACTTGTACTACTGAGTAAAATAAGTTTTAGTAAGTATTTTTTATTATTTTTCATCTGAACACATCATTTTACTTAGGTACATAAAAAATAAAATGTAGAGATAGTAATGAATGACTAAAAGCAGGAAGGTTTAATGGACAAGCGATATACTGAGAAAAACTTTTCGGATATGTAAGCAAAATTCAAAAATGGTTTATTGCAAGAAAACTGCAAGAAACTGTGATAGCACCAGGGATTGAAATACCGTTAAAAAAAATAACGATATAAAAAAAACAACGTTAAAAATACCGTTAAAACATTTTATCGGTAAATTTACCGGTAAAAATAACGTTAAAAATATTTTACCGGTAAAATTAACGTTAAATATAGCGTTAAATTTAGTACCGGTAAAATTATCGGTAAAAAATTAACGTTATTAATTGGAATAACGTTAATTTTAAAATTAACGTTAAATTAACGTTAAAATTAACGTTAAATTAAAGTTAAAATTAACGTTAAATTAACGTTAAAATTAACGTTATTTCAGTAAATAACGTTTAATTTAACGTTAATTATTGACATAACGTTAATGTTAAAATTAACGGTAAAAAGAGTAAAAATTAACGTTATATTTAAAAATAACGTTAACATTCCCTAGAGTACCTAATTACTCTACAGGGTGCTAGACCCTGTAGAAGTAATTAGGTACTCTACTGGGCGCCAGCGCCAGCGCAGTTTCCTATTTTGTAACTCTTTAGGTCAGCTTTCTAATATTGCAGTCAATAAAGACATTTTTATGCATGTCAAGCACAGGAAAGTGACAGGGATTTTTATCGGTTTCATCAAGTTTGTCTCAATACAACAACAATGTCATCGGTTTCCGCATCAAATTTTATCATGTACACGATAAAAAACACAAGTAGAAAGTGACAAATATCAAGTTTCTAGAAACTGAGTGCTGGTGATTTTTTTATAATATGTATGTAGTTAGGGTATTATTTAATCTCATCACAGATTACGATTATTTAACGTAACAGTATACAATAGATGTTTTTGTCACTTGCCTTGTCAATGAAGGTTTCTTTGCAAGTGAAAAAACCGACCAAGAGCGAGTCGGACTCGCGCACGAAGGGTTCCGTACCAAAAAACAACAAAAATCACGGGAGCCACCCTTAAATATTTATTTATTCTGTTTTTAGTATATGTTGTTATAGTGGCAACAGAAATACATCATCTGTGAAAATTTCAATTACCTGTTGTCGTTATTAATATCGAGCAAAAAACGGCAAAAATCGGCATAAATATTTTTTTTTCTGTTTTTAGTATTTATTGTTATAGTGGCAACAGAAATGAAAATCTACATCAACTGCCTAGCTATCACGGTTTATGAGATACAGCCTGGTGACAGACAGACAGACAGACGGACAGCGGAGTCTTAGTAATTAGGGTCCCGTTTTTACATTTTGGATACGGAACCCTAAAATACGTAGGTATTATAGAAATAATAAAATCATTACCACCAAACATTGCATGATCACGGCAAAATTACCTAATACTAAAAAATTTTTTTTAAGAAATTACGCTAAAACACTCTTATATCACAGAAATAATGCCGTATATAGTTACATCGTAGATAGTTCTGCTATACAAGGTGTTACAAAAAAAACCCTAATGCCGAATATATGGTAGATAGGGACAATTAAACAACTTTTACCGTGGGACCAACTCTGAAAACGCGGAAAAAAAACCAGCTGTTTCAAACAAAAAAAATAATAACGATAATTTCAAAATGTATGAAGCAACTCGTTTTTTTTTCGCGATTTCAGAGTTGGTCCCATAGTAAAAGTTGTTCAGTTTGATGGTCCCTATCTACCATATTCGGCATTAGGGGTTATTTTGTAACATGTTGTAAATGTTAACAATGTTTTTTTATTTATATTTTAGTGTTCAAAAATACAGTCATGTTGTATTGTGCACGTTCATTTACTTTTGACTACTACATTTTAAACATAAATAATTTTACCTACCTAAGAGGAATTTATTAAAGATAAGTATTTATTTATTCAAAAGCAAAATGATTGTTTTCGAAGAACAATACCACAAAAGGAAATAAATCAAGTTTATGTATTCCTTGTTGTTTTGCGACACCGTTGTAACCTTAGAATAATGACGTTGTAGCTAAAATTGGATTTAATCAACTATAAATAGCTGCTGCTTTAATTATATACGTAGGTACCAGTGGCGAAGGGTCCATACAAGCCGATTCCCATCGGCTTACCTTTTGGAAATCCCACCCCACTGATCCACTATGCAGATCACTACATTTTTCATCATTTTTGTAGAGCAGCTTACCTTCGCCATAATTTTACCCCTCGCCACTGGTAGGTACACCTTGTCACTGTTAATTAAAAATATGTTGCCTATAATTTATTGTTTCCTTCTAAAATATTAAATTAATATTATAAAGGAAAACTCACTTGATTTTAAAATTTAATTAAACAGGATTTTTTTTTAAATCATTTTGCAATTGCATTGCAAATTGCAAAATATTTTGTTTCTTTGGGTGTCCTATTAATATCTGCATTAATCAATTGTGCTCGTATATCTATAATAAAATTACAATAGTACAACAGATTATCTATAATTACAATTTTATCATTACCTGTCAAAAAAGTATAATGTCCATATTTGTTACCAGCAGTATTGTTTCGCTGGATCAACTTACTAGGACATTAATTAAAATAATAACTATTAACTATCTCGCGTCATTTACGTGTCCGACGTGTAATTATAGTGCCGTGATAAATTATGTGTAATTACCGAACGAAACTGTCATTCCCGAGCAACGAACGCGGCTCGAAACCCGTTCGGAATTCGGCAACGCCGGGTTACTACCAGGGTTGCCAGGTCTTTCTCAAATAAATACTGAAAGCGAGCAAAAAAAACATTGCCTAACCCCTCCCCCGCTATGTTTTTTTTGGCATTTTTTGTTATTTTTAACGACGTCCGTAATAATGAGATCAACTTCATTGCAAAAAACAAACAAATCAACAAAAAAACCATAAGAATATTGACTTTAGTGTCAACATTTAAATGAACTTCAAATTAATATTGGTAGTTACGCGGTAGAGCCCCTAATAATAACGTGAAAGAGATGCAATACGTCACGCACGATTCGCAATCCCAAAATGTGCCCAAAGCGGCAACATCGATTGCCGATTGCGTCCAATCTTGACAGTTTAATCGTAATCAGAAAAAAATACCTTTTTGTCATACCGAACACCGAACACAGTGCTAAAATACCGAACGGTTCGGTAAAATACCGAACACCTGGCAACACTGGTTACTACTACACACGGTGCCACTCAAACAATGCTTAATTATCGGCGCGGTCGGCGGCCCTCGACGGCGTTCGGCGGGACGGCGGGATTTTTACACACCTCGCCTTGCCTTTATTGTGTTTCTGAAAACTCATTTACGTGTGCGCCGTTTCCGTCGGCGACGTTTTATAAACACACCAATGTTTTCCAATCACGGCTTGCGAGCGATAACGCCCGTCTCGCTACAAACGACTGGACTAATTTTAGAACCAATTGACTGATAGATGAACGTAAAAAAATAACTTCATCGCCGCCAACTTAAATCGAGGGCACCGTTTATTAATAACTGCGCGAGCAAATAACTCAGCATAATAAAGTAATAACAACAGCGGCTAATGGAGTCTGCATTCACATTAAACGAGTCACCGCCTCGTTTCCCGTAACGGATACGGTGATTATGCCAAATAGAGTTAGGCAGCCGCGCCATTGTCTGCGATGGTGCGACTGGAGTGAAATTCTCATCGTTGAAAATGATTTGTCTCGTTCCAACCTAGCTGACTGTAGAAATCGGTCTCACGTGAACGGTCACGTACGATATTACCATAATAGTGGGCGTCTACGTATTTAATGTCCCGACACGTTATCCTTCGGCGTGCCCTGGAATTTAATCAGCTAGAAAATGGTTTCTGAAGGTTCATGCACTTATACGTATAGGTGATGCGATTAGTTCAGAGCGAGCGAAGGTATTCCCAGCAGACGGTAAATAACGCGGTCCTGGCTTTGAAGCTGCGTGTCCCTTTAATTACGGCGGCGGCGGCAGTCGGCGGTGGGAGGCGCGGTGCTATCTCGCCGGTATCAGCTGACTGCGCGCGTGTGTGCCCCCCTCCCGCCCGCGCGCCCCCCACCCGCACACAGACACGCCGCCAATCAGCTGATCGCAGTAGGTCGCGGCGCCACGCTGACACGCCGGCCGGCCGCGAGCCGCCATCGCCGTGCGACCTAGCCCTCCCGAAAATACCCGTAGACTATATTCAGCTCGACTGACACACTGTTACCTTAAAATGCTTCAGCAGCGTCCCTCCTTGAATACCGAATACATTCGCACTAATGGCGAGGCGCTGTTAAAAACCAGTCGGCGCTCTTTGACGGCTCAAGGCTCAAAGGAAACGCGAACCTATTTATAATAATAATCAAATGTAGCCGAGTGCTCCTTCCGGAGGCGAGACATGAAAGCGTTCCGATCCCTCGTGCGATCCCGCTCGCACAGGATGCTCTAGAACGGGACGGGCGCAGGAGGCGAGCGGGACGCGCCGCTGTCAAGTTCGGTACTTAAAATGGCCGATGCTTGCTTAGTTTCGTGATCGCCTAGGGAGGGGGCCGATGTCGATAATATTATGTTTTATGACGTCGGGTGGCGGGCGTACATAAATTGGGTTTTCGTTTTACGAGAGATAATACTGGCGATAAATTATACTCGCATTTCGGGAATCGAATTCCACCCGGAGTGTTTTCCACTTTATACAAATTGGACGAGGTAGGCAGTTCAGTGTAACTACTAGTAATGCGTTCCGAGGAAGCGGGCAATTATGGAACTGCCGCTCTGGTCGTGAGCCGCCGTTATCAGGCCGTGACCAAGACTCTAGATACTTTAAGTGGTATTCATAGGATTCCTGTGTTACAAAACCAGAAGCTATTAGGGACACATGACATTAATTTTCTTAAAACTAAACCTATCCAAAACTAGAAAGGAAGAAAATGTTGTTGGTGACAACATTTTGACCTCTTCCCAGTAATTATTATACCTAATGAAAAGCTATAAAAAGAATGCTCCATTATCATACATCATGTAGAGTAATCCTGGTGATAAGATCAACTTAAGTCAGCTTTGACTTATCTGCCACACATCATTAACAAAGTTAAGAACCTCGTGAATATTATATTTGTGAATCACGTCACGTTTAACGATAACCCCAGGGAGGATCCTATTGTTATCAGACAACGACGTATTAATATTAAAGTCAAAAGAAATTCATTCTGCAATAAAATGTATAGCAATATGGCCGAAATTGTTGTGCGCTGCAAAAATCTGAGCACAGTATGAGAGCCATAAAAAGCAACAATAAACTTTTTACTGTCGTTTCTGAGAGAAATAATACCTACAGGCTCTCTGTCGCTATGGCGATTAGGATAGGGCTGGCTAGATGGTCTGAGGTGACTGTGGGAGTGAGGAGTAGTGGTGGATATTCCGAGAGGCGAGGCGGCAATCATCCATTAGTCTCGATGGTTATTTCGTGTTTATTACGCGGATGCTAATTCAGCCTGAAGTCGGGTAATGGAGTTTGTTCTCAGCGTGCGTGCAGAGTAATGGCCGCTCTCCGAACCTGCGTGCGACTCCAATCTATCTGGCTGCATCTTAATTAGGCCCGTCACAGCTAATTGCCAACGCTTGAATGTAACGAATCATTATAATCAACGTTTTATTGTAATGGCTTCGTCCGTACTCTTCTTTCCCTGAATAGGTGTATGAATAATTCCCCACAGCCATTGTGGATTATTCACGACTCATTGTGTATCTTTGAAAAAGAAAATAAAACATCCAATGAATGACTTGCTAGGCTTTTGTCTACTCAATAGTTTTGAAACGCCGTCGAGGTTACGTTCCTACAACAATGCAAAATGGGTACCTACCTATATTTAGAAAAAGCTAATAATCCTTCTTGTTCTTTTGTCTGAGTGTCGTTGAAAGTAATGTCTTTATTATGAAATTTTCCCTTTCAGAAACATCAGAATATTTCAGATTAAAGGTAGGTTATTCATACAGTGACGAAGAAAAAAATTCACTGTCAGAAATTTGTAATTTACAAGTCATTCAGGCAATAAATATATACATTCTATACATATTACGCCACTCATTGCTTTTATTATCCACATTAAATAGTTTATTTCATCTAATATTCTTGATTTGGATTCAAAAGTATGTATGTAGATTCAGTGATAATCAAAAAACTGCTTAAACTGGAACTAAATGAATTTGCTATGAGTATAATAGTTTTGTGGAATGTTTGATTTTATTTAGTAAGTAATGGCTATTGATTTGGCATTTTCCTATTATACCAAATCAATTAATTTGAATTTATCAACTACCATTTTATTACTTTAGATCTAAAAACGGATTTTGGGATCCGATTTCGATTTGTGGTCAATAATTACAACAAGATTACATCAGGCCGCATGTTTAATATTTCGTTCATCATATACACCTTAAATTACAAGTTATTTCAGCCTACGTTAAACAACTAACATTGATTTTAGATTTAGAAGTTTTGTGACACTTCTGTCTAAGGCATTTGGAACGCCTTTATTGACATTTTTATCACTTAATGCTTAAAAGATCACAAAATAAATGAGTAGGTATTTTTCATATTATCTTTGATACTTCATGAAATATATCAAATACTGAACAGATTTCATTATTTATTGGAATTTGCTACTTTAACAATGACGACTATGTCGTACTAGCAATATCCCTACATTCTTAGCAACACCGGTTAGCAAAACAATAATATTTACAAACAATTAAATTATACTGATTGTTTTAAAATATTCATTGTTGCCGTCATTGGTACAATAATATTTTGGCAATGCTTTCTCGGTGTTGACTACCACAACAATTAAAGTGACATTACTTTAATTGCTTTGTAACCTTAATGAATTCATAGAGGTAATAACGCAAGAGACGTGAACGTGAGCTATAAATTTATAACCTGGAAGATATTCATTGGCTTTACAATTGCTCTCGTGATTAATGTTCGGATTTAGATCTTAGAACCAACACATTAGAACGTTCATATAAATTACAGTAATCAAGTTAAATTATAGCGACTGATAATGTATATTTTGCAGAATACGTTGACGATTTCCTTATTGTTTCTATCAAAGTAGGTAGGTATATTGCCAAGCATGTTACTAATACAAGGTAGGGAAAACATTGTCATAGTGGTAATAAAGGATTTAGCAGCCTTGAGAGAACATTAATCCGGGAAATTGTTAGAACTTTGCAAATCAAGCATTCGCAGAAGCGTATCCTTTAAATCAAGCTTAGGAGCTTACATCTTTATACTACGCTACAGCTGCAAATATTTTATTATACATTTCACCTACTTCAGATTTAAAGTTTTGTCGACCTTTACATTGTCAATTGTTGGCATTCTGAACATTTTGAATCACGCAATCATCATTATTTATGTTAATGCAATGTGGATAGTTCTCGATTTAGGTCTAACATCCTGAATTGGGACGAGCCGAGCGTATTCCCAGCCGTCGGTTGTCATACTTACGGTGCAAGTAAACATCCAAGAGTAAGACATTGTCATGCGAGTTGGCACTAGCACTGCTCGGACATTCCACTGGGTGGCACTGTGGCACTGGGGCGCACTGGGCGCACATCACATCACTGTCCCACACAGCCGCGACACTACACACACATAATATATGCCCCACCGATCGCTTGGAGATAAATAAAACGATGCATTAAGGATTTTTGTAAAAAGATAGTTATATTTTTGGCATTGGACTATGACACAATATAATACTATGATATGCTAAGTAAGCGTTTTATAAAGACTTTTACATGCCGAATATTCGTTAATCAGACTATTCATCAGAGGACTCTTTATATATATAATTTTAACAAACATAACCGCTTACAAAATGAGAGTAGAGATACGTTTCTAGTTTACCGCTCGGGACTGCTCTAGTACGCGTCACCTAGTCGAAAACATAACTATTTCTAGATTATTCGTAATATTTTTCTCACTTTCATTTTTTTTACTCTATAGGTACATTATTAATTATAATACAATTTTTGAACATATATTTATCGATATGATATCTTATACAGAAGTACGCAACGAATCGGCGACGGTACAATAATTTAATCGTGAAGCGTCGGTTACTGCAATTGCGAATAAATATTTTCGTTGGTGGGTATGCACTAGGGCCGGCGACCGGCGGACGGCGCTCCGGCGATCGCCGCCGCCGGCGCCGGCAAACGATAACACGAACACGGTCCAGGTCCTCGGCGAACAACACATAATCGTCCGGTACAACAACACATAAATCAACGTTTAAACAATATCAACGTACATAGGTACTATTTGGTATTAGGTTCATCGCGGACGCGGCGGCGCCGAGGGCGCACCACGGACACGACGCGGGGCGGGCGTCGGCGGCGCCGCAGCGACGTCGCCGGCGCCCTCCGGCACTTGTCACCTAACTAATTACAACGAAACATCACAGAGACCGGTCCCGCCCCGGCGCCGCCGCCCGGCTACATGTAGATGGGCAGCTGCTGCAGCGCGCGCTTGTCGAAGCGGTCGTAGGGCGCGGCGGGCGGCAGCGCGCGCGCTATATCACAGTCCAGCGCCTCCGGCGGCAGGTACGGGTGCGGCTTGAGCCGCGCGCGCGCCAGCTTGCCGCCGCCCGCCGCCACCTCCGGCGCGAACGACTCGAACCGGTAGCACGCCAGCTGCCGCGCCGGCTCCTCGGGCAGCCTCTGCCGCTGGGCCTGCGCTGGCTGCGGCTGAGGGGGCGGCGCGGGTGGTGCCGGGGCGGCTCGGCAGCACCGGCGCGGCTGGCGAGGTGCGCGAGCACGGCTCGCCGGCGTCACGGCCGCTGCCGCTGCGGCGTCTCCTCGCGGCAGGTTGTTCACGAACGGAACCCGCCGCAGGCTCTCGAGCCTCCTGAAGTGCGACGGGTGGATCATGAGCAGCGGCTCGATCTTGACGCCCTGCGGCGGCTTGGCACAGTCGGGAAGCTCGTATTCGATACTGCAGTCTACGTGTAAAGGCACCGAGTAGTCCTTGGGGGCGAGCGAGGCGGGCCGCGCGTCCCGGCGGAAGCGGTCGGCGGCGGCGAAGTCGGCCTCGCCGCGGGCGTAGCCCGTCATGATGGCGGGCGCGGCCTCACGGCATGTGCGCCGCGGGGCGCGCGCCGATCAGCTGATTGTGCGGGCTTAGGGCGCGCGAACGTGCGCGCGGAGTGGCGACGGCCGCGAGACTGGCGCGGGCTGGTGGTGCGCGCCTGCGCACCCCGCGTCCCGCGGCCCGTTGATCCGGCCCCGCCTCCGGCTCCCCCGCCGTCCCCCGCTGCCGGGGAAGCCTCTCGCGTCGATCGAATGCGGTCGAGAGACGTGCGTGCGAGGCTCGCAGCCAGCCGGCGGCGCGGCGGCGGCGGCGAGTCGGCGGGATCGATAGCGCCGGCGATGGCAGCCACGTCGGATGCGCGGAGATGCACCGCGCACGCCGCCCGCCGCTGGGGGGAAGCGCAGCCGAATGTCAAACAGCTGACTACCGAGACTTCCAAATGTTAAACAAACCGAGAGGTTATGTGTCGAGAGCATCGTTGTTCCGAAATAATTGATATAACATTACGCCAACTGCAACACTTTGTGCAAATTAAGCCAAATAAAATAATAAGGAACATCATGAAAAGACGTACAGCCACCGATTTTCTGGTCATAAATAATAGTGTTTATAATATAATGGAATAATTCCAAGATCAAAATACATTACAGCGAAAGTCATACTTTCCCATAGATATTATCCTACATCATAGGTAAACTTCTTGAGATTAAAATGATCTTTGGCAAGCATTGATATTTGCCATTCCTCTAGGTCAGTTTAATCCGATGTTTATTTACGTGAGGCACTCAGTAAGTTTTGCGCAACTCTTTAATAAAACAAAATGTACTTATGTAAACTTATATAGGTATTTATTGCGTGTCACAGTAGGTATTCTCAATAAAATTTTATTATGTTTTTAATTCGATCACTCACTCAATTCATTATTTTGAGTAACATGAGCATTATTTGTCTGAGGCCATGTTTTTCATACGCTATCACGGCTTCCTCTGGCTGGCCCCATAAATGGCAAACTCGTCGTATCTTTAATTTCTGGAATAATAATAAGAAATCGCAAGATGTGAGATCTAAACTTAATGCGGATTGGATCATAAACTCCAACTTTTCAGAGCCGAAAATGACTTAGATGTTGCACTGAAAAATTAACATCCTGCAAATAAAGGATGTCACTTCTTGGTCGTTTTCCATGCCTTTTTTAACGACTGTTGGGGGTCAAATGGTAGTGGTCTACTCAGCATTAACCGTGTTTTGTTTTCCATTCCATTTTAGACAGGAACAGGACTCTTCTAGGAGAAAAATAATACAGTCAAATTCTTGCGCACGATTCTCGCTAGTCTATTTTGTCGGTTTACTATCGACTTCGAATATCAATATAAAAAAACTGTTGCTATCTTTCCGATTCCGAGACTATTATATCCATGTTTTGTGTTCTATCACAATGTCTTTTACATCAATCAATCAATTCAAGTCCGTTTTTTCCATGGTGAGTTCATGAAGAATCTAGCGGCAACAAAGTTTCCTAACTTTTGAATGCTACTGAATATTTTTAACAGGAAAACGATTACATTCTGCATACTATAATGCTTTACGATACTCAAATAAGGTGTTTCCTTGAAGTGAAGCAGTGCAAACTTGCGGAATAAGCGAAATTTCAAAAGTCATTTTTAGGGTTCCGTACCTCAAAAGGAAAAAACGGAACCCTTATAGGATCACTTTGTTGTCCGTCTGTCTGTCTGTCCGTCCGTCTGTCTGTCAAGACCCTTTATCTCGAGAACGCGTGGAGGTATCGAGTTGAAATTTAAACTATATACTAAGGTCTACGGGCCCTTGAAGCTGTAAAAAAATCAAACTTCTAAATTAACGTGAAAAAAAAGATACTGCCGTTTAGGGCGCAAAAAACGCATTTTCGATACTTTCAAAGGAATCAAAATTCATAGGGTACTTCCCGTTGACCTAGAACTATGAAATTTGGCAAGTAATAGCGTCATAAACTACACTTACAGGAAAAAATCTGAAAACTGTACATTTGTAATTAAATCATAAAAAATATAGTCATTAAAATACGTAATTTTATCATCGAGTGAAACAACGGTATGCGCGGTCATAGTTTAACTTCTTATTAACTTTTGTGATAATAGCGCCACTAATTATTTTTAAAATATAAATATTTATTATTTTTAATTAATTAGACCCTTTCAAATATTGCTTCAGTTAATTACTTTTAAAAATAATTAAAAAGGAATAAAATTGGCTCTAAATATTTCCGCAACATGGCGGTATCCGCGTGACAGGGGGGTCAAAGAGTATACAGAGTGCATTCCAGCAGACCAATCGTTAATCGATCACTTATGAGTAAATTTTAACCATCAGCGCGTTTTTCACACCGATGACGGGACTCGAACGGGATGGAAACAGACTTTCGGACCAAGGGAGGTGATGACTGGATGGCATTTGTTTTCTTTTCGGGTGTTGTTGGAAGGTCGAAATTGGCAAAAAAAGGAAGGAATCGAAGCGAAGCGAAAGCGGTTATAAATAAAATCTAAACATATAAAACTCTAAATTGATTGATTGATTGGTGATTGAATGGAGATTGACTGGTGATTGATTGTTGGGATGTGCCTAGATAGTGCCTAGATAACGGCTGAAATTAAAGACACCGGAGGGTAGATACCTTTCATGGTGTAGGAAAGCACTAAGAAAGGATTTTGGAAATTTCACCTAAGGGGATGAAATAAGGGATGAAAGTTTGTAAGGAAGTCTCTTAGTTTCAAAGGTAGGATGTTCAAATTTTGTGTTTAGGCTGACGGTGACGATTAAAAATTATAAGGGGAAAGGGAAGGGGAGGAGGGACTGGGACGGAGGATGGCGATGTATAGATAAATAAAAAGATTGACGGTTTCGGTGACGGTAAGTGTAAGTGGACGAGGAAGCGGAAGCTGAAGTGGAAGCGAAAGTCAAATGTACCATGGGCAACAGTGTCGCTTAACCACTGCTAAGGTTAAAATCGCTTGCACGCCACGCCCGCTGTCATATACTTTTAGTTCGTGCAGGCAGGGGTGATACGCGCCCAAACGAATTTTGTTGCAAACTGGTTAAGCGACGCTGTTGCCCATACTACCTACATCAATGAATATAAACAGTTTGCAATGTGGAGTGTCAGCCACTCGTTTTTCAGTCACCACAAGCAGCTGTGGTTAAGATTTGTAAATTAACTGTCCGCCTATTTGCCCTTCCACCTGTCAGGCGCGGTCGCAGACTGAAATTTTTGGGGGGGGGGGGTCACTAATAATAATTATTGCTTTTCTGTAAATTTTTAGAAGCTTTTTCTATGTGACGTGTACGATTTTGGGAGGGGTCATGTGCCCTGTGACCCCCCCCTCGGACCGCGCCTGCCACCTGTCCGCCTGGTCGCCCATCCACCTTTTTGCCTGTCCCCCGTCTATCCTACTTTTGAAAGACTGTTCTACAGTAACATATCCAAATATTTATATTTATGATGGTACGGAACCCTCGGTGCGCGAGTCCGACTCGCTCTTGACCGGTTTTTTTTTTTGCTACAGGTAACGAACTTCGCATTGTGATAAAAAAACAAATGACTCGCGACTTCCGGTCAACTTTTGTTTTAATTTCACGAATGAGGTTCAAAAAACATAATATTCTATACGAGTATTCAAATATTTGTGACTTGCCAGATACGTAAAACTGCAAGGTAACATTAAGAAATTATTATGTTGATTTTATGCTTGTTTTGGCGATTTCTGTTTTCTTTTTAATGAGACAACCGACGCTTGTTACGTTATTACGGACGTCTTTAGGCCAGTGACAAAATACTACGAAAAAACAGGGACTTCAAAAATGTTGACGACTTTAGCTTGAAATAGGTATTATTATTTATTAGGTATGTCTTTGAAAGTTCATATAATAATTACCATGTTCTTGCAACGACTTTAGTTAATCAATTTTAATCAACCGTAACTTACCTACCTTTTTTATTGATATACGTTATTATGTCATACAGCTGTTAAATTGTAATTTTTGAATACCATAACTAAAATGCAGACTTTATGATATTACTTTGTAATTGCATTGCACGTTTATGCAATCAGCTGATGAAAATAATTTATAAATGCGGCTAACCGCACAATATAATTTTCACCTCTCCAGCACGAAAAGGGTGCTTTTGGCGCGTAAAAACTCGCAGCAAAATCGGCTTTTGCTGCGAGCGTGAGGCAAAGTGCTTTTTACCAAAAACTAGCAGCAAAATCGACTTTTGCTGCGAGCGTGAGGCAAAGTGCTTTTTTAATTTCTAACACCTTTTCTCGCTGGTAGAGGTGAAAAGTTGTATGTTTAACACGAGAGCAAATTTTTTGATGTCTCGTGCCTTTAAATCACTCACTGTGCTCAGTAGTCTATATTAGAATCACTCGCTACGCTCGTGATTCAATTCTAGACTACTTCGCTAGTTCGTGATTTAAAAGTCAGCACTCGCAGCAAAAAATGACTTTGCTCTCTTGTATAACAAATAACTATTTCTCTTTATAAGTTTTGTATAGTTATAGATTTTAAAGTGACATTAGTAAAAGTGTAACTGTAAAGTGTACCTTGATAACATGGAAAAATAAATTATCAATTTCATCACATTAATATCTTTAGACTCGTAGACGACTTTTATTGGCTTCATTAAAATGCAATATGTAAGTAACTTACACATAAGTATATATTACAAATTTATAAGCTGTTGTTAAGTAAATAAATAAAAAAAAATTTTTTTTGCATAACGAGCAAATGAAAGGTACGTAAGTTCTTTAAAACTAGTAATCTCACAACGAATTTCATTTTAGAAGTGGAAATGCCGATTTGTTAAAACATTTTGATTCTCCAAGACTCGACACATTTTTAATGTCCCCACTGCTAGGGCACAGGCCTTCCTTATAGATGGATAAGGAGGATGGGCCATAACATAACCCACCACGAGGGCCCAATACCGATTGGAGGATGTTAACGACTACAAATTGCAACCGGGACCAAAAAGTTATTATCTCGAGTTCCTCTGTGCTTCAGAAGGCACGTTAGGAACTCGAAATAATAAATTTTTGGTCACCCATCCCACGACCAACCCTTGCGAAAGTTGCTTAACCTCCGTAATCGCAGGGCCTGGCGCTAAACCACTTTGTCACCGAGCATAGTATAAATAATGTTAGATTTCATAGAAAGCTGAATCACATGCGATAAATTCGCATACGTGAATTGTTTGGGATTCGATATTCAGGGATCGAATTTTATTTAAATATCGGTATTTTTTACCTACAACCCCAAATAGTAAACATAAAAATTTTGGACTCGACTATTTTCTTGTTTCGTACTTTTTAGAGCTCGACTTTCCGTAGTTGGGTTTTAGTTTTTAAATTTCTTTTTTCTGTCTTACATTTGCCCATTCTACAGTCATCATAAACACTTTCATAATATCACCAGCTCTCAGGTCATAAAACTAACATCGTCTTAAACCACTACCACATAATTGTAAAAAGATACTCTCAGGTTATAACAACGCAGTAAATCGTTTAATGCACCCTAGTGCTAGGGAATGCTCCATTAACCGAGCTAGTGTCGTTCGAGCCTTATTTAGGGTTACCAGATGACAGGAATTTTCTTGACATGTCAGGACATTTCCTGACAAAGTGCCCCCGAGACGGTCAAACGGTTTGATTCAAACACGTAAGGTTTGGTTTGACTCAAACCAATTTGATCGTTTACAAAGGTAGTTTGAACGGTTTGTCAAACATTTACGGGTCACGTTTGATGAAATATCATATTTTTGCTTTGTTTGACGCGCCGTTTGATCGTGTTCCGACGCGTTTGAACAAAGTTTGTACCGTTCTTTGGACAAATTGTTTATCTTTTCTTTTTTTCTCTTTTAATGCAGGACATTAACGATATAAACATGAAAAAATCGAGATCCTTCTTCGAAGGCATCTTGTCTGCTGCGTCACAAGTCTAAAGCGTCCCGAACCAAACTGCGCAGTGCCATTTGACACCTCCTTCAAACTGACATCAAACTGTTTGATCAAACATGTAAAGTTTGAATCAAACAGTTTGAGCGTCACGGGGGCCCTTAAGGGGTTTGTCAGGAAAACAAGGAAAAACTGTAGTTGTCAGGGATTTCTAAATCCCAAAAAGTGTTAAGTACTTAATGAAAACACATAATTTGTTAATCATAATTAGTGAGAAAAAATATCAAACTTCAACTAAATGAAGAATGTAGATGTAGGTATACAAAATGTCAGGATTTACTGAAAAGTCAGGGAAAAAACACGACTGCCCTGCCAAAAACGAACTAAGAAGTTAAATAACAAGTGTCTTTGCAGTCCGTTTTGTGGAACAATTTTTAATCAAAGAGGTCCCCCTGTGTCGTGTTTTAAAGAGAATATTTAAAACACGACGTTTTAAATATTTTATAAATTTATTTATATTTATTTCACACATTTTAGTGACAAATTATACACGGTTAGTTTTTAAGTATATCTAAAAATGAAATGGGGTGTTCAGACCAAGTAAATGAACAACTTTTACTATGGGGCCAACCACAAAATCGCGAAAATAAAAAAACAGCTGTTCCATACATTATAGTCGAGTCGGTATTGTACTTTTACAACTATGTTACTATGGAACAGCTGTTACTATGGAACAACTGTTTTTTTTTCGCTATTTCGTGGTTGGCCCCATAGTAAAAGTCAAAGTCAAAGTCAAAAATAGCTTTATTCAAATAAACTTAATTATTAAGTACTTTTGAATCGTCTACATTTTCCTACCACCCGTTCAAGACTTTTTTAACTGACAAGAAGAACGGGCGCAAGAAACTTATCAGTTTTAATAGCAATAAGTAACGATATTTACAAACTTAAATATATCGTTACCAGATAATAACAACAGGGTGACAGGATTATTGGCAACTTAAGAATACCCAGGTGTCCGGAGTGGAGTTCTTCTATTATAAAAGATCTTAATTTCTTTGGAATCATGACTCGAGTGTCTTTCAAAATGCAGTTGTCTTGTAACGTAAGTTCGTTATCTTTGTATCCTGTGGCTTGTAACGATTGGCCCGTAACTAGTGCTTGAAGTAACGGTTGTAATTCTGGATCATCTCTTGTGTGCTTAGCAATCGTTTCAGGTGTTACCTCTAAAATGTTAATTTGACTTAGCTGAAATAAGTGGTGCTGGTCGATTTTGTTCTCTTTCATCTTTTCAACCGGAAATCTCGATAAGTAGTCTGCGTTTGAGTTGTTAGAGGTACTTCGGTATTCTATATCATAATCAAATCCAGATAGAAAGTGGGCGTAATGGAACAGTCTCATTGTACTAAGGGCGTGACATATACTTGACAGTTGCCTGGTTACTCATTGTTATTGATTTCACGTTATGAGAATATAGTTTTGCTTAGTATAAATTGAATATTTATTAGCAACAAACATAGACTTATTATATTGGCAACAAAGTACTTACAGTAGTTATGTGTTACATCATTTCCACGCATTTTGATCTTTAAGATAATCGTCTACTTTATAATAACCTTTACCTATGAGCGTTTTTTTAACATGGTTTTTAAATTCATGCAAAGGAAGATCAATTACTTGTTGTGGAACTTTATTAATAAAGGCTATGCCTTTCCCCATAAATGAACCTCTAGTTTTTGCAAGCCTAAATCTTGGAACGGCAAGTTTATCTTTATTTCTTGTATTAAACTGGTGATTATTGCTATTCTTAGCAAATGAATCATAGTGTTTTCTTACATAAACTAAATTTTCATATATGTATTGGCCTGCCAAAGTTAAAATATTTATTTCTTTAAACAGTTCTCTCAAGGTATCTCTCCGCCGAAGATTGTATATGCCGCGAACAGCTCTTTTTTGGAGTACAAAAATATTTTCAATACTGGCAGCTGAGCCCCACAATAGCAGTCCATAAGACATTACACTATGAAAATAACTAAAATATACTAACCTTGCCGTTTCAATATCAGTTAAAAGCCTTATTTTCTTAACAGCGAATGCTGCTGAACTAAGTCTACTTGACAAGGCTTCGATATGTGGATCCCATTGAAGTCGAGAATCTAGTGTAATACCTAGAAATTTTGTACTTTCAATAAACTCGACTTCATCGTCATTCAAATTAATATTTAATTCTGTCTGCTCAACATTAGGCAATGAAAATTTTACACATTTAGTTTTTTTGGGGTTAAGTGCTAAATTATTACTATTAAACCAGTATGAAATTTTAGAGAGGGCACTATTTACTTCGTCCGAACAGTTATTACCTCTGTTTACTTTGAAAACTAAAGAAGTATCATCCGCAAATAGTACTGTCTCACATAAATTATTCGCGTAGTTGGGAAGGTCATTTATATAAATTAGAAACAGCAATGGGCCCAATATTGATCCCTGCGGCACACCCATATTGATGGGGGCTCCAGTAGATTCAGTTTTATTTATCACTACTTTCTGAGTTCTATTGAACAAATACGATTTCATAAGGCTAACTGATTTATCAGAGACACCATAATGTTCTAGCTTCTTTAATAGTGTTTGGTGATCAACGCAATCGAATGCCTTAGAAAGGTCACAGAAAATACCAATTACATCTTGCTTTTCTTCCCAAGCGTCAAGAATATGTTTGAGAAGTGCAATTCCAGCATCAGTAGTATTTTTACCCTTGGAAAATCCAAACTGATTTTTATGAAGTATATTATTGTATGTGAAGTAATCTAATAATTGGGAATATATAATTTTTTCAAATATTTTACTAAGTGCTGGAAGTATTGATATTGGCCTAAAGTTAGCTGGGTCACTTTTATCCCCAGATTTAAAAAGAGGAATCAATTTACTATTTTTCATTAAGTCAGGAAAGACCCCTTCATCAATACATTTGTTAAAAATAAAAGCCAAGTAAGGGGCTAGTATATCAATAATTGATTTAATAATGCTTGTTGACATGCCCCAAAGATCTTCTGTTTTTTTAACATTAATTGTTTTAAAAGCTTTAATGATATCTGCACTATTTATATATTTAAAGGAAAAAGCTTCATTGCACTTATCAACACTAGACTCCAGGAGGGAGACAGCGATGTTGGGACAAGCACTAAGAGTACTGGTAGTTTCTGCTGGTATCCTAGCAAAGAAATCTTCAAAAACTTTAGCGACCTCATTGTCAGACTCAAAAGTTTGATTACCAGATTTTAAACAGAAGGAATTTATATTGGATTTTGATTTGCCCGTTTCTTTATTGATAATATTCCAAGTAGCCTTAATTTTATTATCAGCTAATTTTATTTTATTTGCAAAGTACTTGGACTTTGCTAGGATACAAACCTGTCTGAATGTTTGTGAATACTTCTTGACAAATTCAATGAAGTTAGGATCACAGGAAGTAGCTTTTTCTGCATAAAGTTCGTATAATTTCCTTCTGCTCTTATATATACCGGGTGTGGCCCAGTCACTAAATTTCGTACTATCGTTACATTTGATGACTTTTTGCTTAAAAGTTTCACTAAATTCGGTTTGAACTACGCTAAATAAATGATTATATAAGTTATTGGCTTTAAAATTTGGTTCTGGTAATGTTTCAATTTTACTTGTGACATTGGTTCTGAATTTTTCAATACAGTGTTTTTTTATTGGTCTACACATTATTTCCCGTTTAGGCGGAACATGATGGTGCTCAATAGAGGCTAATTGTCCACTGTGGTCGGATTTAATACAATTCAAAATTGATTTTTCAAGAACATTACAGTTACAAAAAATATTATCTAAGCAGGTTGCCGATGTGAGAGTGATTCGTGTTGGTTCATTAAAAGTATGTAGTAAATTAAATGATTTAAATAGGTTTATGAACCTACTCGATAGCTTGGCTAATTTAGGATCTAAGATGTCGACGTTAAAATCTCCACAAATCGCGACTTTTTTATTCTTCCTACAAGTTATTTTTAACACTTCCTCCATAGTGGACTCAAACTCAGAGTAATTCGCGGTGGGGGGTCTATATACACATACTATAATTATTTGATCAAGTTCCACACAAGACAACTCAATGGTTCGTTCAAAGTTGTTCATTTACGTGGTTTGAAATCCCCATTTCATTTTAAGATAAAGTTAAAAATTAACCCTGTATAGTTTTGAAATGTGCTCATTAAGGCCTTTCATTTGATGCCCATATTGTAATAATCAGAGATATTTTTTTTTCACATTTAAAAATGGCGTCGTACAGTCGCCATAGTGACTTTTTTCAAAAAAACTATAACCAGTGTGATGCCGGAATTATGTAAGGATTCTAACGATATCCTATACATTCAAAAGTTATGATGGAATAAAGAAACTCACATACCCACAAACATACATGAACCCTGAACACATATAAACTTCTTTTTGGGCAGTCGTGTAAAAAAGTCAGGAAATCTCATTATCAGATCTGGTAACTCTAGCCTTATTGCCCGCCCGCCCGTCTGTTGAGCTGCCTCATACTCATTTGTACGTAATGGTAGTCTATACTGTGTTAGTTCACAGTAAACAGGGTGTTTCATAGTAACTCGTAAAATTTAGTATTTTTATTTGTATGGAAAACTGTAAAGTGACAACCCTAGACGCCAATACAATTAATGAGCAAAATCAAAACACGATTTAAGTCTAGGGTTGCCAATATGCAATTTATTATGATGAGAAAAACACTTTTTTTCCAAAACGTGGTGGTTTTCAGAGTTTATAATATGCATTGTACCTATCTACAAAAATTATAGAATATATGTCTTTATGCTCAAAGTTTACCTGTGCCGATCTATTCCCTTCTTATTACAAAAACTAATACCATATGGTATTTGTTGGCTGAAGAAAATATCTTCTGCCAAAGCCAAAACATAGAAAAACTCTGACACCCACCTTATACGAGTATTTTCCTAATCTTAAGTCCCTGAAAAACATGAAAAATGCCATTGATAAAGCTATTATTCCGCCTTTCTCTGTGTGTCAAATAATTTAACAATCAACTACGAAGTTAGTTCGCAGGCACACTACAACACCTTCTATAAAATTGCAAAACTCTTATTGCTTTCACATGAGAAAACTCAAGCCTGAACAAAGAACAATGAAAATAAATCGAAAATAATTCGAGGAGCCCAATGTCACGGAGTACAATTCCCAATTGTTAGTGGATTCTAAGAGTTGACACTTGTTTGTGTTCAAGACCGCGAACAAAGGGTTAACAAACGTCAGCTGGAAGTTCGTCGACACGGGACCCGCGGTTGGAACGCACTCGAGTTCACTCGATCGGTTCTTTTTGTGCGATGCGGGGTGGCAACCCTACGAGGGCGTGCTTTGAACAAAGCTCGCTTTGAACACGCCGGAAATAATCGAGAACTCCACACCAGATAGGGGTCAAATGAAACCTTAATAAGGAGGCATTCGTATCAGTTGCAATTTATTTGAACTTGCCTTTGATCTAAATCGAAACGTTCAAAATCAATATTCATCAACAAAAATAGAAAAATAAATAAATTTAAAAACTAAAAAAACCGCCTGCATCAAAAGACAAGTTAACTGAAAAAATGGAAACAATAAGAACACTTGGGTTGTCAAGACCAAACTAACGACATCTTAATTATAGAAATCCGTTTAGCCGTTTGAAAGATACAAGGTAATAAAGATTATCACATACAATAGTACATTATGATACAAGTTAGCTTAGGTTACTTATTGCACACAAGGCTGTGGGTTGCAGCCCGAGCCGCAGGCGAGGGCGTAACTCAGCCGAGTGTGCAATAAGTAAGAGCTCACGAGTTTCATACGACGTTTTTCAACACATTTGCGAGGAAAAAACAAAGTAATTTACCACACAGCAACAAATACGACAAAAACAAAATAATAATCATGATGTGAAAAGGCGCGCAGGTTTTTTTTTTTGTATTTTTCACACGCCCAATGCAAGAATATTTTGCGAACAAAGGGGTTAGTGAGCATACAGCCAACTTCAAAATTATAAATTTAAGTGATAAAATGCAAATATTTTAATATTTTATAACAAAATATTGTAAATTAGGAATAATTTGATAATAATTAAATATTTGTTTGACTTAATTAAGGACCTACACATTTATTTATTCCAAAAATGCAAGAGAAATTTCAGCGGCATAAAACTTCTTTGTTGTTATTAAAAAAATAACTGTATTACCCAGTTAAATTTAAAATGCTCTGTTTACTCGCATAGAACTTGCAGTAAGGTACCTATTTAACTTTGTAGGGATCATTCTATAACTAACTAGTGTTTTATATATTATTGCACGCGTTTGTTATAGTTCGGTTTATGGCCCTAAAAGCGATGTATTAGGGCTCACTTTACGAGCAAGTGTGTTGAAAAAATACATACACATACAAGACACGTGCGAAAAACAAAACCCTTTCCTTGCAGTCGGATAAAAAGGCACGTTTCGAAATTTCCTACTTAGTAAGTACGTACACGTATCTAGCTTCCACTTAAAATAAATTTCCCAAAAATGCCATAACATCACTCAATGATCAAAAATATTTGAAGTGTTGAATTTTTTTACAGACACGTTTATATACATTTCTTGTTTTATTCGTGACGATCCGTCTGTCTGTTCCGCATGAACATAATCGGGCACAAAAAGTTAAATCACGATTTAACCTCTATTTATTTTAGTGCAAAACGACAAGTTGTCTCCTCCACGTGTAAGTACTTAGCGATACTAAAGTGTTGCAAATAATAACCCAATTCACACCTATACAACATTTGATATTTGAAAAATTAAAAATTTTAAAGAAAACAGCAAAGCAAATTATTTTGAATAATCTTCAAAATACTTTTTAGATTTCCGCGCGTTCTAATTCTGAATGGTAAGGATAAGAAAACGCTAAATAAATTGTAACAATTTGTTCTAATAATATCGTTCTCGCTCATTAGTACTGAAAGGTGGAAAGGTGAAACTAGCAGAAATATTTTTCTCCATCTCTAAACGTTTTTATACCATAGTCACGATCCATTTACGAACTGGCAATGTCAGCAAACTGGCTCATCTGTTAAGGCAACAGGACGTGAATGCCTCCCAGATCGCCCCGATACCGGATACCTGGGGCCCGGGACGTTCTCAGAACGACCATCGGGCACCATCGAGGCCGGGAATTTAGAAACGGAGTGCCTACTCTGACAATTATTATGAAAATCGGACGACGATTGTTCCATTTCGTGACGTTTACCCTGTTTTTTAGGGTTCCGTACCCAAAGGATAAAAACGGGACCTACTAAAACTCTGCTGTCCGGCTGTCTGTCTGACTGTCTGTCACCAGCCTGTATCACATGAACAGTGACAGCTAGACAGTTGAAATTTTACCAGATGATGTATTTCTGTTGCCGCCGTAACACAAATACTAAAAAAAGAATAAAATAAATATTTAAGTGGGACTCCCATACAACAAACGTGTTTTTTTTTGTCGTTTTCTGGTACGGAACCCTTCGTGCGTGAGTCCGACTCGCACTTTTTTCTAAAACTTGGGCTAAGCGTGGTTGAAAACTGATGCAACAATTTTAAACCAGTCTAACTCCACGCTTGGAGTAAGTAATAGAAATTTAATCCAGGCTTAACCACTAGAGGTACAAGTTTTACTACTATTTATTTACGTTTTTCTATTTTTTTTTGTTTGTTCGTTATTTCGTTCTAAGGCCTACTTATATTCGTTCTCCAATTGCATCAACTGTTTTACCGGAATGAACAGTACATCCAATGGTTTTAGACATCGTTGATAAATTACAATTACTCGATCGAAAATAAGTTTCGAAATTCAAATCAAAAACTATTAAAGTCTAATTATCGATATTATTTTTTGGTAGTTGACCCTTGTATCAAGGTTAGAACTGTATTTTGTTCAAGAACTGCCTGCTTTCCTTCTCGGAGGTCAACATTAAGTAGAAAAACAAAGAGTTGTTTGACAACTTCGCTAAAACTCGCACTGTCTTGTTTCTTGTTAATTTTTTATGCGGTGTCAAATGGCATTGTATTTTCACATGTTTGTATAAAAATACACTAAAAGAACTATGTGTTTAAGTCTTTGATATATTGATAGAATCATAAAAAGTCTATTCTTTTTTATTAAATCTGAAAACAAGTATAAGTAAGTAAGGAAATTACTACCGCACAAGCTTCATTGACAAGAAGACAAGATTGCACAAGGTTTAATCTATTCATAAATAAACGAAATTTATGAAACGTAAGTCATTGCAGCCTAATTAAGGCAAACAATGATAAATATCACATAAACAATATAACTGGCACTTGTCAACTTAAAATGAAACTTAAGAAAAAATAAGTAGATACATGATCGTGCTAGTTGCGCGACCGGGAATCGAATCGGGCATCCGTCTAAAAACGTGCTCCGTATCAGTCGCACGTCGCGGCGACATGTCGGCATGTGGCGTAATATTGCCAAACACATAAGCAGCGAAATCATAAGGCCCTCCGCTGCGTTGAGCGGGAGCCCGTCGCGTTCGCGGACAAACAGCCTGTCGGTCGCGGGGACCCCGCGCCTTGCTCCGGCGCGTGACCCGCGAGGCGGGCACTCCGCCACACGCAGCGCTGCTCTATGATAGACCGGGCGGCCACCGCATGGTTACCTACCCCATCGAGTTACTGAAAATTACCACCTTCCACGAAAAGTAGACCTTAAATAGGTAAGAAAAATGTTGGTCTGCCGGGGCTCAACCTGGAGGAACCTTGGCGGTGCAAAGCTGTGCTACCTACTTTTGACCATCATTTTACCTCATGTGGTTACTGAACAAAACCTTTTCGTTGCTTTTAGTCTCTATTAGTAGAGTCAAAATAATTATGTCTGCCGAGCGAATTCTTGGAGGGTTCCGCAGTCCAACCATTTTTAGGGGCCGCATGGGGGTGCTATTTTACCTCATCGAGTTACTGGATGAAACCAAGTTCTCCTGGTAGCTAAAATGGTCCCCTTTAAATATTAATTGGTCTGCCAGTTCGCAACCTGGCAGTTTTTGCAGTCCAACCAAATAACTACATAGCATAAAACAAAATAGCTTCCCGCTGTTTGTCCCTATGTATGCTTAGATCTTTAAAACTACGCAACGGATTTTAATGCGGTTTTTTTTTAATAGATAGAGTAATTCAAGAGAAAGATTTATATGTATTATACTTGCATAATATAGCAGAGAAACACTGATAATTTTAAAGGTTTCTAATGTGTGTCGTAAATAAACACTTTTTTTTCGCTTACATTGCAAACGCTGGCTGAATCCTACGAGATAGATCAAAAAATGTACTACAGTATTATTTACCTTAAAAAGGTCCACATAAAACTTCATGGTGGTATATGTCTATCTCTTAGGGATAACAGTTTTATCCTTTCTTTTTATGAGAAATAATGGCTTATTTACGAAGCGATTTTAAGCAATACAGCATTAATCCTTATCCAATTAAGTACCTTAAATACATTGTGCATGAATGTGATATAGATTAATATGGCCTTAGTATCAGCATTGTACCCCTGCAAAGCCGGGGCGAGTCGCTAGTTTAATATAGTTTGAAAATTAAATGTTCTGTCTATAGACGAAATTTTATTTTTGATTTATTTGGTTGCTTTCTGTTTACCTATTATTTTCAAACTGAAATATTAAATACAATTAGTTTATTATATGCGAAAAACTATTCATTATGTACTTACTACTTACCGTAAAATGGGGGTACTTTGACATTACGTGGTTACATTCATAACTATGAATTAAAAAAAACTCTTATTTCTTGGTTTGAACTGAACATATCCGAACAGTTTTTTATGGCGTTTGCAGCACTGATACTGCGAAAAGCAAATGGCGCCCATACCATTAAATGTGTTTTTGTTTAAACATTTTTTTAGCAGTGCACAGGTGAAAAGCTATTTTCAAGGCAAGAAAAACTCTTACAGAACAACGCCCAGTACAGTTTTTTTACCCCCAGTAGAAGTTGCATGTTGGCGGTACCCATGTGATATCAAGTATGCGTAGCTCCGCATACTTTGAATATTGCTCCGTCAGGAGTTTCATGACTGCGACATGACTGCGACAGACAAAACTGCGCATAACACGATCGCGACAGTTTATTACTGCCGCTAACGTGATTGCGATAGAAGACTTCTGCGCATATTCTCATAGCGACTGATATCCACTGCGGCGCACCCTACTCCGATATAACGCTACTGCGACAAGTCGTTAATTCAACGGCTCGACTCTGCGACAAACATTTTATCCCGTGGAAAGCTGTGGTTTAGTTGGCAAATTAATTTTTTGTTAAATTTTTTGGAATGTGCTCATCAAGGCCTTTCATTTGATTCCCATATTATTATTTTTTTAGTTTTTAGTGTTCCGTGCCCAAAGGGTATAAACAGGACCCTATTACTAAGACTCCGCTGTCTGTCTGTCTGTCTGTCTGTCACCAGGCTGTATCTCATGAACCGTGATAGCTAGTATAATATCTAATATTTTTTTTTAAGTTTTTTGTAATGTGCTCGCTCATCAAGGCTTTTTATTGGACACCCATATTTGTGTTTCATTGAAAAGTTTGCTCCAATTTTGAATTACACGTGTGTAATGAGTTTAAATAAAAACATTTACGGTCAAACGCCGGCAATATTTATATCATCATCATCATATCAGCCGCATGACACCCACTGCTGGGTATAGGCCTCCCCCAAGGATCTCCACGACGATCGGTCCTGCGCTGCCCGCATCCAGTGGCTTCCCGCGACCTTTACCAGATCGTCCGTCCACCTTAATGGGGGGCCTACCCACGGAGCGTCGTCCGGTGCGCGGTCGCCATTCAAGAACCTTTCCGCCCCAAAGACCATCGGTTCTTCTCGCTATGTGTCCAGCCCACTGCCACTTTAACTGAGCAATCCTCCGAGCGATGTCGGTTACTTTAGTTTGCCTGCGGATCTCCTCATTTCTGATTCAATCACGCAGGGAAACGCCGAGCATGGCTCTTTCCATTGCACGCTGGGTGACCTTGAGCCTCCTTATGGGACCAATAGTTAGCGACCACGTTTCGCTGCTGTAAGTCATCACTAGCAACACGCACTTTTCCTAAACTTTTGTCTTGAGACACTGAGATAAATCTGACACGAAGATTTTTCGGAGCTTCCCGAATGCTGCCCATCCGAGTTGGATTCGACGAGAGATCTCTTTCTTGAAGTTGGACTTACCCAACTAGACTGCCTGTCCTAGGTATACATAATGGTCAACAACTTCAAGTGTAGTGTTCCCAACATGAACTGGAGCGGGCACGACATGGGCATTAGACATGATTTTCATCTTATCCATGTTCATCCTAAGACCCACTCTTTGGGAAGCACTTCGGAGATCTTCGAGCATTGTGTTCAGGTCTTCCAAGGTCTCAGCCATAAGACTTATATCATCGGCAAAACGAAGGTGTGTTAGGTACTGGCCATTAATGTTGATGCCGAGTCCTTTCCAGTCTAAGAGTTTAAAGATGTCCTCCAACGCGGCTGTAAACAGTTTCGGAGAAATAACATCTCCCTGTCTCACACCACGCTGCAGTTGGATTGGATTTGTGCTCTGGTTCTGTACTCGGACCGACATGGTGGCATTTTTGTATAAATACCTCAACACCTCAATATATCTGTAGTCCACTTGGCACCTTTGAGAGACTGCAGCACCGCCCAGGTTTCAATCGAATCAAATCATAATCCACGAACGCCAAGCAAAGTGGCAGATTATACTCCTCGGTCTTCTGTATAACGTGCCGCAGCGTATGGATGTGGTCTATGGTGCTCAAGCCTTTTCGGAACCCGGCTTGTTCGGAACCCGGGGGCTAATTTGATTGTCTAATTTTAAAAATCTATCGCAATCGCTTTCGTTTGACAGATGGATGTGACACATTGCTGCATTTCTTTGCTAAGTTTTTTTTTGTGCCAAAAAGAAACTTCAATGGATTACATCCTGAAAGCGATTGCGATAGATTTTGAAGTTAGACAACAGAAAGGCTGGCTTGTAATATTTTTATGAAAAACCATTATTATACGTTAGTAATGGATTCTCATACAAAAATTGCCGGAGCGGTTTAGGTCTGTCCAGTCCGATTTAGCACCAAGAAAGTTGTCAAAATAATGCTCGAATTTCCAAGCATGTTTGAGAAAATAAATATACTTCATGAATCAATACAAAGAAACAAGCAAGCAAGTAAAATATCGTCTGTAGACTGAAAATGTAACATTAAAATTATAATAAATTTAGTTGGACTGCAAAAACTGCCAGGTTGCGAACTGGAAAATCAATTTATATTTAAAGGGCATAATTTTAGCTACTAGGAGAACTTACAAACTATATTAAACTAGCGACTCGCTCCGGCTTCGCGTGGGTGCAGTGCTGATACTAAGGCCATAATAATCTACATCACATGCATGCAAAATATATTTAAGGTACTTAATTGGATAAGGTAAGGATTAATGCTGTATTGCTTAAAATCGCTTCGTAAATAAGCCATTATATATATATATATATATATATATATATATATATATATATATATATATAAATCCTGTTTCGCCTGGCTGGACCGATTTCACTAATTCTTTTTTTTGTTGTGTTTAATATTATCAGGAAATGGTTGTTATGAATGAATAAAATTAAGAAAATTGCACGGAAAATTAGAAAATTTAAGAATACTTAACCACCATATAAAATTATTTTGGACGTAAAAACTTTAAAAATTTTAAGAATAAGAATAATTATTTTGGACAAAATAAACTTTTTAAATATGACGTTTGACATAGAATTAAAAGAATGCGTGCTGCAAATATCGTCAAAAAGGGTGTAATAAAACAAACAGATGCTTCGGTCGGAGTTATTTTATTGAGGAAATAAATGTAATATTAGTACATTATGATACAAGTTAGCTTTGGTTGCTTATTGCACACAAGGCTGTCAGTTGCAGCCCGAGCCGTAGGCGAGGGCGTAACTCAGCCGAGTGTGCAATAAGTAAGAGCTCACGAGTTTCATACGACGTTTTTCAACACATTTGCGAGGAAAAAACAAAGTAATTTACCACACAGCAACAAATACGACAAAAACAAAATGATAATCATGATAAGAAAAGGCGAGCAGGTTTTTTTTTTTGTTTTTTTCACACGCCCAATGCAAGAATATTTTGCGAACAAAGGGGTTAGTGAGCATACAGCCTACTACAAAAATATAAATTTAAGTGGTAAAATGGTAATATTTTAATATTTTTTAACAAAATATTGTAAATTAGGAATAATTTGATAATAATAAATATTTGTTTGACTTAATTAAGGACCTACACATTTATTTATTCCAAAAATGCAAATGAATTTTCAGCGGCATAAAACCTCTTTGTTGTTACTAAAAAAAATAACTGTATTACCCGGCTGAATTGAAAATGCTCTGTTTACTCGCATAGAACTTGCAGTAAGGTACCTATTTAACTTTGTAGGGCTAATTCTATAACCAACTAGTGTTTTATATATTATTGCACGCGTTTGTTATAGTTCGGTTTATGGCCCTGAAAGCGATGTATTAGGGCTCACTTTACGAGCAAGTGTGTTGAAAAATTAATTTATTATTTCTTACAAAAAGGATCTTTTTTTTTTACATTAAATGGGCTTACTCTTGGCCATATTCGAGAACCATAAGACTAAGAAGAGGCCGAAGATGAAGCGAGCTTGCCCAGAAGAAGCCTATTCACTCGTGCCTTAAATATCGCTGGGTTATATTCTTTCGGGAATACAGACGCAGGCAGGGAATTCCACTCCTTGGCTGTGCGCATTAAGAAGGAAGATGAAAAACGCTTCGTTCGCATGCATGGAATGTCAACCAAATAGGGGTGAAACCCCGCCGTGCGTCTGGATGTCCGATGGTAGAACGAGGATGGCGGAATGAGCTCATGCAGCTCAAGAGCACACTCTCCGAAATATAGTCTGTAGAACACCGCCAGACAAGCCACTTCACGGCGGTGGGAAAGACTGTGAAGCTTGGTTTTTAATAGCGCACTATCCCCTATGAGTTTTCTGGCTCTGCGTTCAACCGAGTCGAGTGCGGCTAGCTGGTACTTTGCGGACCCATCCCACAGGTGGCAGCAATATTCCATGCACGACCGGACTTGCGCTTTGTAAAGAGTTAGAAGCTGTCCCGGCGTGAAATATCGCTTAACCTTGTTCAAGATGCCTAGTTTTTTGGCCGCAGTTTGAGCCTTCGACTCGATTGTGTCACCAAAGTTGAGATCGGAAGCATAGTAGAACCAAATAAGTAGGCCAACTCGAGCCTCGAGCGAGCGATACAGCTTAAACACGTAGGGCTGTCACATCGCTAGTTTATTCAGTCATCATATAATGCATAGTCAATCTCTATACAAAATATTGTTTTCCTTGTAGGGTAAGCATCAGAGATCGATAATACAAAGTCTTTTTAATAATTTTTGTACGTAGACCAGCGCATCGACTAACATGATGAATTTAATGTTAATTGTTATTTGACAGATGTATGTGATACATTGGCACTTTCGTTTTGACACCAATAAAAACTTACTGAAGAAAAGTAGCAATGTATCACATCTATCTGTCAAATTACAGTTTACATTAACTTAATTGTTGTCAGGAATTGACTACACTACAATGCTTTCATTGCCTACGTCATGTTATGTGATTTGAAAACTTACGGTCGAAATAGGATTAATTAAAACGTGTCTTTACTAAATAATGTATTTATTCAAATAAAATAAAATGATTATGAAATTTTATTTTTTACACAATTAACTGTTTTTACTTTTTCATTTACCTACACTTATCAAAATAATAATCTTTAAATTTGGAAATTGAATACTATCCATAACCTCAAATAATAGGCATTAAAAGTACCTTTTCCTGTAAGAATTTGCGATTAAAAAAAAAACAAAATTGATATAAAAAAAATTTCGTCTGTTTCGACAAGTACGAAATGCCTTATTATTTAAATTTAATGTAAGATATATCCTCATTCTTACAAATCTTTTTTGCAATAATACGAGTATCTTTGTAATATGTACTGTAGGTAGTTAACTAGTTACACGTTCAAATTATGAGGAGCGGCAGCACAGCGGCGTGAAGCGTGCGTGAGCGCGGGCGGGATCACGTACGGCGCAGCCGTGACTGTTGCACCTTTATCACCTTTAAATTTTGTCAGTGTGTGCGTGCGACGACGCATACGTACGGGCGCGCTCACATACAAACCGCGATCGTGCGTATAATGAGTAAGATGACTTACTTATTTGGTTCTACTATGTCGAAAGTCATCTTTATGCCAAGGAGATCGAGATTGTCGGTGACAGGTATAGTTACACCTCGGAAAGTAGGAGTCAAGTTCAGAGGACTCTTCTTTGCAGTGAATAGACATGCCTGCGTTTTGGTGGCGTTAAAAGTGACTTAATTGTTGTCGCCCCATTGGGAGACAAGACTCAAAGTCGTATTCGTCCGCTCCACCATGGCCTCTCTCAAGGAACCAATTTCTTCCTTGCTGGCCTTTGCATTGGACAAATACCTCTCCGCAACCGTGCTGTCGTCTGCATACCCAACAATTCCGGGCATGAGCAGATCGTTGATGTGCAGCAAAAAAAGCGTTGCGGAAAGAACGGATCCTTGAGGAACTCCAGCTTCTATAGCCATGAGGTCAGAGGAGCAGCCGTCAATAGCCACTCTTATCGACCGTTCGCTCAAGAAATCCGAAATCCAACTGCAAAAGTCAGCAGGTAAACCATACGCTGGAAGCTTGCTCAGCAAACTAGCGTGCCAGACCCGGTCAAAGGCTTTCGAAATATCAAGCGACACTGCAAGTGCTTCGCCATGATTTTCGATTGCTTCATCCCAGATCTAAGAAAACTGAATTTCTTAGTGCTCATCACGGTTAGTTCAGAGCCACCACACCTAATATTAAATTGATAAGTTTGGATTGACTAACATACACATTACTAACATAACAAGTGATATATACTTGGTTATAAAGCTGTTGGGTTATAAAGTAAACGGGAACGGGACGGGAAAGGGAAAGGGGAACGGTAACGGAAACGGGACCTATAATATCTCTGAACCCAACTTTTCATTAATTATACCAACTCGAATTCAATATTCATAACTAAGACAGGACAACGTCTGTCGGGTCAGCTAGTTTCTCATAAAAAGAAAGGATAAAACTGGATATTGTGGGTTATCCCTAAGAGATAGACATATACCACCATGAAGTTTTATGTGGACCTTTTTAAGGTAAATAATACTGTAGTACATTTTTTGATCTATCTCGTAGGATTCAGCCAGCGTTTGCAATGTAAGCGAAAAAAAAGTGTTTATTTACGACACACATTAGAAACCTTTAAAATTATCAGTGTTTCTCTGCTATATTATGCAAGTATTATACATATAAATCTATCTCTTGAATCACTCTATCTATTAAAAAAAACCGCATTAAAATCCGTTGCGTAGTTTTAAAGATCTAAGCATACATAGGGACAAACAGCGGGAAGCTATTTTGTTTTATGCTATGTAGTTATTTGGTTGGACTGCAAAAACTGCCAGTTTGCGAACTGGCAGACCAATTAATATTTAAAGGGGACCATTTTAGCTACCAGGAGAACTTGGTTTCATCCAGTAACTCGATGAGGTAAAATAGCACCCCCATGCGGCCCCTAAAAATGGTTGGACTGCGGAACCCTCCAAGAATTCGCTCGGCAGACATAATTATTTTGACTCTACTAATAGAGACTAAAAGCAACAAAAAGGTTTTGTTCAGTAACCACATGAGGTAAAATGATGGTCAAAAGTAGGTAGCACAGCTTTGCACCGCCAAGGTTCCTCCAGGTTGAGCCCCGGCAGACCAACATTTTTCTTACCTATTTAAAGTCTACTTTTCGTGGAAGGTGGTAATTTTCAGTAACTCGATGGGGTAGGTAATCATGCGGTGGCCGCCCGGTCTATGAATGAATATACAGGAAACAGCACCAGGAGCGGACGCCCGCGCCGGGATCCCGCTCAAGGCGGCGGAGGGCCTCAGGGATGTTGTTTATAATAGTCCATTATTAAGGTTTTTATTTAAAAAGTTTTTGACAGGAAAGTATCTTAATAAAACTTAACAACTTTTTTTAAGATCCATAGCCTACTACATATTTTTAAAAGGTATCATTATTTGTAGAAGTAGATAGCAAGTGTCAAAAACGGCCACTTTTAGCAGTTCTGCTGTCTAAGTCTAAACTTTCTTCTTGATATAGATAAACATGTATTTTTCTTGTTTTCTTCGTTGCTATAAATTATTATCAGAGAGACAACAAATAAACAGAAAAAATAGTAAAAAAAAACTATTCGTGAAGGACATTATAGTTGACAGTTTGAACAAAATTGTGATATAAAATAAAAAATGGTTCAAAATTTTATTCATTTTGGGTGTAGAATGTGAGAAAATTTTAAAAGTTCGTTTGAAGCCTACCTAAAAAATATGATAGAAATACAACAATTTTAGTTTTTAATTTACTAAATGGTACTTTCAAAATTTTAATAAGAAACCATACATAATATATATTACCTACTTAATAATCTTTGGAAGACAGATCTTTGCGCATTATGGTACTTAAATATTTCCAAGATTTTTGTGCTCAAAGATAGTTTATTTCCGTGCATCAAGTTGTGTGGCCTGGCCTACCCATGTTCCCATTTTCTAGGAAGCCTGGTGTAGGTGTGTCTATTCGTTTAATGCTACAAGAGAGTGGGCCCGCCCAGCATCATTCTGGGCGCAATTACGGTACGTATTGATGTGCGATCGTTCGTAGCGCAATTACGGTGCGTATTGAATTATGTGACGTGCGATTTGTAAACCAAGGGAAATCTGTATAGTCATTTATACGTTTATTATTCATAATATTCTAAACTGTTATATTGTGTTTATTCTGTCAAATGTGTTCTTCTCTAGGTTTGCACTGACACTATAAAAATGCCTAAACAGTGTCTTATCAAGCAAGTTTATTTATAAGTAAATTTTGTTAACTTTACTTACTGAATATTGTTTTGTTTTGTGGTAGATTGGTGACTCTAGTTGTTATCCAAAGTTAGTGATAAATAAAATAAAAGTATTTTGAATATCATATTGATCAGCTTATGAAAAAAAAAACGGGTTGTACTCCGGGAGTGCCGGCAGAAGTGAAAACTTGAATATTAACGTTGTACATTTTTGATATTTTGAAATTAGCGGCAAAGGATTAAAATTATTTCTTTCCTATCACTATACAGTCACACAATTCAATCAGTTTGTAATTAGAGAAAAATTCTAAAGATTTCGTGCCAGTGGCCTTTTTAATTTCTACATGCACGCATTCTACGATTTAAACTTATAGTCACAGAGTATAAATAAGACTATGATTTCACCGAAGAGATCGCTGCTATTAGTTCCATTTTTTAAATTAGCGCGTTGCTGGTGACACTAGTGTGTACGTCTTAAAATGACGCGCCGCCATTTTCAACGCGCCCCGTAGAAAGAGAGGGGGATACTTCCGCCACCAGCTGTCTACTCTCCATCCGTCACATCCGTCTTACGCATTTTCGATCAGCCACGTGATTCTTACTGACGCGAGTTTAGCATTTTTTCCCATTACAAGAAAGCGTACAACGCCGCTGAAGAAGTTTTCACTTCAAAAATGTTATCGTTTTATACATTGTTACTGGCTGGTGGTTGAAATTTACTAAAATCACGTCAATTATTTTATTTCGAGAAAAAAATAACATTCCCTCTTAGTACTTGTCATTATAGCGGTCTATTTACATTATCTACATACATTCAGTACAAATCGTAGTCATAAGTTAAAAAAGTTACAAAGTATCTCAATTTATTTGACAACCATTTGAATGGGATCTCGGGGTTGGTAAAAAAAAAACAAGACCTCCGAGCGAAATGAGTTATAAATACGGTTAGGGATGAACGGAGCCGTGAATGCATCGTTATTTTGGACAAAACATAAATATTTATTAACGGGCGTCTCGTTCATATCACCTCTTCAAAATTTTAGAATCGGAAAGTTTGAGTTGTTTTTAAGGCACGTGTAAGTTAAATACTTTATTCATAAAAGATACATGATATTCCTTGTGTACAGATTAAAGTTTTTATACAAGGAATAATAGGGAGGGGGGGATCTTTGTTCTGTGGGGGTAATGTAGGGGTTGATCTCTGAAAAGATTAATCCGATTTTAACAATTCTTTCACGATAAAAAGTAACACTATTCCCGAGTGACATAGGCTATAATTTTTCATCAAAATTCCTACTGAAAATGGATTTCAAGCGGACAAAGTCGCAGGCGGAAGCTTATAATTCCTGTAACTAAATGCTAAATTACGTAAAGTAAATTTATGCGCGGTTGATCATAATTAATTAAATCGAGATAGATTGCCGACCGAATAACAAGGTAATCCAAATTGAACTTAATCCTGTTTATTTTACGTCTCCAATCTGACTGACTACTAACTTAATGCTGGATAAATATCGATTTGCTTCTAATTTGAAGATAAACTAATGTTGTATTATATGGCTTCGTTACCTAATCTTGTTATTATCTTCTTATTAATCTTGTAATTACTTATTTGTATTAATAACTTAATATGCATGTACTTATATAGCTAATACTGTATTAAAACGATTCTATATATATTATTTTATATGTTTTATATGTATGCCTATATAATTTTATTTTATGTTATATGTATTTAAATATTGTAGTCGTATATCTTGGCAAAATTTCATGAACCAAATCGACTAAAGGTTACCTCGATACAGGCTTGCCTAGTGAGGAACCGTAAGATATCTCGTGTTAGTATTTAAGCTTTGTCTGCAAAAGTGTCTTAATCTTGTATAAAACATGTTTAGTTTAGTTTATAAGCCTTTTGCTGAATTAAATATATTTTTCATTTTTTTTTTCATTTTCAATCCCATGATACTGAGAAACCACACATAATATGGAAATAAGAATTAATGATTTTATCAAATACAATGCGACAATAGAAGTGACGAACTTCAGAGTGCTTGTAGTACAAAACAATGAAATTTAATCTGTAAATTTTTTTCTTTTCCATACATTCTCGAGTGAAGTTGCAGCAGATCACTGTCGATTGTCAATTCAATGGTATTGTTTATCAAGACACTTAAGGCGCTAAAATGCGTCAAATCCCAATATTCAATTCACAATATTGAAAGACTACGCGCGTGAAGCGCATAGAAAAAATATATAATGCACTTGAAATAATACACAACAGATTTAATTGAAAACATTTATAAACATGTTACCACCTTTGATGTAAAAAAATATCCCGTGGACCTCGTTTTTGGGTTTATTTACAAAATTTCTCGTAAACAGAACATTCGTTTATGTTAAAACCAACGCATAAAAATCTGCGATGTTAATTCCTTCAATCTTAATTGAACAGTTTTTTTTAACCAATTTAAAAGCGTAGAAAATTAATAAAAACATGTAAAAATGGAAGATTTGGCGCTCGACCTCTACGCAGCCGCCGCGTTGGAACGCGCACTGATTTGAACCCAAAGAGTTACGTTCGATTTCACTCTATCATAGATCAACCTGCTCGGATTGAGGCATATTAAGGCCTTAATACTGAAATTATTGATTTGACTAAAACGAATGAATGACTTTCATTCATTCAAGGTGAATTTCATATATCTGAACCATTGTAATCGTCAAGAAGATAGATAATTCATTTATGATAAATATTGATAAATTCTTAAATCACCCTTTTATAAAAAATACTATTTAATATTGATATAGAAAGTAAACAGAAAATAATCTTCTAACGGTAATGAAACAAACAAAACTGGGGGCTTATTATGAAAATAACGTACGCAATTGCGTAACGCAGATCGTAGTCCATAGACTAGTAAACGAACAATTTCAGGTACGCTAGACTCTAGAGAGAAACTGTCAAACTTACGCAATCACTTCGCAATATCGCATACGAAAGTGATTTGTAATAGGAAACAATCAAAACGAAGCACGGACGCAGCTGCGTGTATCGCATTAAACTTTTCGTAATAGACCCCCTGATTTCTAGCAATGAATAGAGCAAAACAAGCACCTTAATATTGTAATATAACAACCAATAGTTATAAAGTAATCACGTAAATCTGATAAGGAATTCTCGAATAATGAATAAGTAAGTATACGCAAGTAGAATAGTATTCTGTTTTATCGTAGGAATATTGAATATATTAAACGAGGATTTATTGTGGTATATTCGTATTTGCATCGTTTTCTGCAAATATTATTATTGAATATTTTACTACAGAAATTGAATTATTAATTTATAGAGAGTTTTAGATGAGATTAATCAAAGTAATGTTTTGTAAATCTTAAGCTGTTACTGTTTCTGTACCAACAGTGTCATTCAGTGACACTTATTTCACCAAAAACCCAAATAAGATGACATTAAATCCTCAATAGAAGAGCTCGGTGGCGCAGTGGTTTAGCGCCTGGCCCAGCGATTGCGGAGGTTAAGCAACGTTCGCAAGGGTCGGTCATGGGATGGGTGACCAAAAATTTATTATTTCGAGCTCGTCCGTGCTTCGGAAGGCACGTTAAGCCGTTGGTCCCGGCTGCATTTGCAGTCGTTAACACCCACCAATCCGCATTGGGCCCGCGTGGTGGGTTATGGCCCGTCCTCCTATCCACCCATAAAGAAGGCCTGTGCCCCAGCAGTGGGGACATTGAAAATGGCTGATGGACAAATCCTCAATTATTTACAAAACCGACTTGTGAAATGCTCTGTCTGAATCTATCTATACATAACTAAATTGATTAATTGATTGTTAGGATACGCCTAGAGCCCTAACGGCTGAAAGTAAAGACACCATTTTTGGAGGGTAGACCTTTCATGGTGTAGGTAAGCACTAAGAAGAGATTTTGGAAAATTCACCCCCTAAGGAGATGAAAGTTTGTATGAAATTCTCTTAGTTTCAAAGCTAGGATGTTCAAATTTTTAACGAGATACAAATATTTCTGAACCCAATTCTAACGGGGACGGGTACGGGAACGACTTCAATATACAGCATTGTAAGAATTCTAAAGATTTTCTTAAATGTCCACGCGAATCAAGTCGCGGGCAAAAGCTAGTCTAAAATTAATAGCTATACTCATTAGACACTAAAAAAACTCGAGAAGGTTCCAGGATTTAGAAAAAAACAGATTTCTATTCTACCAATAGGCAATTTCCGTCTCTTAATGTCCAAAATTATTTGTTGTGTGAAATCGACCGGTGGGAGTAATAATCAATTTTCCCAGTCATTAGGCTCAGTGGTGGAAATAATAATGCGGTAACAAGGCCACCGATACGATTTAAACGCAAAATTATGGTAATCTGTGTTTGTGTTAGTTGCCTAAATTATTTATATAAGAGTTTATTTAAAATATCCTGTTATAGTTTTATTTTTATGATAGCGACATTTCGAAAATCAACGTAAAATTAAAAAATTAGATAAAGTGTAAATAGTTTCTTTTACCGTAAAAATCAAGCAAAAATACTACTACCGGTCACTATTCGCAAGAAAATTATTAAAATATACAGATTTTAACATCAATGTTATCTTTTATTATGTAAATGTACAAATACAAATACAAAATACCAAATTATTTATTTCGGTAAAGACATATTCTAATACAATAATGAGTTTGAGGCTCCCTTTTGAGCAAATATTTTGCTTGTGTTAGGTGGCCCCGCTCTTCCTTGGCATAGTAACAGATGGAATAGTTAAAACCGCCTTATTATCTATAAATTAACATTATCTAAATTACCTGAGCTTTCTCAAATACACAGTACATTTTTTTGCATTTAACTTAAAACTAAATTAATCTAGGAATACAAAAATAATTTAAATATATATTAAATGTGTGTCAAATCATAACACCTAATCTACTTATATGCATAATTAATAAAATTGCGTAGGTAAGTAATTGTTTTTATTTAAAAGGAAAATAATTAATAGCTCTCCACTGTTTATAATAAATACGCATGCTTCGATGACAATGCAACAACTTTAAGGCTGTATATTTGCATTTCAACATAATTAGTGTTTTTCCAATGAAGTTTTCTTAAGAATGAAAGCATTATTATTGATGTAAACTTTAGTTTTAGGAAGCAAAATTCTTAAATTAGTGCCGTATAGAGAGAAAAACATAATAAATTGTCAGGTATTTTAAAACGAAGACAATCTGTTCAAGTGGAATTTCAAATTTGCTTGTCAGAGGTATTTTTCAAAAAGTTTCAGCTGTAACAAATAAGAATACGACTCAAATTTATTTTTTCACTTATTGTTTGTATTGTCAAGGAGTTCTCTATAGGGAGAAAATTTAAAAAAATGCTTTTAATCACAGAGAAATAAAATATTAAAAAATGCTCAAATTGGTACACTTTGACATGATTTTTTACTGGTATTTACAGAATCTAAAGTAATTTTTAATTTTTCTTAGGAAGAATGAGGTATTTGTCTAATGTATTGCATATTTTGTATAAACTTATATCTATTTAATAATTTAATAGGAATTTTCAAAGTTCGCCCTCATTACGGCTCGCGCAGAGTTGTTTTGATCATTTGTATTGAAAATTTAAAAATGGAACGTGATGCAACTCTACAGCCTTAACACGTCATTCTTTTAGAAGTGTCAGAACCGCATTCGCTGTTTTTTTTTTCGTATATGCTGTTTCCTACCTAGCAAAAATTTTTGTGCTAAAAAATTTACAATTGAAACATTATATCATCTAAAAACAAACAATTGCTTGGAAAGGGCAGTATTTAAAATCAAAGTCAAAGTCAAGATGACTTCTTTATTTAAATAAACTTAATTTAAGCACTTTTGAATCGATTTTTAAAAAACGGAGGCCATATTTCTGACACGGCCAGCGAATCACCAACAATAATGAACATTAATAAACTGCAGCTTATTTTTATATTGCAAACACAATTTTGAAATTCCAATAGGTAATGGTAATAAAATAATTTATAATCATTACTTTTAAAGGTTGAACTTGAATCGGTGACCTTTCCGCTTACAGTTCCGCTTTCGCCATCGCTGATCGACACGCATTCGTTGCGTAATCGAACCGAATTAAATACAAACCACTTGACAAACGCTTTCGAACGAGGCCTTCGCCACTTCGCAGTTGTCCTCCATCGGTTTCACATTTACCACACGAAGCCATTAACACTCATTTAAAAGGCATGTAACGTTTTAGTATGAAACCTGGTATACCTATTCGAAAAAAAATCATCACAACTGATGAAACTAGTTTTGAATGATTGATTGTCAAATTGTCCTTAAATGTATACTTTCAGAGATATCGGGGCTTAACAAAATATATCGTGATAGAAAGAAACACTTAAATTTCGTCTTCTTCACATATCTCCGAAAGTATACATTTTACGACAATATGACCATCTATAATTTGTGTTTATTTTGACGTTTCCTATCGATTGACGTTTTATCAATTGCAAATAATTTCCGATTTTTTTTGTCAGGTATGCCAAAAAGGTTACATATTCTGTAGGATATCGTACACGATTTCGACCAAATATACAAAGGCTTCATTAAGACACTCACTCACACTCACTGATTAACTGGACATTCACTGATTTCGTATTTATCGTCTTTGCGTGCTCTTTGGTTAGTAATAACACTAATAACTTATTAATACTATGTAGTTTAATAGTGATAAACAGTCGTGTTTAAACGATCGTTAAGTCAGTTTAACCTTATGATGTAAAAATTAAGTGCTATTTTATGGTGCTAGCTTAATACCAACATAAATATTGTACGACGTTTAACACTGGCTACTGGCCTAAGAAATTGCAAATATATAACAACTATCGTGCAGTGTTGTAATTTTAGCAGCACGGCCGATGTTTTCGCTTTTTATAAAAATTTAAAATCGCCATAAATTCCGAAACTAAAGTAACTTGATAAGGCCACGTTTAAAATAGAAAATTAAGGTAAACGACTGAACCTATTAAAATTTATTGTTTGTTAATCGGATAAGTTCAAAGTTTAATTAACTAACAGAAATAGAACAAGCAAAGGCGGTTGCTTAATTCAAAACAGTTTGATTGAATTCTGGTTATCAAGGTAACCACCGTATTACTTACCTTTGGTAAATATACGTATTCAATTATTACGTAACGTTAAGGAATCATTTACATTTAGTAGTTCTACACTTCAAATAAGTTCAGTGCAGTAATAATAATATTTCAAATAATGGGAGTACTAGAAATGTCCTTGATGATACCGCATATACATATCATTTTATGAACGTAAACTTTGACAGTTCATTTGATATGTTCATCGATGAAACAAACAACCAAAGAGAATGTAAAAATAACTAGCGTTATACAAACAACAAACAGTACGTACATACAAACACTGGCTCTATTATCACAAAATAATACTGGCTATTTTGTATATAAGTACACAGACTACACATTACACACACAGAGGATGCATTGGGTAAGTAAATATAATATTCGCACCAGAGCACTAAGTAACAAATTTTAGAATACCTTAAATACATCTGATTTGATTTGATTTTCATGAAAGATTGAAAATTTTACATCGCAATTCCTTTAAAATATAAATCATACCATAAGTAACAGTTCGATAGAAGGCCGTCAAATCAGATCGAGCAATCAAAAAATGTATTATCATCCAATCTAACGATATTTTAGGGACTTCATAAAAAGTATTTCAATTGACAGGCACAGAGGGATCGCCGTAATGATGCCTTCGACTCAAATTCAATTTGGGCTTCTTTTCTCGTGCGCTAGGCGTCGCCCGCCCGACTGTCGTCAATGCATTCACGTACAAAAGAACTAAAGTACAAAAGAATGATATTGACGGCGCGACAGTTATTGTATTTCAAAAATAGATTAAACTATTGAACGAATGGCCCGGCCCCAATATTCGCAAAAACACGCTCAAATTTCGGAACGGATTAAAAAGCGCGGATTCTGTTTTTGCAAGCATCGCAAATGTCGTAAATTTAATACAACTGAAAATGTATCGGTTGGCGAGTTCAATAAAAAATGTACAGTATAAAAATGTATTGTTAAAGAATAATTTATTTCCATCGTAAACTGAACAAAATCTACAGTTTCTCCTTTATTACATTATCTTAAAGTTATAAGTTCTCTGCGCTTTCACAACAGATATTTTTCCAATTACAATCAACACAATCAATTGACGTCCTCTGTGGTCGAGTGGCTCATACAACCAAGCCAGCTCTGAGGTCGCGAGTTCGATCCTCGGTAGGGTCAATTTAGAAAAGTAACTTTTTCATGTTGGCTCGCGACTGGGTGTTTGTAGTTCCACCGTTGTCTCTGATTCCCATAACACAAGTGCTTTAGCTACTTTATAATCATAACAGTGTTTGTGATGTTTTATAATATTAATTATTATCAACTAGCTTCCGCCCGCGACTTCGTCTGCGTGGATAGTATTTTGTCTATCCCTCGGGAACAGTTCCTTTTTTCGGGATGAAAGGTACCCTATGTCCTTCTCTGTACCCCTGACAACGTGTGTGTAAAATTTCATGATGATCGGTTCAATAGTTAAGACGTGAAGGCGTAACAAACAAACAAACAAACTAACAAACGGACTTTCGCATTTATAATATTAGTAAGGATTAATGTTGTCTTTTAATTATTAAAATCCAATTTTGTATAACATCACGATATTCACGGAGATAGCTGACGTCAAGGGATACTGTGCTTCAGAAACATATATAATCAAGTAGGTTCATATTTAAAGCAATAAACCTGATATTCATATAGGTCAAACGGATAACCGATGACATATTTTGAAACAACAAGACACATAATGTAAAAAGACGTTTATAAATAAGTTTTTATTTTTAATAGTACCTAAGCGCTTGCCCGCAATCACGCGATGGTTAGCGATGATGCGATCTACGATGAAACGCGCTTGCCTAGAAGATACCTATTCACCGGCGCAGGCGCAGGTACTTGCATACTCTTTACGCTTCTCTACTCCATACTTTTCCTACCAACTACTCCACCTTACCTTAAAGCTATTTTCACCTTTCGTTCTTCGATTTCACTTTCCTCTTTGCGCTCTGCCTCTAACCTTACCCTTAATATGCCTCGCCACGCTACCGACTTCGCTTCTTACTCCTTTACCGTTCATGCTGTTCGTTTGTGGAACTCTCTGCCGGAGAGCATCAGAAAGGCTCAGGCTCCAAGGTCATTTAGAGAGCAAGTTAGGAGTCATTTTCTCTCCTCTTCCCGCGACTAATATTATTTGTTTATATTTATCCATACCATGGAATTATGTATTTATCCTTTCGTATTTTTGTATATTCAAATTTTGTCCTCTAAATTTCGCCCAAGGTTGCCTGGAAGAAATTGCTATTTAGCAATAAGGCCGCCTATTGTATGTTTTCTTGTATTTTTTTCTGATTGTATCGTTTTTTTCTGTCCTGTGCAATAAAGTCTTATATTATTATTCACTCGCGACTTGAAGGCCCCTGATTGTATCCATTGGGAACAGACTCCAAGCAAGGAGTTCCACTCTTACTAAGTACTTGGGATTAGTAGAAGATACCTATAGAAAGGTCTACAAATTTACTTGATTTAGTTTATTCCCATTATTAAATACTTCTCAACTGAAAGTTAGCAATATTAATCATGTAATATCGAGTAGCCTTGAGTACTGAGTTATTAGCAGAGTCATATTTCAATGTAACGTGGCGATAATAGCAGAACCTATTAAAGCGATTAGTTGCACATGTTTCAAGAGTTCTAATAAATTATTGAATAATGATAAAGGACAGCACTACAAATGTAGCTCCGATTCCTAACCAAGTTGATACCTAAAACACTTCTGTGACGGAAAAAAGTTCGTTTTCTAAATTGACCCAGCCCACGATAAAACCCAGGACCCTGAAATCAGCATGTCCACTCGGTAACGGAGGTCGTCAAACTGCCGAATACTCAGTAATTTGAAAAACTCAGTAATGTTACCAGATTACAAATGGTTAAGGCGCCCTTAGCTAAGCAGACATTACCAACAGTTCAAAAGCGTTTGAGTATTTCACTTAAATCTAATGGCTTCTTAAACTTAAGGTGACCTCAGCTAAGATTTTAGTTAAGCAGCGTTTGATTATTCGGCTGAAAGATTCGGCCTGATTCGTAATTTTAATTTTATCCTTTTGTTGTTGCCCTACTTTAATATTAGTTATTGTGTCCCAATTTTCATGACCTTTTGCAGAAAACATTTCAAAGTATTTCATAATAAAACCGAATGAATGGCCCATAATACTTTAGAATTGGAGAACACAAATTTTGTATATGACCGTATTAGTATTCATAATGGGTGATTTCAGTTTAAGGCTTACTACAAGCGACGCGGAGTTCATAAAGCCTGTCACACACCATAATGGCATTATAATCCGAATTTAATTTCTAATATTTACACCAGTTATTCTTTATTAAAACCAGTTAACACTTTTCCATCCCAATCTGGTTTTCGTTTCAAATAGTGACCACGCTGATTAAAGATTAATAAGATGGCATGTTCAGAGGGAGATTACATGTTCAGTTCGGTATCAGTCCATTCAACCAGTGTGGTACAAGTTTTGGATCATTAGTCTGAGAAAAAATCAAGTCTATATAGACTGATGGAAGGGACTGATGCCAGACTGATCATGTAATCTTTCTCTAGATTTTGCTGTAAGTCGACAATCCGACATCCTAAGATTAAATTACTAAATGAGGACTTATTTTCTTCTTCTTAACAATGCGTATTACTCACAGCTAGATAGAAAGACATTTCTTTTTAAATAACGTAACTGAACGTTTTAGAAGAACTGAACGCAAAAAAATAAGCCTAAGGCTGAAGGAGAAGAATAGTATCTGATTTATTTTATCGTAGATCTCTTTCTGAGGATATACTCTAATATTTTAGAGACTGTCGCCCATTAGAGGTATGGTACAATCACCAAATCTATCGGTTAGTTAGGGAGTCCCACATACCCCATTACCAACCAGGCGCGGTGGCTTCTACCCTTCTAACTCTAAAAAGGTATCTATACAAAAAGCTGTTTTCTATCTCTCTTGGTGGAGCCCAGCCTTAACGTCGACTCGCAGCGCCCTTATCTCAGTGCAAACACCGTCTGGCTGTTTGCTCGGCGCGTTTGCTCAACGCTTCCGACTAAAACGCATTACCAAATATTATATTGGGCACACCTTTTGTCGCCCCAGCGAAGCGCACAAAAAAAATGTTTGTGCGAATTCTTTGCCCTCCAGTAAATACTGGGTAAATACCAAGAGATGTCGACAAAAAAATGTTGTAGCCACAGGATATAAACCTTTTTCAATCATGAAAAGTTCAGATTACTTAATTATTTTACGTGTCTTTTTAAGATAAGCGCTCATGGGTAAAACAACGTACTCGTGCTGCACATAATACTCGTTGGGTAGATCTAACAAGCTGTAGACAGTCCAAGTTGGCGATGACCGCAGTCTTGCCGCGGTTGACATGTAGACTGCTCAGCCTTAATCGTCCAGACCTCCGAATAGTTGTAGGTACACTTACAGGTCACCTAGCTTTAAACCGACAACTATTTATCATGAATGCGACAGACAGTCCCCTATGTAGAGGATGCCTGGACGCAGAGGAAACAGCCGCCCACGTGATCCTGGAGTGCGTGGGTTTGGCCACACACCGGGCAGAAATCCTCAAAGACGTGAGGTCGCTCCTAGAAGCCTGTGAACGCCCCAGGAGGCTTCTGCGCTTCTGGAAGGAGCTGGGATGGCTTGACTAGCCACACCATGCTGTGTTCACGCATAACGGACCAAATGGGAGTCTAAATGCGGAGAAAAGAGCCCATCACTAATACCAATACCAAAAAAACCGGCCAAGTGCGTGTCGGGCCACGCGCCATGGGGTTCCGTAGTTACCTTATACCATACCATATTTAATACCACCTATAATTTTTCGTCTGTAAAAATAACTTTGTTTTTCACAGTGTTGGTATGAATGACAAAGTTATATTTGCGGTTTTGGAAAATGTGCTATATCTCAAAAACTTATTACTATATCTCGTTCAAACTAATTTTGGTTGAAAGTGTTTATTAAGATCTACAGCATATATTTTTTTTAGATTTTTCACTCTCTTATTTCAAAAGTTAAAGGGGGGGGGACACACATTTTACCACTTTGGTGGTGAATATCTTTCAAACGGTTGACTTTGACAAAAAGTTGTCTTAGGAACCTCAATGTCATTTTTAAAGACCTATCTATAGACACCTAACACGTGTTGGATTGAAGAAAAAAAATGTTTTCAGTTTCAGTTCCATGTATGGGGAGCCCCCCTTAATCTTTTATTTTTCTTATTTTTGTATTAAATTCTTTAAGCGGTTAACAGAATACATCTATCTACCAAGTTTCAACTGTGTAGTCTTAATACTTTCGGAATAAAGTGGCTGTGACATACGGACAGACAGACAGACAGACAGATAGACATGACGAATCTATAAGGGTTCCGTTTTTTGCCATTTAGGCTACGGAACCCTAAAAAAAAGATATAGAATGTAACTTAAATAAATCACTGTTGGAAACTGGTTGGTTGTCATAGAGTCAATTAATTTCTAATTCGCAGGCATAGCTAAGGGCGTCCTAAATCTTTTTTAACGTCTCAATGAGCAATGATTATTGTTTTGGGCTGCATATATTTTGTCTCTCTTGCTAGCATTTAATGTTACGAGTAGATACAAATAATTTGCATAACTTAAGTGTAATTTTTTTTAAATATTCAGTAAATCCTAAGTTGGCCCCTTACTAATTGAACAAGCGAGCGCGAAGCATTTCTGATTCAGCTTGGGCAAAAATGCAACATACAAAACATACAACGTATTAATAGATTAACGAAAAATGAGAAAACTGTTTCTTCGGACCATCAAACTGAACAACTTTTACTATGGGACCAACTCTGAAATCGCGAAAAAAAACAGCTGCTTCATACATTTTTATATTTTCGTTATTAAATTTTAAAGCAGATTTCTTTTTGTTGTTCAGTTTGATGGTCCGAAGAAACGGTTTTCTTAAATTGCGTTAGTTCATTAACACGGTATAAAAATAGTACATTATAAGACAAGTTAGCTTCATTGCACACAAGGCTGTGGGTTGCAGCCCGAGCCGTAGGCGAGGACGTAACTCAGCCGAGTGTGCAATGAGCAAAAGCTCACAAGTTTCATACGACGTTTTTCAACACATTTACGAGGAAAATACAAAGTAATTTACCATACAGCAACAAATTCGACATAAACAAAATATGACAATTATGGGAAAAGGCGCCTAGGTTTTTTTTGTATTTTTTCACACGCCCAATGCAAGAATATTTTGCGAACAAAGGGGTGAGTGAGCATACAGCCTACTTCAAAATTATAATTTTAAGTGATAAAATGCAAATATTTTAATATTTTATAACAAAATATTGTGAATTATGAATAATTTGATAATAATAAATATTTGTTTGACTTAATTAAGGACTTACACATTTATTTATTTCAAAAATGAATATGAATTTTCAGCAGCATAAAAGCTCTTTGTTGTTACTAAAAAAAAATCTCTTTACTCTCATAGAACTTGCAGTAAGGCACTAATTTAACTTTGTAGAGATAATTCTATAACAACCTAGTGTTTTATATATTATTGCACGCGTTTGTTATAGCTCGGTTTATGGCCCTAAAAGCGATGTATTAGGGCTCACTTTACGAGCAAGTGTGTTGAAAAAATATTAATATATTGAATAAAAGCATTTTAACAACATTATATTGCAGAAGGGTATGACATCCAGTAATTACAAAATATAAAATGTAGTTATGCATAAGCAATCCGTCCGGCTGTCCCGCTATTCGTTTGTTTTCCTCTACAGGTAGATAGATAGATGAGAAAGTTATCAGGTCGCATTTCTCAAGCGATTCTCGTGAAATTTTGTGAGCCGGTTCTATTAATATAGATTTTTTTTCCATTCAGTTTTTCTAAATTTTTCAAAATGGCAGAGATATAGGGAAAATCATATTTCAGACATTTTAAAAATAATCAAAAATGTCATAAACGCAATGTCTACTACGAGGAAAGAAACACGTATTCATATTACATTCTTAAAGTAAGTCCTAGCACGGTAATTTACCGTGGTCCTAGTCTCCTTGTACCGTAATACTTGACAAATGGTGGAAAACACGCGGGCAGGTAACCGATTTATATTCAGGGGCCATGCAGCCTCGCGGGCAACGCCGGAAAATATTAATAGTGTAACTACGCCGAATACCACGCCCGAAAGTCAGACGAAAGCATTCGACAACCTCACCATTGCTTCGTCTGTAACACAGTTGACAATATAATCGAGACTAAACCCGCAGTGTATTCCAAACTCAGGGTCACCACGACCTCATTTCGCCTTCCGGAGTAGAACGTGCAGAATTAATAAGTAACTTATTAAGCAGCCCATGTTTATAAGTTACGTGTTGTATCACAGAAGGTATACTTTATATCGTATCCATGGCTCAGAATATGTATTTGTACATCATTATTAATAAACTATTAGATACGGGCAAACCGGAAATTGAGCAGGTGGTTCGCGAGCGAAGCTATATCTGAGGGCTAGGCTAAGGTTTTATGACTTATCGATAGGGTTATCACTTTTGAATTTCATATTTTTTTATGAATAAGTACCTATGTAATTATTTTAAGAAAAACAAATTATAAAACAAAAAATGCTATTAACGGCCGAAGGTGGAAGCGCACTACTCCCGGAATCCCCATCACCGAGGAACTGGCTATCAATACCTTGAACTGCCGGAACACAACAATTTTTAAATTGTTGTTATGGCATCAGACAGACCAAACCGATTACAAATTGTACCACCGCTGGGAATCGAACCCGGGACCCCTGCGTCTTACACGGGTGGGCGAACCACTAGACCACAGAGGCGGTTAAGACCGTGGCCGTGTGCAAATGCAGCTGGAACGAAGGATTCGTCTGGTTTTTTCAGTTGATTAAAAAAAATGTTGTACTTCTTTTACTTTTATTATGTAATTTGTTATTTTCTTATGAAGCCTTTGGCGAAAATCTGAAATTTTTATGTCTGGTAAATGAATGATTTTTGTGTCAACCCTAACTAGTATTCCCTTGCCCGCATCGACTCGCCTCCGGCAGACGCCACATTGCATACTTTGTCCGCAAATAAAAATGAAATTGCTATTGCTTTCATATCAGACGATATACGTTTACAAAATATTGTACCTACTTAGTAGAAAAAAACCGGCCAAGTGCGTGTCGGGCCACGCGCAGTAGGGTTCCGTAGGTACATTATACCATACCATATTTTAATACCGCTATCATTTTTCGTCTGAAAAAATTAATTTGTTTTTCACAGTGTTTGTATGAATGACAAAGTTATATTTGCAGTTTTCGAAAATGTACTATATCTCAAAAACTAATTACTGTATCTCGTTTAAACCAATTTTCGTTGAAAGTGTTTATTAAGATCTATAGCTTATATTTTTTTTAGATTTTTCACCCTCTTACTTCAAAAGTTAAAGGGGGGAGGACACACATTTTACCACTTTGGCGGCATATATCTTTCAAACGGTTGACTTTGAAAAAAATAGTCTTAAAAACCTCAATATCATTTTTAAAGACCTATCTAAAGATACCCCACAAGTATTGATTTGATGAAAAAAAATATATTCAGTTTCAGTTCCATGTATGGGGAGCCCCCCTTAATCTTTTATTTTTTTTATTTTTGTGTAAAAATCGTAAAGCGGTTCACAGATTACATCTACCTACCAAGTTTCAACTAAGTAGTCCTAATACTTTTGGAATAAAGTGGCTGTGACATACGGACGGACAGACAGACAGAGAGACATGACGAATCTATAAGGGTTCTGTTTTTTGCCATTTTGGCTACGGAACCCTAAAAATCGAGTCGCTGCCAAATAAGTTTGTTATTTACTTTCATAATACGTATACTACAACAATTAGGCTATCGCTGACCAAAATACTACAACATTATATTTCATAGGTATCGGTGAGTACTCAAACATGAACACGGCAGCTGCAAAGGTGCCAAAACATCGGAAAATCAAAAATCAAACCAAATACTAACTAAGCAACCAAAGTACTTTCAATAAAACCGCGCTAGTATCCGTTAAAAATTGTTTTATTTTCATGTCTAGTGAGCGCGTAAGCTTGAGAAGTGAAAAATTACTTAGGTATATTTTGGATATTTTATCTCATAGGTACTTTTTGAAGTGAAAACTTCTTTAGCGGCGTTGTACGCTTTTTTGTAATGGGGAAAAAATGCTAAACTCGCGTCAGTAAGAATCACGAAACCCTGATCGAAAATTCGTAAGACGGATGTGACGGATGGAGAGTAGACAGCCGGCGGCGGAAGTATACCCTTCTCTTTCTACGGGGCGCGGTAAAAATGGCGGCGCGTCATTTCAAGACGTAAACACTTGTGTTACCATAGCAACGCGCAAATTTTTTATTCAATGTCAAAACTCTAGATTTTCTGTCAAGCTATGGATAAGACTTTCGCACAATACTGTTCTGTATTTGTAGTAAATTCAAATGCAGAGTAAATTTGTAAGACGGCAATTCGTGCAAAATTATTCCCTTACCATTCCAAAATATCAAAAATGCATTCAAGTTTTTTCTTCTGCCGGCACTCCCGGAGTGCATGGGTGGATCTGGAAAAGTTTTGTATTATTTGAGCTGACGTGAGCACTGCTCGCGAAATTGCCTTTACAAACAACTCAAAATGTATAATAATATAATGTGTAGTTGCAATTTAATTATAAGACTAATTCTGACATTTTGCATGCCAATGTTTGGCGAAATATGTATGCTCATAATTTATTTAATCCTAACATCTGTGTTTACCATATTCTTCGGAAATAAATTAATTTCAATTTCAAAATAATGTCTATTCTATTGACTTTATTACATTAGTAGATTTCTAATTAAAAGAGTATAAATTACATCTAAGTACTATTAGGTTACTCTACCCAGTTGCCGTCATAACAACAAATATGGATAACAGAAATAAAAATAAATATTGAAGGGGGCTCCCATACAACAAACGTGATTTTTTGACGGATCCCTTCGTGCGCGAGTCCGACTCGCACTTGGCTGGTTTTTTTTATATGCCGAAGAAAATGCATTTACTAATCTTCCTCCCACAAGTGAGCAGGGGTTCGTATGTGGGGCTCGAGGTTACTCTACCTGAATAAATATTACATTTTTATTGTCTTGTTGAAGAGAGTGTAACAAATAATAAATTGCATAAGTATCGATCTCATAAATAACTGACATAACCTCTACTGGGTTTTATTCGTTTAATAATTAATTGCGTGTAAAACCAGATGGTGTACATACAGCATAATCACGACATAACGACAGGCCGAGGCACGGTTATGTTAATTGTCCTGTCGATGTCAATTTATTTGTCCTGCGGCCATCCGGCTTGCGAGTGGAGACCCGGGTTTCATGCCCGCCTGGGAATGACAAACACAGATGACGCACTACAGGGGCTGCCCATACGCATACCTAGAGATGGCAGTTTATATCAAGATTATTGTTCATTATTAAAATCGTTCGAAAAAAAAGATGTTAATCTTGGAAAAATTGACGCACTTTTTTAAGTATAAGGAAATAGTGATGTTATAAAACACTATTCAATGACAAACAACGAGATAGTGCTTGGCCTTCACCTCATCTGATATTAGTGACGATAAGGCCAAAGGTGGAAGCGCACTACACCCAGAATCCTCATCAGTGAAAAACTGGCTATCTTACCTCTAACTGCCGGAACACAACAATTTTGAAATTGTTTTAATGGCGTCAGACTTAGGTAAGATAGTGGTAGCTAGCCAGGCGAACTTGAAATAAGCCCCACCACAAACCAAACCGAGTACAAATTGTACTCCCCCTGGGAATCGAACCCGGGACCCCCGGCCTCTTACACGGGTGGGCGAACCACTAAACCACAGAAGCGGTAAAAATGACAAACACTACTTTTATGATACCACTTAGTTTGTTTATGCGAAACTTAATCCTTTTAATTTGAAATCTATAACTCTGATGGCGGATGGTTCAAAGATTATTATAATACCTAGAACGATAGTTCTCTACAAAGTGCACTGTAAAAATTTGGGAACTAAAACAGCCAAAATGGCCCCGTTTTCAGATTTTTATTCTCCATTATTACATAATCATACCGAATAAGTACAAAACAGTTTCAATTTTCCTTTATTTATTAGATTAGTTACTATATTATTGGGTTTTAATTACGATTAGGTAACGTATGAAGGATATAAATCTGAATACTAAGCCATTCTGGCTTGGTATTAGTTGCCTCACTTTGCATACAAGGACACGGTTTCTAGGTGTTATTATTCTAAGGGTCAAAGTTTAAGTCAACATTACAAGCTTCTAAAAGGATTAGTTTCACAACTCGCTTGGAAGATGCTGCCACCTCTTAGATAGATCTTCTTTTCACTTCTATGATTCAATAAGAGTAACATGGAACGTCGAAAAATGTAAAAATTCAATAAAACAATAACCTTTTATAAAATCTGTTTTTATTTTCCGTAAATCTGTTTGATTTTAATAGTAACTCACTCGTTTATCGTATATTTTCTATTTTGGTTATCTAAGTAACTATTGCTTCTATGTTTATATTTTTGACCGAGCGAGCACGAAGTGCGAGCGAAGCGTTTCTCCTTCAGCTTGGGCAGAAATTATTTCGTATGTCCGGCTGTATGTTCTCTTCTACTGGTCGCATTTCTCAACCGATTCTTGTGAAATTTTGTGAGCAGGTTTGAAAATTATATTCACAATTTTTTTGTCACTCCAGCTTTTTGAAAATTTTCACAATGGCGGAGATATGTAAAAAAAACGTAATAGAAGCGCTCATGGCGGAACTTGACAGACTGATCGTACTCGATCGAGTACGATCAGTCTATCAAGGTGATCTGTCAATCTGTCAACGTGATCACGTTTGTTAAGCAACACTCGGTCCGGTTAGGTTTCGGATGGGTGACCGTTAAAGTGGCATTACAACTGAGCGCTTCCGTGCTTCGGAGGGCACGTTAAACCGTCGGTCCCGGCTGTTGTCATCTGATAACAGTCGTTAAGCCAAGTTAGAGGCCTTACAGGCGGCTTGATACACTCTAACACCAGAGATGGCCACTAATCCTCATTCGATAAGAAGAAGAAGAATATTCATGCCGAATATCTGTCCGGTAGAATTTCCAAATAAAACCCAATTACTGCGGAATATTCGAAACCTTTTCCAAAACAATGATATTTAGTTCAAAATTTGCAAACGTCGGTAAACCGCATAATGTTTGTCAAGCAGCCGCAATTGTTTTAGTCCAAAATTCTTGCTTGGTTGTCAATGTTGTCATTATAAGTATGAAATGACAAAAAAAAAACTGCAGCGTTGTAAAATATTCCATTTACGACATAAATCGAAACTGCAGGCCTATTACATAAAAACAATCACGTTAAGCAAACGATGTTCCTTCGACTCTTGTGACACTATTAACTCACTAATAAGGTTTAATATAAAGTAATTGAACGACGAATTGCGTCCGCTTTTCGCGATTTTTTTTATGTAATAGGCCTGCTGCAGCGTTGTAGAATATGCCTTTTACGATCTATTTCATAAAATACATTAATAAAACTGACACCAACAGCGAACACGATAAAATAAATGCCGCCGATAAATACCCTTTATGGAAATCGAAATGGCAATGCTTTCTGTAGTGTACTCCCTGTAACAGGCGTCACTGGCTCGGCAACTCCCGGTCTGCCCTCGCCTATGGCTCTCGCTCAAGTGACGTGCGCCCCACCACCGTGAGCACGAGACAGTGTGTGTCATCTGTCATTGACATTGACAGTATGCTGTGCATACACTACATCCCTTCCTTATTAAAACTTCAATAATCATTTCAAGATACAAATCACGATTATATTATTAAAATGTCCATCATCGCACTTCTCGAATCTCAACACCATTCGTCCTGATGAATGGAGTATACAGTCACCCAAACAATTTATTGCTATGCATTGGTGTTCATTCGACCTTGTCGACATCCTCTACCCATGCTTCGTACTAGCGCCAATTTCCACTACTAGTGTAGTACCTCATCACCATTATTTTTCTTCCTTTCCTTCTTGTTTGAGTTACTACTACTTCCCCTTCTCTTTTGACACAATTTTTTGCGTTTGCCACCACTTATATATCCGCTTGGATTTTTTTTAGCAGCTCAAGTTTAAAAAGTAATTTTGCTATCTTTTCGTGCATCTTTACATTTTATTATTATTATGGAATGATTATCTTTTCCAATCAAAGGTGAAACCTTGTACCAAATTTTCAATTTAATGGATGCTATATAGCTTTATATCAAAACTACCAAATTTTCTCGATTTAATAAAGGTAATTGGCAAACAAACATTTCCAACTTAATGGAACTTTGTACCAAAACTAACAAATTTTCCAATTTTATGGAAGTAATTGGCAACTAAACATTCCAATTTAATAGAGGGTACCTTTGTACCAAAACTACAAATTTTTCCAATTTTATAATGTACTGCAATCACTCAAGAAATAGTCGAATAGTAGGAGCACAATATTCTCTTCCTTATATTTTGTTTATTTAGTTAAGAAATAGTACAACTATGACATACTATGATACATCTAAAACATAACCTCAACACAACTTTGGTATAATGCCAACCTTTTTGCAAAGTTTAGTTAGCTATTTAACCAGTAGTTCGAATGCCTTTTCCTTATGTTACAAAATATTATTATTATAGTTTAATAAGACTTATAGAAGTATCCATCAAGGATCATTAAATCTTTGGACAAAATCGCAATATTAAAACGTTAAGGCAAAACCTCTGAGGGTCGACATAGATAAAATAATGTGGACATCATTGTATTAGTTAGATCATACTTAAGAGTTTTTTAATCCTATCTAGTAATCTACTTGTTATGGCTGTTCATGCACTAGAAACTTTGAGCAGTTATTCTGTTTGTACAAACATTGAAATTTACGAAATAGCCGTATTTACTATTCAATATCTTTTTCCTATTCACAAATGTTTATTAATAATGGATATAAGCTTAAAATATTTGTGCGATCTAAAACCAAAACACTAGTTTCACTCAGCGCCATCCAGCCCCAAACCAATATAAGCCCGTAATATGGGTGCTAGACAACTGATATACTACTTAAATACTTTTTATACATAGTAACACCCAGACCCGGCACAGAAATTAAAATTCATTATTTCAATTTCTGCCCGACCCGGAATCGAACCCGGGACCTCTTGCATAGTAGGTGGCATATGTTGACCACTGCCCCACTCAGGTCGTCAACTATGTAGGTACGATTTACAATTCAAAGAAGACTCATACTGCCTTTTGTCACAATGACGCATGGTTCACAATTTCATGTAGGCCCATACTGCCAGACACAGACACACATTAACTAACGTATGGTTCACAATTTCATGTAGGCCCATACTGCCAGAAACACATATTCACGTATGGTTTACAATTTCATGAAGGCCCATACGGCCTGACACAAACATTTACGTATGGTTTACAATTTCATGAAGGCCCATACGGCTGACACACATTTACGTATGGTTTACAATTTCATGAAGGCCCATACGGCCTGACACACTCATTTACGTATGGTTTACAATTTCATGAAGGCCCATACGGCCTGACACACATTTACGTATGGTTTACAATTTCATGAAGGCCCATACGGCCTGACACACACTTACGTATGGTTTACAATTTCATGAAGGCCCATACTGCCCGTCACACACTTACGTATGGTTTACAATTTCATGAAGGCCCATACTGCCTGTCACACACTTACGTATGGTTTACAATTTCATGAAGGCCCATACTGCCTGTCACACACTTACGTATGGTTTACAATTTCATGAAGGCCCATACTGCCTGTCACACACTTACGTATGGTTTACAATTTCATGAAGGCCCATACTGCCTGTCAACCTTACACGCACGGTTTACAATTTCATGAAGGCCCGTACTGCCTGTCAACCTTACACGCACGGTTTACAATTTCATGAAGGCCCGTACTGCCTGAATCAGAAATTGTTTCCAATTTCTTTTATCATAAAGATTATAATGATTGTATAATTTTAATATTGTTAGTTTTCATTTATGTACTTGAAGCAATAAATAATTAGTTATTATTTAGCATAATATTTATTTTTCCGTTCCGTTACCAATAAACACTGTGGTATAATATATTTAATATTTTAATTACTTATCAATAAATACTGACCAGATAATGTTTCTAGTTTTATTACGTTTAACTAGGATAGAAGAGAATTATTGACCACCAAAATGATAAATTTCACACTGTTTTCATCACATTTACCCAATCATAAGGTAATTATGAATAATTGCTAATTATTACCAATACTAACCATTTCAATGATACTGACCAAAATCTAATAACATCAAGCATATTTTGTTGGTTTTGTTCGATTTTATCACAGATAATATAATAATATAATAATAATAACTAGTACAGATTATACCTCATCATATGAATATAAGATTCTGGATCTCATCCCATTGACCTGATTTTGTTTTTATTATTAATAGAGCTCAATGCCTCATCCCAAACAAAGAAATGGCCCGTCGTAAGGCGATTAGCGGGGCTACTCAAAATGTTTTTCTTGTAAAGCGCTAGATGGCGCCGCTATCGTCGCAGCACGCCTAGCACAGATAGCACAACTTTACCAAACTTTCAAACGTCAAAATCTTCGAAACGCAAAAGCAAAACAATCTTATTAGTTCAAATTATTGCCGATAGGTGTTACTCAATTTTTTATTGAAATTTGTTAAAAACCCTTAATCTACTATTTCACTCCAATTTAGCATTTGGTAATTTTATTAAGGAAACAATTTAAAAGTTTCCTGCTTTTTTTTCTGCACCTATTTGAATATTACAAAACATCAAAACAAATCTAAGCAGGTACCACTATATAGTGAGGTAAATTTAAATAATGTTGGAAAGCCACATCTGATGTTCCTAGTGGACCCCATGATTTTATGAATCTTTATCTCTTATTTAATGATAACTATGACGCAGAACTACCTTGGTCCTTAATTAAGTTGGGTATTTCCATAGGTGTCCTTCAAACACCTTACTCTGCTTTGTAGCAAAAGAGTATAATTGTATTACAATTTAATAATAATTTGCCTTTACAGCGGCACCAGAGCAGAGATTCCTAAAACACACCCAACTATGTAAATCCCCTTTAAGTAAAATCACAATTGCCCTTCCCCAAGCATTAAGTAAGACATAATGTCTTTACGGCAAAATATTTGATTAATCAATTTATTGATCTTGATCTGTAATATGTAATATCATTTAAGGTCGATCAATTTAATGATCAGAACATTACCTGCTTAAATCTGTCAACCCCATGATCTTGTGGTGTTCTTAATGTGAAACATAATGTTCTAATATAAATAAAATCTGACTTTGTTACTAATTTTACTATTTTGACTCAATAACTTCTATAAAGATCTGATCAGACAAATTGTTCTTAACAGGCAGCTACTTAAACCAGTTATTTAATGATTAAAGCTTTGTTTGCTTAATGAATTCATTTAAAACATAAACCTTGTTTGCACAAACAAAACATTTAATAATCAGAACTCTGCATATCAATCAATTTAATGATTAGATCCATGTCTGTAGCATTTTATTTTGCACCTACTGTTGTACCTATGTTACAAACTACCTAACCTAATAGTTAGATGTAAATGAACCAAGATCACAAACAAGTGAAAAGAGCAAAGTAAACTTCCTTAATTAAAGAATGTATCCTTGTACCACCCAATGAATATTATTATTATCTTGTTTGTATTGTTCAAAACTGTATAATTTGTTTGAAAATTTACATTAGAACTCATATTATTTCACCATATAATTTGTTGTAAATTATAGTACTTATTCACAATGTGTGGATATAGATTATTGTGTATAATGTCGACACAGATACGACACAAAGTTACAGAAAGTTAGTTTTTCGTAACCCTGTTACTGAACTGTTTTATAACCTTTAATTTAAACTCCACTCAGTCGCAATGTATCGTATCGGTTATGTTACGAAACTGCTACGACTTTTTACAAATGGGCGGTTACTTAGGAATAACGTTTTCTTCTCAACTCAACACAATACTTATTTTTTTTTTTAGAATAATTTATTCCTGACCTTTTATCTCGTCGCCATTTGTAGTGTACTCCCTGTAACAGGCGTCACTGGCTCGGCAACTCCCGGTCTGCGCAGGCAACACGTCTGCCCTCGCCTATGGCTCTCGCTCAAGTGACGTGCGCCCCACCACCGTGAGCACGAGACAGTGTGTGTCATCTGTCATTGACATTGACAGTATGCTGTGCATACACTACACTTTCTCACTTCCATTCGTTCGACAATGTTATAAACTGTTTGTCTGTAATAAGTGGATTTCTTATTCCGATTGAGAGCTTAAAGCTTCGTCCAGACTTGTATCATTTTGTCGTATCAGATCACCGTATCTTTAACATACATCGCTAGTTTGGTTTGGCGTGCGTTGAAGTAATAATAATAATAATAATAGCTTTATTGCACATGAAACACAAAAACAGAAAGAAACAGAAAAAAGTCAAAAGAAAACATACAAAAGGCGGCCTTATTGCTAAATAGCAATCTCTTCCAGGCAACCTTGGGTGAGAGAAAATAAATAAGTAGAAGTAGGGGAATGGGTGCAAATTTGAGGAGAGGTAATGGATATAGATAGAAAGAGAATAAAATATAGGTATTATAAGTTACGATCACAAGAAAGGAAATGATTTCTAACTTGATCGCCAAAGGATTTTAGAGACTGAGCCTTTCTGATACCTTCGGGAAGTGCGTTCCATAGGCGGACGGCGTGAACGGAGAAGGAGTAGGAAACGAAGTCAGTAGAGTGTTTAGGCATGGCAAGGGTAAGGTTTGAAGAAGAACGCAGTGTGCAGTGAGAAGATGTAGTAGGAAACGAGAAACATTTTTTAAGATAATGTGGCGAAGTAGGGAGAAAAAGAATAGAATAGAGGAGCGTAAGAGTGTGTAAGTCCCTGCGCCGGCGAATGGGGAGCCAGTTGAGTTTAGTACGGAAGTGAGACACGTGGTCAAATTTACGGAGATTAAAAATGAATCTGATACAAACATTCTGCAGACGCTCTAATTTGTCAAGCAGCTCCTCCGACAGGTTAGTGTAACAGACATCAGCGTAGTCAATAATCGAGAGCAAGAGAGTTTGTGCCAGGGTAATCTTGGTACTGGTTGGTGAGAAGTTACGCAGCCGGTTGAGTGAGCCATAAGCAGCGAACACCTTTTTCCTCAACCCTTCGACGTGGGGTCTCCATGATAGTTGTTGGTCAAAGGTGACACCAAGGTTCTTGACGGTATTCGAGAACGGGATAACTGTGCCGTCAAATGTCACTGCTGGAAGCTTGTCAAACTCAATCCTTGAAATAAAATAAGGACTGCCAATGATAATACATTGTGTCTTTGCCGGGTTGACATTGAGACCAAAAGACTTACTCCAGCAATCGATTTGTGCGAGATCTGAGTTAGTAGTTATGATTGCACGTGAGAGTTCAGCTAATGGTGCCTGGGTGTATATCTGCAGATCATCGGCATAGAGATGGTAGGAACTAGAAATGTATTTAGTGATTGAATTAATAAAGATAGAGAAAAGAAGTGGAGATAAGACGCCACCCTGAGGAACTCCGGCATTAATATCGCACCAACCGTAGAAGGATTCTCCAACGCGGATGCGCTGCCGTCGCCCTAGCAGGTAACTTTGAAACCAACCAATTACAGCTGGAGATATGTTCAGAGAACGTAAAACGGCAAGAAGGATATCAAAGTCAACGGTGTTAAATGCGTTACTAAAGTCAAGCAATGTCAACACCGTAAGCTGACGATTTTCCATCCCCGAGCGTATGTCATCTGTAATCTTCACAAGTGCTGTAGATGTGCTGTGGCCTCTCCGAAAGCCGGACTGGAAAGTATTAAGGAGATGGTTTTGGTTTAGATGGTCTGTCAGTTGACGATGAACAAGTTTTTCAATAACTTTGGAGAGGAAGGGAAGAATTGAAATAGGGCGAAAATCAGAAAACTGAGTCGGCTTTGGTTTTTTAGGAAGTGGAATGACATTAGCGTCCTTCCAAGATGTAGGAAAGGTACCAGTGGAAATTGATGTGTTCAGGATGTGGGTAATTATAGGAGTGAGTACATCAAGGATAGGAAGGAACATTTTACGGGAAATAGAATCAGCACCTACAGCAGTGGAGCTAATCGACATGATAGTTCTCCTCACATCACAATCTGTAAATTGATTAAGAAAAAAAGGTGAGTCATGAATTGGCAAATTTGAAAGATTTTGTAAAGTTCTAGTTTTAAAGTTGCCATCAATAGGCAAGGACGTTGTGAAATGCCTGTTAAGTTGGTTGAAGTCGACACTATTATTACCTGGGAGATTATTGTAAGATTTGCCAATCCCAAGAGTTTTCAAGAATTTCCAGACTTTAGCTGGGTCTTCATTTTCAATGGAGTGATGAATGTGGCGTCTAATAGCGTCCCTAACCGCAGTGTTGCACCGGTTTCTAGCACGGTTCATACGTCTTTGGTTTCGATTCGAAGGATTGCGTTTGTATCTTGCTTTGGCCGTAATCTTTTTAACCATTAATGCTCGAATATCGTCAGTAAGCCAAGGTGCAGGAAGGTGTTTTATTTTAACTGGCCTAAGGGGAGCATGTTTGTCATAGAGAGCAATGAGTAGTTTATTAAAAATTTCAACCTGTTCATCAACAGAATTTGTAGAAAAAATAGCCGACCAGTCCATGTTTGCAGCATCCTCAAGTAGCTGGTCCTTATCGATACGATTAAAGCTACGCTGAAGCTGTACAGTAGGTTTTAACTTAGGGGCTCGGATCCGGTAAGACAAATACACCAGATCATGATAAGAAAATGCATCTGCAGAAAGTTGACCGTGTTTAACAGCTAAGGTGGGGGAAGAGACGATCATGAGGTCAAGAAGGGAGGGACAACAGTTGGGAAAGTGATGAGTTTCCTTTGAGGCTAGAATATGTAAATTGGAAGAATTTATAACGGAAAGTAATTTTTTGGAACGGAAATCATCTTTTATAAGACATGTATTGAAGTCACCCATGATTATGGTATGAGGATATGAGGGAACGAAATTTTCAAGAAGCCTTTCGAAGGACTCAAAATAGTCAACTCTTAGAGATGGGCTGTAAAAAACACCTAGGAAAAGTTTAGAGTGGGACAGAGATACTTCAAGTAGAAGATGCTCGGCGCTATTGGGCGGTGGTGGTTGTGGGGAGCGACTGAGAATAGAAAAGGAGATATGAGAGCGAAGATACACAGCCACCCCTCCATGTGAGGAACTTACACGATCATTACGTATCAATTGGAAGCCAGGTAAGGAATAAGAGGCAGAAGAAAGACAAGGATTAAGGAAAGTCTCGGAAACTAGGATAGCGTGGACATTATCGCAATCAAAAGACGCTAACATGTCAGGAAAGTGGGCAGGGATACTTTGTGCATTTATATGCACAACGTTAAAGTTTTTTGGAACATCCTGGAAGGTATCATCAAGCAACTCGTTTAGAGGGCGATCTATGCTCTGAAAGCTCGAGTTAGAAGTCGTAGAGGAAGAACAGGATAGAAAAAGGTCATGGCTATCATTTAAAGATAAATCCATATACTAAAAATAAACACTTGATACTAAATATTTCTTAAATATAAAAAAAATAAATAAAAATAAATACATACATACAGTACCCACAGGTTGACTGAAAGAAACCGAAAGCAGAAAGAGAACACATAACAAATTAAAAGTCAACAAAAATATCAAACACAGACTAGCACACACATAAAACACAACGTAAGTATATTAAAATATCACTGACAGACAGCACATTCAATACAAAGTGTTACAAGGCTGAATCGATATATCGTTCACCTCACAATACTAATAGTAGGAGATAACTGTGGCTGTAAGAATATCGATCCCCTTGCAAGACTAAAAATGGCCGAAATCGTAAAACAACAAACAGATTTGTCTGTGGTGTCTGTCAATGTCAGTCAAGTGAAGGAAAAAAAGCAAAGCGAGCAGAAAAATAAAAACAATTATGCTTAGACCACAGAGCAAGCCATTAACCAAGAAGAAGAAGAAGAAGAAGAAGAAAAACAATTATAGTAACATAACAAAGTGAATACGACAAACTAAATACAATACAAATAGGTACTAAAGAATTTTAAGATGGAAGGAGCTGACAAATGTAAAGTAAGTATTGAAATGAAACATTAGAGATAGATACAGTTTACACACATACGACATACCTACAAAAAAACGTACAACATTTTTACTTTCTCTTTGCAGAGACAGCCCTCTTGCTCCTTGGGATAGGGGCGGATGACGGAGGGTCACTCTGCGTGGACGTTTGCGAGGCTTCTGACGCTGGGGTGGCATCTTGGGATGACAGCCTGTTTACGTCGCTCATCGAGATAATACGATGCCGCTTGCCATCGCCACCAACTGCAATGATGCGGCCAGCGCTTGTCCAGCATTTCGTCACGCCGAACCGCTCCCGTGCCGCAAGGAAGATCGCGTGCCGGTGTTTCGTCAGAAACTCTGACATTGTAAAGCCGGTCCCCTTCAAACTGGACTTCGCTAACCACAAGTTGTCCCGCTGTGACTCCGACCGAAACTTGATCAGTAACGGTCTGGGTTTATCTGGCCGTGCCTTACCTAGACGACTAGCCCGGATGATGTCAGCATCGCACACCCTAACAGCGGCCAGATGTTGAGCGGTCAACTTGAGTAAGGTTTCAGTCGGCTTCTCGTCCTTCACCTCGGGAACCCCATGGAGCAGCAGCATAGCCCGTCGACTCCTCATTTCGACGTTGTCGCACTCGGAGACTAGCACAGATACCTGCTGTTCCAGATTTTTAAAGGTTGCCATGACGAAATCACGGAAGGCCACGAACTCCGTTGACAAAGATGACAATGATGGTTGCTGTGGATGTGGAGTCCTTGAATTCTTCAGCTCATTCTCAAAAGATGTCATCCGCTGCGTGAAGGATTGTGTCAGTGCCTCAATAGTGCCCTTTAAACCCTCCATCTCGAACAGTGATGTGTAGTGCAGTGCTTGTAGAATGATTAAGTGTAAGTTATGGAGAGGATAAAACCAACCGCAGGTACTATCTGATGTCAGTACATCATTTACACTGTTTAAATTTTATAATTTCAATTTATTTCCAATTTTAAAATCAAAAAAATACAGAGCAAATTTGAAAAACGACTTAACTTTTTCGACCTACCCCCAAAAAAAAAAAAAAAAAAAAGTAATATCAACGCACGCCCAACCCAACTAGGCTAGTCTGAACAAAGCTTAACATGGCTTTTGGATTTATCTCGCTAACCCATTCCAAACATTGACAGATAAAACAATAATGAAAACATTACAAGTACAAAAGTCTGCATGATTCGCACACCGAGAGTTCCGCACCCTGATTATCTAAAAATAAACTATTTAGCAACCGGTTTCATTCCACATACATTGCTACTTTTCTTTGGTATGTTTTTTTAAATCCAAAAAGAAGTAGCAATGGATCACTATCATCTATGAACTGCAACCGGTCGCTAGGTGGTTTCTAATTAGATATAATCAGCCCGCCGTACTATATTTTTTTTGTGTACCTATTGCTATAGCCATAAAATTACGATGTTCGGCACCCTGATTATCTAAGTAGAAACTATTTAGCGACCGGTTTCATTTGACACACATTGCTACTTTTCTTTGGTATGTTTTTTTCACCCCCAAAAGATGCATCAATGTATCACATTCATCTGTCAAATGAGACCGGTCGCTAGGTGGTTTCTAATTAGATAATCAGCCCGCCGAAGTATTATTTTACTTACTTAGGTGATTTAGTAGCTACGATATAAAGATATTAGAGCTTGTTTAACTTGTGCTACGTGTTATACGTGAAATACCCCATATGATATTATTCTGTGTTCAAATATTGTAATATAAATTGCTTTATCTTTGCCCAAATAATATTATCTTTCTATGTTTAAGGAGTCGTTAACCTTAGTAACATTTGATATTATCAACAAAATAAATAAAAAAAATGAGAAAATTGTTGTTGAAGCCTTTAAAAAAACCTACTCCGATTTCCTTGAGGTACCAACGGATTCCTGAAAATATATTTTTGTCTTGTACACCTGTCTATAGACAGGCGTATTCGCAAACAATATCGGATTTACACTCAAACTCCATATTTGGCAGAAAACCTACATTGTTGCAGTTCTCCGCTCGCTGCAGTCGTAGGTTCTAGAGAAGTGATGTCATTATGGTTCCTTCAATTACCTCTCAAATTATAGTTGTTAAGTGAGATGTTTACGATGATAATACACTGCCACCTGTCATGTTGCCTGTAGCAAGAAGTCGTATAAGTATGGTACCTATTATAATATACTTAAGTATAACATAAGCGTCATTTAATCAGTCGCCTAGTGGTTTATTAAGATGATATTTTACGTACATCGGCTTTGGATTGTTAGCGTAACCGCTCACGAGCGACTTTTGTAGCTGCGATAATCGCGGCGTTAATCGCGGCGATAATCGCCCGCAAAATGATACGACAAAGGTTTTGTATTGTACGTATTTCAGGCACTGCGCAGGAGTTAATTAAAAGAATACTTATGAAACACTTGGAGTTTTATTTATCAAAAAGGTTATTACAAAATCCAGCGAGCACTGACTTGACACGTCTTTCAGACCTGTAGATACTTAATTAATTTTCTAGACGTCTGTAGCTGCATGCAGATACAACTGCCATTTTTAGGTTATGTTAAACGTTATGATAGTGACTCATGTAATTTAAAATGGTCTGTACTTGTGCGTTTCGTTACACACAACGCTATATAATACAGGTTTTACTTAGCCAGCGACAAAAAAGCGCCGCGATTATCACCGCGATCAACGCCGCGTTTATCGCAGCTACAAAAAGTAGCTCGTGGGTGTTTACGTATAGAACTTCGTATGTTCTATTCTCAGCGATAATAAATCGCTCAGCGATTAATCGCCCGTCAGCGGGGACGCTTATACTTTTTCTGTATAATTAACAAAAACCAAAAACACAAATAAATTTATGTTATCATTGAAATGTTATTTCAAAACAATTTAATTAGGTATTTTAGTTAAAATCTAACCACAAATTTAACAAACCAAACCACATATTAAACTGATATTTATTTATATTATCTTAATTTCAGTGTACACATTAGGACATGTTTTGATAACCTCCAGACGAGAACATTAGAGGTTATATCCACCAACAGGACAAATAGTTGAATAGTCGCATAATTCTATAACAGGTTGTGGAACAACTCCGTACAAAAGGCTCTAACGATGATTGCCGATACTTCGGCTCATTTGTGGTTTGACAGCAAGTAACGACCTCAAATCTTGTCATTATTAAGTTTATTGAGCACTTCAAAAGATTTAATAGCGGGATGCCTACTATCGCACTTAGCCGATTTTTTTTGCCTTTGGAAAAGGTAAAAAGATATAGAAAAAATACACTTTATACAGCTAATATAGAATCCAAGTTTTTGTACAATAATTTTGTCAGAATTAACGTAGGTACTACTTACTCACTGAGAAAGAATATTTACTAGTAGGTATTCGCTGTTTTGGCACCTTTTTTGGTTACTCATCTGCGAAAATGGTGATCGAGTCACAAAAATCGGATTTCCCACAGAACAGACAAAATTTTAGAGTTTCCCCTTGAATTAGACAACATCAAATCGCAATCAAAATCAGAAGCAACAATGGGAACACATTTACAACTACCCAAAAACAAAAAAAGGGTTCGTTTTTTGGCATTAAGTGTATTATGAGGGAGTCACTCGGGTACAATGTAATGTGGAGTGCTTCGACCGGCACCGACCCCGCGACCCGGCCTCCGATCGTTCGCCTCAGGAAACAATCGACAGTATGGCGGCGCTCTAACGACTCCACCACTCGAAATGCTTTTAAAAAGGTCGTTACTCTATGTAATTTGTTTATGACTTTTATTCATTGAGAATCATTAAATAAACCTCAATAGGAGCTCGATGGCTCAGTGGTTAAGCGCCTGGCCCAGTAATTGCGAAAGTAAGCAACATTCGCAAGGGTCGGTCATGAGATGGGTGACCAATAATATCGAGCTCCTCCGTGCTTCGGAAGTCACGTTAAGCCGTTAGTCCCGGCTGCATTTGCAGCCTTAAACACTCACCAACCCGCATTGGGCCCGCTTGGTGGTTTATGTCCCATCCTCCATATCCACGCATAAGGAAGACCTGTGTCCCAGCAGTGGGGACATTAAAAATTAGTTAATTATTATTATTTAAACATGCTGAGTACTTGCATTTTGATAACAAAATGCAAGTACTCAGTACAAGTGAATAGTCACTAAAACTTTTTTCAATAATGCAGGTTTGGTAAATAATAATTTTGAATAGTTCGCAACCTGTTTTAAAATCTCAAGGTTCACCTTGGACATTATTCGTATTGATAAATCGTGAATCGTTATTCAATTGGGTACCCTACAAAAAGTAGAGCTTATACTATTGTACTTTTCAATATCTGAGAATCATTGTAGCTCGATATTATTAAAGCATTCAGTTGGAATTCTCATTCACATCGAATACAATGACTGCTGTAGTATTACATGGAGGGAGAATAAATCTAGTAGTGAATCGTAGTTGGATAAAAAATGGCGTCGTTATGTGACAGATAGTTGAATGACATGAGATATATCGCATCGGGATTCGCCACGGACTCGGAGGATATAGTGTTTACTCGAGTAATTAAATGAAAATAGTACCTACAGCTATATTATTGCTACAACGGTACCACATATACCTACCTGCACTGGAGACATTATACACGGTTAAAAAAGTAGGGTGTATTTCTTCCCTTTACTAATCAAGTACCTATGTGCAGATAAAAGTTTTAATATTAACATAATTAGTCAAGATATAGAGGTTTGTTTGTGTCCCAAAATTTTACTGAAATCTGGATTTAGAGATCATTCATAGACTTACACGCGCGTAAAGAAAAAAAATACTTTCTTGTTTACGTAAACCATGAAAAGAGCAAAAAGTTTTCCTACATTAACTCGCCTGGGATGATTGTATCTCAACCTCAACTCAAGTCACCCGACTACTTATGTCGTCATAAAAATGTCTGTCTTTTTTATTTGCAAAAGATACTATTTATATTGTGCTCAAATCAATATAAGCTTGTTCAAAATCAAAAGTGTTAAAAGTGAAAAAAAATTAAAGTTACTGTTTAAAAAACACTTTAAAAAAATTGTTTTGAAACGTGACTGTCTCAGCTGGAGGCGTCAGGTGAAGCCCGTGAAATTGAGAAACATACTTTGAAAGTCTCTCTGAAACTCCGTTATTCATAAAATAAAGTCAATAAAAACACTTTCTGTGAAGCTTTTTACAAATACGAAAGTAATATGAATTCAAAAAGGCATGTTTCCTATTTTATCAGCGAACTAAAGCTATGGAATAAGCATTCCGCTCAAAAAAATGGCACCGCACGAAAAGTACAACTAAGTGGAAAGAGCTAAAGATGCTGGCATTTAATTATGCAGCACAAAGCGTCTGAACACTAGTTGCTTATTAGCGACCATAATTTTGTATACTTATAGATCTTTTCTGTACTTAAACGAAAAAATGAGATACGTTATTTCTGCATCTTTTTATTGCCTTCTTTGCATCTTTTACACCAATGGGGTGAACAACGCAAAGCTAATTGTAGATGTCGCTGCGTACGCTTGTTCCTAAGACAGTAGACGTTCAGAACAAAATGTATGGGAAAATAGGTTTAAATTTTGTGGTATTATTTTACCGAAAAAGACCCATTGACCCAAAATGGATATAAAAGCCTATTCTACAATGCAAATGCCGGAATGGAAAGCCCAATTAAGACGTTTTTCTTCTTACAGAATTTATCAATTTTTTCTATATCCAGATTTTTCGGAAATTTGTAAGTGCCAACATTTTTAAAGCCTATTACGAAGAATTTAATAAAGCACAAAAAACCATTCTTTTAACTAAAAGTCCTTTGTTTTCATAGCTCTCGTGGAACAAGCGTACGCAGCGCCATTTTGACAGTTGCCTTCCACATTGACTATAAAGGACGTAATTTCTAATATACTCTCCCTTTCTATCTTTTCTCTACAATATAAACTGAATTTTATTGAAAAGAACACTAACGACAGTCACCGGGTGCGTGGCTGGCCTGACTAAAGCTGAGCGGATTGTACTTTTTCGGCTTCGTGGTGCAATTTTTTAAGCAATATTTGTTTGCAATTACACTTCCATAGATTTTAGTTCGCTATCTTTTATTATGTTTCATTAAAATGCAAAACTAATACTTTAACTTTAACAAGTTTTTTGACAATAACATAGGTACTATTGTGCGAGATCGTAGTCGCCACAGAGAATGACAAAAAAGTTTAAAAAAAAGTTTTTGACAAACTCTATTTGTAAATTATATTTTGACTTACTTCTCGTTCCTGAAATTAATACTAAGCTCTTTCAATATCTTTCACCGTTATTTCTTACCATATGGTGCCTGATTCCACTGTCAAGTTATTGTGTACAGTGTACACAAAAAGAGTAGTTCCGTAGTTACCTTATACCAGACCATTATTTACTACCACTATCATTTTTCGTCTACAAAAATAACATTGTTTTTCACACTGTTTGTATGAATGACAAACTTATATTTGCGGTTTTGGAAAATGTACTATGTCTCGAAAACTGATTACTATATCTCGTTCAAACAAATTTTCGTTGAAAGTGTTTATTTAGATCTATAGCATATACATTTATATGTTTTTTTTTCACTCTTTTATTTTAAAAGTTAAAGAGGAGGACACACATTTTACCACTTGGCAGTGTATAGTATATCTTTCAAACGGTTGGGTTTAAGAAAAAATTGTCTTAAGAACCTCAATATCATTTTTGAAGACCTATCTCACCCCGCACGTAAGTATTGGTTTGAAGAAAAATTTTTTTTTACTTTTAGTTCCATGTATGGGGAGCCCCCCTATATATTTATTTTATTTTGTGTAAAAATCGTAAAGCGGTTTACAGAATACATCTACCTACCAAGTTTCAACTGTGTAGTCCTAATACTTTCGGAATAAAGTGTCTGTGACATACGGACGGACGGACAGATAGACATGACGAATCTATAAGGGTTCCGTTTTTTGCCATTTAGGCTACGGAACCCTAAAAAGAGTAAATCTCTGACGCGAACCGGTCGCCACGTCGGCGTAAATTGACGTTATTGTCTGCTGATGTTTATCCGGGTCCGGACCCGATAGTACAGACAGGGGCAGACTAGTGTACCGTATCGATTTTTATCCCATCATACTCCCGGGATTTGCTGAGATCAAATTGACCCTTTTCATTTCCGGGATCCACTTATTTTTATTTATACGCTCGCATAGTGCGATTGTGCCCAACTCACCCATTGTTATTTTTCAATACTAAATATACTTTTTTGAACCAACAAAGCTGATCCTCTTTTATTTTGCGAGTCACGTTGTATATTTTAATTCAGTTTTACATAATGCGACCCGAAATACCGATCGCTGACATTAAAATTCCATGGCAACGTCACGTTAATTCGTTCAACTTTAATTACTTCGAATCCGACCAACTTGTTCACTTTCATGAGTCGAATTTAAAAGTTGACATTTTCGTAATACCTACTTACTAAGTACCGATGTGACAAGTCGTAAAAATATTTAAATTATCAGCAAAGAATGTTGCAATATTGCAACATTTTTATTCTTAGGCTTATTTCGGCAAGATTTGAACATATTGGAAATACTTTGATTCATCATCAGCCTATCATCGTCTACTGCTGAATTTAGGCCTCTCCAAGTGCACGCCACCGAGCACGTTCCGCGGCTACTCTCATCCAGCTTCTACCAGCCACCTTGCGGAGATCGTTGCTCTACCTTGTCTGAAGGCGTCCCACACTGCGTTTGCCGATAGGTACGCGGTCTCCACTCAAGAACTCGTCTGCCCCAGCGGTCATCGGTTTCACTTCAGCTTGCTAATCCGGTGGACTTTGATTGAATACTTACAATTTAAAATTTTCTTTACTTGTGCACTCTCGGCACAATCAATTTGGATGTACCTAGTTGGAATAAATGTGTGCTAGTTTTCCACAGATGCTAAATAGGTGGGATTTTTCAGTGCCGCTTGATTTAAAATATTGCTATGAGGTTACTAAATAAATAGTTTCTTTCTAATTTCTTCCTTATTTCTAGTTTCCTTGATGAATTGAGGTCGGTTGGCCCGGTTGGCCAACAAAAAGAAAATTAAATGTTAATGGCTGACACAAAAAAAATATCGGGTTGCACTCCGGGAGTGCCGGCAGAAGTGAAAATTTGAATATTAATGTTGTGCGTTTTTGATATTTTGAAATTAGCGGCAAAGGATTAAAATTATTTCTTTCCTATTACTATATAGTCACACAATTCAATCAGTTTGTAATTAGAGAAAAATTCTAAAGATTTGGCGCCAGTGGCCTTTTTAATTTCTACATGCACGCATTCTACGATTTAAACTTATAGTCACAGAGTATAAATAAGTCTATGATTTCACCGAAATGATCGCTGCTATTAGTTCCATTTTCAAAATTAGCGCGTTGCTGGTGACACGAGTGTTTACGTCTTAAAATGACGCGCCGCTATTTTCACCGCGCCCCGTAGAAAGAGAGGGGGATACTTCTGCCGCCAGCTGTCTACTCTCCATCTGTCACATCCGTCTTACGCATTTTCGATCAGAGTCACGTGATTCTTACTGACGCGAGTTTAGCATTTTTTCCCCATTACAAAAAAGCGTACAATGCCGCTAAAGAAGATTTCACTTAAAAAAAAAACTATATATTATGATAAAAATAAAATAAGTACCTAAATTCCAGGCATTTCTTCAAAAAGGTAAAACTTCATACATATCACAGATTACTTTTAAAATAGGTCTATTTTAAAGGTGTTTAAAAAATATACCTACTAACCGAAACCGAAAGTAAAGAAAATATTTTCAAAAATTAAACTTTAGTTTTATCTCACAAAGTAATCAGGGACAAGGCGTTACTTTGATTTAAATCATCAAAGACAGGAGCTAACGGGGCGAAGCATGCGCTCATAATTAGCTATAAGTAATACTCCCTTGCGCTCTTCGTAAAAAATTATGACTTTTACTTTTGAACTTTATTTAACGAGTAATAAGTTTTCCGGCAGGACAAGAGTTTATCGGCGGCGGGCGTAATTAAGCCCGTTTTTATCGAGATAACTGGCCCAAACTACGGACGAAAGATACGAGTACGGTCCGTTCGCTTAGATCAGGGGTCTCCAAACTACGGCCCGCGGGCCAGATCCAGCCCGCGAGCACCAACAATCCGGCCCGCGAAAGCAGGCCGGATCGTACCAACAATACTGTAATTGTTATACGTATACGCATGTATGTTGGTATGGAGCTAGCTAGATCCTGGCCCTTGGAACTTGGTGGAGGAGTAAGTCTGGCCCTTTTGCTAAAAAGTTTGGAGACCCATGGCTTAGATAGTGTCGGTACACCCGCAAGCACTTGTGTTCAGAGACAGGAATACCGGTAACAAACACAATCTTTCACTACGGCACTTCTATGTAAACTGCCAAAATCCAAATTGACTTGCGGGTGTACGCCGCACGCGGTATCTTTTGTTTATGCGGCGGCATCCTTTGACAAGAAGCGGCACGTGCAAAGGCGGCGAGATAAAAGGGCGACACTATCTGAGCGAACGGACTTTACTTACAAATAAGTACCAAGAATCGGTAGAGTTTTTGTAGCCATATTTTAAAATAAGTAACAAATGAAGATTAACTAATTTATTATGACTAAGGACAGATTAACCTCCGTAATCGCTGGGCCAGGCGCTTAACCACGAGCCACCGAGCTCATCTTTTTATCCACCCATAAGGAAACCCTGTGCCCCAGCAGTGTGGACATTAAAAATGGCTGATGGACAAGGACAGATTATCGTACCTATATAAATCTATAATAAAAACACTTCGATAGCTGGTAGCTGGTTCATATATTATTGTTTAATCCTTGGAAATAGGAAATTATCCAGTACAAATATTTTGCACAACAGTTTTCAATGACAACCATATACGATAGTCAATTGTTTATATTTTCTTTTTACATACTTAGTTTCGAATGTATGGAACACAAAAGAACTTTTAATGCACTGCGGTTTGTATTCAACCTCTGATTATGGCTTATATACAGTACCTACCTTAGAGCATCGCGGCTTCGTCTGGGACAGAAGCGCGTCTTACTCTAAGGTACCTACTAATTATTATTTATTTATAAAGAGCCTCTGGTTCTCTTCTGAATAACATTATTTCAAAATGTAGTTTGTAAGAAAGAAAGAAAGAGAATATATTTTTTTTACATAATCATATAAATTTTAATATAGTTTTGTGGATCAATCCAGAGATATGTCTAACCAACCAACAGATAATATTGTTATAATATTAAGACAAGGCTTTGAAGACTTATTAAGACTTATTTATGCAATATTTATTATTATTAGTTGGCAGAAAAAATCTTTATAAAGAAATAGTTTTAGCCCCGCATACCATAGATATACTGTAGGTAGGTATAGCATACCCTCAAGGAAAAAACAAAACACAATAAACAGTAACAGAATAGTGAAACCAATACTTTTTTCTTTGTGAAGTATCTTTCCCTTTGTTGTGCCGCAAATTCCGCTTACAGGGACGTTTACAGAAATCCGAAATTTGACACAACCATGTTGTTTGTTCGCTAACAACGTCGACGTGGGGCAACAACGCCCTTTCATCAAGCCGTGTCTTGTTACGGAGTTTTCTCCGATTAATCTGGGGCCCCGCGCGCCCTGAGTCCGGCCCCCCGCCGTGGGGCCCCGCAAGCGGAAATTTTATCGCGTATATCTCCATCGGTTTTCCCAATTGAATGTGAACGATTTCAGGATGTCATTCGTACGACGATAATATGTATTAGGTAGTTGGAAAAGTTGGTGGCCTTTTTGAACTAAAAATAAAAAAGACACTCATCATCATCATCATCATCAGCCATTTTAATGTCCCCACTGCTGGGGCACAGGCCTTCCTTATGGTTGGATAAGGAGGACGGGCCATTAACCCACCACGCGGGCCCAATGCGGATTGGTGGGTGTTAACGACTGCAAATGCAGCCGGGACCAACGGCTTAACGTGCATTCCGAAGCACGGAGGAGATTTTTGGTCACCCATCCCATGACCGACCCTTGCGAACGTTGCTTAACCTCCGCAATCGCTGGGCCAGGCGCTAAACCACTGCGCCACCGAGCTCCCCTACTTAACCCTAAAAAGACACTACAGCTAGGAATATCTTTATCATCAAAATTACCAGACCTAGGGGGTAATTATGTAACTTTGTTGCATTCAACTCTGACAAAAATAATAAATTTAAAAAATATTAAAAACACGACTGCCCTGCCAAAAACGAACTAAAAAGTTAAACAACAAGTGTCATTGCAGTCGGGCGACCTTATTATGGAACAATTTTTGATGAAAGAGGTCCCCCGACTGCAATGACACTTGTTGTTTAACTTTTTAGTTCGTTTTGGCAGGGCAGTCGTGTTTTAAATATTTTTTAAATTTATTTATTTTTATTTCACACATTTTAGTGACATATTATATAGTTTTGGAATGTGCTCATCATTTGATGCCCATATTGTAATAATAAAAGACTTTTTTTTTTCACATTTTAAAAATGGCGTGGTACAGTCGCCATATTATTTTTTTCTAAAAAAAATATAGCCAGTGTCACTTGGGATGCTGTAAGGATTCTAACGATACCACATTTATCCAAATCGGTTCAGGCATTTAGAAGTTATGGTGGATTAAAGAAACTCACATACCCACATACATGAACCCTGAACACATATACACTCTTTTTGCTTTGGGCAGTCGTGTAAAAATCGCAGTTACATTGATGCTTTAGTTAAGAACCAATGTGACAATTAACTTACTTAAAGCAGCAATGTAACTGCGCTTTCAATCGATTCCAATCGAAAATTGTTAGCAACAGACTTACGTAATCAACGGGCTGTAGCTGCTGAACCATTGTTTTGCAGTAGTATTCGACAAAGCATCTTCTCCATTAACATTTCGTCTTTTTATCAGCTCTATCATCATTATTTTTTTTAATTTTAATGGTCTGGGAGTCTATTACGAAAATTTTAATGCGATACACGCAGCTGCGTCCGTGCTTCGTTTTGTTTGTTTCCTATTACAAATCACTTTCGTATGCGATATGCGAAGAGATAGCGTGAGTTTGACAGTTTCTCTCTAGCGTGTCCGACATCGTTCGTTTAGTAGTCCATAAACTACGATAGCCAAATTCAAAATGTTTGTTATAACTACAACCAACGGACTGCGGACGATTATCGTGGCCAAGTGATTGCGTTACTCAATTGCGTACGTTATTTGCGTGAAAGGCCCCCTGAATCTGAACCGTAATCGGAAAAAAGTGCAAAACGTATCTAATAAAAAATATTGAAAAAATGAAAAATAAATTAACAATTATCGCGATAACCCGCAAAATCCATGCTTCAAAAAGTCCGCGAACTTTTCCGACTAGGTACCTATTATAATAAATAAAAATCATATAGGTACTTACCCTCCGTTTTTGCTTCGCCGTAGTCGGATTCTTTTCTTATTAAAGTTTCGTATTTCGTAGTCAGGTAAAAACACAATTAAATGTTTTGCGACGTTATGGACACTGAAATCTCTGTAAGTACATTTATTTGAGAAAAATTAAGTGTTTTTAGGGTTCCGTACCCAAAGGGTAAAAACGGTCCGCTGTCCGTCTGTATGTCTGTCTGTCTGTCACCAGGCTGTATCTCATGAACGGTGATAGCTAGACAGTTGACATTTTCACAGATGATGTATTTTTGTTGCCGCTATAACAGCAAATACTAAAAATAGAATAAAATAAATATTTAAGGGGGGCTCCCATACAACAAACGTGATTTTTTGCCGTTTTTTGGTACGGAACCCTTCGTGCGCGAGTCCGACTCGCACTTGGCCTGTTTTTTCTTACTTAATGAGTAATTAACTATAATCTTGTAGGCAGCAGTTTTTTATTTACACTTTTTTCGTTTAAAAAAACTCTTATTTGTTACAAAACTTGTAAACGCTAATGAGTAACTTAAGATTTGATTGACAACGGTAGGACCTTGTATTCGACGAGGAAGAAACAAGATTCCACAAGGTCTGTTTAATGTCATATTAAGGTCGGTTAAATAGGTCATTATCCGCCACATTTATAACCAAATTATTTCTCCGAAAATTTGTAAATATCGTTATGTACTTATTCCTGTTAAAGCTGATAAGTTTCTTGCGCTCGTTCTTCTTGTCAGTTATTAAAGTCGTTCCAGACTTGGAAGTGGAAGAAAAATATAGACGATTCAAAAGTGCTAAATTATTAAGTTTATTTGAATAAAGCAATTTTGACTTGACTTGACTCTAATGCTTTGCCCGCGAGTGTATGACGCAGAGGCCCCAGGTTCAATTCCCAGGAGGGGAGTATAATTGTTCTTTGGTTTGGTTGGTGGTAGGGCTTATTTCAAGTCCGCCTGGCTAGCTACCACCATCTTACTTAAGTCTGACGCCATAACAACAATTAAAAATTAAAACATTTAAATTCTAATGTTCCGGCAGTTAGAGGTAAGATAGCCAGTTCCTCAGTGATGAGGATTCTGGGTGTAGTGCACTTTCACCTTTGGCCTTATCGTCACTTAAAATCAGGTGAGGTGAAGGCCAAGCGCTACCCCGTTGTGCATGACAAAAAATGGACTAGACCAATTTAAATCAATTTTATTCACTAAAGTAAAACTTTTTAGTTTTCTAAAACGCTATAGGGCATATAAATATAGTCGTTAATGTCTCTAAATCAAAGAATAATAAAAATCTAACCACAGTAATTACGGAAAGTTTGCCGTACGTCTTATCCCACCATTAGCGATCCCCTGCTTTGTATGATTGCAGCGTTCTTTACCCTTTTAATTTGCCACGGGAATATTCTCCCATAGGAGCACCCCTGCCCTGTCCCGACTTAAAAAACATTTCCAGTTAAAAATACATTTCATAAAGGAACGCCTAAGTGCGTAAAAGCTTAGCTTTTTACCTTCAATTTTACCGCGTGTACGTTTTTCAAGCTTAATTCCCGTTTGGAACCCTTATTAAGGCCGGTCCTTTATAAATTGAACATCATCAGTCTGGCTATGAATTTCTATACTTAAGGTGAAAAAAATTGTACATAGGTAGTTCTTATCTTAGATTCAAAGTAATTTTCATTTACAAGCTTAAATAAAAGCTAAGTGCTATCGAGTCATCAATACTTTCCTACACTTATTCAAGACATTTTTGCTGACAGAAAGCGCTAAATAAACTTTTCATGAAGATCATCTAATACTTATCACTTTTATTACAGCAAAACATCTAGAGATAAAAGTATTTTTTTTTTTATTTTCTTTCCACCAAACAACAATAAATACAATTCTAAAGGTACTTTCACAATCTCCACAGGTAAGCAGCAATTTTTCAAACCATTCCAAATAAAATGACAAAAGGTTTTCGCTTAAAGTTAGTGCACAGTGCACACTTTACCGAGTCCGCAGCGCGAAGTCCGATTGTCTATAACTTGTGCATTGTGCACAGCAATATTTCACCGCATATTCTTGTGCACACAAAAGAACTGCAATATCGATTGTGGAAGTTGTGCTCCCCAGCTGTGGGCTTCAAACCACTTGTGTATATGTCAGGTAATACTTATTCCGCTGAATAGGGCTGAGGGATTTCTCAAAGCGAGTTTGAAATGATTGAGAAAGGGACTAAGAAATATTTATGACGGTAATGGAAAAATAAACCGGTTTTTGTATTTAGAACTACAACTGAAAATACTTTATAATTGTCGCGGGTAACAAAATTAAATTTTATGTTGTTTATTATGCCAGGCAGATTTTTATATCATTGTCGATGATAACAAAATGTTATGTTGCCAGACAGATTTAAGTATAATACCTGTAATGATCTTTGTTTGTTTTATCAGTTGCTGTTGGTAGGTAAGCAAAATTATTAAAAAAACCGGCCAAGTGCGAATCGGATTCGCGCACGAAGGGTTCCGTACCAAAAAACGGCAAAAAAATACGTTTGTTGTATGGGAGCCCCCCTTCAATATTTATTTTATTCTGTTTTTAGTGTTTGTGGTTATAGCAGCGACAAAAATACATCATCTGTGAAAATTTCAACTGTCTACCTGTTGTCGTTATTAATATCAAGCAAAAAACGTCAAAAAAATCACGTTTGTTGTATGGGAGCCCCCTTAAATATTTATTTTATTCTGTTTTTAGTATTTGCTGTTATAGCGGCAACAGAAATACATCATCTGTGAAAATTTCAACTTTCAAGCTATCTCGGTTCATGAGATACAGCCTGGTGACAGACAGACAGATAGACAGACAGACCGACAGACAAACAGACAGACGGACAGCGGAGTCTTAGTAATAGGGTCCCGTTTTTACCCTTTGGGTACGGAACCCTAAAAATCATGTCAACAACGCCGCTCTCACAGTGGTTTCCCCCAAATGATATAGTATTATAAAATAAAAATAAATTTTCAACTGAATTAAACAAATTAACCTTTTTTTCTAATTTTGATTCAAACGGGAGGTAGCCCTAAGCGGCAGGTCGCGACAGCCGCTAATCCTCGCACGGTGCGTCCCTGCCCCTATACGCAAACCATAACAATAATAATATGTCGCTTTGTACAGTCTGCCTCAGAAGTACCTATAAACACTATAGAACTTTGTCATATCAACTATATACATATACTTCCTACTTAGCCTACTATACAGGGTATTGGAAAATAACCCGCAATGACGAATATAGTAGGTACGGAGGGACCATCAAACTGAACAACATTTATACCAACACTGAAATCGCGAAAAAAATCAGCTGCTTTATACAAAACTTAATAAGGAAAATATGAAAATGGATGAAACAGCTGTTTTTTTTCGCAATTTCATACTTGGTCCAATAGTAAAAGTTGTTCAGTTTGATGGCCCCTATCTGTCATATTCGGCATTGCAGGTTGTTTTGTAACACCCTGTATAGGAACGGCACAGTACTAAAATTATCACCTACTTTTAAGGCCGAGTGACGCAAAAGCATGTGTTGCTTACATTATTGACCACCTGCTATCACTATTAATTATTCAAATTAAGTTTATAAATAAGTATAAGAGATTTTGAATAAATTTTTAACATTTATAAGGTTAAAATTAATTATTTGTATTAACGAAATGACAGCTCCTTACTATTGTATGCTGACTGTACATACATATCCCTCGTCGCCTACGCCATGGAACTGACGCGCAACATTTGATAAACGCTGCCAACATCCCCCTGTTTATTCTATAATGCCGTCGATAATGAAATTATTGCAGTCCGTTTAACGGGCAAATGTATAAAGACGAAAATTTTCTTGTCAACAAAGACGAAATAATTTTTAAATGTTGTTTAAACCAAAGAGGCTGTCAAAATTAAGCATTTAAATTGCAATTATACATTACTGAACATCGTGATTTTCAATGTAATATAGAAATACAAACTTTTTTACAACTCATATGAAAAACGATTTAGCTTATTGACTTTGAACTTGTTATGTATTATTGACAATATGTACTTATTTTTGAAGTGAAAATTCTTTTGTGGCATTGTACGCTTTTTTTGTAATGGGGAAAAAATGCTAACCTCGCGTCAGTAAGAATGACGTGACCCTGATCGAAAATTCGTAAGACGGATGTGACGGATGGATAGTAGATAGTAGTAGACAGCCGGCGGCGGAAGTATCCCCCTCTCTTTCTACGGGGCGCGGCGAAACTGGCAGCGCGTCATTTCAAGACGTAAACACTTGTGTCACCATAGCAACGCACTAATTTTTTAATTCAATGTCAAAACTCAAGATTTTCTGTCAAGCTATGGATAAGACTTTCGTACAATACTGATTTGTAATTCAAATGCAGAGTAATTCGTAAAACGTCTATTCGTGCAAAATTATTTTGCCGGCACTCCCGGAGTGCAACCAGTTTTTTTTAAATTATATTTTGACAAACTTGTACCTAAGTATACAATATTCAAACGCTATAAGAATTTTTCAGCCACATTGTGCAGTTAATATGGAGATGGGTGCAAGAAATTGAAATTACATACAAATACCTCAGATCGAAGGAAGTTCTAGGTCTTCAGAAATCCTTTGTGTTGTCAGTTTTAAGTTATGATAGTAGTGTTCCTAATAAGCTGATTCTTAGTGACGTCATGGAGTCTGGTGACGCAAGCGATGACGTCAAGGCTGTGAGACTATCGAGCCACGTCTGAGATTCAAGATTAGTCAGACGCGGCCTACACTCTCATTTGCTTTTTACGAGCTATGGCCTATGACTAATGCTTTGTTAATTATGTACATTTATTACGAAATCTCTTTGAGTGTTTTAATACTACTTTGAAATGCTACATCTTCGTATCTCTCTCAACATTCATTAGGTACACCTACTATAAGTGAACCGCCTGTTTAAAGTTACTAGGATTGCTCATTGCACATAGGCTTCGTAAGCCTATTTGTTTAACAGTAAAAAAAACTATAGAACTGCTATTAATATTATGAGACCATTGCCAACATTTCCAAGTTTGCAACCTTTATCAACCTTTTTTCCTTCTTTTTGCAAAATTTGTACCTATTTTTTACGACGCTCATTGTTTATCTAAAAAGTTTCATTATTCTGCAAACGTTTTCTTTTCGTATCGTTTCGTTGCAGCCAATTTGTTGTGTTACCATTTTTTTCATATTCATATTCATATTCATTTATTCACAACATAATGTTACAAATTATATTCGTTACATCATGACCTCTTATAAGGTATTAGTGAAAAATTTACACATTTAAAATTAGTAACAATGGAGAGAAAAAGAAACCTACTAAATTAAATAACTAAAGTCTTAAAAACCTTTCACAATATATAACTAAATATTAAAAATATATATTAAAAAAACAAAATAACAACTGACAATTAAAACTTTTCATCAAAATATTCTTTTAAATTATAAAAGGCTTTAGCTAATAGTAATCGTCTCAACTCAAGCTCAAACTTTTTACCGTGGAGGGTCTTTATAGAGTTGGGCAAGTGATTATAAACTTTTATGGCCATGTAAAAGCTGCCATTTTGAAATAGAGTGAGGTGCGGTGTCGGAAGGACGAGGTCGTTACATCGACGCGAAACGTAGCGTTTGGGCACATCACAGTTGCGGCTAAAATATTTGTTATGGCAACGTATAAATCGGCATAGCTCGAATATATAAGTGCATGTAACTGTTAGCAAGTCCAGCTTTGCAAAAAGCATTCTGCAGGAGTCTCTTGGTGCAGTAAAAGTTATTATTCTTAAGCATCGTTTCTGCAAAACTGACACTGCGTGTACGTCTGTTGAGTTTCCCCATAGAATAATACCGTATCTTATCCAAGCGGCGGCATGGCTGTGGTATGCTGTGAGGGCACACTCTTGGTTTGTATTTTTTCGTAGTTCCCGTAGTGCATATGAGAAGCTACTTAATTTTGCCACTACAGTTTCGACGTGCTCTTTCCAGGTAAGTGTCGAGTCAATCGTAATACCTAACAGCTTAAAGGATTTGACTTCTTCCACTGGTTGGTTCTGTCGGGATACTGATAGCGATAGTGGAGCTCTCTGGTATGGCCTAAACTGCATTAGCTTTGTTTTATCGAAGTTCAAGGCCAGTCCTATCTCTGTCAAATGTGCTTCGATTATATGTAAGCTATTGTTAATTTCGTTATTCAGGCTGTTTATATTTTTGTGATCACATGTTATTAAAAGGGTGGCGTCGTCTGCAAATAAAACTACTTTATGTGGTACTATGGATGGTAGATCATTTATGTATGATAAAAATAATAGGCATCCGAGCACGCTACCCTGAGGTATAGACCCTGAGATGTTATCGATAGATGAATTAATCTTTATTATTTCTCTAGTAACTTCATTTGCGTGTGAAATTTGTACAAGTTGCTTTCTATTATTTAGGTAGGAAGTTAGCCATTTTTTTGCTTTTCCTCGTATACCCAACGCATCCATCTTTTCTAGAAGAATATTATGTTGGACGCGATCATATGCCTTAGACATATCCATGAAGATAGCAACAGCACACTTATTTTCATTCAAGGCTTTCAGTATTTCATGGTGGAGATCAAATACGGCGGATGTGGTAGAGTGGCTCTTTCGAAATCCATGTTGGTTTTCACTGAAGACATTATATTTTTCAAAAAAAGTGTACATAAGCTGGCATATAATTTTTTCAAAGATTTTTGATACCACCGAAAGTAGGGCAATAGGTCGATAATTAGATATTATACGTTTATCTCCTTTCTTATAGACTGGTTTAATTATAGCTAATTTTAATTTATCAGGATAAATACCTTCATCATAGGATTGGTTTAATAAAAATGCAATTGGTTTTTTAAACTCATCAACACAGTATGCAAGTAGGCGAGCTGGGATTTCGTCGTATCCACAAGAATTATTACGTTTAAGCGATAATATCGCCTTTTCAACATCAGATTCAGTAACTTCGCCTAAATACATAGAATTTGTCAAGGGATTCTTTGGATGGCAAGTGCTAGTGCAACTATTTGAGCTTACACTAATAAAATAATCTTGAAACAGCTTGGCTACTTTGTACGGTGACGTTATTTCTACATTGTCCTGAATTAATGTAATATTAGTTTGGTTTATGTTATTACTGGGTTTTATTTTCTCATTGATCATGCACCACATTTCTTTATATTTATTTCTTGCTTTTTCTAATCTATTTATATAAGTTTTTCTTTTTTCTTTTGATATTATCTTCTTTAGAATTTTATTATATGATTTGGCAAATGTTCTTAAATTTTCATTTTTATATAATGTAGTCAGATATCGTAGTATTCTTTTATGGTAACAACACTTTTTTATTCCTTTTTTTTATATATTTCCCTTGCAACAAACTATTTAAACCCTTGTCACTGTTTCAGCACCCTCAATTATGTTGACGTCGTCGGCGCGTCACGTCCTAGTACTGCCGCTTCACGTCACGTGACGGCGGGTTACTAGCAGCACTCCCTGAATCCACAAATAGGGCAAACTAAACTCACTTTCAGCGCTGCTGGGAGTTTATCAACATACTAATAATTTCCATTTACGAATAGGAGTGTACTCGAGGAAGAGGAAGCTGTCTTCTAAGAGGTGAAAGTAATTTTCTTTTAGCGGAAACTTCGCTTTTCATAATATTCAAACAACTTTTGCAAATGAATTTGACTTTTCCCTCAGAAATATTTTGTGTTACGAATGCTACGATCCGTCGTTTCCACTTTTAATGGTGATTTTAAATGCGAGTATAGTTGACGCAAGTAGTAAGATATTGGGCATTTTAACACACGAGTGAGGTTACGTCTGCGAGCATCGTGCGACCGAACGAAGCGAGTGAATGCCCTTTATCTTACTACTAACGACGCACGCTACGAAATAATTTCATGTTTCGAAACCCCTCTCTCTGGCGTTTTATTATTAGACCTTTGTTTAGTAGACCCTACATGATGACAGTGGCGATGCCAAATAGAAATAATGTGCGGAATTTCCACCAATCACTGCGACTCGCTCACTCGAATCTGATTTTGTACAAAGAACAATGGCGACCCGCCATACATGAATTTATTTGATTTAACAGGACATCATCCATGTTTCATACATTTTTGATCCAAATATGAAAGTGCCGGCCAAAAGACAAAAGTGCATTATTCTGATAGATTTTGTCCACATTAAGCATTTCTTATTATGGCACCGAAGCTGTAGCACCGCTTCACATTTTTGTCAAAATGTATGAAAAGACAGACTTTTTAAACTTATTTAAAATCAAGTATAGCGGTGCTACAGCTTCGGTGCCATAATAAGAAATGCTTAATGTGGACAAAATCTATCAGAATAAAGCACTTTTGCTTTTTGGCCGGCACTTTCACATTTGGACCAAAATGGATGATATCCTTTTAGTGTTTAGAAATGAAAAACTGCCTGAACGATCCAGAATTAATTTTTGGGGAACTTAGCATCAAAATTCTTAGTAGGAAAAGTCTCCAAATAAAGATATTTCATTTTGTATTTATCAGGCTAGCGAAAAAGCCGCTTAATAACGGTTTGCGCATTCAGATCAATTAATCTGTTTTATAAGTCTATTCATATGCAAAAATAAATAATTCAACCGTGTATGCTGTATGATATTGAGCAAATGTAGGGATGTTTGTCTTTTAAACGACTTAAGGCAATCAAATAAACTACGCCCGCCCCACAGTAAATGTAATTGGATCATTGGACAACTCCCAATGCAATATCAAACAGCTGTTTGAATAAACAAGAAATAATCCGCCTTATGTATGAATGTTCAATGTCGATAGGAATTTCAATAAATATTTGAGCACGTCAATTTGAATGTCAAAGGAGTCCAATTGTGAAAATAACATGGAATAATTTAAATCGCGCATTATTTTCGTGTTTGCGTTGCGGTGAATTATTTCGATCTGTCGTGAAATAAAACTTATTTTAACAAACCATGTTTTGACTGTGGAATATTGTAAATACGCGGCTTGCTACTTCGTCTGCGTGGAATGTTTTTTTGCTATCCCTAGGGAACAATATTTTTTCGGGATAAAAGGTACCTTATATCCTTCTCCGTACCATTGACAACGTGAATGTAAAATTTCGTGATGATCGGTTCAGTAGTTAAGACGTGAAGACGTAACAAACAAACAAACGGACTTTCGCATTAATAATATTGAGTAAGTATGGGTTAATGTGCTTTTTTTCCCAGAAATTGATTTCTAAAATAACGATATATAAAAAAGTATGGGTTATTTCCACTTTTCATTTCATTTTATTTCGGGTTTATTAAAAAACCACCTTCATAAAAACATAATTTTCTAAAATTCAAGGACTATTTCGTTGTAAAGCAAGAAACAGAAAACAATACAAGCATGTCGTTGCAAAAATATCAGAAAAGTAATCATGTCTCAAAGTTGGAAAGTACAATAAATCGCACAGTAATGGCAGCTGTGGCCGAGCAAAAACGTATATTATTACAACGGAATAAGGGTGATTTGTGGGGGCATTCCATCGACATGTTGTGGCTAAAGTGCGCAAACCCCTTTCATATAACGCGGGGAAATAAATAACAGTCGCAGTTATCGGTGAGAGAGCGCGACACAAAAGCGTATAACTATTACCGAACAGAAACAAATAGAAAAGAGAGGTGAAACAGTATTACAAACTCTGAAATCAGCCACTTGCTGTATCTTTTTTCATTAATAAAAACCGGCCAAGTGCGTGTCGGGCCAAGCGCCGTAAGGTTCCGTAGTTACCTTATACCATACCATTTAATACCACTATCATTTTTCGTCTGCAAAAAGAACTTTGTTTTTCACAGTGTTGGTATTACAAAGTTATATTTGCGGTTTTGGAAAATCTGCTATATCTCAAAAACTAATTACTATATCTCGTTCAAACCAATTTCCGTTGAAAGTGTTTATTAAGATCTTCTGAATATAGTTTTTTTTAGATTTTTCACTCTCTTATCTATAGACACCCCGCACGTATTGGTTTGAAGCAAAAAATTTTTTCAGTTTCAGTTCCATGTATGGGGTACCCGCCCTTAATATATTTTTATTTTTATTTTTATTTTTATTTTTATTTTTATTTTTATTTTTATTTTTATTTTTATTTTTATTTTTATTTTTATTTTTATTTTTATTTTTATTTTTATTTTTATTTTTATTTTTATTTTTATTTTTATTTTTATTTTTATTTTTATTTTTATTTTTATTTTTATTTTTATTTTTATTTTTATTTTTATTTTTATTTTTATTTTTATTTTTATTTTTATTTTTATTTTTATTTTTATTTTTATTTTTATTTTTATTTTTATTTTTATTTTTATTTTTATTTTTATTTTTATTTTTATGTTAAAATCGTTAAGCAGTTAACAGAATACATCTACCTACCAAGTTTCAACTGTGTAAGCAGAGAGACAGACATGACGAATCTATAAGGGTTCCGTTTTTTGCCATTTAGGCTACGGAACCCAAAAAACGAGGATGTTCCGTGAAGTGCAGCTTTTTTTATATAATCTTACCTTACGTTCCTCGCTTTAGAGCATTTAGGTATTAGTACCTACACTTACTGAGGTATCCACTGCACTGCTGTACATTGAAATAAAGACGTAAAAACATAAGAATTGTATTTATTCTTATGGTAAAACCTTATTATGCTCGTACGTAACGAGACAATAAACTTTTAATTAACGCAACAACGCGTTTGCATCAACATTTATTTCCATGTGATTAGCTCAGAAACTTTACTAAATACAAAAACACAACTATTATCTGATTGCAGCCGTTTCAGACCTATTTTTCATAGTCTCTGTCCGCTAAACGCCACGTGCGCCAATACGGCGGCGATACATTTACGGCTACATTTTAATTGCACGCTGAAAGCGGCCGTAAACGATGGTATTTCAGGACCGACCCGGCTTACCTCAAACGTAAATTGCTAAACGGCTTTTTTCTTCCGCTCATTTAATTAGGAAACTTTCCCGTTAATCATTCAAATTTGATATATTTTTTAGTTAGTGAGCCCACAGGCTTATTAGATTACTAGGAGAGAATATTTATTATGTATTATAAGGCGCAGCATTCTATAACAAACTATAACAAACTGTAACAAACTTGAATCCCAATTTGTATGATAACATTACCGCGCGGTGAACCATAATACATATATACCGTATTTTACCCACAAGCTTATAATATTAATAATAATTCAGTTTTCTACCTAAATTATAAAACAATTCCGTTTTCAACCCACAAAACTGTTCAAAAATATAATAATTTCTTGTACCGAAGGTAGAAAACGGAATAAATGATTAAAATATTCGTGGGTAGATAAAGTGGGTAGAATACGGAACCGACTCTATTTACTGGAAAGGAAACAATGGAAGGATTCTGACATGCTACAATAAATAACGCCCAAAACATCTCATATTTTGAGAAAGAAAAGAAATCCAGTTTATGTTACAAGGAAAGTGGTGAAGTACTTTAACAAGTAGATAAATAAGTAAATAACAGCATTGATTTTATCTAATAAAATGCCCTAATTATTTTTCTGTACCTAACAAAAATTACCGTCACTCACAACTCGCAAACACAAAGGATAAAATAACCGAGTTTATAAAACTTCAGACTTCTAATTTAATTCGAGCAGACAGAACAAACACTTCCACTCTTATCATCAATAGCGCTGAAAGCACTTCAGCCGTCTCCTCAAACTTCCCATCGAACAATATAATGGTGGGGGCACACATTAGTGCGAGTGTTAATGACGTTCGGGTGGGGCCCGGGGCCGCGGGGCCCATAAAAAATGCCAATTTACCCCGCGCGGGGCTTTGTTCCGCGCCAACTCTCGGACCATTAAAATGGCGCTTTTTGTCGCAAACGTGCGATTGTCGATTTTCACGCAGCGTGCACTTTTCGGAGATAATAACATAATAAATAACGCGTCGTGTTTCAAACGCAACGTGCAGCTGTCGGCTCCGGTGCATGCATGTATGCCGCTCGATGTGGAAATTGAAGACTTCAGTTTACGAATTAAAAGGAATGAAAGTACCCAGTTTCAAACTACATAATAATCGTAGCCAATAATACCCATAAACCTTCGTGATAAAACTTTGTTTGATAACTTACCTATAAAAACTCCTTTGAAATTAAACCAAACACAAGGTACTAAATAATCCAACAAATTATAAATATTTTAATACTAATTGTAAAATGTATAGGTAAAATATTATATAATCTACATATAAGTACAAGACATATAAAACTCTAAATTGATTGACTGATTCACTAATTCATTGTTGGGATAGGCGTAGAGCCCTAATGGCTAAATTTAGAGACACCATTTTTGGAGGGTAAATTCCTTTCATGGTGTAGGTGAGCACTAAGAAAGCGTTTTGGAAAACTCCCGTTATACAGGGTGCTACAGGGTGTTCCAGTTTATACATGATTTTTTGGGGAAATTAAATGTGTAAATGAGATTTACTGATAAATACCTAGGTAAGTATATTGGTAATCCGTGACTTTCAAAATATTTTAACCACGCGAACGAAGTAGCGGGCAAAAGCTAGTGCATAATATTTTCATTACTGACGCATATTTCATACAAACATTTAACGTGTTTATGCAAAACTAACAGCGAGGTTGTTTTGTCTACAAGTTTTGTTACATGTGACATGATTGAAATCTTTGGATGTGACACGTTTTTGGTGTGTTACGAAATGTCGACAAATCCTTGTGTGTTAAACGAGAAAATATTGAAAGAACACTTGACGTTTTAAATACCTACAACAAGATAGAAACATTGCAAAGAACTTTTTTGTTAGATTAATTAAAAACACAGGTAAATTGTTAAGTTACAGCGTTAAAATAATATGTGTTTAACACCTATCTTTTCCCGAAGTTTTGACCGAGTTGCATCGGCCGTGGTCACGGTAGTTTAAATTAACGTAATATCTGTGTTCTTAATGGAATAAAATGCAACGCGAAAATTTAAGAGTGCATTTGCCGTAGCGTCTCGTAGCGTCGTAGCTATAAAATTCATACTTATAAATCAAACATTATCAAGTTAGCTGATATATCAAGTTATCAACATTATCTGATATATCAAGTTAGCAAAAGCATATTGATACTTTTCAGTAAAGAACATGTCACGATTTTTGAGCACAATAAGGTCAAAACGAATTATATATAAACTCAAGTGAGAATGATGAGTTTTTATCAACAGTTTTGAAACAAAATCCTTTCGTTTGCTTTGATGCGTTCAAAATAACAAATAGTTGATGGATTTCAAATCGCTTTTTTTCAACACGTTTTTATTTCATTTATTCGGGACAACAAACAATTGACCAATGTATGTTACTTAAATAAACTAAGAACAATGAAAAATACTAATAGGACAATCAGCACCGTTATATATCCACAACTTAAACAAGAAAGCGGGTACATACCTGCTTTATTAACCTTACTTAAAAAGTAAGGTATTTAAATAGTAAGCGTAACCACTCACGAGCGACTTTTTGTAGCTGCGATAATCGCGGCGATAATACGATAAAGGTTTTACTTAGCCAGCGACAAAAAAGCGCCGCGATTATCACCGCGATTAACGCCGCGTTTATCGCTGCTACAAAAACTAGCTCGTGGATGTTTACGTATACAACTTTGTATGTTCTATTCTCAGCGACAATAAATCGCTCAGCGATTAATCGCCCGTCAACGGGGACGCTAAAAGATAAAAACAAAAAACTAAGAAATACAAACAAGAGGGGCTCTCATGGATGAACGAACATCAATATCTAATAGATATATGATAATAAAAAACTGTTTTTTTATTCCTGTTTCAGGTTTTACTTTGCGCAGCTCATTATAGCTCACTTAACTAATCTAACTATACTTCCTGATTGATATATTTCTAAATTATCATTTGGTCAGAGATTAAATAAATAACAATAATAAGTCCAAGGCGTACCCGAGCTCGCAACGCAAGTTACATAATTAAACTATCTAAAATTCCTGGGCCCTATTTCACCAAGTTGACATTTGTCAATGACATTATGTCGGTTATTTAATTAGGGACAAGTATGTTGTGAAACAAGGATAGTTTTTACAAGTCGACATATTTGTAGATTTGTCAGTAATTCTTGATATGAGATTGGAGCTGAGTCAAGTTTGCGTGACAATTGTCGACTTGTAAAAAATATCCCCTGTTTCACAATATAAATTGTCCCTTATTAAAATAGGAAAAGTACTGTAAAAATTGCCGACATATCTGTCTGAAAAATGTCAATTTGGTGAAATAGGGGCCTGGAGCACACGTTGCGATCCGCCGCGATCCAACACGATCCGATCCGATACGCCCCGCTAGCGGCGCGGCCGGGGCGGAGGCCCCGTCAAATCAATTGAGACGGGGCCATGACTAGGGATGCAAATCGGTAAAATTACCTTGGTAAAATTCGGTAAAAAACGATAAATTACGTAATTTATGGTATTTTTCGATAAATTACGGTAATTTTCAGTAAAAAATGTATTTAAAGTACTTATTTTTTTTTATTACAGGGGAAAATGTGCTAATCTGTTAGTCTGTTTGTCCGTTAAGAGAAAAACGAAAAAAACGCCGACCTCCCTTTCACGTACCAAGCCGTAAGCTATTAACCGATTATGATAGGAAACGTGAGCTGAAGTAATTATAGTCTATAAGAGCGTTGTCTGACACATTTTGCAACTCAGGCTAACTCACTCACTTTTTTGAACTTTTTAAATAATAATAAATTACTTACTTGATTTATTTTTGGTGAATGTTTTCAATAGTCAAAAGAATACTATCACGAATATTTCACGTACTTATATTTATTTACAGATATATTTTTGATTTACTTGGTGAAATTACAACTAGTTTTTGTACATTTAAATGTATTTTTTTTCAACAAAAACAATATATGTTTAATATCCGTAATACTATTCTTTTGACGATGTATTGAAAACAATCACCAAAAATAAATCAAGTTATTTTTTTAAGTTCAAACGTATGAGTGAGACAGCCTATCTGAGCTCCAAAATGAGAAACCACTATTTTAAGTGAAAAACTAAAAAAACCTTAAGTGAAAACTAAAAAGTTCACGCACTAAGCAGTATAAAACGCGAGGTGAAGTAATTGTAGATATTGCCGAGAGAAGATGTATGGAAATGTCACAATTCCTTCATTTTACTACGATCATCGCAATTGAATATCCTATTTTTTTGTTTTCAATGCTTAGATACCATGAATCAGTGTTGCTTTTTATTCTAAAGCAGAAATAAATAAATAAAAGACGCTAATAGTCGCTGGTAATTTTACCGTAATTTATATAAATTACGGTAAAATATCCGTAATTTACCAGCCTTTTCGGTAAAATTACGTAATTTTGCAACCCTAGCCATGACTCAGCGGGCAACCCATATCCACACTCTTGAGATTATCACAGAGAAAACTATTTTTTTTTCTCTAACAGTCATTAAATGAACATTGGTTACCGATTATGGTAAAAGATTTTTTCAAAACAGGACCATGACCATTAGCCATTTTTTAAGGTCCCGCTGCAGAGGGACAGGCCTTCCTTATGGGTGGATAAGGAGGTTGGGCTATAATCCACCACGCGGGACCAATGTGGATTGGTGGGTGTTAACGACTGCAAATGCAGCTGGGACAAACGGCTTAACGTGCCTTCCGAAGCATGGAGGAGCTAGAGATAATAAATTTTTGGTCACCCACCCATCCCATGACCGACCCTTGAGAAAGTTGCTTAGCCTCCGCAATCACTGGGCCAGGAGGTGCTATACCACTACGCCACCGAGCTCCACAAAACATACTATAGTCAAAAGTCAAAATTATTTCATTTATATATCATATTACTCATTATCCTTACTTAATATTATAAATGCGAAAGTCCGTTTGTTTGTTTGTTTGTTTGTTACGCCTTCACGTCTTAACTACTGAACCGATCATCATGAAATTTTGCATACACGTTTTTAGGGGTACAGAGAAGGACATAGGGTACCTTTCATCCCGAAAAAATGTATTGTTCCCGAGGGATAGCAAAGAATCTTTCCGCGCAGACGAAGTCGCGGGCGCTAGTATATTATATTTCATTATTTCATATTACTCAAATAATAATAGGGGGTTCTTGCAAATTATTTAAATTATATTATACACGGAAATGTTGTTTTTTAAAGCAATATTATGATTAGACCTCGCCAAAATTAAGAGCAATCATTTTGAATTGTTTCAAAGCGCTATATATTTTATTGTAGAATATAAAACCAAGAACAAAGACGACCAAAAGTGGTGAAGTTAATTTGTTTTCTTCAAAGTTCATTGTTTTGGAACAATGGGTTTTAATAAAGAATTTTACTATACATGGCTATTAATCTTAAATAGGGTTTTCTTTATGACAAGTAACCTTAAAACTAATTTTCGTGTTCATGTAAAATTTGGAATAGGTTAAGTACGCGTACGTGTTCATATTATTAATAAAGGCAACATTATAACATGCAGTCGGAGGCATGCATAAAGAAAGTGACATTATGAATTATTTGAGTTATATGCCTCCGACTGCATGTTATAATGTTGCCTTTAATATTTAATCTTGTTTCCATTTTTTCAGTCTTTTTATGCAGGAGGGTTTTTTTTTAATTTATTTTTTAATTTATTTCTTTTTAGTTATTATTTATTACAATCATGATATACCTTTTTGAAATCCTTTTAATGAGACCTTTAATTTGACACCCATATTGTAGTATTCTAAAAAATATTTTTTTTTCCACTACTTATAATAGCACCGTGCATTCGCCATGTTGGTTTTTTTATAACGCCACCTCCTTAAGAACACTTGGGCTGACGAGACAAATGTAACGATATGTTAATCATGGAAATCCGTTCAGCCGTTTGAAAGATATGAGGTAATAAAGAATATTACATACAAACTTACAAGATACGCGCGAAAAACATAACCCTCTTGCAGTCGGGTAAAAATACGAATATGTAAAATGATAACGTAGGCGTAGGTATGTCTTTTATATTGGCAGATATGTATTGTTTTGCAATAAAGTGAATGATTAAGTAAGTAATATATTTTGTTGTCACCTTGTTACTTTTAGGTTGTTACAGCTTGTTAGGTTACCTTCTAGGTACACGAACCCTAGTTAAAACTAGTTAATGTTTTAACTAGGGAGAACTAGTTCTAACATTGGCATTTAGTAAAAACTAGTTTTCACTAGGAAAACGTGTTTTACCTTAAAGCGAGTTTTAACTATAATATAATCCGTAAGATAACATAGAAAGTTTCAGATCAATAATGAATCCTTACTTGTGATATTATAAATGCGAAAGTCCGTTTGTTTGTTTGTTACGCTTTCACGTCCTAACTACTGAACCGATCATCATGAAATTTTGCAAACACGTTGTCAGGGCCACAGAAAAGGACATAGGGTACCTTTCATCCAGAAAAAAAGTGTACATCCCGAGGGATAGCAAAAAACCTTTCCACGCAGACGAAGTCGCGGGCGGCAGCTAGTTAAATATAATTATCATATCACGATTAAAATAAACAATTACAAGGAAGTTCAAACACTGCACAGTTAACATACTTACGTTTGGAACTTTACGATTACTTAGTAAAAATATTAAATTATTTCCAGAACGATAAAAATTTATTATAATCATTAAAGTGTAGCCCTATTGTAGTAAGTATAAATAAAACTGTTCGAGATACTTTTCTATTCTACGAAAGGAACAAAAATAAATGTTTAAAATCTTCTTAATCCAATGTCTAATCCTGTGAAACTAGATATTACTATGTATTTTAGTACTCCGCGACGTCGAACCAGGCACACTAATTTGTTAAATGCCCCATTTAAATTTACAAACTACGGGCAAAATTCTGTGTTTTGCCGATTACCAAGACTTTACAATAATAAGTTTGGTAATGTCGACCCTTTCCTGGGTTCCAAAAAGCAATTTATTAACAGTATCAAACAAAATCTTACATAATAAATTCTTTACATGACTAACCAAATGCATGATTTTATTATTTCTATGGGTTGGTTACACATACTAATATTACAAAAACTAATACAAAGTAATGGTTATAAAATACAATAAACGAGCATTGGTTGTTGTTGTTTGTCCTTATGTCCATATTTCACTTCAATAGTTCTTAATATATTTGTTTACTTGAATTTATCCCTTGAGAACCATTGGTAAGGTAAACAGGTAAAAAAAAAAAGAAATCGTCCATTTGTTTCGAATCGATTAAGTAATTTGTTGGATAGTCGTAATTGGCCTTTAGAATTATGTTTTAAAATTGTAACTTAGACTGTAAGTGAGCTGCTTTTATTAGGGACAGTACTGTCCCTAATAAAAGAAAAAAAAATAAAAAAAAAATATACCTGTGTGTAGATAATTGATCCACAGATGGTAACGAATGATTAGTAAAGGTTTGGGTAAAAATCAGATCTCATTTCAGTGCATGACGATAAAACGCAGTGACAGAGTTGCATTATGACGAGCAGCCTGTGAAATCAAACCGACGACTGACCATGAGATTAAATTACTTCTTGCTGTGATGATTTCAAAAAAGTTGAAGTTTAAATCGAGAATACGAACACCTCAGCATTTAATTTTTTTTAACTTCGATCAACTTTTCGCACCATCAAAAGTTTGTAAAAAAAATTCGAGACAATGTTTTCAAACCAGTCTAAACTTAGTTCGCCAAATGTCGTTATCCAACGCAAACATTGAAATACAAGAGGTTCTCAAACATTAATAAAGCGAAACGTTCAGGGGCCAGAGTGATGAGAAAAACGGGAATCAACAAGGCCATTTGTAGCCGTCACGGCGACGGTACTCCTGAAGGGTGGAAACGTGTTCAAAGAGAACAAAACAGATCCTGAGGGAACGATTGGCGTCGGGTACAATGGCGCTACAAAATCGAATGTAATTAAAAAGCTGGCGAGATTGCCGCCATTGTGTTGATCGTTTGATGTGAAATAGCCCATTATCGGAGGCCCCATGAAAAAATAACAATGCGAGCTGCGCCTGCGCCCCGAGGAAGCGCGGTGACGTGACGTGACCGTGGCGATGTGACGACGTGACCGCAGCAAAATCAATCGTGCGTCAGGAATAAAAATTAAAACCAAGGAGTATACATGTAACTAATTTGTCATAACCGACCACCAATCAATCAAAACAACCTAAAATAGCGAATAAAACAAAACTACCCTTTGACATCAGCCATTTTAAGTTCCCTGCTGCTGGGGCACAGGCCTTCCTTTATCGGTGGATAAGGATGGGCCATAAATAACCCACCACGCAGGCCGAATGCGGAATGGTGGGTATAAACGACTGCAAATGCAGCCGGTACCAACTGCTTGACGTGAATTTCAAAGCACGAAAGAATTCAAGTTAATCTCAAGCATTAATTAACAACAATGAAATCAATCCCTTATACGTAGCCAATCGTTAGAACTTCATGAGAGTTAATTTTATTTGAAAGACGATGTAACTTCCCCTGTGTATTTTCTCTACTGAAACTTATGGCCGATATTGGCGAAATTTTTGTATAAGGATAACTCAGTCTTTGGGGAAGTACCGTGAACAGAAAATAGACCATTGTAACTACGTGTATATTTAAAACAAAGTAGAGAAAAATCAAATGTGGACTCATAGTAGGTATGAACCTCTATACAAAAAAAAGTTGGGAGTTACAAGTCGTGATAAAGTTTGGCCACATGATGGAAACTGATCTGTAGGCTGTTTCTAACTAATATTGAGCTGGGCCAAGCTATCCTTACATACAGTTCCATACGGCGGCGGGTTAAATAGCGCACTTTTCCCGGCTCCATTCTAAAAACTATAACAATTCGGGTTTAGCTAATAGGTCAAATGTGGTATCATTTTCGGATAAATCAATAACGTAGAACTTATTTCTGATATAAAAAAAATCAATTTATTAAGCAGTTTCTGAAAAATTACACATTAACCTACATTTTTAAACTTCATTTTTTTAGTTTAGGTATTGGCACTTGTTTCAGTATTTTCAAAAAACTACTTTAAAGAAGCGTTTTTCAGGTTAATTCAATAATCAACGGCTTAATATGCCTTCGCTCTATATTTTGAGTATAGAGCGAAGGCATATTAAGCCGTTGATCCCGGGTGCATTTGCAATCGTTAACACCCACCAATCCGCATTGAGCCGTGGTGGGTTATGGCCCATCCTCCTCCACCCATAACGAAGGCCTGTGCCCCAGCAGTGGGGACATTAAAATGGCTGATGGTCATATAAAATCGAGAGGATATAGGATCGATGGATATTATCTATCCGTCATAACTTCCCATCACACTGGGCATTATTTAAAGGCACCAATCCATGTGCGATAACAGTGCGACCGCGCTGCCGTGAAACGCAAATGGCGGCGGATTTACGACCGGCGAGGACACGCCGCCGCCGTGAAATTATTAAGATCCCTTTGTCGGCAACACCGCGTTATTACTTTGTCGGAAGTTTAAGGGGAACGTACACCGATTTCCGATAACATGTGGAACATGTCTATTGATAACGCTATGGACAAATCACAGCAATGGCTTTTAAAAATAGGGACGATAGCTTAGAATTAACAAAAAGAGGGCGATAGCTCTTAATTTTCAAAGTAGCAGGTTCTATTATGTCTAAATAATAATTTATTCAGATATAAAAGAACTTGCTACTTACAGCCAAAAGATACATATCCCAAGTAAAGTAAGGATACTTTAAGTTAAAAGTAACTCATAAACTAAAATTGTAAAAGCGTACATTAAACTTAAGGAGTAATTGGTAATAAATCCCTATTAATCGCCAAGTTTACAACTCCGAAAGTATAAAACATTTAAAGCTGAAAATAGGAGTCACGAACGAGTTCGTTGTTGGAAGTTTTTAATAAAATATTCAAGAAGACAGCAGCTCTGTACAAAAGAAAGTCTTATTTAGGGGCTTTATTCACGAGACTAGACGGGGCCGCTTAAATACGGGTTTCTAAAGAATAATCCTTTATATAAAAAAATTCATAATACAGATGAACGGAACGAATTTTGCTGGTACTTACAAAATACCTGATTAAAAATTTAATTTAAAGATAAGTATTTAAAGGCATTAACTTTTGTTGCCTTTACTGAACGAACAATAGCTGCTGTTTCAATCTGAGTACTAAGATCTACATGCATCTTTTTGTACATTCGTAGAAATATCGGCTATCTACTCACAAAACAATGCTCAGTTATCAACCACATCTTGGTATCGATTTGCACAACCCTCAGACAAAGGAAGCTCACGGTCCGATCTCAATATCCGACCAATCTAGTATTTTAACAACGCTTTCGTGACGTCATAAAGTACAATGTTTGTGTAACAATAGGGCTCCAGATCTAAGTTAAGGCGGGTCGCCGGATAACCTCCGGTAACCGGGACACCATGCGTCCCGCCGTTACCAAATAGAATACGGCTCGTTACGACAGTGGAACCCGATCCCAGCCCAATAGGGTTGCCGGAGCGATTCGATCTGCTTTTTTATGTGAATTACATTTTTATGGAAGCCAGACGCTGCCAAGCCACCGAGTTTGTAATTTAATAGCAAAATTTAATGAAAACGGGATGTGGCTATTTAATTTTGATAAAAGGATAGTCATGTCATGGCCCACAGAAAATTTACGCAGGCCCGAGACTAAACAAACACCATTAGTTTTTTGTCGCATGAAGTTTAACTAAAACTTATTTTCTATTTAGAAATCTAATACCAATATTATGAAAGTAAGCAATTCTTGCACTTACTAAATTAATAAGAATAAAGCAATTACTTATGACACAAAAAAGAAAATTCATCACCGCTAAGCCATTGTTTTTTTTTTCACAGACCCAATAGAATTTTGGTTTTTCGGTTTCGATTCCGAAAAATCGAAAAAAAAGAAATATATTTTCTATATATTTCTAAAAAATATATAGAAAATATTTTTCTATTCGCTAAGGGTTGATAAGGTGTATGTCGCTTTCCCATTCATCTTGCCATTTCAACAAAGGCATGTCTCATTGCATTCATGCCCTATCTTTTCAAAAAAATGCCAAAGTATGAGAGAAAGATAAAAGGGAGCCCTCACGGTTTGGAAGCAATATTGCATGCGTCTCACGCAAGTTGAATTAATAGTTGAAGTTACACGGTGAAGACAGACCATTCCGCACATAATGCTAATAGGTAATCTATGGTAATTGTAGTGTCAGAGAAATGCAAGTCCCACTCAAACGACATTCATTTATTCAAATACAAGGGCCGAGGAACAAAACGGGTGGCTTTATTGCAATAATAAAAATAAAGTGGATATGGAAGTAGTTCCCATACGGGCCAGCGCCGTGATTACGCATTACAATGGGTACGTATCAGAATGTCTAAAGTTAAAATGTCTAAAGTTAAAATGGCAAAGTTCAAAATGTCAAAAATCAAAATGTAAATGGTTTAAAATGTCAAAAATCATTATGTATAAATTCATAATAGCAAAATTCAAAATGTCAAACGGTTCAAACATCAAACTAGTTAAAATATCAATGGTCCATAAGTCAAAGGTTTACAATGATTTGAAAACAACAATTCGCCTTTTTTTTCATTTATCGCCTTGCAAAATTTTTGAGCAATTCTTTGTAGTTTCTAGTATGTAATTGCGTTACAATTTTTAAATTTTAACATGGAGGAGGGTATACTTACGTTTTCGAAATTTGTGATTATTTACCTAAGATGTAACATTATTACACTATTGTGTAAAAATTTTTTTTTTTACTATTATAATATTATATTTAGGTACTTAGATGTAAAGCTTTTATATTATGATGTAAATTTTCTTACCTCTTTATCATATTTATTTTCTATTATTTTAAGGGCATGATTTTATCAATTACCTAATAAATGCGTTTTCAGTGACCTAGTTAATAATATTTGTTCCTAAAATAGTAGATCTCTCACTTAAATCGAATCACCGAATAATGTTAAAACGATTACCTAAATATTAATTAAAAATTACTTGGAAATAATATCAATTATCAAAACAATAAAAGTGTCACTGAAATTGAATCACCAAACAATATCAAAATGGTTTTAAAAACTCCGTTATAAAAACTCCGCCCCTATTAGGAATTTTTCTATTAATTAGGTAACAGATCTATAATTTCGATAATTGAACGAATTAACAAACATTAAAGCAGGAGAATAAGCGATCTCCTCCATGAAAAAAGACTCCGGCAAACAGTGAGCTTTCCATACAAACGTAATACATAATTATCTGTAGTAGGTAATACCAAAATGATTTGCGATTGGAACATATTTAATCCTCACCACTGAGGTACTGGCTTACCTCTTACTGCCAGAACACAACAACTTTCAAAGTCCCCCTAGACTATGGCTATGCTGAAACGTCAAGAAAATCCAAAATCGAACCAAATACTAACTAATTATCAAACTACTTTTAATAAAACCGCAAGAAAACCGCGCTAGTATCCGTTACTCCGGCGAACCGTGAGCTTCCCATACAAAGTATTAACATAACACCAAAATGGTTCGCAATTTAACCATAATTAACTTTTTTGTGATGTTATTAATTGGATAAAGAAAGGCATTATTTATCTAGTAATATTTAACTAAATAAAAAATCCAAAATACCAAACCAAACAAAATTTATTGCGATTTACAGTTTTGTATGAAAAAATGTAATTGGAATTTATTATGTATTGGTAATTTAAATATTAGACATTTTAAGTTTTGATCATTTGAACTTAGACATTTTAACTTAGGACTATCTGACCGTTTGACATTTTCGTTTTTGACATTTTGAACGTTTTACATTTTAATCGATAGACATTCAAATTTTTGACATTTTGAACTTTGCCATTTTAAGTTTAGACATTCTAACTTTAGACATTCTGATACGTACCCATTACAATACGGATTTCGGATGCGATAAGATGAATAATACATAAAAGGGTCGGTGCTGAGACTCGCAGAATGATTTTTTCTTAGTTTGTTACAGCCCTTGTAAGGGACAGGTCTCAGTGAGATCCGTAAGGGATTAAACGTAATTAAATATTTCTTTAAGGGCGTTCCAAAACCTCTCTACAATACTTATGTCCTTATCTACCGAGCTCTAACTATCCTTATACCTGTTTCACACCTATTTTTAGGGTACAATAATAATTCAGACCCTTTACCCTTGTCACTATTTGAAATCTTATTTCGCTTAGGATCTTTCTTAACTCACTGCATTAGATTTCAGTTACCCTTTTCCTTATGAAAATCCTTTAGAATAGGCTTAACTTTATAAAAAAAAGTTTATGAATATTGCATCTGTATTTTTTCTGATAAATCCTGGACCAATTAGCAGAGTAATTATCAATTGTTGACTTTAACAAAATATTGTGGCTGATTACACATTTCTGTTTTTCTCAAACAGTCTGAAAGTGAAAATGTCGCGTGAATGTTAGAAGTGTTTAAAATGTCAGACAGCGTTGTAAGTTCATTCCCCTTTCGATCCCACCAATGGGCACCCAGCTTATGCTCATGTTGTAGCGTTTAGTTTCTGCACTGTTAACTTTAAGCTTACCGATAAATGTGCGGGGGTAGACGGGAGGCAACCCTATTTGTAACTATTGTTACGATGCTATAAGAGGCTATAATTTTATAAAAAACTAGGCCATTATTAGGTCTTTAAACTTTTAGATTTTATGCATTTACAATGCTATTTTTATATTAAGATTATTAATATAATTGAAAAATATTAGAAAAAATCGACTCACCCGTAGCATCTCAGACGGGACTCGAACCCACACCCTTAGGATTCCGGCCCAATGCACTAACCAATTATTCTTCCGAGTCGCTAGCAGGATTGGCGAAATTTTCTAATACTTTTTTTTAACCTACAGCGGAAACGTGAAAAGTATTAGAAAATTTCGCCAATCCTGCTAGTGACTCGGTAGCATAATTGGTTAGTGCATTGGGCCGGAATCCTAAGGGTGCGGATTCGAGTCCCGTCTGAGCTGCTACGGGTGAGTCGATTTTATCTAATATTTTTCATTTATATTAATAATCATTATTCGGTCACCACAAAAAAACATTTTGCAAAAAAAGTTGGTTATGTACGTGCTTTTTAATCTTAAAAAACTGATAGGTAGGTACTTTACTTCAATAATTGTTTTTTTTTTTTCAATTTGCCTGATATTTTATACTCGTTCACATAGGTTGGGTTCCATTATCATCTGCTTAAAGTCTCACATATCACATCACTCAAAAATTCGGTAAAGTATTTCTTCGCCCATGCTTACTTATCAAGCAATCTGTATGTGATTATCTAAAACTGATCAATAGCTAGGCAACCCTACAATCAGTGATTAGAGTCGCTTCGATACACCGCAGGGCAGACGATGCAACGATATGTGCATGAAATATATCGATTGCCACTTCTCTATGTAACTGCTGCCGACATCCCGGGATCGCTCACGGGATTACGGGATCAACAGGACTTATTTACGACGCCTCTACTCGCGAATTAGTACAGGCGCGGGCCTCCAAATTAATGCCCCCTCCGGCCATGTTCGTAATAACAAAAAGATTTATCCACTTTTTATAGGACGCAGCACATTTTAATTTTGTACCCAGCGATGTAGAGATTACTTTTTGCTGTTGGCAATTTTTGTTGCTGATAATCACTTTCTTTGAGGGTGAAATCGGAAAGTAATCATACTTCCATTATTTATGAACGGAACAGGTGTATTAAATGGTTTAATAATATTGTGCTTCTTGGTATAGCTGCAGGGTTAGTTCTATGTACGAATGAAAAAAAAACTATGCTCAACATTAGTTTTATTTATACAAAACAATCATGCTGAACTGAAAAGTGTACTATTTGTGACGTTACTTGTATATTTTAGTCCTACTTAAAACTTTATTGTCGACTACCAAACGTCATTTTTGACACCATATTTTGCTGAAGAGTTAAGAATCTCTTTCAAAACTTGTTTCGTAAGTCCGAAACAATATAACAAATACAGCATTCAATATTTCCAATTTGCGAAAGCTATTCAACATAACTTTTAAGTCGTACACTTTCGAGTAGAACCCCCAGGGCGCAAGCCGGGGCGCGGGGCGGGACCCGGCCATAGTGTATCTGTCGCGGGAACAGTGTTGAAACTATTTTTTTTTATCTTACTAATAAATGAATAAGTGTTGATTGTGGACAAGAACACACCAATTGAGTCCCAATCTAATTAAAACTAAGTAAGTACTATATTAACTAAAATGTAACCTTCCTGATTAAAGTGATTATAAACCAACTATGTACAATCATATTTTAATGATCAAACGAACTTACCCTAAGTTCGATCCCAATTATCCCGTCTTCGTCGAAGAAGTTTCAGTAATATAATTTTATTGGAATATACCTACTCAGTACTCAATGTTATAAGTTTAATTTTACTATAGTAAGATTATAAAACTCCGGTCTCTACAAAGAAGCTGCGACATAGCCATTGAAAAAAAAAGTTCTTTAATCTCCCGCTCCTTTGACGGGCTGTTATTATGAGCTGTGAATTGCCGGCTTTTTACCTTCATCGACTTCCAAAGAAACGTGTGGATCTTTGTGGAGAGTTGAGTAATTTCTAGTTATTAAACTATTGGGTTTCGAGTAATGGGAAATGGAATGGCTCTCTTCATAAGTGACGGAGCCATTGTTGGAGATGATTGCTAATCTCGATCAATCTGTGAGATTAGAAAAGTTCTCTGCGGATTGGATTCTTACTCTAAATTGCGAAAGATTAGTAATTGAAGTTTGCTAGATATAGCTATAAAACCAATAAAATTCCCGTAAGCAATCAATCAACTACGAGTAAGATAAGTAAGTTCGTCTTATGTTACTAATAAACTTAAAACTTACTTCAAATTGCTGTTTTCATTTTACTTTGTTTCTATTACGACAATAAATTACATAATAAAAAGTACTAAATCTCTTACAATATTAACTTTGCACGACTTTTAATTAGATTTACGCTTACTTATATAACAAAACTTTTATTTTGATCACAAATTGATCATTACAATCAGATTATCAAAAGAATCTTTTAGCACTAATAAGACAACAACCAAAAATCGAAATTGAATCAAAGTTGCATTAACCTCTGACATTATGACGTGGTGTTCATGTATTTATTAACATTTCCACTAAAACTAAACAAGTTTAGTAAAGTTTCCTCGGCAGTATATAGAGGTTATTAAATTTCACCACGGTACCTGCTGCATATAATCCGACCACTGGCGTAATTATGTTCTACCATTAATCACCGTAACGTAATTACTTCTAAACAGAAGATATTTTAATCACCAACTGCTATTAATATTAGTGAAGCTATTTCGCCTCGCAATTGGCTATTATGCTTTGTTATAATACTCCAACTGATATAGCTAATTAATTTATGCTGATGTCTGACAATAACAGCTCTGGTATAATTAATTGTCATTAATATCATTGTTATAGATAAATAGCGTTCAAATATATAACTCTGACTGAGCTTAACATAATCAGCTAAAAGACTTTTTGGGCTTATAGCAACTACTTACCAAACGCCCAAAACCTAGACATTTTTTTTATGCACAACGGGGTAGTGCTTGGTCTTCACCTCACCTGATGTTAAGTGAGGATAAGGCCGAAGGTGGAAGCGCACTACACCCGGAATCCTCATCACTGAGGAACTGGCTATCTTACCTCTAACTGCCGGGACACAACAATTTTTAAATTGTTGTTATGGCGTCAGACTTAGGTAAGATGGTGGTAGCTAGCCAGGCGGACTTGAAATAAGCCCTACCACCAACCAAACCGAGTAGAAGTTGTACATACCTCCCCTGAGAATCGAACCCGGGACCCCTGCGTCTTACACGGGTGGGCGAACCATGGAGGCTATTTAAAGGTCACAATTTCGTACATTCACCTTAATTTGGTATTATATCTATTCCAAACACTATGGATACTTCTTTTTTATTGATGTTTCTAAAGATGAAACTTATAATCATTTACGGAGGGTGAATTTCAAACTAAATATACATTAACATGGGAATATTCAAAGGAACGACTTACCAAACCCCGTCCGACCTAAATTCTATGCATTCATATTCACCTCTTTGAATCGAGGTAAACCCATTGAAGCTAGCGTCCCGATCCAGCCTTGGGCCTTTGATCGCGGCCTTTTACGGCCCAAACTTACCAAAGAGCATAATGACACTATCTGTCATTTAAAATTCCCTTTGCGAGTGACAGTTCTTGAATGAGATCGGCGGGAACACGCCATCTGGCGGCGGACTCTTTAATTTTAGTTAACATCCGTGGAAGCCATTATCAACCTGTCACTGTCTCGTTTTCAATTCTGAAACCCTGTATTGTATTATCAAAGTCTGTCACTTTACAATTCCCTGTAATAGAAACAATGAACGTTTACATTAATGAGCGTTACATGCATTTAGTTTTTGACAAGTGACATTCATTTTAGGTAGTAGGTATTATATTTTAAAATTTTGCATTTAAATTTCGTTCCCAACTCTAAGTGCAGTGGTTCGAACGGGAAACGCAATTTTCCGTTTGACCCACCGGTTATAATGGGTCTTGCGTCGATTCATACCAGGGCTGGTTCATACCACGGTATGAATCGCACAAGGACGCTTTTTGAATTCGCTGTTTCATACCATGGTAAGAAAATAAAATCAAAGAAATGCTGGCAAATTTAATTACTTACATTAAAAAGGTTGCTCGGTATGAAATAGCGGATTCAAAAAGCGTCCTTGTGCGATTCATACCGTGGGATGAAACACACATGGTATATGAACTGACGAAATACCCGTTATAATGCCAGTGGTTCATTCATTTCCCTCTCTATCATAATTATCTTTTCGCTGAAAGACAATTCAGTTGGATGACATGAAAGTAAGGTGCCTTTAAGCGTACCTATACAGTTACTATCACATTTTCAAGCTCCATTTCATTCGTATTATGGAATCAGTCTATTAACATACTATCACAGACGATTCAGTTGAGTACATTATATTAATACCAAAACATCGCTCGACGTCCTTTAATCAAGAATACATAGATAAGCCGTAATTGGATATCTACTAGGAACGCTGAGATTACATCTCCCTAATTGAATTACATGACCTGCTCCGTACCGCCCGTCGCTTCGCTGGACGCCATTAATTAGCTACCACGCCTAAAAAAAGACCAAGTCTACCCACGATCGTACGCAGTTCAAAGGCGGCTTCTTTTCATGTGACAAAGTCAATTTGCACCAAACCGTCAAATGTTTTTCAAAGACCTTACGTTAAACAAAGCAACAATACTCGAAATATCAGACATTGATTAGAAACTTTGTAAAAAAGATCGTTCATTTTGTCCGGGGAGGTCTAAATTAAAATTACAACCGACAATAAAGTTATTTACCTTTCGTTTTACGGCCCCCAAGGTTTAATATTACGTTTGTTAGCACTTTACGAGTTTTCTCCGTCGCCGCTTTATACCGGCATTAAGGCAACATTATTGTTTGTTTCCGAACTACCCTCGTTACTTGAGACGATTCGATCGGGAATGGTTATGATGCAGTAAAAACAGTTCACTATGATGGGTGGAGTGGATTCAGGTACCGTGAACATAATAGGTTGACTTAAGAAACTGTTATTTGCGATGGCTCAGCTTACAGTAAATGGAAAAATGTTTGATGTAAAATTGCAGACAGATAAAAAACCGGCCAAGTGCGAGTCGGACTCGCGCACGAAGGGTTCCGTACCAAAAACGTCAAAAAAAATACGTTTGTTTTATGGGAGCCCCCCTTAAATATTAATTTTACTATATTTTTAGTATTTGTTGTTATAGCGGCAACAGAAATACATCATCTGTGAAAATTTCAACTTTCTAGCTATCACGGTTCATGAGATACAGCCTGGTGACAGACAGACAGACAGACAGACAGACAGACGGACAGCGGAGTCTTAGTAACTGGGTCCCGTTTTTACCCTTTGGGTACGGAACCCTAAAAACGGACCCAATAAAAGTTATTACTATAGTGGTTAATAAGAGGTATCAATTTCAATACTAATATCAAACAGAATAGTTAGTACAACTTATATAAATATCATACGATTATAGTGCATAAATGTTTGACCATTTTTAGTGTCAATAAAATTGAAGTCGAGGCGACTAATTGAAGATTATACACGACGACTCATAACGTCGGCGACCGCCGTCGGGTTAATCGCTTTACAAATAAATAAACATTAAATACAGCCTCGTTTAATTCCAAATTACTTCAGACATTTATGGACACGCCGTATAACGTGTTTCTGATTTTAATTTAACCATCCACCGAGACTAAACTTAACTGTTACCAAATGTATAACATTTACCTAGCATTTCGAACTTTGTATCTAGGAACTATCAACATAAACTATGTTATCTAAATAAATAAAGCAAAGTCGAGTAAACCATTTAAAACTCAAACACGGCTGAACTGATTTGAATGAAATTTGGCACACAAATAGTTTACAGCCGGGATTAAAACAAGAATACTTATTATTTCGGTCAAAGGTTCCTAGGGATTTTTTCCAAATATCCACGCGGACGAAGTTGCGGGCATAAGCTGGCATACCTATACCAATTTGGAACCAGCGCACTACGGTACGTACGAGTGACAGGAGCAGGGACAGCCAGCGTCAAATTGATATGAGCGTTTAGAGTAGTCAAAATGATCTGAAAAACAAACAGACAGACAGACAGACAGACGGACAGCGGAGTCTTCAGGGTCCCGTTTTTACCCTTTGGGTACGGAGCCCTAAAAAAGCAATTTGATATACGCAGTTTCGAATCATCATATTGTTGTAAGCACACAAGGTGTTCAAAATTATCTTAGCAAACAAAGCTCAGGCTCTTAGATAACTTTGAGTATCTATGCATAATGTAATAATCCTGAAAACCATGCCTGAGAAATTTTGTTTTTAATTTGTATGGAAAATTGCTAAGTGACTACCCTGAACGCAAATAGACTATTGTTTTCGATTGTCAATCCCATGAGTACGCAAAATCAAAATTACAATTTCGGTTTAGGCTTGCAACTGTGCAGTTTATCACAAAAAAAGAAAAAAAGAACAGTGTGGTTTGTTTCAGGGCTTATAATAATTTACAGGAGTCGTATTAATAATAATAATAATTTGTTTCATAAAAAGTTTACAAAAATCTTACAAATTAGGGACACTAAAATATGGTTTAACAAAATGTAATTAATTGGTTATGCTGTTGTCCTTACTAGGGCAATAAAATGACCTGTATTATGGATTAGTACCCTATATCAAGCATATTCGGCTTTATAAGGCTATTTCCAAACACCCTGTGCTATCGACGACGCCAGAATAGATAGACACGTATCCACATATCGGTCCTATTATATTCACATCACGTCACACCACATTATAATTATGGCGATGCCAGTCTGCCAGCCGGAGCTCGCTCGACTGGCATTGCAGTCACCGCATCCGCCAAGCGGAATAAAAGCCTGATTGTTACTGCCAATATGCAGTCGCATTCAAAAATGGCATGCAAATCTAAGTTTTTTTGAAAAACTTCAATTCAAGCCTTATAAGATTGAAAATAATGAAGTCACAGTGCCATTTAGCTTATTAAGTTAAAAGTAATAAATGGTCACCATTAGAACATACTTGCTTCAGTGCCTATTATTCATTATTTTTGTATAACTTCGTTATATTGGAATTAGTTGAATAAACTCAGAAAATGCATCTCTACTTTTAAAGTTTGCACCGTATAGAAAACTATGCTTGGTGCTTAAAAATATGGGCAGCAGACGTTGCTTAAAAATACTTATGCTTGAAGTAGGTTAGGTTGACTAAATCCGTATTGGGCCTGACTGTCTGGCTTCCACAAAAATACCCCGTTATAGCATAATATGTAAGAGTATACAACGTTTTTCAAAATAACCCCTAATCACAGAATATTATAGTACCCTAATGCCGAAAATGGTAGATAGGGACCATCAAATTGAACAAGTTTTACTATGGTACCAACTCTGACATCGCCAAAAAATTGATGTTTCAATATAAAAAATTAATAACATTAATAGGTTAAAAGTTTAAAAACCCCACTCTGTTTCTGTCGGGGTTTTTTCCTACGTTTTCCCCGTTTTTTGGCAGGACCCATTTTGCCATTTTTCGTTCTTTTATTTCTTTTTTTTCTGTTTTTTACTGTCGGGGGTTAAAAGATGCGTACTTCTATTGTTTGTTGCTATTTCGCTTGCGAATGTCTTTTTTTTGTTCTAATTGACCGAGCGAGAGCGAAGCACGAGCGTCTCCTTTTCAGCTTGGGTAAAAATGCTTTATATGTCCGTCCGGCTGTCCGTCTGATCTCCTCTACTGGTCGCATTACTCAACCGATTATGAGCAGGTTCGAAAAATAAATAGATTTTGTTCTTGCTTCAAATTTTTACAAAATGGCGAAGATATGTGGAAAAATCATATTTCAGCCATTTCAAAAAATGTCACAAACACGAGTTCTACTGCTCTTAGAGCCACCTAGTACTTATTTTTAACTGGCTAAAGTAAGCTGATTAGTTTTTTTCCTAATTTGGAACTGGGTCACTTAAACTGGGTCACCGTAAATAAATCTTTGTATTAACATTAAATGTACTTACCTGAAATGTCTAGCATAGATTAATATAAAGTGATTTTAAATATAAAGGCTAGCCAAATATTTTCAAATGCCTAGATGAGAATTATTAAAAAAATAGGTAGGTTTCGCATGCCAAAGAAGATTTTGACGATTAATGCCTCGTATTCACTAGGGGACATTGTCCCGTGACCTGATCGCCCGACATGAAATCTACGTGTCGGGCGACGTCGCGGGAGACATCGCCCAACATCGCCGGCGACATCTACGTGACGCGGGACATATCGCGTGTCGACGCTCGGCGAGCGTCGACCTTGCGCGACTTCGTGTCTCTCGACAGTCGCCCGACGGCATTTCCGTAGTGATGCCTTGTATTCACTAGGGGACATTTGTCCAGCGACCTTGTCGCCCGACACGAAATCTACGTGTTGAGAGACGTCGCGGGAGACATCGTCCGACATCGCCGGCGACATCGTGTCCCTGGACAGTCGCCTGACGGCATTTCCGTAGTGAAGACGCCTGTCGCTCTGTGTTCCTCGACATCCGCGACTATGGTAGTAGTGTACTTACATTACATCGCGACCACAACTTCGGTATGTGGACGAGCAAAATATCGACGAACATTGTCGCCGGACAATCGCACGTAAATATCCTGCGACTTCTCGCGACATGTCGAGCGACTTTGTCCCCTAGTGAATACGTGGCTTAAATCATAGACGTGTTTTTTAACAAAACTGGATACCAAAGTCTTTTTAACCAACGAGTAGTCATTCCAGGTGCTTTCTACCGTGCGACCGTGTCTAAAGAATAATTATTAAATTAATTCGAGGGCCACCACCGCGCTCACGAGTTAGCCGTAAATGGATATAACTACCAATTAACACGGAAACACCAATTAAAATTATGACCTCATGAGAGAACTCAAAATTACAAGAAAAAAGTTATTACTTTTTTATTTCTCTCTCGTAACTTCCACATGACTAACCTTATTTAATTTTTTTAATTATATTTAAGTTAGAGTAAGGTTATAGATGGTTATTTATAGTCTACTGAAAGTTCCATGATAATCGCATTTTATTAATATAGAATTTGAATCTGTCCGTGCTCAAGTCCTATAGATTTATAGCATTTCTACTACCACCATAAAACTTTGTCTATCAAAATCTCTTCCTTGATTCGACGAGGAAAGCTCAAACTTTTTCATACTTAGGGTGTTTAGTTGAAACTAAATAAAAAACAAACTTAATGCTTTTAAAATCACTCTGCCTTATGTCAACCGCGACAAATTGTAAGTGATCTGGACGTAGGATACGAAATTACAGTCCACCAGGGAGCCACATAAGGCTGTATAATTGCCGAAAGCACAACTTCCGCAGACGCTTAAACTGGAAAAAGGGGGGTGGAGGGGAGGGTAATTACCCTCCTCGTTACGGTAATGACGAGCCTTATCTGTAATTACGCACATGCCGCTCTTTCCATAATGCCGGCGTGTTCCGTTTCAAAACAATGCACAATGATACTCGTTTTATCGCGACCAACAATACGATGTTATAATAATAACATTATTAGGCTGCGGGCTGATATTTTGAAAAACAATAGGACAGCTACAAACTGTTGTTTCTTAGAGGCGTAAAGTCATACGCAGCCACGATTATTATCGTAACATAATGAGTTACTTATGAGTGATTTAAGTATATTAATAAATTAATATACTTAAATCACTTAAAAATCGGTTTGTCGTTTTTAACTTAAAATTTTAATAGTAGTCTATGAAACTGGCGCATAATGAGGGGTATTAAAACATGAGTGTTTTAATACCTAGTTATGTGCAGTTTCATACACTACTTTATCTACTCTCATACAGTTTGTGATTGAACCGATTGAACCTACAAAACTTCTACAAAATAAAATATCAATGATAAAAAGAGTAAGTTTGGAGTTTATCGGTAAGTCGGCACTACTTACCTACTTTTTCCGTCGCCGCATCTAAAATATCGGGTGGAGTAAAATTTTCACTCATTATTATATTATATGACATTTTTAAGCATAAGTAAAAATTAAAATCTAAAAATGGCGCGTAATCAATTAGAAAAACAAATAATGAGATGAGTGTATTCCAGAAGACTAATCGCTACAATGAGTCATCGATGACCATAAAGTACATTTTAATCATGGAAAGTATGTAGAAATATCGTTGTTTCTTTTTAATATCACGGCACTGCCTTCTTCTTGGATTTGCCCTGTATCGTAATGAGAAAAAAAAGTTATTTTATAACATTGCTTAGTATAGCGAAGGTATGTTATAAAATAACTTTTTAATTTTTTTTCGGTATTGCGTGTATAAAGTATGTCAATATAAATTCGATTTGAAATTCATAATTAGAATTTTACGATATGAGAGTAGATAAAATATATTTATTTCTTTAAAATTGATTACTTACTCTATATTAGCGAAATCATTATCATTTCGACATCGAGTCAATAAAAAGGTAACAATGCAAAAATTACCCGTGACTGTGAAGTTTTATTAGCATGCACCTAATTTTTTAACATACAAATTCTGATTTTATAATGCATAATTTAGATTGTGAATTGTATGCCTATCTCCAAAATTATGCACAGATCCCAGGTACTTAAGCCATTTTTTACTTTCACACCGTAATTAAACACTCGTCTAGTTTTCGGCAGCCCTTAAAGACCAGCCATTGTGCTGTGTAGAGACCTGCCGACCCTATTCGTGTGTATGACAATGGATGATGGACTTTTATTCTCTTAAAATAAACACGGTGGCTTACTATTATTTATTCCGTGCGAGGTCTACTAACCCTACAACAATTACTGTATTATATTAAATAGTAACATAGTTATGTAATTATATGTTGTGAAAATCGGAAAACCAAAAATAAAAGTGATATAGGTCTTTCTAACCTATAAAATTGCCCATTTTATCACACACAGAGAACCCATAACTTCTATGAGTATTTTCTTGATATTAAATAATTTAGGTACTGGTGGTGGGATTTGGTGGTCAGATGGTCCGGAAGGCTAATTATGACCATAATCTTCAACTATCAGATGAATTTAAATTTAAAATCTTCATTTTTGTTTTCTTGACAACATATAAATATGTATCTTGAAAGCGTTTCCTTTTTTTGTCAGCAAAAATTACCATTTTGTCAGTTGTAACTTAGTCATAACTTATTTTTTCGCTTAGTTAGATTATGTATACGTTAGCTTCCTTATACAATCAAATGATTGACTTTTAACTTTTAAATTGGTTTTGTCACAATAGCGTTCACAGTTGGTAAAAATGTTATTACTTAGTACTTATATGGAAAATGCAACTTCTTAAAAATTCTCCATACAAATCGGCAATTTCATAAAAGTTTAAGCAGGCAACCGAGCTCTTCATTATTTTTAGTCTTTGTCAACTTTAACTGTTATTTATAAAAAAAAAAATACAGTACTTAATACATTTGATAATCTTCTTTCGAGTGTTGGTCACGACTAATCCAAAGACAGACTTAGCCATGTAAGAACATCGAGAAACCTTTAAGAAACTTCGCGATGCATCCGTAGAAGTGTTTAATTTCTATGTAGTAGAGTAGAGTGTTCATTCATTAAGTTCGCTAAAGTCTGCTCGGTAGTCGGTACTTATCTAAGTATCACTTGTACTGTCAGCAAAGCTATGACCTGAACACCTTAAGGTTCAGTTCTAGATTGAGTAGTCTGTATTGTCTTGCATTTACCCAAAAATCACAAAAGCATCTTTTGTATAAAAACAATGGATGCAGGTAAAGACGTACTTTTAGTTCCATCCTTTCAAGCGATTTATTTTCAAACTGTTAAGGTCATAACTTTGCTGACTGTACAAGCAGCTGCAACATCAAAGGAATGGGAGCGGTTACAGCAAGTCTTTACAAATGGGACTCTCCGTCGGACCTTATCGCTCGATGCCAAAGCTTTCGACCGTATCTTTTATACTACTTTTCTTGTTTACACAAGAAAATGTTAAGAGAAATAATAGGGACAGGCAGAATCCGCCTCTACCTATTATATTATTATCCTTAAAATTTTCTTGTGTAAACAAGAAATATAGGTAGATAATGAAATTGGCATGAAATGAGACACCGTTTTTCGCCTTTTTTACTTGGAAGCTAGTTAGAGCTTACCTTAATCTTATCAAACCCAAAAGCCTCTGAAAATGACCTAGTATTTTCAATTTAAGTTTTTCATAATGATTTTTGATTAATTTCAGAAACAAACAATTTCGTGGATTCACCTTGATCATTCATTTGGTCTGTCAATACCTAACTAATTGAGCTTCACGTTTTAGCGTTCTACTTAGACGGTCAATTTTTATTTTTCTTCTATCGTCACTTAATTGAAAATCCACACAGCACTACGATTAATTTCCGCCTTTCAGACAGACAAAAACGATTTTTAACTACAAAGCTGCACCGGGGTATCAGTTCAGCGACAAAGGTTTTTGTTTCACCATTATCTCGCTCGTTTTTTATGGTGGATAGAAAGCAAAGCTGCGGTGCAGCGAGTAATGGAGTGTGTCAGAACCGTCCGGACCAATCGACTACGCGTCTGATAGGAACCGAAGCGAATTCAATCGACAAATCGAAACTCAAATCTAGAAATGATTTTATGTCTTTAAAGAAATAGATGTAATGTTGATTTGTGAAAGGGCATCGCTTTCTAACGTTTAACTGTGCAATGTGTGCTAATAATTGTGGATCATTCTTTGGATTAGATAATGGATCCATGCGTGAGATTTGTCTAGCAAGCCAAATGAGACAAATATTGTTCAACAAATTCAATAGTCGAACTTTTCAAAAAAAATCAAAATCCCTAATGCCGAATACGGTAGATAGGGACCATCAAACTGAACAACTTTTACTATGGGACCAACTCTGAAATCGCGACAAAAAATTTGCTGTTTCATACATTTTAATATTTTCGTTATTAATTTTTGTTTGAAACAACTGATTTTTTTCTTGAATTCAGAGTTGGTCCCATAATAAAAGTTGTTCAGTTTGATGGGTCCTATCTACCATATTCGGCATTAGGAGTATTTTGTAACACGTTGTATTGAATTGAAAGAAATGAAATTCGATTTTTTTATCCAAACAGTCATCCAGAATGAAGTATTATTAAGCTTTTGCAAAAAGTAAGTAGACACCCAAATAGTGAGACATTACGATCATATACAAATACAACAGTTGTACATTAACTAAACGTCAACCATTGAGCTAAGTTATTACAACTTTGTAATCTCATTTGTACTTAGATCCAACATTAGCATTCAGAAATACTAAGATTTAAGTCTATTTAAGTTCCAGCTTTGTTCGCAAACTCGGCTCTTTGAGTAAGTACTTAGGTTCATTAAGGTTAAGTTGTTGAATTAATTTATTTACCGGTTTTTATTTTTGTATCTTTAAACCGAATTAACAAGTTGCTTAGATGCAACGTCTTTTAGATAAAGGAAAAATCAAACTTTACAAAGTATCACAAATAAGTACTAAGCCCGTAGCCAATGCTTTAAAAATATTAATTAAGAGTCCGCTTGCAAAATTTTTACGTGCGTTTGCTGCCCCCCACCCACTTATTTTACTCGCAACTGTCTCGCTCCCGCACTTTATCGCGCGGCCGAGCGCTTTGTGTCCATCGTTCTGGCAGCGCCCCGGTTTCCGATTTTTAAAGTGCAAAATTTTCAACTGATTTAAAAAATATATTTTATATGATTTTTATGTATCTTTTCGCCTGCAAACAATGCTTGATCTGTTTTGAGAACACTCATTAGAATTATAAAGGTAAGTATAAAAGTAAGTAATATAACTATAGATAAGTATTTATATTTTTGTGGCAAGCTTACATAGCTTAATAAGAAAGAAAGAAAATTAAAGAAAATGCTTTTTACTATTCCCCATTCAGTATATACACATTTTATTAGTTAGGTACTAAGAAGAAAGAAAGAAGAAAGAAAGAAAGAAAGAAAAACTATTTATTGACCGTAAAACATTATAGACAGTAAGGTAATTAAAAATAAAAGTTATAAAGCAAAAAAAAGAAAACAATGTACCTACACGAACTAATTTGTGTGCGGCCAACTAGGCCCCAACCTCAGCAATGCTACAGTGGCATACCGGAGCATACCACTGCAACGCTAGTATTCTGGAGGAGCCTACTTGGTGACGACAACCGACAGACAAACAAAAAAAAAACAATTCTACTTCCTATAAAATACAGAAAAGACAATTTCAACGAAATAATACCTACATAATAATAATACCAACGCGATAATGCGATATCAGTGGCTGAGTTCTGGTCCTCACAAATATAATTATATATATACCGAGTCGACACGTTAAGAAGAAGATTATACCAACAAGCATCGATTCTATATGCACAACAAATAAAAAAAAATATCAAGAGGGAGTAAAAAAAATAATATCTATTTGGCTGCATGGAATTAGATCTCTTTGCCTCTCCTATGACAGTTTGATCTAGTTAAAAAATAATAAAATAAAAATATACTCTTTGTCGGTGTCAAAAAACAAAGAAATACTCTTGTTTTGGGCTGCAGTCCGCATGGCGATGAAATCGAATTTTAGCGCGAATCCGACCAAATTAAGTAGTAGTCTCAAAATATTACTATCCCCGTCACTACATTTACGGTAACATAAAAAACGTCAAAGTTAAAAGTAAAAAACATAAAATTTAAGAATAAAATTACTTAATGACTATAAAATTGGTAAAACAAGGCACAAATAAGGACACTGTGTGTGTGTATTGCTGTGGTGAGCAACATTCAGAGAATGTCTCAAGAAGATTAATTTACGATAATGATGTTATATTTAAATTAAAACTTTTCTACTCGATGCACCAATTGTATGGCATATTGAATCAACGGCTTATTTCTCGGAAAGTAGCTGTGTTATACTCGTTACAGATATTTTCCGGGTTTGCTAAGGTAGAACTAAATATTGGCATGCTCAGTTTGGTTACAGGTGCCCTGAATTTTGCTGTACAAAACAAGAGACACTAACATTCAGCAGAAATGTCGGCTAAGTACATCTATAAAATTCAGCACTGTATCTCTTCCGGTGACTGAAATACAATACTTTTCGATATTCCTTAAGAATGGGGAATGTCCGATAAAAATCAAATTGGCTGAATATTTTTTTATAAGTAGGAATAAGCTCCCTTAGTAATAGAAAAAAGTTTCAGAATTTTCGGTTCCGTAAAATTAAAAAAAAAAATGAAAGTCTCTTCGACTTTACAAATGTACGAAAGTAACAGCAGAATGGAATTTATACCTTTGCCACCACCTGCTGCCACAACCACAACACGGTATTAAAAAAAAGTAATGTCAAAACTTTTTTCTTAATACTTGTTGTTGTTGTTGTGGCATGTGGTGGCATAGGTATAATCTCCATTCTGCTGTTACTTTCGTACATTTGTGAAGTCGAAGAGACTTTCATTTTTTTAAGATTTTTTACGCAACCGAAAATTCTGAAACTTTTTTCTATTACTAAGGAAGCTTATTCCTACCTATAAAAAAATATTCAGCTAATTTGTTTTTTTTCGGACATTCCCCATTCGCTGTGAAAGGTAACCATCAACCATATTATATGAATGAAACCAGGACAAGTAGTTTTTTTTATTTACTTTGACATCATATCAGACGACCTGAGTGGTGCAGTCAAAATATGACCATATTATAAGCGTATTAAGTAAATAAATATTATTGTAGGTAGGTAAGTTAGATATTAATTTTCAGGTACCCCTTGCAAAATGTGGTCACCCTTTACAGCGAATCCTTAAGGAATATCCTAAAGTATTGTATTTCAGTTACCGAAAGAGATACAGTGCCATATTGTACGTCCAAGACCGAAATCGGTCTTTGAGCGAAAAAACGCTCACAACGCGTTCTGGTCACTGCAAAAATGCCACAACGCGAAATCCGTGTCAAAGCGCACAGAATGCGTTGTGGTAATCATGGAAATACCACAAAGCGAAATTCGCGTCGTGGTCAACATACCAAACGACCACATCGCGTTGTGGAAACGAAAAAAAGCCATATATAACAGAAATTTTTGCTAAATGTAAGCGTATCTGGTTTTGATTCCATTGTTATCTGAGGTAGGTACAGTAAGTAAGTTGTTTATATGCAAAACGTCAGCATTGAGGAGCCATACAAATTGCGTTCTCCAGCACTACTGAGCTAAAAATTAAAAAAAAAATATTATTATATTATGATGCTAACTTCAGGATTTGTGCTACAAAATAATCTACTTTGCTGCTAAACAATGGTGTGACGTGGCTCCTCAAACCTAATAATGGACATATACGTACATCTTCGGATGTACCTCTTCCAGTGGGGCGCCATCAAACCTACTTTCTCCCGAGCTCCCGACTGGCAAAAAATTGACATTCGTGATGTATTTAATTCACGCAAATCGGAGACCGTGGCGCTGCCAGAACGATGAACACGCGCGCTTTGCTGTTTGTTACCCATACCACAGTTATACAATCTTTATCATAGAAATTTGAGGGAAACCACCCTAGCCCTCGCGAAATCCCCTCCGTTGCTCTGCGCAAGTACATACGTTAAACAACTGTACAGATAGATTGCAAAGCAATGCTCGTACTGATAAAAAATTCGATGCGCGAGCGACACACGTCCTACCTCGACGGCGCACTGCGCAGTACTAACGAAGGCGGCGCCCGCAGCGCGCTGGTATTTAATCTCTTTTTTGGTAATAACAATAGTAATAATTAATATATACGATTTTTGTGCCGTCAGTCACTGGAACACGTAATTTGCTTATGATTTACATAAATTTTGCTCAGAAACGATGTATAATTAAAGAGATATTTTAAAAATTCCCTTAAAAAGGACATGTTTTCAGAATAAAAAACTATCGAGCCAAACTCAATAATTTCTGAAATCCTGCCGTCATCCACTAAATGAAGGTCCATAAAAGCATATATCTGAATTTGACATTCATTGAGATTGTACAGACGTCACTATTTGAGTTCAAATATTGCCAAATTCTGGGAGCCTCCTCTTAATACATGTCTCGTAAATAATAATAGTACCTATGTTATTACATTGCTTGAGGAGCTCGATGGCGCAGTGGTTTAGCCCCTGGCCGAGCGATTACGGAGGCTAAGCAACTTTCGCAAGGATCGGTCATGGGATGGGTGACCAAAAATTTACTATCTCGAACTCCTCCATGCTTCAGAAGGCACGTTAAGCCATTGGTCCCGGGTGTATTTGCCTTCGTTAAAACCCACCAATCCGCATTGGGCCCGCAAGGTGGGTTATGGCCCATCGTCCTTATCCTATATACCTATAGGGAAGGCCTATGCCACAGCAGTAACATTTAAAAAATAGCTGATGGTTAATAGCGTTGTGAAATTATTTTTCTCTGAACATAAGTAAACATTCTCCAGGTGGGCGAAAAATAACAATAAGTAGGTACTTAAAAGGTACTTACTTTACTCTTTTTTTAGTTTTGAAACTTAATACTTTACGGATTAAGTTACTTTTTATGCTTGGTTCGAATGAATAATAGATTTACTTTCCGTTTTTGGCCAGACATCGTCATCCTCGAGAAAACATAAGAAAAACCAGAGAAAGTCTCGGAATTAATTATAAAAATCCAAAACAACACGGATGTTATTTGCTACAATTAACTCCGGTCTTCTAATTTATTTCAGAGACTGTCTACATAATAAGATTTTCAATCGTTCTAAAATGACCTTTTTCTATTAAAATTGATGAATTATGGACTGAGTAAAAAAATCGGGTTGCACTCCGGGAGTGCCGGCAGAAGTGAAAACTTGAATATTAGCGTTGTGCATTTTTGAAATTTTGGAATGGTTAAGGAATTATCAGTATAAAAGTACTATCATTTATGAGGTAGAATACAATATTTATTTATTGCGCTATCGTACACAAACATGACAATTTATATTACATTAAAAAGTTTATCTATCAGAAAAAACAACCCGCCGAATTCCAAAACGACGCGCCGCCATTTTCGCCGCGCCGTAGAAAGAGAGGGGGATACTTCCGCCGCCGGCTGTCTACGCTACATCTGTCTTACGAATTTTCGATCAAGGTCACGTGACCCTGACTGGCGCGAGTTTAACATTTTTTCCCCATTACAAAAAAAGTGTACAACGCCGCTAAAGAAGTTTTCACTTCAAAAAATCTTTGCTTAAATAATATAGTTGTACATACAATGAGAAAGTATATATAAACTACTTTAAATACGGTTCGCTTGAAAGGACTCGCCTCCTCATACAACGTAAAAATATTCAAAGATGTGAACAGACTATCAGTCGCTTTATTCGATTTCAAAAGCGAGTAAATATAAAATAGCATGTCATTATGCTTGAAAGCAAAAACGTAGTAGTTGTAGCGACGGGGCGCCGCGCCCCAGGCCCCGCGCCCCGAGCCCCGGGCCCCGCGCCACAGACTACAGAACACGGCACAACCTTTTTAATTGACACCGATTGGTTCCAGCTGCAGTGAAACGTCGTCGGGCTTGAGTGGGCTTCCCGTTCAATTAAATACGAAATTGATTTGGTACGTGAGACGTGACTTTGTTCACTAGATGACAAAGTTAAGGAGAAAACTGACATATTTCAAAATAAATTCAATGTAGGAAAATTGCTGGGAAAATGTCAACTTAAAAGAAAACTGAGTTTTTTTAAATTAATGGTCAATCAATTTGCACCGACAAAATATATGACAAAGATTAATAATAATTTAACACATACAAAACAGTTCTAGTAAATACATTCAGGTCAAATTCATATACCCTTTGTTTTGCTTCACCGTAGTCGGTAAAAAAAGGAAATGTTTTGGGCATCACGCATCATTAAGCTGAGCATAGAGAAGAGCAGTTCACGTACTGCTATCGTTCTTACGCTGTGACCATATCTAAATTGCTTGTCTGTACATAAAGCAAGAATAAATCTGAAGAAAAAGGTCCGCATGAATAATAAATCAATGAACTATGAGGCATTCTGTGCTGGCATAATGGCGGCCGGTGACGTACACTCCGCTGATGGTCCGTTTCTGTATTATTTATTGGGCTGAGTCCGTAATGTTTTTGGCAGTCGAAAACGTTGATAATTTATACAGGTTTTAAGTATTATGAAGATCTTGTATTATCGTCTATTGGAGATAAGTACCTAAGCCATGACGGTAACCTACTGCGGTACTGCCGTACAAATAAACGAAGAATAAGTTTATACCTAGTTTAACCAAACATATTGCTTAGCAATATTAATCCTTACGTTTAAAGTCTCAAAGTGTCATATTCCTTACAAACATTTTGGTTATTCTAAGTATAAACTTATTCTTCGTTTAATTTAATTTAATTTTAGTTTAATTAAATTATACGGCAGTTAATGTATATCCTTAGAATAAATGCCACTTACCTAATTCTCGCCTTTCTGTGCAATACTCCGTCCCTATAGACAAAAAAATTAATTAATAATAATTCATAATTTATTTATTGTTTCATGTGGTTAATTACAGATTATGAAATAGTATTAGTCCAGCACACGAACCCTGTAAGGGCACTAAAATATATATCAATGCCATTAAAAAATAGTTCTCATATTTTTTAAACTTATGCTAATCTCAAACTTTTTCCCTTAGCGAATAACGCAAGCAAGCATCGTATCTTGGAACCTGACCATGTGCCTTGAGCAGTTAGTGTCTTATCGTCAGAACGTGCAATAGTCAACCAATATTTGAACTTGTCATTACTAAACACCAAAGATGGTGATCAAATTAACACAAACCTTTTTATTTCCGAACATCTCCATTCTTGGCAACTTTACAATTACTTGTAAATGAGTTGAAGCAACTAATTGTACAAGAACACCATTAACATTTTTATTGCCTTAATCTTACTACCAACGTGTTGAGACTGTTTTAAGGTCCTAATTTTATCATAATATTTCCTACTATTATAATATATAAAAGCGGAAGCTTGTATGTTTGTTGTTACTCAATCACAATCACAAAAACGGCTGAACGGATTTCGATGAAAGGCACACATACTTATAGTTTATCTAGCCATGATTAAAACATAGGATGCTAACCGTGGTTAAAGGTTCCTTAAGGATTTTTCGAATGTCTACGCGGACGAAATCGTGGGCGGAATTGGTATGTAATTAATTACTTTTACACTCACTGGCTACAATACGTCCCTTATCATTATTATTATTAAGTTTTCCAAATAAAACTAATTTTTAATTGAACACAAGTTGAACCTTCTTAACTCCACTACATTTATCCACTCCGTTGTCGCAGACGTTTATTAAACATCAAACAGTTTGAAGAGCGCCGACATTTAGGTACTCATGCGTCCTGCGTCCTGTTTTCAATTGCGAAAATACAGGAAATCGTCCGCCGGGATAGAAAGGAGGGATGGATTGGAGGGGGCAGGAAGTCATTCCCGTTAACAGGAGTCATTAGTGGTGGGTGCCGGGTAATTTCCTTATTATAAACTGAGACATACTGATTATAGGGGTTTGTTTAATATTTTATCGAACAGGATATTAGCTTGAAATAAAACGATTTTTAACGGATACTAGCGCGGTTTCATTGAAAGTACTTTGGTAAGATTTGGTTTGATTTTTGGTTTTCCCAACGTTTCGGCAACTTTGCATAAATTATAAATCAACATAAAACAATTTAAAAAATTTGATAAATTTTAATTTCTGAACGTCTAAAAAAAATTCATCGCTTGAGGGTAGACTCACGGGTAGCCTCAGTCCCCCGTGACCACGGCAGCTGCAAAGTTGCAGAAACGTCGGGAAAACCAAAAATCAAACCAAATACCAACTAACTACCAAAGTACTTTCAATAAAACCGCGCTAGTATCCGTTAAAAATCGTTTTATTTCATGTCTAGTGAGCGCGTAAGCTTGAGAAGTGAATAAGATATTAGCTACTACATGTTACATGTTCTAAAAAAATTTTGTTAAATTTACTAACCCCTACGGTCAAAATGCGTACACTAGAAGACAATTGTATTCATGCTATGATCAAACATTTACCGTAAAAAAAACACCCCAATTTCACGTCAAGCCTGAACGAATGGATCTCTTTCGCAACAAATTGCTTACAACAAAAAAAACGTGCGCTTTTTCATCGAAAGCGCGTTTTTGTCAATGACAAGTTTTTCGTCCGTTTTTTGCAATTTACGCAAAAAAAATATTGCCATAATTTATTGTAAGTACTTAATTGTGAACTTAACAATGCGTTTGGCATTGGGACCATTCGGAATAATGTTTTGTAAGATGTTCTACATTTCCACCGTTATATTTTAAATCCGATTATAAGTAACATAGATTAAAGTTAGCAAAAACATGCCTAGTTTCTTTTGTAATATTTTTCAGTCTTGCGGAATAGCTTTAATGACAAATTTATGTACAATTTAATCGAAATGTATTTCACTCAGTTTAAAATAAAACTTCTTTAACTTCCGATACATTCAAATATTAATTTCTTTACGTTTTTACTTAAAGAATGAACAAGTAGATAGTTGAAGCCAATATTGACTACATAATTATAACAACATAAAGTTTATAGTTAATGAACATAATAGTTTATGTGTTTTAATAAAGTGAACTTTGTTATACAATTTAACGTGAATGTGAAAGTATTTAAACAAAATATTCGAACACAAGAAAAAAGTCACTTAGCTAAAATGACGGCAATACTAATCAAATAAATCTTGGCTATTACAAAACAGCATTGGAATAGCTGTTTTAGCATAACATTCTTCAATAACGCTCCGCCTTCAAATCTTATAAAACCTTTAACGGCGGAAACCCTTAAATATTTTATTATTAAGACCATCTTTATGACACATAACATTGTTATACAGCCGTTTTAGTACGCTAAGAACGCTTTACTGATATCCTCGGCGTATTTAAAACTTTTACTGTAGCTAACGGGGGTACTAAAGATACTATCTAATATCGAAACTTATGTCCTATATCCGAAGTCGTAAATACGGCTATCTCCGGTCGAAGCAAACACGCACGCTACAATATTTCGTTATCTGAATCTGATTAAGTATCTATAAGATAATTGGGAACTATAAATTTCTTCAATAGAGCTCACGTAGATGTAAATTCATTTGCTTATCACGAAAATATTATCAGTAATTATTAGGACATATGTTTAATTACTTCCTAAGTTCCTACGCTTCCCAGAAAACTTATGAGAAGTTATGAAATTAATTAAAAATCCTTTATTCAAATCAACTTATTTGTGCTTTTGAATGGTCTATTTTTCGTACCACCCATTCGAGACTTTTTTAGCTGACAAGAATGGGCGCAAGAAACTTATCAGTTTTGTCAGAAATCAGAAGTAACGATGTTCACAAAGAAATTATATCTAGTTTATAAGACTTGTTTACATTATTACAAAGTTAGGCCGCACCGTTGGTAGACTTTAAATGACATCAAAATTGAAGACAGATGGCCTGAAAATTCCCAAGTTGATAGTTTTCTCTCCAAATTTAATAATTACCAGAAGGGTGAAATATTCCCAGCGACTATTTTAGATACTTTATATAAAGACACTGCTCCGTTATCCCTTAAATTGTAATTCATTAGAAAATATGCGTCCCATATTATAAAGTCCATCAATCGTTACAAATTCTACGCTAATCGTTTTCACTATGTGGCATTCGTATGCTTCTATAATAAAAGCCATGTTGCAATGTATCTTGTTTGTATAAAAAATGACAACATTTACAACCCCCAGCTCCACCCCTGGCGCCTTCAAAAGCTTTTCAAATAGCTTCTACCTGAATAGGACGCTAAAGATTCACATTTTATTAATTGTACCGAGTATAATATCAAAGACATTTAAAATCTTTTAGTAATATTTTTCTTATGTGTAGTAATTTGTGTTGTAGATAGATCAGCCCCCTATTCAAATGGCCAATATTTGAATGCTACGTTTACTATTAAAGCTTAAATATGAGCAATAGATATTATCACATGTTGCAAAATTATGTTAATCATAGATTTTGATTCGCAAACTTATGTTAAGCTGGGGGTGTATTGTGTGGAATTGCAACAAGCATACTTTTTTAATTATTGTGTGTAACCTTTGTACCCATTGTGTGTAACCTTTTGATAATTATTGTGATGGAAAATGACCTCACTTTAAATGTGGAGTTTCTTGCCGGTTCTTCTCGTTACAAGGTCTCCCGCTTAGGGTTTGCGAACCGATGGCGTAGCTTATATGACATTCACAAGTGCTTGTAACAGCCTAGACTGAATAAATTATTTTTGAATTTTGAATTTTGAATTTTACAGTTTACTGCTTATTTTAAAGCATTAATAATAAGCTTATAGCATTCAAACGCATAGAATGTTGGCCACTTGAGTTGGGGGGCTGTTCTTTTATTCAAAAAATTAGAAGATACTGAAAAAGTTTTTGTTATCGGACGTAAAATCGCTTGATTACTTTCCTTTGGCTCAGTGATTACTGCAGTCCCCATATTTCAAAAACATAAGTATATTTTCTTGTTCAAGTAGGTATAGAGACTGTCTCCAGACAGTCATGCCATCAATTAGATATAGGAGCCTATTTCGTCCGGCGACGGAGGGGATGAAAGGAATCCTGTGACACGACGCTGCTGCTTCCCTAATGGAGGCCATTCAAACTCACGCGCAGTATCTAAGCCTCCGCCGTCGACCGTCGGCCGGCTTAAGTCTGCTCACGTACACAAGGGCTGACAGTCTTTCATTGAAATATTTTCTTCTCGGTGTATTTTTTAAACCCATGTAGTAAAAGACATACTTAACTTTTTTGTAGAGTCTGTCTAAAAAGTCTGTTTACCTGAGAAATTATTAAATTATTAAACAAAACTTATACTGGTAACCCTGTTGGTGCTGTCAAAATTCTATGTTGTGTTTCAAAATTCAATGTTTATAATTAGAATTTTGACAGCACCAACAGGGTTACCAGTATACGTTTTTTTAGATAATTTAATAATTTCTCAGGTAAACAGACTTTTTAGACAGACTCTATTTTAAAAATTGTTGTGTTCCGGCAGTTAGAGATAAGATAGCCAGTTCCTCAGTGATGGATGAGGTTTCCAAGCTTCCATCTTTAGCCTTATCGTCACTAAATATCAGGTGAGATGAAGGCCAAGCACTAGTAGCACTGCCCCGATGTGCATAAAAAAATGTATGACAAATTGCAAGCGCTTGACCGCTATCACGCCTGATGGTAAGCGATGATGCAGTCTACAATGAAACGTGCTTGCCTAGAAGATAATGATAGTCAGATTCACTCGCAACTTGAAGGCCCCCAGATTGTACCTATCGGGAAACACAGACTCAGGCAAGAAGCAAATATCAAAAGTAACGCAGGATTGAGTATATAAAACGCTCTAAACTCTGAAAGCCATCCTAAGCTTTAAAAAAAATCGGCGTATCTACTAGAGCTTAGTAGCCGTCGGAGTTGGATGGAAGCATTTTATTAATACAGGTATAGAGACTATAAGGTGGACACAAAGATAGGCTTAACTTGGTGAGCTTTCGAAAGCTTACTATTGTCCTGCAATGTTGTCTTTTATTTGGTAAATATAATAATACCATCATAATCGTAGTAGCATAGATCCTCTTTTCATCCATAACTATTTTTTGAACTAAGAACATTATTACAACATTAATGTAATAATCATGCATGTGTCGATGTTTTTGAGGGTAGCACAAACATAGTAGTTATTCAATATTACTTTTTTCTAGCCTTTATTATGTTTAATTGGACTTTGCAAGAATAAAAAACCGGCCTAGTGCGAGTCGGACTCGCGCACGAAGGGTTCCGTACCAAAAACGGCAAAAAAATTACCCCCCTTAAATATTAATTTTATTCTGTTTTTAGTATTTGTTGTTATAGCGGCAACAAAAATACATCATCTGTGAAAATTTCAACTGTCTACCTGTTGTTGTTATTAATATCGAGCCAAAAACAGCAAAAAAATCACGTGTGTTGTATGGGAGCCCCCTTTAAATATTTATTTTATTCTGTTTTTAGTATTTTTTGTCATAGCGGCAACAGAAATACATCATCTGTGAAAATTTCAACTTTCTAGCTATCACGGTTCATGAGATACAGCCTGGTAACAGACAGACAGACAGACGGACGGACAGCAGAGTCTTAGTAATAGGGTCCCGTTTTTACCCTTTGGGTACGGAACCCTAAAAAGAAAATTTTAAATGCTCTCGATTTGCTTCACCAAGATACAGGCTTAGCCTAGTTTGGAAACCTCTACAACATTGTCGTCATTATTGTATTTTTGCAATGCACAAAATGTAATGAAAACTCATTGTATTTATCCTTATTATTTTCGTGCAATAAAATTACTTTTTATTATATGATTTATTAATATAAGCATTGCATTTCAAACGCAAGCTCTTAAATTACAGATGGCAACCCTATCTGTCGCTGTGTCGTTGCCGTGTCGCCGTACCGGCACATCTGCCGGCCCCAGTCCGGCCCGTCAGCCGCCGGATCCGGCGAGCCATCGGAACGCAATTTATCGGCCCAAGGTTCGACAACCGAATTATCCGGTAGCCGGAGATTATCGGACTGGCGTTTCGTGGGTAACGTGATGCTATTAAATTTTCATAAAGATAATTAAGTCAGGGCCCTATTTGATAAGGTGACAATTTGTCAATTATCATGACAATTTAGTTTACATAGCTATGAGTAGTTTATTCTATTTTCAATTGGTGGACGCAATGGATATAAAATTGTCATGAAGGTGACAAATTTGGCTGCCCTACACCAAATCCAAGTACCTACCTTATTCCAGACAAACTTTACAGGAGAGCTTAAAAACGTTATTTAGTGTTTTTAGTGAAAAAAAAACTATATTCTGAACACTAAAATGTTAAAATATCATTGGTATTTAAGGTAAAAACATATTACTGTAAAAAAAATTGTTCTCATACCTACCTACATTTTGACGAACGAAAATAGTGTTCTGCGTAGAAATAATATGTATTGATTTGTCAATAATATTCTATGCTATAAACAAGTAACTTAGATTCTCTATTGTACTTTTAGTAGATGCTTGTTTTCAGCTTTGCACAGAGCCATAGAATATAGTCCTTACAACTATAGAATAAATACATAGAAATCAAGTATCTGCTAATCTATTTTAAATACAAGTATCTTGATAAGACTTGCTTATTTTAAGTTAGAAACGGGAAATATACCTACTTTGTTTTAGCGTATATTTTGCAAACGGAAAAATATTCTCGAAACAAATTATTGGCTATATTTCCCGAATCAAACCAAATTTTAATAAAATAAAAAAATGGTAGATGCGACTTGCTTTGCTTAAACAGAAAAAGAAATAAAAATTATTTTTTTGGAAACTGAGTTAGGTACTTGACTTCTGCGTAGGGCAGCCGAATTGTCACGTTTATTAAATAGGGCCCAGAAATATAGGTAATAAAACTAGCGAACGCCCGTGACTGCGTTTGCGTGGTCAGTTATTTCTCTATACCTCGGGAACAGTACACTTTTTCAGTATGAAAGGTACCCATTTCCTTCTCTGTACCCCTGTCAACTTGTATGCAAAATTTCATGATGATCGGTCGGTGAAGGCGTAACAAACAAGCAGACAAACTTACTTTATCGAATTTATAATATTAATAAAGAATAGTAAGGCTGAGTTGCACCATCTTACTTTAATAATAACAAGCCTGTTATAGTACCGGTAGAATATGAATATAAGATTCTTGGTACCGGTCAAGCATAAGTTAGCCAAAAAAAGAGGTTGCTAGCCAGCATGATGGCCTTTGACAAGTTTGACATGACAAATAGGTAGAATTACCATTTGACGATAACTTTAACTTTGACAGCGTTTTGGTGCAACTCACACTAAGAAATTGGTAAGGTTACCAGACAGACGTAAAATTATAAATTATGATCATTTTATTACTATATCATCATTATTAAACACCGAGTGATTTTATTAGTAACGATGAAAAAAGTGTTTCGAGTTAATAATTAATAACGGAACCAAAAACATACAGCATTAAAGAAAACATCAAAATCACATTATTTTCTTGCACGCAGCAACTGGCTTCATTTTACCCTTCCTATCTCTTCATTGCATCACAGTGTCGAAAGGAATACAGTAGTTGATGTTGGAAGCGTCGCAATTATCAGTCGTTACCGTCCCGCTGCCCCCGGGACGTCTGCCCCTAATTGCAGTCCCGAGAGACGCGCAGGACTTCTCGGAACAATCTATGCGACTGGTGCTGCTTATGAATTGTGAACAGGCGTGGATAAAAGGCCCTGTCCTGTTTTATACTTTAAAATACAAATTGAGTAAGTAGTTCTTGAGAACGGGCGACCAAATTACTATTTGGGCGACAACCTTAGGGCACAAAAAACATTTAAATTTCAGCATATATTTTATTTAAGAAAGGTGACTATTATCGTATTCGAGATGAAAAAAATACCATGTTGGGAAGCTTAAATCGGTTATATGTATAGTTAAGTTACCTACTTGGTATAATAAGTGCCCACTCAGTATTTTTGTCACTCATTTAGAATTTTCACTGTTAACTTAAATTATTTACCTCCCACATGTAGTCGCCCATTGTACGTATTTTTCGTAATCCACAGTTTGTCGACCATTTTGTTATTTTGCCGCCCAAAAAATAAACCGCTGCCCGGTTTAGTATTTAAGTATCCCATTAGCAGTCGCCTTTAATTATTTCTAGTCACCCAATTAATTAATTCCCAATTGTAAATGGCCGACCGAAAGGCGCTAGAGTCTGTCTAAAAAGTCAGTTTACATGAGAAATTATTAAATTATTTATAAAAACTTATTTACTGGTAACCCTGTTGGTGCTGTCAAAATTCTAATTGTAAATATAGCTTTACTCAATTTTATTTAGATGGGTAGGGGTGGTTGGGGATTTAGGTGGGTATTAAAATTACCCTTGAAATTACCCATGTAAACTGACTTTTTAGACAGACTCTACTGCGCCTTCGTGCTCCTCACCAAAAAGTTTTAACAATAAAACTCCATTAAACTAACAAACGACAGGCTAAAAAAAGTTTCTTCGGATTGAAATGTCATTTCCTTCATTCAAACTCAGAGACTAACATACTGTATCCCTTTAAATTATTAGTTTATTAGTACCTACCCACATGAGTAAAAAAACGTAAGTGACCTACCTATGCAATCCTGCTGATGGTTATTTTTAAATTGTTTACACGCAGCAGGATTAGGGGATTTTTTCAAATTACTAAACATTCAGTAACTGGTGCCCATTATTGTAATAAAGAATAGTACGAACTAGTAACGCTCCTATAAAAAAAAACGAAAATACGAATAAAGTTTCCTGTGTGTCAAATCGACCAAAATCAACGGATCCAACAAGACATTTGTAAAAAATATAATCACCCCTACCCGGCATCCATGGAACCAATTTACATCAAACTGAAACGCTCCAACGTTTTCGTTGTTTTTTTCCAAGTGAATCGTGACTTTGTGGGAGTTGCATTAAGTCCCTCACAAACTCTCGCCTAATGGAGTTCGTCAGTGTCGGGTTCCTATCGATGAAATATTACACGTTGTTCATTAAAAACACCCGTGGTGGTTGCTAGAAGTAAGCAATTAAAATTTGATTTTGCTGAAACGAACAAGTGCACGCGCTGCTTTTTATGATTTTTTTCTCGACCATGCTTGGAAATTCCTTAATGACTGGCAACATTCTTTGAGATAAATCGAAATTTCTGTCTACTATATGTCTACACTTACTGGTCAAATATACAATGGGGAATGTCCGAAAAAAATCGAATTGGCTGAATATTTTTTCATAGGTAGGAATAAGCTCCCTTAGTAATAGAAAAAAAAAACTAAAGTCTTTTGGACTTCACAAATATAGGAAAGTAACAGCAGAATGGAGATTATACCTTTGCCATCACCTGCCACAACCAAGGAGGTTTATAATAGGGAGTGAGTACTCTACAAAAATTTTCACCTATCGTTTAAAAGAAATTCAACTTTATTGCATTGTTCATAGAGTTGAAATTCTATCGACGACATTGACTGAAGGCACTACTGTGTGAATGAGACAACACCAGGTGGAGGTCGGTGTCTCGTTCGCACAATTGCCATTACTAAACAATAATACCACGATAGTAGGACTAAAAATATGTACGTTACCAATCAAGTAGTGTATCAAAATTAAGGATTCGGAGTGGGAAGTCGAATATATACTATTTAAATATTAATTTTAGAATGACACATAATAATTGTAATATAGAACAGAACTTTTTTGATTTAATTAGATATCTACAATAATGCTAATCAGCAATCATCGGTGAGGTGGTAATAAATAGAAGTGTCAATCCTGGCAACTCCGATTTTGACCTTGAATTTCAATTTAAGAATTTCAATCTTTAGGAAATGTTACTTTACAAAACTAGTGTGACCATAAATACTTCACCATTTCAGATTTCCAGAAAAACGAAATTGTTCTATTGAAATGGCTAGAGGTCGCAGGCGAGACGGTAAAATTAATAATAATAATCAAATTCATGTTTGTGCGCCTATTTCGATGAAACTCGGTTTCTGGTACTATTTCAACATGAAAATAACAACGCAATGTTGAAAATTTTAAAAATCCAAGATGCGGCCTACTTTTTTGTTTTTGGGCCGATTTCGATGAAACTCGGTTTTTGGAACTATTTTGACAAGAAAATAACAACGCAATTTTTAAAAAACTAAAAATCCAAGATGGCGGCCAACTTTTTTGTTTTTGGGGCTGATTTTGATGAAACTCGGTTTTTGGTACGATTTTGACAAGAAAATAACAACTCAATGTTGAAAATTTAAAAAATTAAAGATGGCGGCCAACTTTTTTGTTTTTGGGCCGATTTCGATGAAACTCGGTTTTTGGAACTATTTTGACAAGAAAATAACAACGCAATTTAAAAAAAACAAAAAATCCAAGATGGCGGCCAACTTTTTTGTTTTTGGGCCGATTTTGATGAAACTCGGTTTTTGGAACTATTTTGACAAGAAAATAACAACGCAATTTTTAAAAAACTAAAAATCCAAGATGGCGGCCAACTTTTTTATTTATGGGTCGATTTCAATGAAACTTGGTTTTTGGAACTATTTTGAGAAGAAAATAACAACGCAATTTTTAAAAAACTAAAAATCCAAGATGGCGGCCAACTTTTTTGTTTTTGGGCCGATTTCGATGAAACTCGGTTTTTGGAACTATATTGAGAAGAAAATAACAACGCAATTTTTAAAAAACTGAAAATCCAAGACGGCGGCCAACTTTTTTGTTTTAGGGCCGATTTTGATGAAACTCTGTTTTTTGGAACTATTTTGAGAAGAAAATAACAACGCAATTTTTAAAAAACTGAAAATCCAAGATGGCGGCCAACTTTTTTGTTTTAGGGCCATTTTGATCTTATTTATTTTTCCATCAGTTTACATTGAGTTGTTTTTTCTTGTCAAAATAGTACCAAAAACCGAGTTTCATCGAAATCGGCCCAAAAAACAAAAAAGTTGGCCGCCGCCTAAGATTTTTAGTATTTTAAAAAATTGCGTTGTTATTATTTTGTCAAAATATTACCAAAAACCGAGTTTCATCGAAATTGGCCCAAAAACAAAAAAGTTGGCTGCCATCTTGGATTTTTAATTTTTTCAATATTGTGTTATTATTTTCTTGTCAAATTAGTCCTAAAACCGAGTTTCATTAAAATCAGCCCCAATCACAAATAAAAGAGTTGGCTGCCATATTTGTTTATATTTTTAACATTTCGTTGTTATTTTTTATCAAAATAGTAACAAAATCGAGTTTCATCAAAATCGGCCCACGAACAATATAGTTGGCCGCCATCTTGGTTTCTTTTTATATTTTTAACATTGTGTCGTCGTAAATCTCATGCACCCATTTTATTAACTTCACAAGTAAAGAAATTGGTGCAAGAATTTTAGACCTTATTGACATATTTACCAAAATAACAGTTTTTAATGAAACAGCAAAGTAAATGAACAAGTATAATTATGGGAAAAAGCAACCGAATTTCAAAGGTCAATAAAGTGGAAAATCGTTTGCATCTTTTTTGACTACAGATCACTAGACAATGTTTTCCTACTTTTACTTGTTTTTCCAACATTCATTTGTTTTTCCGAAGTTCACGCACATTGTATTTTTATAAAAAAATGGAATAAACTTTAAAGTTGCATAGTTATTTACACTTGAACTTAAATTGAATTGAATAAACTAGATTTTGTATTGGTTGAATTACCATATTTAAAAAATAAAAACAAAAAAGTAATTTAATAAAAACGTGATAAATAAATTGTTCCAATTTTTTTTTAATAAATAATTATTTTCTGTTTTTAGTTAACGAGCTAAATTAAAAATATACCATCGCCTATCAGAGTACTCGTCAAGACCATTCAAACGAGTCCAAACTCGATGGGGTTGAAAGGTTTTATTACAAAGTTCCTGTGGCCTTCTTCCGGCTTCCTTCATCAGACTCTTGGATACTATTACCCAACAGAGCACTCGTCAAGACGATTCAAACGAGCCCAAACTCGATGGGGTTGCATGATTTCAATATTGAGTTCCTATGGCATGGCCTCCAGACTTCATCATCCAACCCTGAACCTCGTCTCCCGTCAGAGTACTTGTCAAGACAATTCTAACAAGCCCAAACACGATGGGGTTGTATAGTTTCATTCATCATAGAGTTCCTGTGGCGTTCTTACGGCTCCATCATCAGATCAGCTCAATGACATTGTAATATTGCATTTCCTTCCATTTCTGACCTGTGTTCAAAGTTTCAAGTCTCTAGCTCATCGGGAATTTGGTAGGTATAAAATCGTTTGCAAAATTTGTGCTCAAACAAACAAAAGAGCAAGCAACCTAATAAAAACGCGGTAAAAAGTGTTAATTATAAATAACTTATACGCGTCCAAAGCATCGGAACCGGACTCAACAGAAGCATCGGACCCTAGAGCAGTACCTGTGGAGCGCTGTGAGGAGAGTGATCTACCTCTGATCACGTCAGACGAAGTGCAGTACGCTCTAGGCAAAATGCAACGTGGGAAAGCATCTGGAAAAGACGGGGTACATGTTGAGATGCTTCAGGCAGGCGGAGAGTCTGTCCTAAATGTTCTTGTAAAACTTTTCAACACCGTTCTTTCCCAGGCGGTTACACCAGGTTCCTGGAAGAAGGCTATGGTCGCGATTCTTCACAAAAAGGGAGACAAGTCAAAATTGACTAATTACCGCCCCATCAGCCTCCTCTCTCAGGTCTATAAACTGTTCGCCAAGGTCCTTTGCCACCGTCTGACTACCACCCTCGATGAATACCAACCTGTCGAACAAGCTGGCTTCCGGAGTAGATACTCGACAATGGACCACATCCATGCAGTCAAGCAGCTGATGGAGAAGTGCAAAGCGTATCAGCGGCCCTTGTGTTTCGCCTTCGTCGACTATGAGAAGGCATTCGATATTGTCGAACACGGGATCCCTTGTTTTCGCATAATTGTTTTATACCTAATTTGATTTGGCATAACGGATTTGGCATAATCTTTTTTGTCATAATAATACTTTCGCATAATTGTTTTTTGGCATACTATTTATAATAGCATAATTATCATTTAGACTAATTTGTTTTCGCATAATTTTTTTTAGGCATATTGTCTATTCGCCTAATATTATTTAGACATAAAAATCAAAAACAATAAGAATAAATATGTTTACGCACTTATTTATTTTCATGCAAAAGGGGTAGGTATTGTATTAAAATGCCAAAAACTAAACCTAAATATCGACTCATAAAACACCTATTTTTAAAATACCGAAATTCCTTAATGTCGATATCCAATAGACCGAAACTTAAAAGATAGATTATTAAATGACTGATGATAGTTAAAATCCCGATAGTTAAAAATCCCGAAAGTCTGTTTAGGTCTATTAGGTGCGACGACGAGCGAGCGTAGCGAGCGAGGAGGAGGTAAGGTTCCATTGCGACCAACAACGCACGAGCCGAGCGAGCGAAGCGAGCGTGCCGCGGCAGCGGCCGGCGAAGTGCCAGAACCGACCTGCTGGCATGTAACCCTCAATTAACCTTCGGTTTTTTAAGCTTCGGGATTTTGTATTTTAGGTAAAATGTTCTTTCGTGATTTTAAACGTCGTGATTTTTTTGTTTATAAAAATATGCGTAAATAACATTATGCGTGTTTGAATTTATGCTAAAGAATATTATGCTTAAACATGATTATGCTTAATAAAAAAATTATGCATAAGCTGTTATGACTAAATAATATTATGCGTAAACATCATTCGGCGAAATCATATTATGCTATGACATATTATGCCTTAAAATTTTATGCAAATACATAGGGAACCGTCGAACACTGGGCAGTATTCCACTCTCTCCATCGCTGCGGTATTGACAAGCGATATGTGGATATCCTCCGGGAGCTGTACGGGTCCGCGACAATGCAGGTGCGCATGCACATAAACACCAACTCCGTGTCTATAGACCGGGGTGTCCGCCAAGGGGACAATCTCTCGCCCAAACTTTTCACTAACGTTCTTGAAGACATAATGAAGACGTTGGATTGGAGCAAGAGTGGAGTCAACATTAACGGGGAGCGCATGTCGCATCTTAGATTCGCGGATGACCTCATTCTCGTCGCCGAACGCGTCGACGATCTCCAGCATATGCTCGCAGAACTGCATGAAGCTTCCCTGAGGGTCGGTCTTAGGATGAACGTGTCCAAGACCAAGATCATGACGAATCGCTCTACACGAATACCAGATATAACCGTTGGTAATGACACCATACAGGTGGTCAGCGATTACGTCTATCTTGGACATCGTTTGTCCTTTGATCGAGAAGCGCAGGTGAAGGAGATCGAAAGACGCATCGGATTAGGGTGGGCTGCCTTCGGTAAACTCGAGGACGTCTTTAAGTCTAAACTCCCACAGTGCCTTAAGACCAAGGTGTACAACCAATGTGTCTTGCCTATCCTCTTGGACGCTCACTAAGCAGAATATGCACAAAATTAAGGTAGCACAAAGAGCAATGGAGCGTTCTATGTTAGGTATCTCTCTTGTTGACCGTATACCAAACGTCGAAATTCGACAAAAAACGAAAGTCGAAGACGTGGGTAGGCGGATAACAAGGTTAAGGTGGAGATGGGCGGGACACTTGGCTAGACGGGATGACGGACGGTGGACCAAGGCAGTTACAGAGGGGTGGCCAAGAGGAGCAACAAGGCCAGTGGGCAGACCACCAGCCCGATGGTCAGACGATATCGTCAAGTTGACGGGATCTCACTGGATGAGGCTGGCACAGGACCGTGAGGAATGGCGCTATAGAGAAGAGGCCTATTGGGAGGGTGCGAAGGTATAATAATCGATCGCAGCGCTCATGGTGGCAAAAAGTAGAAATAAAGAAGGCTCTGTAATCTGCTTGAAAACGATATTTAATTTATTACCAGCGATACAGGAATAATTATATATGTTTATTATCACTTAGTAAAATTATTAAAGTAGCTTTATCCTCTTGTTTTACAAAATCTACAACTAAAAAAGAAGTAAAAAAACCCTAATATAACCAAAATAAAACACTCTTTTTGAATAGATCTTACTTGCCATATTTAATTTAAATGACCAAAAATGATTTCACAACACTTTGTCCACCCAAATCAAAGTAATTTTGAAATTTACATTAATAATACAATATGTATAGTATTTTTTAACATTTTGTCACAATGCCGCCATTACATATCAAAACGTCAAAACGGTCAGGTCAGAGCCAACAAAGTTGCAACACGCTAGGTGGCGCTAAAAGCGTGCACGGAGCCAATACCCAGCAGTGGGTTGATGTAGGCTGAATATGATGATATGATGAAAGAACTACCTAGGTATTTAAGTTTATATTAAACAGTTTAAAGTATTATGTATGTCTCCGGCCAACCATACGGTTTGGTCACCCTAATGAAGAAAAGGACACATACATCTACTTGACCTCTCTGTCGGCTCGTTTTGGGGCGAAGCGCTCATTCCGGTTTATAGTACTATTTCCATGGCCACAACCACAACATTGTATTAAAAAAGTTTTTTCAACACAAAATGTATTTTTTTTTTTATTCTTGTTGTCATAGTGGCAGGTGTTGGCAAAGGTATGATCTCCATTCTGCTGTTACTTTCTTACATTTGTGAAGTCAAAGAGACTTTAATATTTTCCACACAACCGAATTACTAAGGGAGCTTATTCCTACCTATGAAAAAATATTCAGCCAATTCGATTTTTTTCGGACATTCCCCATTGGACATGCTAGCAGCGCCCAATAAAGTTCAATAAGTATTTTTTAGACTAAATGGTACGTATTATATCTTTTTGAAACAATGTGTTATTACAAAAAAATGTTAAACACCTGATTAACTTAGACTATCCTACTAATATTATAAATGTAGAAGTTTGTGGGTTTGGATGTTTGTTCCTCAATCACGCAAAAACTACTGAACGGATTTGCTTGAAATTTGGCATACAGATAGTAGATAACCTAGATTAAAACATAGAGTACTTTTTATCCCGATATTCCCACGGGAACCACGCGGGTGAAACCGCGGGCGGCAGCTAGTTTAAATATAATGCTGTCACTTTATTGACAATATTAATACCGACATTATTTAAAGATATTCAAATAGTTAATCTTTTTAAATTAATGTATCAGTTACTTCAAAAATAACAGGTGCATTTAAAATAAAGACAGAGAGCTTTCAATATATCCAATTAAAAATATCCGGATGGCAATCAACGAAATGATCCCAACACGTCGTTAATTGCTTTATTGTTTTGTTATATGTAATTGTTCGAATTAATTGAGACTTGATACTCACACAATGTATTTTAACGAAGTACATTCGTAAAATTAATTTAATTGTATCGAAATAATGATTTATATAAAAAAATTGGGTATTTATTCATTGGTCCAGTACTAGTAGGTAAATAAATAGTACAGGTAGGTAAATAAATAATAAATAAAGATAAGATTTTCGTTCATATTCAAAAAAATTAACCATAAAAATATCACGAAACTTTTATCTATCCTACTAATATTATAAATATGAAAGTTTATGGGTTTGGATGTTTGTTCCTCAATCACGCAAAAACTACTGAATGGATTTGGTTGGAATTTGGTACACAGATACCCCCTTACTAATAAAGATTGAATAGCAGATGTATAGTTACACAATGGTTACTCTCAGTCAAACTATTTGAATTTGACATTAAAAAGAAAGTGACAAAACACTGTGTAACTATGCAGCTGCTATACAATCTTTATTAGTAAGGGGGATAGTAGATAACCTAGATTAAAACGTAGAATACTTTGGCAGCCGCTAGTAAACAAATAAATTAGTTATTAACCAAGAATACGAATTAAGTACTCGTAGCGCCATCTGTAAATAACATTTGTAACTGTTACCAAAGATGAAAAAGAGTGCTTAAAGACTCTTAAGGTGCCTTCCCACGGTGCATGCTATCACGCACCGCACCGAGCCGCACGAGGGCGAGCACGGCACCGTGGGAAACGCTGGCACGGGCCGTGCGTCGTTCGGCCATGTTCGGCGCACGGCCCGCTGTACCGTTCCCACGGTGCGCCCGCATCCGTGCAACGACGCACGAGTGATGATGGCACAGTACAAATAGTCGAAAAGCGAGCCATACCTACGCGCCTGTACTTACTATAGTAAAGTGCAGATAGTGCTGTTTTTATTATATTTATGTAGGTAACCAATTAATTCAGAGATAAAAAAAACCGAAAGCTCCAAAATATAAGATTAAATATAAGTAAGTACTTTAAATACTGTTTAGTATATTTGTTACAAATCTTTTTGGCCATAGTTAGTAGGTAATACCTATATAGGTTATACCTATATATATACCAAAAGGATATGTAACAATTTTTTTATACAGGCTGTTTGGTAATAGCTTTATAAAGCCGAATAATTATGGTAGGTAAGGACCATCAAACTGAATATGTTTTACTATGGGACCAATTCTGAAATCGCGAAAAAAATCTGCTATTCTATACATTTTGATATTTTCGTTATTAATTTTTGTATGAAACAGCTGATTTTTTTTCGCATTTCAGAGTTGGTCCCGTAGTAAAAGTTGTTCAGTTTGATGGTCCCTATCTACCATATTCGGCTTTATTAGGCTAACTAAAAACCCTATATAGATTTTACGCAATTTTTTGTTTCTTGTTTTCACTATTAGTTTTGTCATTTGCTAACCTAGGTATTTTATTGCTTAGAAAGTATTTCGCATTGAAGGTAGACCCTATATAATATTGATTCTAAAATATTATTATTAATAATAATAATAAAAACACTTAATTGCACACTAAGACAGGACATATACAAAGAAAAACAGCAAAGCACACAAAAAAGCGGCCTTATTGCTAAAAAGCAATTTACGTAATACGTACAATCACAAAACTAGAAAGATACGAAAGTACTTAGATGAAATTAAAATACTGTAGGTAATTATTTAAAGGCCAGGGCCGATTGACTACTGATAGATCATACTATGACGCGCGGCATATTGACAAAGGCGATGAGCCGCCACGAACGCGGACGCACAGCGCTACGCACGACGACGCACCGCGGCGCACGGTCGTTTCCCACGGTGTGTCGGTTCGGTCTGGTGCGCTCCCCCTCGTGCGTCTCAAGACGCACCAGTGGGAAGACACCTTTAGCAGGAGCCTACTACGAGCACACTACAACGCACGGAGAAAAGCAATCCGTAGAAGCTTTTAGATTTGCTTTGGATTAAATCGTTGTTGTGTTTAACGCGTTACTTGCTAGATGTCTATTATTACCATTATTTCTTTTTCAGACTTTCAGAGAACTGTCACTTATTTTATACTTATAATTGTAATATGGATGTGTAAGATCTGAAATAAATATAATTATTATTATTATACATATTTAATAAAAAAAAACCAAACGCGTATTCATTGCGCGATTTTTATTTGTGTGAAAATTGGGCTATTTTATTTTCCTGTTATATGTTTAGCAGAGCGATCACAGGCTATCTGTATCCCTAGCTATTGCTTTCTCTGTGTATCTTGTGGTTAAAAAATCTTAATATATAAAATCGTAAACTGAATGACTGACTGACTGACTGACTGACTGACTGACTGACTGAATGACTGACTGATCTATCAACGCACAGCTCAAACCGCTGGACCTAGAGACTTGAAATTTTGCACACAGATACCTCATACAGTGTAGGCATCCACTAAGGAAGGATTTTTGAAAATTCCATCCCTAAGGGGATGAAATAAGGGATGAAAGTTTGTATGAAAGTCCCCCAGTTTTGAAGCTAGGATTTTCAAATTTTGTGTTTAGGCTGAAGATTGAAAATTAATAAATACGGGTCTCAGCGTTTTTCAAAATTCTACCCCCGAAGGGGTGAAAAGGGGTATGAAGTTGTGTAAAAAAAATCCTTCATTTTCGAAGTAAAAATCACTTAATTTATAATAAAGGCTTATGGAATAAAATCTAACGCAACGTATATTGATATTGTTAGTACTTCAAACCCTATGGCGATGAAATAGGGGTTTTATTTAGGTTTATTTACACATTTCAATGTGTAAATAAACCTAAAAATAGAGATGGATGTCGTTATTGGGGTTTTCTGGTATGACGATTGCGAAAATGACATTTATTTTGAAGTCCAACACGGTGGACATGATTTAACCCCCTAAAGGGGTGAAAATGGGTTTCAAATTTTGTATGGAAAAATAATATAAAATAGACATTACAACTTTAAACTTCGTAGGAGCACGTCTAAAAATAAATTGGCAAACATAATTTGGTAATTTTAAAAATCAACCCCTTAGAGGGTAAATGGGGTATGTAAACATAAAAATCGATATGGATATCGTTCTTGAGGTTTTATGGGATGGTGATTGCGAAAATGACATTTAATTTGAAGTCCAACACGATGTACATGATTTAACCCCTAAAAGGGTGAAAATGGGGTTCAAATTTTGTATGGAAAAAGAATATAAAATAGACATTACAACTTTAAACTTCGTAGGAGCACGTCTAAAAATAAATTGGCAAACATATATTTGGTAATTTTGAAAATCGACCCCTTAGAGGGTAAATGGGGTATGTAAACATAAAAATCGATATGGATATCGTTCTTGAGGTTTTATGTTATGGTGATTGCGAAAATGACATTCATTTTAAAGTCCAACACGATGTACATGATTTAACCCCTAAAAGGGTGAAAATGGGGTTCAAATTTTGTATGGAAAAAGAATATAAAATAGAAATTACAACTTTAAACTTCGTAAGAGTACGTCTAAAAATAAATAGTCAAACATATATTTTGTGGTTTTGAAAATCAACCCCTTAGGGGGTAAATGGGGTAAGTAAACATAAAAATCGGCCAAGTGCGAGTCGGACTCGCGCACGAAGGGTTCCGTACTAAAAAACGGCAAAAAATCACGTTTGTTGTATGGGAAATAAAATAAAATTAAATATTGATTTTATGCTATTTTTAGTATTTGTTGTTATAGTGGCAACACAAATACATCATCTGTGAAAATTTCAGCTATCTAGCTATCACGGTTCACGAGATACAGCCTGGTGACAGACAGACAGACAGACGGACAGCTAAGTCTTAGTAATAGGGTCCCGTTTTTACCCTTTGGGTACGGAACCCTAAAAATCGATATGGATGTCGTTCTTAAGGTTTTATGGGATGGTGATAGCGAAAATGACATTCATTTTGAAGTCCATCTCGGTGGACATGCATGATTCAGCCCCAGGGGACGGGGAGAAAGGGAACGGGAACGGGAACTGGACGAAGCGGAAGAGAACGGGAACTGGACGAAGCGGAAGAGAACGGGAACGGGAATGGGACGGGGCGGAAACGGGAACGGGAGTGGGACGGGAACGGGAACTGGACGGGACGGGAACGGGACGGGACGGGGATGGGAACGGGACGGCAACGGGAGCGAGAACGAGAGCGGGAACGGAACGGGATGGGATGGGACGGAAACGGAATGAGAGCGGGGACGAGAACGAAACGGAATGGGACATGACGGGAACGGAACGGAACGGGACGGGACGGGGACGGGGATGGGAACAGGAATGGGAACGGGACGGGTCGGGACGGGAACGGGACGGGACGGCAATGGGACGGGACGGCAAAGGGATGGGACGGCAACGGAACGGGACGCCTTGCGTCTTGGCAAACGTCTTGCCGCGCGAGGCAGCGCGCTTGGTGGTGACCCGCCTAATCGCGTAAAAACGGCTGGTCGGATCCTGGTTGAAGGTTCCCTATTGATTTTCTCTAATATCCACGCGGACGAAGTCGCGGGCGGAAGTTAGTAATCGTATAAAATAGCGCTACTGCTGCTGGAGACCTTTCTTAAATGCTCTAAGTCTTTCTACGGGCATTTTCCCCCGATTTTTTTATTTATTTTAAATTATATCTAAAAATAAATAAATATTATGAAAGTTAGACAGTAAACGAATTAAAGATTCAAGAAAACCAAAATGTGTTGGAAGAAAAATTGATATTTACGCAAAATCGCTTCCAACATCCAAAAATTGATAGCAAACTCATAGAAAACAACGGAATTACAGGTCTACATGTACACTAGCGCCAAATTACTGGTAGTGCGCCGACTGGTGGACGACTTGTGAATCAGCAAAATTATACTGCCATTACTTTGCCATTAAACGATTCTGGGTAAAAAAATTCACATATCTCGTGCCAATCATGACCTTCTGGTACATTGAAAATGAATTTAATTAATTTAACAAAATATTTTTTTTATTCCACATTAATATTTTATTGAAAAGTAACCTTAGTACTATGTATAACTAAAACATCTGAATTTCTACATAAAATAACCTAATAAAAAAAATCAAAATCAAATGCAGCATGCGAGACTCTCGCGCTGACTTCATCATCACGCGAATGTGCGAAAACAACCCTCATTTGGTTGCAATTGCAAACTATGTTTACCTAGGCATCATCATCACACTCTCATTCAGAGATCGTTGTAAAAATTCGTTTGGAATCGTGCTAAGAAAGACCTGAGACATGACAGACTGATCGAGTAATTTCAAATCTCGAAATTGAAATAACAACAACCCACGATATAATATTTGGATCAGACCGTAAGAGTTGGGGACATAAAATATTTTCTAAATGTAGCCTAACTCTATATCTCTAGGGGTTTTTTCCTTTTTTCGATATCGCTTTTCGTTTTTAAGAAATTGTCGATTTAGTGAGAAAAGACCCCGAAAAAGTGTGTCATTTTTCTACATTTTCGAAAAAAGTTTTAGACTTTTTCAAAAATTTTTTCACCATAATAGACGCATTTTTTGACACATATCACATTCACATAGACCTAAAACTAACGGCACCAGGGCGATGTCTCACTCTGGCTGAAATTGGGTACCTTACTGAAGCGATCGAAAAAACATTTTCAATGTTAAAAATAAAAAGCAGTATTTTTTTACTTTTTTTTATGTCTAATCTAAAAATTCGTGATACTTACATCGGTGATAAATTTTGCTTTGCTGACTCACACTGATATTTTAACTCACAACACAGCACATCACAAAATATTAGCTTAGGTTGCTCAATAAACAAGAGCTCACGAGTTTCGTACGACGTTTTTCAACACATTTGTGAGGAAAAAACAAAATAATTTACCACACAGCAACAAATACGACAATAACAAAATATAAATATTAAACCACTTGACCGTTATTAGAAGCTTAAAATATTGAGATAGGCACATCCGTTTCCCGTCCTATTTTTCCTCCTTTACTTCCGTATATCGCTGTCTCTCTCGCTCATCGCCAGGCTTGGTGGGGGCGCTAGCGACTTGGTTGCGTTGCGTCCACTCGTTCGTCATTGGCGTGAAGTTTCCCGTCGGAGTAACACGTGTTTCACAAAGTGTTATAAAAGCGGCCATTTTTTCAAACGGCCATTTTTAAACCAATATAGTTCGTGTTCCTGCTTACATGTAAGTTTTTTAAAACCATTTACTATTTTGCTTAACGGTTTTACCGTTCGAATAATAATTTTATGCAGCAGTTTTTACCTCCTTTCCGTTTTTTATTTACAGTTAATAGTCGTCCAATTCTTTTAAGTAATAAGGAATAGTGTGGTTTTTTTTTGTACTTTTTTCTAACTACCTGCCCGCGATGGCATAAAAAGGTTTTTCTCTTAGAGTGTGTATAATTTTATTCTTTTTTCTTTTTATCGTAACTACCCTCGATGGTATAAAAAGGTTTTTCTTTTAGATCGATTTTTGTGCTTTTTCACAATGAATATCGGAAATTTAAATGATAATGAACCTGGTAATTCTGGTACGACACAAATGAATAAAGATAATCGGCGATCTCGAAAACGTAGTTTGAGTTCGAGTAGCACAACTAGTAGTAGTTCATCTTCTACAAATTCTTCTACATCCCCGCGGGATTCTAAGAAGAAAAAGAAAGCACATCGTCGTCGTTCTAAAAAATCTAAACGAGTTAATGATCGAGCTTTGGAAAAAATATCAAAAGAATTAAGTGAATTAAAAGAGAAATTATGTGATTATAAACATCCTGATTATAGTTATTTTTGTGAGAACAACGACGATGTCCTTTCCGATGTTAGCGGCCATCTTTATGATGAACAATGTGCCTCGCAGGCACCGCCGACGCCGCCGCCGCCGGCTCACGCCGAAAGTATCGTAGTGAATGACATGAATTTAAACTTTGATTTTGGAACTAAACTTAAGGAACCTGCTATGCCACGTACCTCTTCTGAATATTTGAGCTTACTTAACGAAGTGCAAAGATTTGATAACACCACATGGTCTGAAATTAGATATTCAGAAACACAAAAGGCGTACAATCATACACCTGGTTTTACGGACTTAGAATCAAACGAAGTGGTAAAAGCTTACGATACCTTACGTCATCTAGCTTATTCCGATAAAACCTTTGCTGCCTTAACATTTGCAATATTAAAACAAAAAGAAATGTTTATTAATCGTTTACGTGAGCTAGTATCTTGGTCTAAATCGCCAGAGGCTTCTCTTGATCAAATTAACGATAAAATTAAAGAACTATTGCTTAGCGGTGAATATCAAAAAATATCCAGTGATATTTTACAATTGGTTTGTGGACATCGGGCAGAAACAATAGAAATGAGGCGGGATGGAATTCTTAAAAATGTTCGTGACCCACTAGTGCGTGCCTCTTTAAATAAGATTCCACCCTCTAACACACATTTATTTAATACCGAGAAATTTACAAATCTGCTAGAGAAATCAGGAGGAGTTAGAAAAAGTTTTTGGCCAGTGAATAAATACAAATCGAGTAGCGGTTATTCTAACCCTACTAACGCTAACGCAGCACGGCGTCCCTCGCAGGGTCAAGCCTCTCGTGCCGTAGCATCGCATGCTATGACTAGCCACTGCTGCGATTCACATCACCAACCCTCGCAGGGTGGGTATCGTTATCAGTATCCATCACAAAGACTTAATTATACAGCCAACGAACAGCGCGGCTATTATCATAATACTAATAATAATAACAAATTAAATGGAAATAAGTTAGCATAGTGTTCAAACATTAGTACATAAAAGTTTTGTTACATGAGTGTTCATGGTTGTTAAATGAACAAAGAAAATGCTATTATGAAAAATGCAACTTCTTGAAAAATCTCCATACAAAAGTCCGTTTGTTTGTTACGCCTTCACGTCCTTACTACTGAACCGATCATCATGAAATTTTGCATACACGTTGTGAGGGATATAGAGAAGGACATAGGGTACCTTTCATCCCGAAAAAAAGTATAGTTCCCGAGGGATAGCAAAAAAAAACCTTTCCACGCAGACGAAGTCGCGGGCGGCCGCTAGTTATATTATAAATGCGAAAGTCCGTTTGTTTGTGAAGGCGTAACACTTCACGTCTTAACTTCACAACTGATCATCATTAAATTTTGCATACACGTTGTCAGGGGTACAGAAAAGGACATAGGGACTATTCCCGAGGGATAGAATAAAAACTGTCCACGCAGACGAAGTCGCGGGCGGTCGCTAGTAGTGATATAATTACCTTTGAAATAGTGATCTTCGGTTGTTCCGAAGAAAGAGGAGTGGAACTGTCTTGGAAGCCCTCAAACTCCTCTGGGTCTTGGCATTCCTTTCGATCTCGCGGGTCAAGGTTTCCACCGCCCTCACAAAGAGGACACAAACGTCCCCGTTCCCCTTCCGCCCATAGAGGTGATAAACGAAGACGACAATGACTCACGGTCATTCCAAGCCGGTCAGTTGACACACTACTACAATCGTTGGGAGAAAATGGGAGCACCAGACTTCCTTCTCCAAATAATAAGAGGATACCGCATTCCATTTGCGCACAGACCTCCTCTCATAATTCCAAATGTATTAAGCGATCGTCGTCGCACATTAGAGTCCGTGGACATGACTACCGCTATTGCTCAAATGAAGAAGCAAGGTGTCTTGGAGACGGTCGCTGCCTCGCCAAGTTTCATATCACCCATGTTCCTAGTGCCAAAGAGCGATGGGTCCCTTCGTCCCATCTTCAATCTCAGAATGCTGAATTATTACGTGTTAGCCGACAAGTTCCGACTTATAAACATGTATCGCATACCCGACTTTCTGCATGCAAGGGACTGGATGTGCAAGGTCGATCTCACCCAGGCATATTTTCATCTGCCGATTGCAAAATCCCACAGGCGGTTCTTACGCCTTCTATACAATGGCGAAATACTAGAAATGACGTGCCTCCCATTCGGGTTAAGCACGGCGCCCAAAACCTTCGCGTGCCTAACAAATTGGATTGCTCAAATAATGCGAGAAAAGGGTGTAAGGATAGTGGTTTACCTGGACGACTACCTCATAGTCCACCAAGATCCAGAAGTTCTGAACAGGCATGTAAAGATGTTGTTAGATACACTAACGTATCTTGGGTTCCAAGTAAATTACAAAAAATCTATTCTTATCCCTCAAAAAACCTTAAACTATTTGGGAATAGTGTGGGATCCATGGGCAAACCGGAAATGCTTACCGAACGAGAAACATTTGACTGTGTACCGAAAACTAACACAGTTTCTAATTGTGGGCAAAGCAACTCCGAAAGAACTGCAAAGCCTTGTCGGTCTTCTAAATTTTATCAGCTTTGTTGTGCCTCGAGGCAGACTAAACCATCGGGCAATGCTCAAATTCCTAAATTCTCTGCCGAAGTGTCAAAGCACATCGAGAAAATACATTCTCCCTCGCAGTGTAATCGTGGAGATACAATGGTGGCTCAAAAACGATCAGCAGACAGCACCATTGCACGTGCCGCCACCAACATTCTTTCTTACAACAGATGCCTCAGATGTGGCTTGGGGTGCACAGATAAACAATGTTCCTCTTTCGGGCACTTGGAGTACGGAAGAGCAAGATCTTCACTGCAACAACAAAGAAATGTTGAGCATTCTCAAGGCTCTAGAACACGAAGGAGAGAATATGAAGCAAGCTTCTGTCCTGATTCAGTCAGACAATCGTACCGCTGTTGCTTATCTTCGCAACGAGGGTGGCATGAAATCTCAGTCCTTGATGGACCTCACATATCGAGTCCACAACATTTTAGACAAGCACCAGATCCAATTCAGAATTCACTACATACCTGGCAAATTCAACAGTCATGCAGACCACTTGTCCAGACACCGCAGGCCCCCAGAGTGGCACCTGTTGCCAAATTGCACAAACGTGATATTTGCCAAATGGGGCACGCCCGTGATCAACTTGTTTGCCTCCAAACATGCACGAGTCGTAGCGAACTACGCAACACTGGACCTGAACGACAGCGAAGCCATGTTCCACGATGCTTTCAGCGTGAAGTGGAACTTCCCACTGGCTTGGGTATTTCCACCACCATTCCTCATTCCTCGGATGTTAGCTCACCTCGACCAAGCCCACGGAACATCGGAACATCGGAACATCGTGGCTCCCCGTTGGGAGAAAGTCTTTTGGAGAGCGGACCTCAAAGCAAGAGCGACCGCAGCCCCGTTCGTTCTGAAGGATCTGGAACGACGCCTAGTGGACATCTCAACCGGCCTTCCACCTCACAAGGTAAGGGAAATGACCCTAGAGATCTGGAGATGTGGGGGTGGACAAGTAAGATAAACTCATGGAACCCTGTTCAGAAAGAGCTTCTTATGAAATCGTGGCGACCATCAACTAGAAAAACGTATAATGTTGCTTGGAAACGCTGGTTAGAGTGGGCAAACTCGCATAATATAGATCCAACGAATCCTCAAGGTTCTGAATTGGCACAGTTTTTAGCAGACTTACACCTCAATTTAAAATTCTCATATAACACCATAGTTTTATATAAATCCGTAATTTCTACCTTGTGCAGTGTAGACATGTCCGGAAAATTAGGTGACGACGTTTTAGTTAAACATATTTTAAAATCGATTTCCAACAGCCATTTAAAATTATCAAAAGCTCCGGTTTGGGACGCAAATGAACTTACCACTTTTTTAAGCAATTATTCTATAGATTCAAATAATATCTTCCAGACAATTCGCCACACTGCAACATTATTATTATTGTGCTCTGGACGAAGAGTCCACGACCTCACGTTGCTTTGTGTTGATAGTAGTCACTGTACTATTCAAGATGACGTAGTGATTCTCTGGCCCCAGTTCGGTTCCAAGACTGACTGTAGGGAATACAGACAGTCTGGGTGGAAACTTTTACATAATCCTCAAAATGACAATCTTAGTCCTTCGTTGTGGGTAAATAAAACCATAAAAATTCTAAATGAAAGGCGCTTGAAAAGTCAATCTTATAATTTATTTGTAACATTGAGAGGGTCTCCAAAAGCCGCGTCGCGTACGGTTATAGCCGGATGGATAAAATCCTTGTTGAAGGAAGCTGGCATCGTCGCTCCCCCAGGAAGCATACGCTCCGCCGTTGCATCGCGAAACTGGCTAGACAACTATCCTCTTGACGATATATTAACACAAGGCAACTGGAGGTCAGAAAATACTTTTAAGAAATTTTACTGTCGAGAAGTTATTGGTTCAGGAATAAGCTCGACCGCATCAGTTAAAGAGATGTTCAACCCTATAAATTAATTCATATTCAAATTAATTAACAGAATGTAAAATTAAAGCTAATCATTTAATCTAATAGCTAATTGTACTTAAACTAAATGTAAAATCGTAACTAATCGTATTCAATTTAATTTATAGAAAAGTTAATCATTGATTTATGTAGTATTATTAAGAAAATTAACTAAATAATTTATAGAAAATTTTGAATCGCTGATTGAATATCGAGAATAAAGGTAATTCCATTGTACCAAATTGAATTGTATTCTGATAATTAATAATATTAAAAAGAAGCTAATAATATATATATAGTTCTCTCTCGCATAAGCTGCTTTTTATTAATCCTATCACATTGGCGTTTCTTCACCAGGCGATAACAAACATGTCTCAATATTTTAAGCTTCTAATAACGGTCAAGTGGTTTAATAGACGCGTTTTACCTGAAATAAAACGCATATTAAACTAACTACTTACCTTATTAGAAGCTTAGTTTTACTTCTGCCTGGTAAATATTTCGACGCAATGACGAACGAGTGGACGCAACGCAACCAAGTCGCTAGCGCCCCCACCACGCCTGGCGATGAGCGAGAGAGACAGCGATATACGGAAGTAAAGGAGGAAAAATAGGACGGGAAACGGATGTGCCTATCTCAATATTTTAAGCTTCTAATAAGGTAAGTAGTTTAATATGCGTTTTATTTCAGGTAAAACGCGTCTATTATGGGAAAAGGCGCGCAGGTTTTTTTTTTTTGTTTTTTTCACACGCCCAATGCAAGAATATTTTGCGAACAAAGGGGTGAGTGAGCATACAGCCTACTTCAAAATTATAATTTTAAGTGATAAAATGCAAATTTTTTAATATTTTATAACAAAATATTGAGAATAATAAATAATTTGATAATAATAAATATTTGTTTGACTTAATTAAGGACTTACACATTTATTTATCCCAAAAATGTTTTTGAATTTTCAGCGGTATAAAACCTCTTTGGCTCTGTTTACTCGCATAGAACTTGCAGTAGAAGTTTTTGGCGCCATTTTGTCGGGTTCGGTTTGGTGACTATTTTAATTATTCGCAAATTGATTCATAGTGGATATTGTGTCTTAAAATTGGTGCAGTTTTGTGCTACAAGTGTCTACGCAACTGAACAATATGTGGGATAATTGAAATATGCGCGATTTTGGTTGTGTAAAGCCGAGACTTTTAGTGTAGTGGTGGCTACCTCGCCAGAACTTACCGAGTAAACTGTCTTGATATACTTGGTGCCAAATGCTCCAAGCAGCATTGGAATGCGATGCACCCACATTCTAATGTAAACTGAAACAATCTACCACTGAACTATTCAACACTTGACACTGGCAAAAATTACTTCCAAGAGGAAAGTAGATTGCCAAAACAAAAATAAGAAGAAGAAGAAGAACTTGCAATATGGTACTAATCACAGACGAATAAGAAGATACTACGTGTACTAATTTAACTTTGTAGGGATAATTCTATTAACAAACTAAAGTAGGGCCACTTTAATAGATCACATTTGACACTTCATCAAAACTCAACAAAGTACCTAATCTTCTAACGACGGGCACAGAACATTTATTTATTCAAAGGCACAATTGCTTAACTTTTTTCAGTAAATAATACATATTCATTGTAATTAATCACGAAAGAAGGCAAATTTAAGATTTATTTTGATAAATTACACTATGGACTGACAGATGTCAAATGTGATCTATTGTTTTATTGACCGAGCGAGCACGAAGTGCGAGCGAAGCGTCTCTGCTTCAGCTTGGGCAAAAATTCTTTCGTATGTCCGACTGTCTGTTCCAGCCTACAGGTCGCATTTCTCAACCGATTTTTGTGAAATTTTGTGAGCAGGTTCGAAAATTCTACAGAATTTTTTTGTCGAGCTAGTTTTTTGAAATTTTTCAAAATGGCGGAGATATGTTAATAAAACAGATTTCAGTCCATTTTCCAGCTCTGCCTGTTTTCCTCTACAGGTCGCATTTTTCAACCGATTCTAGTAAAATTTTGTAAGCAGGTTTAGAAATGATGTAGAATTTTTTTGTCAAACCAGTTTTTTGAAATTTTTCAAAATAGCGGAGATATGTTAAAAAACCCTATTTCAGTCTGGTTTTCCAGCGCTGTATGTTCTCCTCTACAGGTCGCATTTCTCAACCGATTCTTGTGAAATTTTGTGAGCAGGTTTGAAAATAATATAATTTTTTTTTGTCACGCCACTTTTTTGATTTTTTTTAAAATGACGGAGAAAAGTTAAAAATACATATTTCAGTCCGGCTTTCCAGTTCTGTCTGTTTTCTTCTACAGGTCGCATTTCTCAACCGATTCTCGTGAAATTTTGCAAGCAGGTTTGAAAATTGTATAGATTTTTTTTTGTCTTTTTTTTTCTTCTATTTAGGAACAAACAGTTACTTACATAAATTGGTTACATACGAAGAGCTAAAAATAAACCTATAGTTCCCTAATTATTTAAAAAATATATAAAAATGTTAGGTAATAATAACAAAAAATATGACAAGCTATACAATTTAAAAGAAACACTTTCTTAAATATAAGTACATCTTAATTACTTAACTTAATTTAATGAAATGGAAAAAAAACTTATCTATAAAGTAAGTACAAAGACAATGCACAGAAAAAAAAAATACAAAAAATATTACTATACAGATTAAAAGACAAACAGGGTTAATTACAATACAGGGTGCATTTGTAATCACTCTCCAAATTTTAAGGATGTGTTCAGTCCATGAAACTGAACAACTTTCTCCATGAAACATGTGTCGAAATACGCCAAAAAATTTTGGTCATCCCATACTGAACTGATCACGTGATCTCTTTGATTTGTATGAAAAGTCAATTTTTTTTACATATTTGACCCTATGTTTCTTAGAGAAAGTTGTTTAGTTTCATGGACTGAACACATCCTTAAAATTTGGAGAGTGATTTCAAATGCACCCTGTATATACTACTCTGCAGTGTCGGGTAGTTCAGTGATGCGGTTTTTAAATCCATTCAATGACTTATCAAATATTTCCACAGTACTGTATTTATTATCATTATAAGGAACACGATCTTTTTAAAAAACTATTTCTGTCATAGCCAGTCCGACTAGGTTTGATGAAAAAGAGTGACTTTTTACGACAATTTCTTTCCTGCTTGCGAGGTACACGAAAATTAACTTCTTCTAACAGAAATGGGGCATCGACCATATTATGTATTATTTTAAACTTTCGTCAGATCGATATGGCTGCGACGTTTCATCAATGAGTCCATTTTATGAAATGCAAGTGAAGTTTCATAGTCTGTGTGCTGTTGCCCAACTCTATAGTAGGACTTAACAAATTTTCTTTGGATTCTCTCGATTTTATTTTGATGGATCTGTTGATATGGATTCCAAACAGAGCTAGCAAATTCCAATCTACTTCGCACGTAACTATTAAATAAGAGTTTATAGGTATTTGCTAATATAAAGTGTTTACCTACTCGCAATGTAAAGCCCAAAAGTTTGTATGACCTACTAACTATCTTATCTATGTGGGGGATAAATGTGAGTTTGGAATCCATTATTACGCCTAGGTCCCTAATTTCAGTTACGCGTTTTAGGTTCTCTCCACAGAGTTTATAAGAGTAGTCAATAGTGTTCTTCTTTCTAGTGCACGAAATCACAAAACATTTGTCCAAATTTAAAAATAAATTATTTCTTTTACAAAATTCAACAAAACTATTCAGATCACTTTGCAGTAACTCAGCATCATTTGGTTCTTTAATAACTCTGAATAATTTTGTATCGTCTGCATACATTAACAATTTTGAGTGATGAATGGAGTTGGTAAGATCATTTACATAAATAATGAAAAGTAAAGCTCCTAAATGGGACCCTTGTGGGACTCCTGAGGGTATATTTTTATATCATGAAGTGCTACTACAGGCTATGAAGGAATGTGGTATCAGGGGGCCTGTGAGCGAGTGGCTTCTCCAGTACCTAAGGCATCGCCAGATGCAGGTGCGAGTTGCCGGAGAGGAGGGAGAAACCGCTAACGTAACTCTAGGTTTTCCGACTGGCTCCGTGTATGGCCCAGTAGGGTACATAATGCACGTGAACAGCGTGACCAATGTGCTTGAACACAGTCAATTAGTTATGTATGCCGACGACATGTGCCTACTGTACTCGTCAGATGATATAAAAAATATACATGATCGAATACAGTCGGATTTTGATAATGTGACTAAGTGGGCGCATGATAATGGCATTTTACTTAACATAGATAAGACCAAATGTCTACATATATTTTCACCATACAACTCTATAGCAAAAAATGTTAATTTCACATCTCTAGGCATAATAGGTCACTCGTATTCCTGCCTACATCAGAATAAATTAAACTGCTCTTGTCCGAAGATAGAATATGTAGAAGATTTTAAGTACTTAGGGGTTTACATAGATCAGCATATGAATTGGAAAAAACAAATAGAAACGGTGTGTTCTCGATTAAGACCTGTACTTGGAAAGTTCTATCATCTTAAACGCTCTCTAAACAAAAGGACATTATTTGTTATTTATTACGCACTTGTTGATTCTATTATAAGCTATGGACTTGCATCTTATGGACTTACATTTAAGACCTATTTAGAGAAAATTAAAAAAATACAATTCAGATTTTTAAAGCATTTTGTTAATAGAAAGAAGAGGAAAAAACTTAACAATAGTTATGATCTATTTAAATTTTGTAAAATAATGCCTATTGATGTTAAAGTAAATTATATGATAGCTTTAGAACAATTTGAGTCAGACATGAATAAAGAGATAAGATTATATACGTATAATACCAGACAATCAAAAAAAATTAAGTACAAAGAGCCAAATACAGGTAATTATTATAAACAACGGACAAGATCTTATGTTACACCCAGAATATTCAATAAACTTGGTTTAACCAGCAACAATTTAAAGTCCAAGTATTCTATAAAAAAATATTTGAAGAAAGCTTTCTCAGATATGTATTAATAAGTAGCTAATGTATATTGCACTCTGTTAATGTTTCTAAGGCCTGTCTCACAAAGTCCGATTTAGTTCAGTACTTAACAAGTAATTTCATATAAATTGTTTCATCTTAAAATAGATCAGAAGTTAGTGCCATAACATAGATTGTGAAACAGGCACCAAATGTAAAATTATTTAAATTAACTTCAACACCTATATTGAATTATGTCTTTTGTTAAGAACTAGAGCATAGTTTTTGTACATTTCGCCGACAAACTGTTATGCAGTTTGGCGAAAGTTAAATTTGTAATTTTTTTGTATCTTTTACAGTGATAAATAAATAAAAAAAAAAAATATGCAGAACAATGACCACACAGCACAACAGCCTGACTTCGATTCGCTATGTAAGACTGGATCCAACGAAACAAGTCGCCATGAATTCCAAGCTGCCAGAGTTTAAAAAGTAAGGTATCATGACAAATTTTGTCGAAAGCTTTTGCAAAATCTGCATATATAGCATCCACTTGTGCATTGTTATTTTTTGCATTGTCAAGCCAGTTTTTAATTTTTTTATTAAATGGCGGAGATAATGTAAAAAAATCGTATTTCAGTCCGGATTTCCGGCGCTGTCTGTTCTCCTCTACAGGTCGCATTTCTCAACCGATTCCAGTGAAATTTTGTGAGCAGATTTGATATATATATAAAAAAAAATTGTCGAGGCAATTTTTCGTAATTTATTAAAATGACGGAGATATGTAAAAAAACATATTTCAGTCCAGCTTTCCGGCTGTTTGATCTCCTCAACAGGTCGCATTTCTCAACCGATTCTGGTGAAATTTTGTGAGTAGGTTCGATAATTATATATAACTGTTTAGTCAAGCCAATTTTTCCAAATTTACAAAAAAAAATATTTACCCATTTTGAAAAATTATCAAAATTAGAAGCACCATCTATTTTTTTTTTTATTTATTTATTTCGAAACTCAACCGCTTTTTTACAATAGCTTTTACAAAAAATACTTAATTAGAAAAACTTAAGCTACTACAGAGTTTCACAACATGACCATTTAAAAGAAAAATATATGTGAATACCTATAATTAAAGGTTATACGTTATCTTACTTATTAACAATTATATTTTAAATATATTCGCAACTTAAGAATTGGTAAAAACAAAAAAAAACAAAAAACAAAAGGATGGACAAGGCAGTTAAAACACTTAGAATAAGATATGAGAGCACTAATACAGAATAGATAATGTTTATTTATTACTAATAATATAAAAAATATATTATAAAATATAACACTATAACATATTTAGACATTCCAACACAATCATGCAGTAAAAACCAACGTTATTAGTAGGTATGAACGTCTATACAAAAAAAAATTGGGAGTTACAAGGCGTGATAAAGTTTGGCCGCATGATGGAAACTGATCTGTAGGCTGTTCTTATCTAATATTGAGCTGGGCCAAACTATCCTTACATACGATTCCAAACGGCGGCGGGTTGAAGTAGTGTTCCGCCCGGCTTCATTCAAAAAATTATAACTGTCCCTGTTTAGCTAATAGGTCAAGTGTGGTATCAATTTCGGATAAATCAATAACGCAGAATTCATTTCTAGTATAAATAAATGTTATTTATTTAGCAGTTTCTTAAAAATTGCACTATTACCAAAATATTCAACTACATATTTTTGCTTTTAGTCACCGTAAACATTAAACTGGTGCATTTATTTCCAAACAAAAAATACTTTATCAAACCCTATTTAATGCAGATTTGAAATAATATAACTTTGAAGTACCTTAACAAACAATAAATAGCGGAAAAAAACATTTTATCGTCGCGCGCCGAGAGCCAAGAGTTCACTTTCGAAATAAATTACCATCTTTGACTAGCTATGTCTCTGCAGTCTATGGGCCTAGACTACTCGGGTTAGGCTCAAATTGTAGCAAATGTAGTTAGCTTTACAGAAGTATAGGACAAATTAACCTGAAGAGTTATGAATCTCCATATAAATTAATCATGGGTATTAAAAGTCCTGATAAAATTTGGCCACATGATGAAAACAGTTCTGTAGAGTGTTCATAACTAGTATTGAGCAGGGCCAAACTATCCTTACAAAAGAATCCATATGGCGGCTACTTATGATTTTTTTTGTCTAAGAAATTATTATTTTTAAGATAACTCAAAAATAATAAGTGCTCTACAAAAACTTTATGTAGCAATTATGTTACAAATAATTTAATCTATAACTTTGCATCTTGTAAAATTTTTGATAAATCTAATAGTTCATGAGAAAAAGTTATTTTTTATATGGCGTTTCTTTTTCAAACGATCAAATTAGGTAAAAATAATGTAAGTTTACGAAACGTGAGACGCTTAGTGCGTAATGAAACACAGGTTTGAACGTAAGTACTGTGTTTATTTAATTAAACAATACTACGGCCGAATAATAGGTAAGTATGCTTATTTTTTACAAAAACACTTGCAGAGAGAAGTACAATTTAATGATTTTTTTACGCAACTACATGCTTTCGAACACTTCTGCTTGCATCCACACTTAATCATTACTTGACATGCTGAAGCAACTGTAGGAATATTTATCCAAACTGGAAGAAGTCTGTCACCTTCTTTCTTCCACCCATACTGGCATGGATCTCGATGTTTTATTTCAGCCATATGCGCGCAAGCCCAGATACTGGCTTGGTAATATTATTCAGAAAGCCGGAAAGCCGGAAGTGGACTTGGGTCAGTCCGGACGGTACAGTCAGAAATGAGATTGATTTTATCATGTCGATGAAAAAGCAAATATTCAATGATGTCACTGTGATCAACGCCGTTAAGACGGGGAGCGATCACCGATTGGTACGTGGCACATTGAATATCAACATAAAGCTGGAAAGATCTCGACTGATAAAATCAACACTCCGACCATTGTTGGCCCATATTCAAAACCCCGAGAGCTTTCAACTCGAACTCCAAAACCGATTCGAAGCCCTTGAGAACAGCATAGATGTGGACGATCTAAACAATATGGTGGTGGATACTGTCCGTACGGTAGGGTCCAAGTTCTTCAAGACCCGCCGTCCCAAGCTAAAGAAACTCTCAGACCACACACTCCTACTCATGGATCAGAGATGTGAAATGAGGCTCCAGAGTTCAGTAGATGCTAATCGTTATCGGCAGCTTAATAGACAGATATCTAAGTCTTTGACGAGCGACCTTCGCCAATTTAATACGAATCGTATTAAAGAGGCCATCAAGCGGAACAAAGGCTCCAAAGTGTTCGCGAGAGATCTGTCTATTGGGCAAAGCCAGATGACGAAGCTGAAAACTGACGACGGACGCATCATCTCAGCGAAGCCTGAAATCCTTAGGGAGATAGAGAGTTTCTATGGGCAGTTATATTCCACGCAGACACCCGTTGAAAGCAAGGCTAAAGACCCCAGAGCCAAGCTTACCCGACACTATACCCAAGATATCCCGGACGTCAGCATGTACGAGATTAGTATGGCTCTCAAACAGCTGAAAAACAACAAGGCGGCGGGCGACGACGGAATCACTACAGAACTTCTGAGAGCGGGCGGTAAACGATACTTAAAGTCCTCCAGAAGCTTTTCAATTCCGTCATCGTCGAGGGCAGAACGCCGAAGACATGGAACATAAGTGAGGTGATTTTGTTCTTTAAAAAGGGTGACAAGTCCCTCTTAAAGAACGATAGACCCATCTCGCTTCTGAGTCATGTCTATAAGCTGTTTTCGAGAGTCCTTACGAACCGTCTCGCTCGCAAGTTTGACGACTTCAACCTCCCGAACAAGCCGGGTTCCGAAAAGGCTTTAGCACCATAGACTACATCCATACGCTGCGGCAGGTCATACAGGAGACCGAGGAGTATAATCTGCCACTTTGCTTGGCGTTTGTGGATTATGAGAAAGCCTTCGATTCGATTGAAACCTGGGCGGTGCTGCAGTCTCTCCAAAGGTGCCTGTAGTCCACACAGGTATATCGAGGTGTTGAGGTATTTATACAAAAACTAGCTTCCGCCCGCGACTTCGTCCGCGTGGATATTAGAGAAAATCTTTAGGGAACCTTCAACAAGGATCCGACCAGCCGTTTTTACGCGATTAGGTGGGTCACCACCAAGCGCGCTGCCTCACGAGGCAAGACCTTTGCCAAGACGCAAGACGCAAGGCGTTTGTCGCACGAGGCTCGCTCGCTCGGTGGGGACCCGCCTAATCGCGTAAAAAAGACTGGTCGTTCCCATTCCCGTTCCCGTTTCGTCCCGCTCCTGTTCTCGTTCCCGTTACCGTCCCGTTCCGTTGCCGTCTCATCCCGTCCCGTTCCCGTCCCGACCCGTCCCGTTCCCATTCCCGTTCCCATCCCCGTCCCGTCCCGTTCCATTCCCGTCCCGTCCCATTCCATTTCGTTCTCGTCCCCGCTCTCATTCCGTTCCCGTTTCATCCCGTCCCGTCCCATTCCGTTTCGTTCTCGTCCCCGCTCTCATTCCGTTCCCGTCCCATCCCATCCCGTTCCGTTCCCGTTCTCACTCCCGTTCCCATGCCCGTCCCGTTCCCGTCCCGTCCGGTTCCCGTTCCCGATCCCGTCCCGCTCCCGTTCCCGTTCCCGCCCCGTCCCCTGGGGCTGAATCATGCATGTCCACCGAGTTGGACTTCAAAATGAATGTCATTTTCGCAATCACCATCCCATAAAACATCAAGAACGATATCCATATCGATTTTTATGATTACATATCCCATTTACCCTCTAAGGGGTTGATTTTCAAAATTACCAAATATATGTTTGCCAATTTATTTTTAGACGTGCTCCTACGAAGTTAAAAGTTGTAATGTCTATTTTATATTCTTTTTCCATACAAAATTTGAAACCCATTTTCACCCCTTTAGGGGGTCATATCATGTCCACCGTGTTGGATTTCAAAATAAATGTCATTTTAGCAATCGTCATACCAGAAAACCCCAATAACGACATCCATCTCTATTTTTAGGTTTATTTACACATTTCACCCCTATTTCATCGCCATAGGGGTTGAAGGTACTAACAATATCAATAGACGTTGCGTTAGATTTTCTTCCATAAGCCTTTACTATAAATTAAGTGATTTTTACTTCGAAAATGAAGGATTTTCTTCTACACACAACTTCATACCCCTTTTCACCCCTTCGGGGGTAGAATTTTGAAAAACGCTGAGACCCGTATTTATTAATTTTCAATCTTCAGCCTAAATACAAAATTTGAAAATCCTAGCCTCAAAACTGAGGAACTTTCATACAAACTTTCATCCCTTATTTCACCCCCTTAGGGATAGAATTTTCAAAAATCCTTCCTTAGTGGATGCCTACACTGTATGAGGTATCTGTGTGCAAAATTTCAAGTCTCTAGGTCCAGCGGTTTGGGCTGTTCGTTGATAGATCAGTCAGTCATTCAGTTTACGATTTTATATATTAAGATGCCACCATGTCGGTCCGAGTACAGAACCAGAGAACAAATCCTATCCAACTGCAGCGAGGTGTGAGACAGGGAGATGTTATTTCTCCGCAACTGTTCACAGCTGCGTTGGAGGATATCTTTAAACTCTTAGACTGGAAAGGACTGGCATCAACATTAATGGCCAATACCTAACACACCTTCGTTTTGCCGATGATATAGTTCTTATGGCTGAGACCTTGGAGGACCTGAACACAATGCTCGAAGATCTCCGTAGTGCTTCCCAAAGAGTGGGTCTTAAAATGAACATGGATAAGACGAAAATCATGTCGAATGCCCATGTTGTGCCCGCTCCAGTTCATGTTGGGAACACTACACTTGAAGCTGTTGACCATTATGTATACCTAGGACAGGCAGTCCAGTTAGGTAGGTCCAACTTTGAGAAGGAGATCTCTCGTCGAATCCAACTCGGATGGGCAGCATTCGGGAAGCTCCGAAAAATCTTCGTGTCCGATTTACCTCAGTGTCTCAAGACGAAAGTCTATGACCAGTGTGTGTTGCCAGTGATGACTTACGGCAGTGAAACGTGGTCGCTAACTATGGGTCTCATAAGGAGGCTCAAGGTCACCCAGCGTGCAATGGAGAGAGCCATGCTCGGCGTTTCCCTGCGTGATCGAATCAGAAATGAGGAGATCCGCAGGCGAACTAAAGTAACCGACATCGCTCGAAGGATTGCTCAGCTAAAGTGGCAGTGGGCTGGACACATAGCGAGAAGAACCGATGGCCGTTGGGGCGGAAAGGTTCTGGAATGGCGACCGCGCACCGGATGACGCTCCGTGGGTAGGCCCCCGACAAGGTGGACCGACGATCTGGTGAAGATTGCCGGAAGCCACTGGATGTGGGAAGCGCAGGACCGATCGTCGTGGAAATCCTTGGGGGAGGCCTATACCCAGCAGTGGGTGTCGTGCGGCTGATATGATGATGATGATGAATTTTATTAGAATCGAACTTTGAAATTTTGAATAAATGAGAAGCCCAAGATAAACAGGCAATGGAGGTTCGTGAGATATAAATATATCAGTATTATATGTGATGAGCTGGGATATTGAGAGAGTTTTCTGCTCATTTTCCATGTTACCCTCATAAGACGGCCCGTGTATAATGAGACCGATTAGATATTTAAGATGAGCAGAAACAGAGTTTTTTTGACAGTCGGAATGAAATCCGTCCTTTTCAAAATTATACCTCGGTTTTAACAGTTCACGACGGCAAATGAGAGCTGCTTTTGAAAGGGTAGGGGAGAGTAGGGTATTACCGCGCGGTTGATAATTTCGCACCCCTTGGTTTCTCGAAAACTATCAACTCTATGCACCTGCAATAACAGTCAAATCTTAGCTCTAAGAACCTCTAACCTTGCCCGCACACCTTCAATTTCCGTCGAACAACCAGAGCGGAAGGCCACGCGCTTTTAGTTTTTCCACGCACACGATCTTTTTTTTTCTGATATTTTAATGAGAAGTGAGTCAATCAATATTACCTTATGACTAATAAACTACATGCATTTATAACGTAAAAAATATGTAGAATTTGTGTGCAGAATTATTTTAAATTAATTCTTTAAGTTTGTTTTTGTTTCTGAGGATACAAATAAAAATTACCATGTTTGATAATTTCGCGCGAAGGGCGCGAAATTATACAGTATGAAATTATCTATGGCAAATGTTGTTCTTTACAGAAGGCGACAAAAACGAAAGAAGATGGCTAATCTTCCTATGAAGTAATTGCATACTTAAGTAAAAGCATTCCGAAAATGAACAATTATTTTAAGATTAATTAGTTTTCGAAGTAGAAAGACATCTTTTGTGTAACAAACAAATGATGTCTTTATAAATCGTTTAATATGGAAACTTATAAGTTTACAATTTTGAGACTGAGTTGATTAATGAATATAAAAAGAAATAAATATCTATAATTTCCATTTTTCCCAAACGCTGTAGTAATAGTTATCAGTTTATTGTCAATTTTAATTAGAGGCGCGGTTTTATCAGACCCAGCGCAAAGTACCGACCTAGGGGCACGATATTATCAGGCCAGTTTGATAATATCGCATTTTCCCATTTTTTTGTTATTTGCTCATATTTTTGTTACGTGTTTTATTTTGATGATTTTGAAGATTCGTTAGCGTAGCTAGATAAATTCCCCACCTATAGTAATATTTAGTTTTTATTTTAACCCAACCTGAGGTTAGTTATATTTAAATTTCCTTAGGGGCTCGGTAATACCCTACTCTCCCCTACTAAAATCGTCTGAAGCAGATGTGGACACTATGATGTCTTTCATTTCTTTAGAGCACACTAAAATGACTTCATTACGGAAACCTATCTCCTCCTTCAAAATTAAAGAAAAACGTTGTAGAAGAGCTATTTTCAGCCTAGTTCGATTTATAGGTTGTGTGTTATTCAATTGAGCCCGACAACTCATTTCTTCATAAAGAACCTTGAGGGGAAAGTACTTTTTTCCAGAACAAATTTCTTCTAGCACGAAACTGAAAATTTCTTGCAGTAACTTACTTTGTTTAGTTGTCTCATTAGAGGCATGGTCATCGTATTCTTCTTGTGATTGTTGGGAACGACGATTAAAATTAACAAAACAGTATGCGTGATACTTCAATTCATTGGTTTCGATGTCACCCAAAGACAATTGCAACAGCACGTTTTCAGCCTTCAAGAGCAATGCTTTTTTTCTAAGCTGTTCAGTAATGTCTAATTTTTTTAAATAAATGTAAAACATTCTTATTATTTCCCGGTTTGCTACAGAAAAGGCAGATATCGGTAGGTTTGGGATCCTCACTTGTCAATGGAACTGCACTTGGTTGAAATGAATGTATAACATTTTCTGTATTTTCCGTTTTGCTACAGAAAAAGCAGATATCAGAAAGTTTTACGGGATCAGTATCTTCTTTTCTTATCAATGGAACTGCACTCGGTTGAAATGAACGTAAGACATGTTTTTTATTTTCCGGTTTGCTACAGAAAAAGCAGATATCGGAAGGTTTTGCAGGTTTGGCATCTTCTTTTCTTGTCAATGGAACTGCACTTGGACCGGCCGAATCTGCTGCTCGTGTTTTTTTTAGTTTACGTATAAGTTTATCTAGATCATGGGTCTCCAAACTTTTTAGCCTAAGGGCCAGACTAACTCTTCCACGAAGTCCCAAGGGCCAGAACCTAGCTAGCTCATCGCATCAACATCCTTACTAATATTATAAATGCGAAAGTCCGTTTGTTTGTTTGTTTGTTTGTTTGTTACGCCTTCACGTCCTAACTACTGTACCGATCATCATGAAATTTTGCATACACGTTGTCAGGGGTACAGAGAAGGACATAGGGTACCTTTCATCCCGAAAAAAAGTATAGTTCCCGAGGGATAGCAAAAAACCTTTCCACGCAGACGAAGTCGCGGGCGGCCGCTATATTGTATAAATGACAGTATGTTGGTACGATCCGGGCCGCTTTCGCGGGCCGGATTTTTGGTGCAGTGGTAGCCAAGACGCTTCCAACCATTGACGCAGGATGCGCGCGCGGTGATGATGTGGCCACGCCCCAAAAAGTTACAAAATACATATAACTTTGAATATCTATTATCAATTTACCAAGCCAGGGTTGCGTTCAGAGGCTTAGAGTGCGGTTGTTTGGTTGTTTTTTAACTCATTTTAAGGTTAGGAACGACCAAGAACTTTAAATGTCAATGTCAATAGAAAGTCTTCATTTTCCATGTGGAATACGAATAATTTAAACTTTCCAATATTCAAAATCAAATAAAAACTGTTTTTTTGCGAAACCACCATGATTTATTTAAAAATTAGACACAAAAACATCAAAATAGAAAGTAATGTCAAATGACATTGACATTTGTTCTATAGACAAACGTCAGAGCGTTTTACAACCATCAATTTTGATGGTTGTTTGGTTGCAACGCTCTGACGTTTGGAACGGGAAAGTTGTAACAACCAAACGTCACGCGCTCTAATGTTTGAAACGGCGTCAAAAAAGATGACAGACTTCTTCCAGTTTGGATAAATATTCCTACAGTTGCTTCAGCATGTCAAGTAATGATTAAGTGTGGATGCAAGCAGAAGTGTTCAAAAGCATGTAGTTGCGTAGAAAAATCATTAAATTGTACTTCTCTCTGCAAGTGTTCTTGTAAAAAATAAGCATACTTACCTATTATTCGGCTGTAGTATTGTTTAATTAAATAAACACAGTACTTACGTTCAAACCTGTGTTTCACTACGCACTAAGCGTCTCACGTTTCGTAAACTTACATTATTTTTACCTAATTTGATCGTTTGAAAAAGAAACGCCATATAAAAAATAACTTTTTCTCATGAACTATTAGATTTATCAAAAATTTTACAAGATGCAAAGTTATAGATTAAATTATTTGTAACATAATTGTTACATAAAGTTTTTGTAGAGCACTTATTATTTTTGAGTTATCTTAAAAATAATAATTTCTTCGACAAAAAAAAAACATAAGTAGCCGCCATATGGATTCTTTTGTAAGGATAGTTTGGCCCTGCTCAATACTAGTTATGAACAGTCTACAGAACTGTTTTCATCATGTGGCCAAATTTTATCAGGACTTTTAACACCCTTGATTAATTTATATGGAGATTCATAACTCTTCAGGTTAATTTGTCCTATACTTCTGTAAAGCTAACTACATTTGCTACAATTTGAGCCTAACCCGAGTAGTCTAGGCCCATAGACTGCAGAGACACAGCTAGTCAAAGATGGTAATTTATTTCGAAATTGAACTCTTGGCTCTCGGCGCGCGACGATAAAATGTTTTTTTCCGCTATTTATTGTTTGTTAAGGTACTTCAAAGTTATATTATTTCGAATCTGCATTAAATAGGCTTTGATAAAGTATTTTTTGTTTGGAAATAAATGCACCAGTTTAATGTTTACGGTGACTAAAAGCAAAAATATGTAGTTGAATATTTTGGTAATAGAGCAATTTTTAAGAAACTGCTAAATAAATAGCATTTATTTATACTAGAAATGAATTCTACGTTATTGATTTATCCGAAATTGATACCACACTTGACCTATTAGCCAAACAGGGCCAGTTATAATTTTTAGAATGAAGCCGGGTGGAACGCTACTTCAACACGCCGCCGTTTGGAATCATATGTAAGGATGGTTTGGCCCAGCTCAATATTAGTTAAGAACAGCCTACAGATCAGTTTCCATCATGCGGCCAAACTTTATCACGCCTTGTAACTCCCAATTTTTTTTTGTATAGACGTTCATACCTACTATATGGAACGCTTGAAGGATTCCTTACTTATGTTAAAAATATCTATGTTATCAAATTTTTTGTTGTATGTCCTAGGTAGACGAGACATGACGGCATTGTTAACATAATTAGTACGGTGCCTAGGCACACTGAGTAAAGGTGTGTGTCTAGTGCGGTATTTAGGCGTACAGAAACTTAAGCTGGAAAGAAGGTTCGGAACATCCAAATAACTATGCAAAATATCATAAAGCAGGCTCATATCTAGCAACTCTCGGCGAGACTCGAGGGATAAGAGACTATAGTGACGACAGTCTTCCTCGTAATCCTTGCGACGACGGAATGTCTTAAAGTTAAGATGTTTAACTAATCTCTTTTGGACTTGCTCAATTTTACTAATATATTTTGCATATTGCGGAGACCAAATAGGACTCCCATATTCAAGCACACTGCGACAATATGCAAAATAGACCGCTTTAAGACAAGGAACACTTCTAAAAGGCTGGCAGGTCCTAATAACAAATCCCAAGTTGCGATTTGCCTTATTGACGATGTACTCAGTGTGTTCCGAGAAAAGCATTTTTGAGTCCAGCACCACACCCAAGTCTTTGACACTTTCAGTTCTTTCAATCGGGTTACCATTAAAGTTGTAAGGATATGTAATTTTTTGTTTTTTGCCAGTGTTAACAGTAATGTTGTTTTCGTTATAGTAAAAGTCGTTCCAAAAAAGAGATAGGGGAATATATACTGGCACTTAAATGTTTATCCACTCCCTCTCTGTCAGAAAACCATTCAACCCATAATGATAGTAGTAGCTCCTTAGCGTCAGGCCTAGATGCTCGGGATCATTTACAAGACCAAACAGTGTATGAGCCCTTAATCTTGGAGATTGGACATGTAAATATTTTAGATAGCACAAGTGAAAATAATTCCTTTACCACTAACCAATGTTCGAACATTATGTTGTGTGATGAAATTGGAAAAGATTTAGGCCACTTATTCACCAATCTATTGGGAGAAAATGTTTTAAATTATTATATGCCGGGTGTGACCCTACATGACATTATGAGAAAAGTAGTAACTCTGAACTTAAACGAAAATACCAATTTAATTATATTAATTGGTCAAAGAGGTAATGTAAACAAGAAAGATCTCATTTCATACTACAATGAGTTGTGCAGTTTAAATATAAATAAAGTTGTATTGTTTACACTACCTTACAGTGCTAGCTTGCCACAGGAAGAAAATAATATCAGATACAATTTAAATTTAACACTAAGTAATATGACTTTTTATAATAGTCAGAGATGTCACATAATAGACATAAATAAATTATTATTTAATTTTAAATTGACAAGAGATAAATATTATCTTCCAAATTATTTTAAAAGACAAGTAGCTTTAGCGCTATTATTTTATTTTAAATATTTAGCCAAAAACTTGGCTATCACTTCTGCTTCTATTGAGCAGAATAATTTTGACATTTTGCATGAGACCTTGGAATCTGTTCCAAGTAATAATAATACTATTCTTACTCCTGCTTCTATTGAGCAAAAAAATTTTGACATTAAAAATAACCCTTTGGAATTAGTTCCAAATAATTCTTTTGTTAATAATTAAAATCACATAATAAGACAATAGAGGAAGTCTCTAGCCGTGTAATGACTAAGGAAAAGCCTAAATACTTAACTATAGTTCATCAAAATATTCAGGGCTTTTCTGGCAAAGAATTAGAATTAGAACTTTTTTTAACGGAAAAGAATGTTAATATTTTATGTGTCACTGAGCACTGGCTTAAGGAATATGAATTAATTACAGGATTTGAATGTTATAAGATTGCTAGCTCATTCAGTAGAAAATCCACCATTAGAGGGGGGTGCTTAATAATTTTGCAAAACAATATGAATTTTAAAGAACGTAAAGATGTGATATCCCTCTCTATTGAACAACACGTTGAACTGTCATGTGTGGAATTAGATCAGTTGATAATGATTTGTGTGTATCGCCCACCAACTGGTAACTACCCTCAATTTGAGTCCGCTATGGAAGATGCTTTAAAATTGGTCATCAAAAAGAATAAAAAAATTGTGGTGTGCGGTGATTTTAACATAGACATCTTAAAATCGTCATCTATTGCAAGTAGGTTTCTGAATTTATTTAAGTCCTTCGATTTAGTAAACACTTTCTGTGAACCTACAAGAATCACTGCTACATCTAGAACTTGCCTAGACAATATTTTTAGCAATTGTAACATACTTGATAAAGGAATAATAAACTGTATTCGTTCTGACCATAGCGGACAAATAGCTTCCCTTGAGCACCATCATGTTCCTTATCAGTGTAATATAATTTGCAGGCCTCTAACGAAAGGTAAATTGGAAAATTTTCATAATAATGTCACCGCCAAAACTCTTTGCTTACCTAGTAAAGATGATCCCAATTCTCATTATAATGATTTATTTAATTTAATTAAGGTAGAATTTGATAAGACATTTAAGCAAAGAACTATTCAATCAAAAGTTTTCGAAAAAAAATTCAGTGATTGGGCAACACCAGGCATCTATGTTAGCAGAAATAAGTTGTTTGAATTGTATGGTCAGAAAACAATTTCAAATGATCCCGAATTTCATGAATATGTAAGAAACTATTCAAAAATGTTCAATAAAGTATGTACTTTAGCAAAAGCAAAATGTATATCTACAATAATTCATCAGTCAGATAATAAAATAAAAGCCACTTGGAATATTATAAACAAAGAGACTGGGAAAACTAAAAGTAATGACCGTAAATTCTCATTAGTATCAGACAATAAAATTATTAAGTCAGATGAGGGTGTGGCAACAATTTTTCAGGATTTCTTTTCTAAAATACCTCTTGCAACTACCAGTAATTTGAATTCATCTCCAAACATCTCTGTCTCCCTCTTGGAATCATGTGTTGATAAGTTCAATAATATATTTAAATTTAGACATATTTATGGTGATACCATTCTTAAAACATTTAATTCAATAAATATAAAAAAGACTGAAGATCTCTGGGGCATTTCAACTCACGTAATTAAATCTATAATAACTACCATTGCTCCCCATCTTGCTTTTATTTTCAATAAGTGTGTTGATGAAGGGATATTTCCAGACTTAATGAAATAAAGTAAAATTATCCCTCTTTTTAAATCTGGGGACAAAAGCGATCCCGCTAACTTTAGACCCATTTCCATTTTGCCAGCACTAAGCAAAATTTTTGAAAAGATCATTTATGATCAATTATTAGCACATTTTCTTATCAACAAACTACTTCACGAGAAACAATTTGGTTTTACTCGTGGTAGATGCACAACTGATGCTGGAATTGCACTTCTCAAACACGTCTTTGAGGCATGGGAGGGTAAACAAGATGCAATTGGTATATTTTGTGATCTCTCTAAAGCATTTGATTGTGTCAGTCACAGTACTTTATTGAATAAATTGGAACATTATGGTGTATCAAAAAATGCAGTAAGCCTTATGCAATTGTATCTTTCGGCGAGAACCCAAAAAGTTGTTGTAAATAAAACAGAATCTTATGAAGCACCCATTACCATGGGCGTGCCGCAGGGATCGATATTGGGTCCATTACTTTTTCTTATATATATTAATGACCTTCCTTACTATACCAAAAACTTGTGTGAAATAGTACTGTTTGCTGATGACACTTCTTTAATTTTTAAAGTTGATAGAGGATGTGACTGCAGTGACGATGTAAACAGCACTCTTTCCAAGGTGATGCATTGGTTTACTATTAATAATCTGAAGCTTAACTCTAGTAAAACTAAATGTGTCAAATTTTCACTTCCTAATGTGAGGCAGGTTCATACCACAATAAATGTAAATGGCGAAGCAGTCGAATTGGTTGACTCAACAAAATTTTTAGGTATTACGATAGACTCGCGGTTGCAATGGGACCCTCATATCGATGCCCTGTCAAGCAGACTTAGTTCCGCTGCCTTTGCCGTTAAGAAAATAAGGCTTCTGACCGACATTGAAACAGCAAGATTGGTTTACTTTACTTATTTTCATAGTATTATGATCTACGGTTTGTTGTTGTGGGGCTCAGCTGCTAATATTAATAACATATTCATCTTACAAAAAAGGGCAGTGCGCGCTATATACAACTTACGGTCTAGAGATACCCTTCGTGACCTATTTAAAGAAATTAAAATATTAACGGTTGCTTCCCAATTCATCTATGAAAATATTATGCATGTAAAGAAAAACTTAGATAGCTTTCTAAAAAATAGTAATATTCATGAATTCAATACAAGAAACAAGGACAAACTTGCTGTTCCAAGACGCAGATTGCATAAAACCGGAAGCTCTTTTTTGTGTAGATGTATTACCTTCTATAACAAGATTCCACAAAAAGTCACAGAACTGCCCTTGGAAAAATTTAAAAATACTGTTAAATCCAATCTTATGAGTAAAGGCTATTACACTGTTGACGATTATTTGAAGGATAATAACGCATGGGCATAGCTTTTGTATTTGTTAATTATTACTCTAATGCCTCAGTATAGATTAGAAAAGTCCGTGGTTCTTTCATAGGTCTAGATAAATAGTTCTTTAAAACTCCAAGTAATTAAAAACGTTGATTTTCTCTTTTAACTATGAATTGTGAAAAGTGTCCTACCTACTTAATAACGTACTACTGGCTTCTTGACTCGACGACTTAATATGGGTAGCTTTAGTATGTCATGCTCACTTTAAACATTTCTGCGGTGGTGTCGTGTGAGGCGGGTCGTTACGTTCCCTCAAATATGGTTGAGCGAAACGATGGCTGGTTCATGCGTCATGCTCGTGAACGGGTGCTGCCAGTGGGAATGGGTCTGCTTCTGTCTGCTTGTATTAAGGGCGTCGTATATAAAAAAATCTGTTTTATATTGTCTGTATGTATGGCACTTCTTACTCGAAACGTATATATCATAATAACTTACCTTGTTTTGATTTATTTAATTGCAATATTTTTGCTTTCTATAGTCAGTATTTGTGTATTATAAAATTCATAAGTGCTGACTATGGAAAGTAAAATATAAATTACAAAAATATTGCCTATGAAAAGCTTTTGGATATTAGTTTTCAATTCGATGCCTTAACATGGGTAGCCTTAGTATGTCATGCTCTCTTTAATCATTTCTGCGGTGGTGTCGCGTGAGGCGGGTCGTTACGTTCCCTCAAATATGGTTGAGCGAAGCGATGGCTGGTTCATGCGTCATGCTCGTGAACGGGTGCTGCCAGTGGGAATGGGTCTGCTTCTGACTACCTATCTTAACGCATATAGAATTGTAAAGTTTTTTTTATTTTTGTCTCTTGTAACAGCCTAGACTGAATAATAACTTCAAACTTTGAATTTAGCTTGAAGCCTGTAAATTGATTAAGAAAATTTGTAATTCATTAAGTAATGATCTAATTAAATTTTATTTATTTGTTAATCTTTGTTAAAGTCTGGAAACGATATACATATTTGTAAATATCGTTCCATTTGATAAAGCTGGTAAGTTTTTTGCGCCCGTTTTTCTTGTCAGCTAAAAGACGTCATAAAGGGTGGTAGGGCAAAAAAAATATTTGACGATTTAAAAACGCTCATTATGTGAGCTTATTTGAATAAAGATTTTTTCATTTCATTTAATTTCATTTCATTTCAGTATTTATATAGGGTATTTAAGTCTCTTTGAATTAGCTCGCAGTCAGACCGAGATGAAACTTTCATGAATACTTTTTTATCATCAGCGTAAAGAAGGTGACTAGAATGCAGGAAACACTGGTACATGTCAAAAATGTAAGCACAATACAACAAAGGACCGAGATGCGATCCTTGTGGGACACCGGAAGGGATTTGAATAAAATCGGACCTGAACCCCCCCCAAAACTACAGCCTGCGAACGGTTTGCAAGATACGACGTAATCCATCTGAGCAAGTCACCTCTAATTCCAAGAGCAAAAAGCTTGTCTAACAGGATGACGTGATCAACACGATCAAACGCTTTTTCGAAGTCCGTGTAGATCACGTCAACCTGCCCCCCACCTTCCATCCCACGAAGCACGTAATCGGAGAATTCAGCTAAATTAGAGACTGTGGATTTGCGCTTCAAAAAACCATGTTGGTGATGTGATAAACCAGTTCTTATTATGGAACTAATACTGTTGTTTACAATTTTCTCGAGCAATTTACTCAGAACGTTTAATTTTGATATGGGCCTATAATTACGAATATCCATTTTAGAACCTTTTTTATGTACTGGAATGATGAAGGCTTTCTTCCATAAAGAAGGACAAACACCTTGTTGTAATGATAGGTTAAATATCAGGGCAATGGGAAGAGACAGTGCAACCGCACATCTACGCAAAAACACAGGTGGCAGTCCATCACAACCAGGCCCCTTATCGACATCGATGTTTTCAAGCATTCGTTCAACCTCACTCCTAGTCACTGCTACATTAGTCACAATATCAATAGCTATATCCATTTTTTCATTATTTACAGTAGACCTAGTGCTTAAAGTATTATTTTGACAGAACATGCTTTGAAAAAACTCATTAAATTTTGTACATATATCAGGCCCGTTCACTATTGGGACCCCATGACTCATGAATTGACTAGGGTATTGAGAACCACCTCGCTTGGATTTGACATAGGCCCAGAAAGCCTTAGGATTCTTGCAAATACTTTGTTGAACACGTAAAGTGTGATTGTCATAGCACTGCTTTTGCAGGGTTCGCTCTCGGGCACGAAGTGACGCAAACTCATCGTAATCACGCGGATTCTCATACTGCTTCCATTCCATCTTTTGTGTTTCTTCAGTTTTTCCCCAATCAGCTTGATTAAAGCAGAGCTGTACCATATGGGATACCTTCTATTACTACGTTTTATTTTTACTAAAGGAGAAAACTGATCAAGGCACTCTTCTATTTTGTTATAAAAGCGCTGCAATGCTTCATCAACGGGTACTTTACTTAACATGCCATACCAATCTACTTTAGCTAGAAAATCATTGATAAGGTTGTAATCACAAGTATGAAAATTACGACGTGAGATATCTTGTTCCACGAGTGGCGTTACGAATAAATCTAGAATGTTTGCGTTTAATGCAGGGTGATGAGCATCCTCATTCAATAGTGGATAGGATGCCTTGGTGACCACACAGTCTGAGTTACTAAACACCAAGTCCAACATTCGCCCATTGCTGTTAGGAATATAATTATACTGTTTGAGACCCAAATAAGTTAAATCATTGATGAATGAAGATGCTGCATCCTGCATCTGCAATCCATAATTGCCTTGCATAAAATAGCGGTTGTTTTGCCATTGAAGGCAAGGCAAGTTAAAGTCCCCAATCAAAAGATATGAGTCATCAGGCCTAAGCTCAACAATTTCCAATAAAAATGATTTTATTTCATGTAATTGTGTAGCTATATCTTTAGATTTTGGTGGGATGTATACTAGAATAATATGTAATCTAGCTGCGAATACTCCACGTACCTACTGTGTGTTTTGAAAACTTCATGGCGACATTTTATTTTATTTTATCGCGGGGTCTACAGCTCACGGAGCCACTAGTATATTATTGCACGCGTTTGTTATAGCTTGGTTTATGGCCCTAAAAGCGATGTATTAGGGCACACTTTACGAGCAAGTGTGTTGAAAAAATAAAAGATTCAAAAAATGACATAAAATGTTTTACTACAACTTCAAGGGGGCAAAGAAATTTATGTCCATACAGCTACAAATTCATTGTATTATGATAAAAAATTGTTTACAAAAACAAAAAACCGACTTCAAAAAACCTACCTCTAAAAAGCAAGAAATTATATTCGTAATAATAAAAACACTTCTATTGAAGTCGGGTGGGGCTGGAGTACAAATTCCTTTTTAGTATTCTAAAAGCCACACCCGACTTCAATAGACGTGTTTTTATTATTACGAATATAATTTCTTGCTTTTTAGAGGTAGGTTTTTTGAAGTCGGTTTTTTGTTTTTTTAAACAATTTTTTATTTTTTTAATTTTTAGTGTAGGTACCATTTGTATTAGGTATAGTGTAGGTATATTATTTAGGTAGAAAACTCGGGTCAGCCAAACGTGAGTTAATCGCGGAGAAACATACATACATGCGGGTCAAACTGAGAACCTCCTTTTTTAAGTCGGTTAAAGAACTACACTAAAGATATCCCTTTTCCAACAAAGAAATAATTATCTTATTCAGTTCATAAACAAAGAAGTTATACGACTGATCATCGAGGTAGTTCACACAAAATCATACTATTTTGGTGTTTTTTTCAAGATTACTTGAAAAGTACTGAACCGATTTCAAAATTTTAAAAAAATGGGACCAACTTGAAATTTTACCTAATGTAATAACGTTTGAATCATTTCAATGGGTTCAGCCGTCTTCGAGTAATCGGTGTACATACAAAAAAAAACGGGTCGAATTGAGTACCTCCCTCCTTTTGAAGTCGGTAAAAATCAATGCTATGCGATGGTAGGAAAGACTAATGCTGAATCACAATATTTACTAAGTATATGATTTTGCAAACAATAAAAATAGGCTTGCTCCATACCAATTTTGACAAATACGCGCCAAAAACTTATTTATTTTGAATAAACCATTGTAATAAAGTTGACATAAAAATGCTTTTGTAATATTACAATAGCATTTTTATGTAAACTTTATTACAATGGTTTATTACCATATATTACCATTATATGGTCATTATTTTTTTTAGTTGTTACCGAAGAAGCATTGTGACAAAGCTTCTTCAGTACCTACACTAGAAGAACACAATTCACAATTTTGTTTTTATTTAAGTACTACGATTTTTTTCCATTTGCGGTGCTAGTGTAGCGCATAAACTCTCTTGTGCAAATTCGATCTAAATGCTGAGTTGTGTAATTTACAGCTCAAAAAAATATATTTTTTTATTACTTATAATAAAAGTACTAAAAAAGACATCAACGCACTACATTTTTAGTTGATATAAATACCTTATTCTGTCTCGTTTCTAATAATTCTAATTTCAGAATAAACCTTTGTTTCACCCATCGTTTTGGTTAGCATTTAGGTATTTTATTTTTCGCACAACGTTATTAGGGTTCCGTACCAAAATGGTAAAAAAGGAACCCTTATGGTGTGACTCAGTCTGTCTGTCTGTCTGTCTGTCACAGCTGGATATCTCGAGAACTACTCGTATCAACTTGAAATTTGGAATAGTTTAAGATGATATTTGTCCAACTATTTTGCGAATAAGAAATTAAAAAAAAAAAATACCTTTTTTACAACAGGGACTGAAAAGGGGTCTTAAAAATTTGAAGTGGGGCAACTAGGGCATGTAGGGTATCATATGAAAAAGCGTCGTTTGCACGTTTTCAAATATTTTTTTTTTTTTTTTTTAGGCCGCATAGTTTTCGACTTATGATGAAAATTGTAAAAAGAATACCGTTTCCCGTAAAAGGGGGGGGCCCCTTATCTCCGAAGTTTTCAAAGAGAAAATTCTCAAATAATTCTATGTCATAGCAGTTTATATAAAGATTACAGGAAAAATAAAACGATGTTTCAATATAGCACACTTTTTTAGAAATTATCAAATTTCAAAAAAAGTTAAAATTAGTTCCACTATCGGTCAAGAGATGGCGCTGACCTAAAACTGCAATACTAATTTATTATTCTACTCTGCAGTGTGGTTTGATGGTGCAATTATGATGGTACTGTTAGCAACGCAAGTGAATTATGAGTGTTAGTGACACGTTATAAGTGATAAAATTAATACTGAAAGTGATAAGTGTTAAACTTATAATAGTGAATTGCAATTAGTGAAGTGAGACTTATGAATAATAAATTAAGGACTTTAACTTAGTGAATCTACGCTTTAGATGTAAGACTTTGTTAGTTAGACCTTGTATTAGTTCTTTACGTTCTTATTAGAATCTAGGTTTTTGCTATTTGTAAGTAATTTTCAGTTTTTTCAGAAATGTAAAATAGGGTATACCAACAGGGCAATAACTTAAAGACAAAGCCCCAATTTTGGAAATTACGTATATCAAAGGGGCAATACCACATAGAAAGCCCCCGAAGGTTTTTGTGTAAATATCTTTTTAAATAATTGAGATTTTTGAGATTTTGTTATAAAATAGTTATTAATCGATTAGATGTTTATAGTTCTATCTATAGAAATTAAGTTTGAGTTAGTTTTATCAAAAGTTTGTAAAAACAACCGCTTATTTCGATATTAGAAAGAGATAGAGATAGTTTTGTTTTGAATTAGACAAAGACAGTTGCGCGTGAACAGGATAGACATACTGTGTGACAGAGAGGTCCGACTTCTAGAAAAACTAGAAAGTTCTAGATTGATTTTCATGAAAATTCCAAGAAATCTGATTGGTTCCGAATTTTCTAGGATTAATTTTCGATCGATATATAAATCGGAGAGGTCGAAGTAAGCGCATAGTTTTCGTTTTTGCTATTTGTAAGTAATTTTCAGTTTTTTCAGAAATGTAAAATAGGGTATACCAACAGGGCAATACCTTAAAGACAAAGCCCCAATTTTGGAAATTAGGCATATCAAAGGGGCAATACCACATAGAAAGCCCCCGAAGGTTTTTGTGTAAATATATTTTTACCGACTTCAAAAGGAGGGAGGTACTCAATTCGACCCGTTTTTTTTTTTTTTTGTTTTTTGTTTTTTGTATGTACACCGATTACTCAAAGACGGCTGGACCGATTGAAATGATTCAAACGGTATTACATTAGGTAAACTCCCAAGTTGGTCCCATTTTTTTAAATTTTGAAATCGGTTCAGTACTTTTCAAGTAATCTTGAAAAAAGCACGAAAATAGTATGATTTTGTGTGAACTACCTCGATGATCAGTCGTATAACTTCTTTGTTTATGAACTGAATAAGATAATTATTTTTTGTTGGAAAAGGGATATCTTTAGTGTAGTTCATTAACCGACTTAAAAAAGGAGGTTCTCAGTTTGACCCGCATGTATGTATGTTTCTCCACGATTAACTCACGTTTGGCTGAGCCGATTTTAATTTCTACCTAAATAATTTACCTACACTACCTAATACAAAAGGTACCTACACTAAAAATAAAAAAATAAAAATTGTTTGAAAAAACAAAAAACCGACTTCAAAAAACCTACCTCTAAAAAGCAAGAAATAATATTCGTAATAATAAAACACGTCTATTGAAGTCGGGTGGGGCTTTTAGAATAAAAAAAGGGATTTGTACTCCAGCCCCACCCGACTTCAATAGACGTGTTTTATTATTACGAATATTATTTCTTGCTTTTTAGAGGTAGGTTTTTTGAAGTCGGTTTTTTGTTTTTTTTTAAACAATTTTTGAAATAAATAATGTGAAGTGACATTAGTTTATGAACACTGTTGTCCGTGATAGTGTTTTTTCCGACCGAGTGTTCAACCGCCTTCCTCGTCCAGCCGGCGATAATCCTATTAAGACTTTTGAGTGTTTACAGTCCACTAATTGAGAGTTATCGAGTGGTATTATTATTTGTGACGTGTGTGGTTTAGTGTGGACGATCTTTTAAGTGCTCTCGTCGTCGTCTGCCCGCCGCGCCCGCCACAGGTACGGAACCCTCGGTGCGCGAGTCCGACTCGCTCTTGACCGGTTTTTTTTTATATGCATTAACAACACGTCTCAGTTTTTCCTGGGCAAACATAGATGAGTTGTTTTCTTTCTATTTTCAATTCAAGTATTCATTTTATTAAAATAATTTCAATTTGCTTAACTCTCTTCATTCAAAATTATTAGAATAATACGCTGTGCAAATCTTCTTGTAGGTGTGGTTTTTAAATAAATCAGTCATTATTCCTTGATTTAATAGTAATAATTTATTGAATTCTAAACCCTTATATAATATCACAGTCAATCACAACTACTTGCGGCATTGCATCATCTACCCCACCAGGTGCCCAGGTCGAAAAGGTTGAACACCTTTGTTTTGGGCTCGCTGCGCTCGACGCGGCGTGACTTGTATAGGTACAGTCCTCGGGCGGACCTGTCGCAGCCGTAACCAAGTACTGTCAGGTTGCCTTCGCACTTCCCAGCGCGCAGGTACTCCCAGGACCCGCACCGGCGGCCCGTCAGCGCTGACCCATCCGTCACCGACGCTGCGTACATCTTCCACGCCCGCGCGTGATCACAATCTATACTAATCCCTTTATCCATGCACTCCGGCTGCGTCCCCTCGACCCCATTCATGTAAACATCCACGTGCCCTATAGGCTCTTCCAGCCCTAACACCCCAGCACTAGAATGTACCACCTGGACGAATTCAGCATCGTCTTTATCCAGTCTGTAGTCCAATGACTTTACAAAACAAGGCTTAGCGGGGTCTAGAGCAGTAATCTTGCCAATTTTGCCTTTCATGTTCTTCTGGACCAACTTGCCTGTGATCCCGACGACGTGGGCTCCGAGGCTGAATCCGATTAGGTGGATTGAGCTGAGAGAGACTCCTTTGGTGTGCAAGTTTTTAATGAATTCGAAGATGAGGTGGGCGAGTGGGTTGACTCTGGAGGCTGAGAGGACGTAGCCTCGGCTAAAGCTTAACCTAGTGTCTAAGACTAATACGGTGGGGTGTTTGTTTAATAAAGCTTTGACTATAGCTTGGGAGGACTCGTCGTGGGGGCTGTTCCACCAGCCGGGGACGTAGAGCACGACGGGGCGCGAGGGTTTAAGCCGCACGAGCTGGTGCGCGGTGGGGAGGTGGTGCGTCTTGTGCTTCAACCTGGAGAACTCCATCAGGTCGATGAGGGGCAGCTCGAGGGTGTACTGCCGCGCGTACAGGATCTCCAGGGGAAGGATTTCACCTGGAAATATAAAAGTTTGGGAATTAATTAATTGGGTGACTGGAAATAATTTAAAGCTACTGTTAATGGGATACTTAAATACCAAACCGGGCAGCGGTTTATTTCTTGGGCGATAAAATAACTAAACGGTGGATAAACTGTGGATTACAAAAAATACGCAAAACGGGCGACTATATGTGGGATATAAATAATTTAGGTTGGCTGTGAAAATAAATTCTAAATTAGTGACAAAAATACTGAGTGGGCAACTGTTATACCAAGTAGGTAACTATATTACTGATCGAGATGACAAAAATACTAAGTTGGGCAGCTTAGCCCAACATGGTATTTTTGTCATCTCTATTAGGATAATAGTCACCTTTTCTAAATAAAATAATGCCAAATTTTAAATGTTTTATGTGTCGCCCAAATGGTAATGTGGTCGCCATTTCTGAATAACTAGTTAATCAATTTGTATTTTAAAGTCACCCATTTTCAATATTTGTAGTCGCCCTCAGTCGCCCACTTAGAATATCAGTACGCTATTATTCAGTATTTTTGATACCTACTCAAAATGGGAATTTATTGTTACCCAATTAAATAAAAGTTTCATGTTATGAAGAACATATTATAACAATTGACTGTATCAAATATTGTTGCATGTAAATTATTTAGAGTTACTATCTAGGTACTTAACAATTTTGCAAAAACTAGTGAATAAAAATAAAGATGTGAAAAAAATCACTCTTCAAGGAAACGGAAGTGGTTGGAATTGGTAGAATTCAACATGTACAATTTATGTTCAAGTCCCAACAGATGCCACACGCGACGACAATTTGATTAGAGAATATTCGGGATATAGAGATTTCATAGACAATTAGCCTATTAACCGCTGACCAAGTCAATTTGAGATAACTATGTAGCATTTACGTAAAGATTACCGGTACTTAGAGATCATCAAGTCAAAAGTCTTTAGCCCAACTTCCTGTATCTTTAACAAACTTCCAAAACAGCACAACGGCAGTCCACGCGACTGGCTAGTCTTATCCTATTATCATTTCTAATGACACTGCATTTTTGCCAATGTTATGAAAACAACAATCATCGCAATTCATACAAAAATTAGCTTGTGTTAGGATTTGCTTCCGACACTGGTCACGGTCGCTATTCTTGAACATTTAATAAACAATATCTGTTTTGTTTGATTAATCACGTTTGAATGATGAATTATTAAGCAATACATGTGTCGTAATCTTATGATTATTTTAAAATTATGTAACACAGTTTTAAAACTATTATTATACAGAGCCGTAAAATAAATGTTATTATTAGTTTAATCATTCTATGAAATAGTCTGTGGTAATCAAATTATTTACGTCAATTACTATTCAGACAATATTTTTTTCTAATTTATATTTTAAATTACATAGAGTAACCCTGTAAATTTTGTACTTAATAAAAAACCGGCGAGTTTTTTAATGGCTGAATATCACTTTATGTTTTTTTTGTTACTCATTCAAATATTTCATTATGTCTTCAACGAAGTACCTACAATAAAATATTCTAATAGCAAATAACTTCTAAGCCGCTTTCTGCCTTACCCACGCCGCCTGCGGTTTGATTCCAATTCCAACCAATAGTCAAACACACACAAAACACCGTCTACAGACGGATCTTCTGCTTTGTTGCAACCAGTAGCTTTTTTTACTTTTTACAATTTGCTTAAATTGACAGTTTAGTTCGTATCACGAAAGATGACCACAAATGCCGCCCATCTACGCATCATAACTCATGAAGAAAAAACTTAAGACAAAATTTTATTGCAAAAAATATTTATATAATATGTATGTCTATATGTACCTATATGAAATGTTATTTTGTCTTAAGTCTTTTCTTCATGAGTTATAATGCGAAGATGAGCGCCGTTTGTGGTCATCTTTCGTGATTCGCACTGTAATCCACTGCACCTTCATGGTAGAATCTTAGATAAAAAATCTAAGGGTAGAATGTATGGCAACGAAAACATTTTACAGATTAAACTATGTCGTTTTGTACCGAAAGCAGCCAAGCACTATGAAATTACCCACTTCAGTTGTACAATATTAAATAAATCGCATTACTCCACTTATGTCACTTATAATCACCACAACACAATTACAACGTACATCCACTAGACGCCGTCTTCACCAGCTCATCGACGTTATTCCTCAGGAATCCAGGGAGGAACGAGCCGAGAGTTCCAACTAAAGTGTCGCCAGCCACTCGTCCGCATACTAGCAGGAGAAGATACAGTGCAGGTTCGATTCCCGGGCGGGGAGCGTGCGCGCGCGCATGCCGCATCGCTCCGACGTGTCCGCGTGTCTGTCGCGCAGTTCCGCCGGCGCGCAAGTTAACCGCCCTTGATGCCGCATAGTGACGCATATCGATTAATTTATTTACCAAAAAAAAAATCTCGTTCTCTTCTAATCTAACGACAGGTATTCAAATTTTGAGACGATTAAAATGTTTATGTGAAAAATAACAATCTATTTATATTCCAAGTTCAAGTTATTTGATAGCTTGTTGTCAACGTCATGGTTATTGACTTCGCTTTTTTCCTAGGAGTATAGGAAAAACATAATTTTAGCGTATTTAAAATTCACGCGGATAAAATCACAAATTATGATTTAGGATCTTATTGTCACAAGAACTTGAATTGTTTTTCAATTAGGAAAATTACAATCCTTGCTACCTATAACAAAATATTATAAATGTGAAAGTCGGTTTGTTTGTTTGTTACGCCTTCACGTCTTGACTAATCAACCGATCATCGTGAAATTTTGCATACGTATTGTCAGGGGTGCAGAAAAGGACTTAGGGTACCTTTCATCCAGGAAAAAGTATTATTCCCAAGAGATAACAAAAACCTTTCCACGCAGACGAAGTCGCGAGCGGCCCTCTGACTTATAAAAATTCGAAGATCGTTACAAAATTATTAAAAAAGTACTATAAAAGTAACTTACAGAACTATTATCCTAGAATACACCTAGAAGCCGTTTCCTCGTATGCAAAGTGAGGCAACTAATACTGAGCCAAAATGGCTTAGTTTTCAGATTTATATCCTTCATACGTTACTTAATTGTAACTGAAATCCAATAATATGGTAACCAATCTCCTTAAAGTAGGGAAATTGAGACTGTTTTGTACTTATTAGGTATGATTATGTAATAATGGACAATAAAAAAACTGAAAACGGCGCCATTATGGCTGTTTTAGTTGTCTCACTTTTGACAGTGCGCTTTGTAGAGAAATTATCATTCTAGGTGTTATTATTCTAAGACTATTATCTAAAAAGGTTGTGCTTGTATTCCGACGCTGTGGTGGGCCGCGGCCCTGCACCGACCTTCACCTCCGCGCATCTGCGACCTCCTCTTTGTTTGACCACGATCGAAGCCAAAATGCCGGCCAACGTAACAACAAAGCAGTACAAACTAAAAAAACATTCTCTTTTCAATGGTTGTTCCTCCTCCTAGAGATTAGATAGGCCTATTGGAAGCAATTTAGGTATATCTTTGATTGCAAGGCTTAATCTTAATCACCTCTTGACCAGCGACCATTATCTTACCGGCGAAAAGAACGGTCTTCGAGTAATTGAAAGTAAGGTAGCCGGCTCCTGAGTTGTAAAGAATTCCTAAACATGTCAATCTTGTCGTCCGTCGGTCCTTTTCTCTCCCGTTTTTGAGTAAAAAGTACCTACAATATGAAATAAAACACTTTTTAACGGATACTATCGCGGTTTTATTGAATGTACTTTGGTATTTAGTTGGTATTTGGTTTGATTTTTGGTTTTCCCGACGTTTCGGCACCTTTGCAGCTGCCGTGCCTTTGAAGCTACCCGTGAGCCTACCCTCAAGCGATGAATTTTTTTTTTTTTTTAGACGTTCACAAATTAAAATTTAACAAATTTTTTTAATTATTTTACGTTGATTTATAATTTAATTTTATGAATTATTTAATGCTAAAAATAGTTTTATTTCATGTCTAGTGAGCGCGTAAGCTTGAGAAGTGAATATACCTACAATATCTTCATATCAAGAGTTGCATATCGTTATCAGCACTAATAATACCTAATTAAGTATTTTTAATCGTTTTTTTAATGCAGTCGCTGTAGTTATTGCAAGGGGATTACCTTGGTGATTCAAACATCAATGTTTATGTAACGTTTTAGAGGTTTATGAAGTTACGCGAGCAAACGTGAAGCGCAAACGCAGCCTTGGCCGCTGCGCCCGCGCAAGTGCTGATGACTTCTGGGTTACTTCCGCATTCTAAATGTGGCATCTTCTAACCTTCCGGTGAGATATGAAATTAGTGGTATAGGTACTAACATTATGAATCGGAGTCTTATCGGAGTGGAATACTCTTGAAATAAAATGAAAAATTATTTAATCAAATAAACTTGAATTGTCTGTGTTCCTACCACTTGTCAAATCATACCAATAAGATGCCAATAAGAGTAAGGGCCTCATTCACAGGTTCCGAATAGCTCCTATCTTCTGGCATTCTTGCGAAATAAAGTTTATTCTATTCTATTCTATAAATGGAACATTTTTTATTTTTTCATTATATTTTCTATTCTTAATACTCCTTATACTTTTAAATCTACGGTTAAAGCTAAAGAAGGATAATATACATCAAAAGAGCTCACACGAAAGCGGAATTCTAATAGACCATAATTTTCAACAAACGTCCCACATTTGGGACATAAACCGTCATATATTTGCAGCACCAGTTCTGGCCAACGGGACAAATTAATTTGGTACACTTGTCAGGCGTAACGGTTGGGCCGCGGCCCAATGATATCTCATGTCATGTGCCATTGAACTCACCAAACTGTGATTGAACTGTGATGTGACATAACTTTTTATAAACTAAAGGGAAGCTCAATTCAATCTTATTTATTGTAATTTTTTAAGGTGACCTACCTACTTGGTAGTCAATTTCTAGGTTAACAGTTCTATCTATCTTTTATAAAACAACTTTTTATGATTACATTTGACCTTTTGAGACACACACATAATTCTGCAAATTATGAATCATTTAATTCCGGCCTTCGTCAGGAGTTAAACTATACTAATTCTGTGGTTAGACCACAAAATAAATAATAGTTACAGGTTAAAATAACACCGATGCGATGAGAACCAACGGCAGCTTAACTGAGGGCCTATTACAAAAAAATAATGGCGACAATCGGACGATCTTCGTTTTGTAATTCGATTTTTTTATTTTGAACCTTATAGAGGAGTTAAATAGTGTAAATAATTTTTATGTAATAAGGCCTTCTGTCCCATTACCAAGAAGATTATAGTTCACACTGTGCCTGTCCGCGCCGAGTTACGAAACTGTTAACTTACTTATTATATTGTAAACACACCTGTCACGCATCCGAAGAGCTCTTTAACTTTTTTTACGAATAAATTTTTTAATTTTCCCGTAGAAATACAAAAAAATATATATATCCTTAGGGAAACCTTTAGCTCCAAACCAAACTCAATGTTTATAAAAAAAAATGTTACAAATAAGTACACAATGACATCAACTTACCAACAACACGTTTCTTGGTAAATTGTAAAATCAGCTGCAAAAATTAACATCAGCTGACGTTTTTCATTCTTAGACTATATCATACAAACATTAATGCCTATTTATAGTATCAACCAAGCATTCAAATACCAGCCTTCCTACAAATTGGATAACAACCGGTAATGTCAGTGTTAACAACTTCAAATTACCTTTGAAAAACAATCACTGAGTACATCTACGAATTACCCTTGCTACGATATGCTGTATGTACTTACTACGGAAAAAATATCACAAATGCTCAAAGCCTTCAATTACATACAACATAGAAGTTTTTGCAAATGCTCCTTCCGATACTAAATAACTTTTCAGTTATTTATGAAAACAATGTCGTTACACACGATGCAGCCGACGAACTGGCCAGACGCGCATCTGGTTCGACGCCTGGTGGCCCAGAGCCGATCGACCGACCAGCTGGTTTGCAAGTAAGATCCGTGAACGCACCATAGAACTACACCAACAGAACTGGAGCTCGCTGGACTCGTGTAGACAGGCGAAACTCGCACTACCGCGCGTGGACGCTCGTCTATCCAAGTCCCTGATACAACTGTGCAGACCGCAACTTCGCCTGGTAACAGGTGCTATTACTGGTCATGGACAATTTAACAGACATCTTTTTAACTTAGGTGTCACGGACAGTCCCCTATGCAGAGGATGCATGGAGGAAGAAGAAACAGCCGCCCACGTCCTGCTGGAATGCAGAGGGGTGGCCGCTTACCGGGCGAGGTACCTCGGCTCGCCGGGCAGCGTCCAGGAAGCGATCACGAATGTGAAAGCCCTTGGAGCGTTCCTGGCTGAGCTGGGCTGGCTGGAATGATCCGGCCATACATCCTCCGACGCAAAATAGGCGCAATAGACGTCGAGTTGTGGAAACCGCCTGCACTGACAAGAAGAAGAAGAAGAAGAAGACGTCGTTACACACAACCAGGGTTACCAGTTCTAATAAAGAGTTTTTCTGACATTTTCTCTGACTTTTCAGGAAAATTTCTAACATTTTGTACATCTACATTCTTCATTTATTTGACTTTTGATATTTATTTCTCACCAAAATGATTAACAAATTATAACGTTTTCATTAAGTACTTACACTGGGATTTCAAAAATCCCTGACGACTACAGTTTTTCCGTGTTTTCCTGACGGATGCCTGAAATTACTAACATGTCAGGAAAAGTCCTGTCATCTGGTAGCAAAATAAAAAACTTAAAAAAGAACATTAGACTAGGTAGAAGGAAATAGAAAACAATCCAGAAAAAACCTAGTTACATACAGTGTATGGTTTATACACTCTTTTAATGATAGTTGATAATGATAGATAAATGAAACTTTTTGATAAATGTAAAAAACTGATATATTGATATAAAAAACGTCTTAAAATTAGAATGATATGAGAGTGCGCGACGGCTATGATATTCGAACACGTACTGAGTTAATGAATGACCTAAATTGACGCATGTGGCGTAAATTTGCTGATGTGACAAACTGTACGGCGCTAGCCCGTACATGCTCCCGGGCCAAACAATGGGAGATGAAAAAAGTATGATCATGAATGACGTGAATTACAAGGTGATATAAAAGTTTTTACAAGGTGATAGAACAATGTAGAACTTATAAGCTAAAATGTCTTTGAAGTATAGGCGACGAAGCCTTATTAAGTACGCGTGCACTTGATGTTACACCTTTGTTTACACTTTGATTGCCCTTATTAACACTAGCACTACACAGATTCACTTGACTTTCACTTGTACACTGAACCGTAGACTGTGAGGGATCAGCGTAGAAGATGACCTGCGGCTGCGGCGCCGCCGGCGTGGGCGCAGCAACGGCGCTGGTGTGGGGCGGGCGGCTCGCTCGCCTCCGCAGTCGTCGGGCGACGACGAACACCAGGGCTGCGACACCAGCTCCCGCGATGATGTAGATGGCCACGTAGTGGTGTACATCGTGGTATGACACCTGATCCGACAGTACTCCTTCCGTGGCGGCAGCTTTCATGTCTTTGATCTGTTTACTAATATTCTCAATATCTTTTTGATGATCCTCAGCAACATATTGTGTATCAATAGCGGAGGTGGGTATAGACAGGTTAATGAGATTGTTGATTGGCGGGATGTCGATCTTGATGACGTCAGCCCTTTGTTCCATGGTATTTGACAGTCTTTTATGCGTGAAAATTGAAAAGGATCTACCTTTGATAATACACCCGTCGCTTAATGTTATTATTCCAGCCGTTTCTAATTGCACGGCGGTAACATGATGCTCACATATGATTCGAATGGGGCATTGTCCGCAACAGAAATATAGGTAAGTATTAATGTTACGTAATTCGACCCATTCATGTTTACATGTAAAGGTCGTTGTCTCGCACTCGTCGCTGATAGGATTTTTGACACATAGATTTTGATCTGATCTCATTTGATAAACTGGCTGATTTAATGGGCATATGTAGGTTTCGGTATCGTAATTAACACAGTTTTGTAGGTTGTTCTCGAACATAGTTACGTAGGAGTCCTTTTGTATATTAACTGCTACGTAATCTGAAATCGGAATTAATGTAATCATTTTGTTGTTTACCTCTTGTGGGATTGGTATTAGCTTATAAATATCGAAACTGTCTCGTCTCACCAAAGGAATGCCGACTTCAAAAATTATGAAGTCTTTCATGGCTTTAGCTTTTACAGTTAGTAAATGATATATTCTTGATATGTCTGATTGAATATTATTGAATGGCAACGTCAAGTCTTGTGTTAACAATCCAGTGATTAAATTTAGTTCATTTCTTAATTGATCTGGGGTTAAAAGATGAAAATTGAATCGGCCTAAGTAAATGTTAGTAAGCACGTCTACCAGCGTTTCTTGTATGTTTCGCAGATTCATCAAAACTCCGTTGGCGATAACTGTCGATAAAGTTAAGTCATTTGCTTTGATTGCGACATATAGCTCACTACGCTGCACGTTCATTTGATTTTCCAATGTATTTAGATGTTGATTAAAACTTTTGTGTTGTTTATCTATAGATGTTTCTATTCTTTTGATCAAGTTTAACTCAGCTTCTACTACAGATGTCTGATTTTTCCATAATAACTCGAGATGTTTTTGATTATTTCTGATGGTTTCTATATCTTCGGCGTATTGCTGAGCGAAGCGGTCGTCGAGTACTCCGAACAGTGTGTTGGCAAGGTTACCGACGCCGTTGATAAGGCCGCGGCGCTGTCGCGTGCGCGCGGCTTCCCCGGGCCCTGGGAGTTGCTGACCGAGCAGTATTGCATTGTAATGCTCGAGCTCGGCGAGCCCGTGATGTAATTGGAGAATCATTACTTTGTATTGTAATAACTTTGAATTCGTACATGCGGTTTCGATATGATTTATATATTTTTCTAGTAATTCTGTTCCTTGCCAAAACGGAGCCATGTCGTAATAAATAATTAATTTCCATTGATCTTGTTCTAGGCGCATTTTTCCAATGTTATCAAAGTAAAAGCCATGACTTGAATTTAAGCTTGATATTTTGTATTCGCAGCGCACTGTAGGAGTAATTATAAATAACAATGTAAATATCAAATATAAATAGTGGGGTAAATTTAATTTCCAGCTTGATCTTTTCTGTTTCTCATGTACGGCGGCGGCAGAAATGATTTTATTTGATTCGGTTGTTTCTTTGTTTTCTTTAGTCGTCTCCGTTGTCTCAGTTACAGGTAAACGGGATATTTTAGTTATGGGCCGTTTCATATGACCATTTTTTGTTTTTAGGGTGACGACACGCACCAAGCCGTCGGTTCCTGGGTGTAACTCAATTATGCGGCCCAATGCCCATTTTCCAGCGGGCAAATTGTCGTCTTGTATTATCACGACGTCATCCACCTTAAGATTTTCCTTAGGCTGGCGCCATTTACTTCGAACTGATAATTGACAAAGGTACTCAGATTTCCATCTTTTCCAGATGTCATTAAAGATCTTTTGCGTCAATTGCCATCTGGTTCTTAAGTCCTTTTCTGTTTCTATGATAGTCAATGTGGGTCCACTTGATAGGAAGTGTGCCGGGGTGAGATAGTCAATGTTGTCCGGGTCTTCAGTCAAAACACAAAGTGGTCGTGAATTTAGGCACCCTTCCAGTTGAGCCAAGAGAGTCGAATATTCTTCATAGGTCAACTTTTGCTCGCCAATTACCCTTTTTAAGTGGTGTTTTAAACTTTTGACTGCGGCTTCCCAAAGGCCGCCTGCACTAGGCCACGATGGGGCGTTGAAGTGCCAGTTGATTTCCATTTGAGTGACAGCATCGAAAAAGTCCTTATCTAATGTTTGTTTTAAATTGATATATTCTTGATTAAGAACCCTACTGGCACCGACAAAGTTTGTCCCATTGTCACTGTAGATGTGACGTGGGGCACCTCTTCTTGCTGCCATCCTCCGAAGGGCTGCTAAAAAGGCAGATGATGTTAAATCTGACACGAGTTCAAGGTGCACGGCTTTGGTCACCATGCACACAAAAACAGCGATATATCCCTTCGTCGTTTTGATACCTCTGCCCTTGTTCGATTTCACGTCGACGTACCCTGTTAGGTCGACGCCGGTGTTATAATATGGCCTTGTAGGGTTAACACGAGATGCTGGTAAATCTCCCATGATTTGATTATGTTTATCGGGGTTATGGTGTCTGCATTTGACGCACTTTCGAAGATGTTTCTTAACGGCTCCGTATCCTCCTATAAGCCAGTATTTTTGGCGTAGAATTGATGAAGTTAAGCGTGCTCCGCCATGAAATGAAATTAAATGTGCATGATCTATTAAAAGTTCGGCTAAACGGCAATTTTTTGGTATGATTAGGGGGTGTTTCATTTCCAAACTTATGTTAGCTTTTCTTAAGCGTCCACCGACCCTTAGGAGGCCGTTTTGATCTAAAACTGGGTTCAACTCAATGATTTTACTTTTTGAATGAATTTTGCTGCCTTCCTTTAAACAGCTGATTTCTTTTGAAAATTCTGCATGCTGAATATTTTTGATTACAATATTTCTAGCTGTTTCTAATTCTTGTAATGATAAGTAATTTGGTTTGCTTTCTTTTGTTTTTGTGAACCGTAGTATCCATGATAGTATTCTGATAACTTTGTAGCGGCATCTACCGTACCGCCGCACAATAGCAACACGGTTACAACAAGACTCAACCACCATGTTACTAGATGGCGCTAGTGTCGAATGAACACTAATATTAGTAAGGAATAACACCTCGTAGTATGAAGAATATATGGAGAAACCTACATCTCGCTGACGGAGTTTTCTCAGCGACGCAGCATATATACAACTGCCAACCATCATCGGTTGGACCGCGGTCCCCGGGCTAAGATCACCCAGCCCGGAGGAAGATCTTCCACTTTGGCCTTCCTACTAGTGGCCACCTACCCTCTCTCCATACTACCCTACCACATTTCCTACACTGGTGACCCCCGACGGAGCACATCAAGCACCTTCAGCAACGCAGCGCAGCCATCACTCCCCATACCTTATCCAGCATCCGCAGCAGTCACACCGCAACCAGACGCACAGCAGCCAGCACCAGCCCTCAAGGTTCCATCGCAGCATCATAGTCGACGCTTCCTGGACCTTCGGCAACTCTCGACGGCATTATCCCGACCTGGTCTTCGCAGCCCACGACTGGAGCATCACTGGGCCCTTACTCCGGCGTGGCAGCTCTGCGCATCTCACCAGCAGCTCGGACCTACCGTCACCTTCCACTGTCCCAACTCACCGTGGACAGGTCCCGACTCACCGTGGACACGGATTCTACCTGCAGCACTGGCGGACGCGCCTTCCTACCCCACAACGTCTTGACTCACCGTAGACTGTCTCGACTCACCGCAGACTGGGGCATCTCCTGCAGCACTCTACTCTGGCACTTGCATAGCTCTGACGCACTGACAGCTGAGCTTGGACAATCCTTGGACTATCGACCTCCGGTCTCAGGGGGGGAGTGATGTAGCGGCATCTACCGTACCGCCGCACAATAGCAACACGGTTACAACAAGACTCAACCACCATGTTACTAGATGGCGCTAGTGTCGAATGAACACTAATATTAGTAAGGAATAACACCTCGTAGTATGAAGAATATATGGAGAAACCTACATCTCGCTGACGGAGTTTTCTCAGCGACGCAGCATATATACAACTGCCAACCATCATCGGTTGGACCGCGGTCCCCGGGCTAAAATCACCCAGCCCGGAGGAAGATCTTCCACTTTGGCCTTCCTATCAGTGGCTACCCTCTCTCCATACCATACCTACCCTACTACATTTCCTACAACTTTGCTGAATGAACTGTAATTTGATAGTAACTGGTTAATGATATTATTTTGTGTATAATTTTCTGTGACAACGTTGACTTGTTTTTTATTTTTTATCTCTTGTTCTGTTTTAAAACTTTGTTTTTGTTCACTGTGAACGTAGTTTGACAGCCATGAGGGCCCCTTCCACCATAATGAGTGATCTTTAAGCTGTGTAACCGTCATTCCGCGGCTGGCGCAGTCTGCTGGGTTTTCTTCAGACTTTACGTAGTTCCAGCACTCCCGAGGCATGATGTTTGTTATTTCCCTCACTCGATTTGCAACAAAGGTCTTCCATCTTGAGGGGTCACCGTTCAACCATCCCAGAACGATCATAGAATCTGACCATCCATATACCTTAATGTCATAGCTTTTCAAACATTCTTTGACCTTTAATATTAATTTTGACAAGAGAAGAGCGCCGCTTAATTCTAATCTTGGAAGAGAAGGCTTAGCACTAGCTGGAACTAATCTTGATTTTCCTACTATTAAATGTATACTTGAGTTTTGATCTCTTGTAACTCTGACGTAAATTACACAGGCGTAAGCTTTAATCGAGGAGTCACAGAATCCATGCAGCTCAATGGTGTCATTTTCTTGTGTTTTTATCCAACGTGGGATCTCCAACTGATTGATATTCTTTATGTCATATTTGATTTTTCGCCATTCTGATTCTATTTCCTCTGGTAATGGGTCATCCCATTTAATTTCTGATAGCCAAACATTCTGAAAAATTATTTTTAATTTTGTTGATAGGGGTGACAACCAACCTAACGGATCGAAAAGCTTTGATATATTTGATAAAAGTGATCTTTTAGTCTCGTGATCTTTTGATATATCTATTTTTGACTCGAACACAAAAACATCCTTTTGTGGGTTCCAACCCAACCCTAAGGTCTTAGTATATTCTGATCCTTTAAAATTGAAGCTCTCTAAATTTGATGATTCGACTGCATCTGGTAATATCGCTGGAAAGTTTGACTTCCATTTTCGGAGGTTGAAACCACCTGATTGTAATAATTTTCTAAGGTCATTACATAATTGTTTCGCTGACTCGGGTGTATGGGCCCCATGGACTACGTCATCAGTGTAGAAAGACTGTTCAAGGACATCAGGAGCTGGGCTGGAGGTGAAGTTTTGTCGCTCATCGGAAGCTAGCTGCCTTAGAGTCATCATGGCCAAAAACGGAGCTGCTTTTGTTCCGTATGTTACGCAGGTAAGTTGAAATTCCCTGATTGGGACGTGTTGTGAGCTGCGCCAGATGATTTTTTGATAATTTTGGTCATTTTCATTCATGATTATTTGGCGAAACATTTTCTCTATGTCCGCGGTAAACCCATACTGATATTGTCTCCATTTGATGATAAGAGACTGAAGGTCTTGTTGGAGATTCGGCCCAGCTTCCATGACGTCATTTAGGCTATACCCCGAAGATGTTTTGGAAGAAGCATTAAAAACAACTCTAAATTTCGTACTTGTTGAATCGGCCCTTTCTACACAATGGTGAGTCAAATAGCAGTCGGGTGTCGAGTGACCGATAGCCGGCTTCATGTGTCCGAGTGATTCATACTCATTCATAAATAATTTGTATTCCTTTGATATTTCTTTATTACGATTGAATTTTCGCTCTAATGATTTAAATTGCGCAATAGCTTTGTTTTTTGAGGCCCCCAAATTTTCTTTGAAGTCTTGTTTTAACGGTAACCTCACTTCATATCGGCCGTCGCCGTGTCGGACAGTTGTATTTTTATAATATTCTATGCAAAGTTTATTTTCATTTGATATAGGGGTTGTTTCCGAAATATCTTCGATCTCCCAAAATTTATGGATCTCCTCTAAATGATTTAATATGACGTTACAGTGTAGAGTTTTGATGTTTCCGCTAAGTATCCATCCCAATCGCGTGTTTTGTGCAAGGGGTGAGTCATTACTCATTTTGCATACGCCTTCTAAAAGTATTAACGAATAAATGTCAGCTCCTAGTAACAAATCTACTGGGCGACTATGATAAAATTCGGGGTCAGCTAAATTCAGATTATTCAAAAATGTCCATGATGGTTTGCTAAATGAATGACTTGGTAAATTTTTTATTAAATTATTCATAATTATGGCATCTGTTTCAAATTCAAAGTCGTCATCATTTGATAGACATTGGATGCGTATAATCCCCTTACAACTGCTCTCCTTTGCACCTATTCCTGATATTACTCCCTGGCACTTACGACGAGGCATCCCTAACAGTTGCGCGGCATTTTCCGTGATGAGTGATGTTTGGGAACCCTGGTCCAGTAAGGCTCGTAAGTTGATATAAGTACCATCACTGGTTAGTACTTTTATAACAGCTGTCGCTAAAAGCACCTCCGGGGTTTCGCCTTGTAAAGACACGTGCGAGTTGCTACGAACCGCGTTCGAAGTTTCAGGTTTCGTGTTAATGTCCGGGCGATATTTTGCGGACGCCGCGCCAGACGTACGCTCTGATTGCGTAAATGCTTCGTGTAATAGTGTGTTATGCGCCTGATTGCATTCACGACACCGTTTTTCAGAAATGCATGCTTTACCATAATGACAATAAAGACAGTTTTGGCATATGTTGAATTTGTAAATAGTCTGTCGTTTTAGTAAAGGTTTCATATCTAAAAATTGTTTACAGTAAAATACAGCGTGATCATCAGCTTTGCAAATCGGACATTTATAAAGTTTTGTAGTATAAACATTTTTATTATAAAATGATTGCGAAATTGAACGTCCCTGCGGCGGAAACGACTGCTTATTGTTGTAATTAGAAATTGGTTTCTGATATTTTGAAGTTGAAGGCATATGATTATTATTTTTTATTGATGCTGATTTGATTAAGGGTTCCTGTTTACGTCTTGATGACTCCAAAGTGGTGAACTTACTCTCCAAAAATTCTAAAAATTCAGATATGTTGGGTATTTCTCTTGGCTGCTTAATAGAGGCTACATATTCATTATGAGTTTCTGTGTCTAATTTTTGGCACAAAATGTAAATAAGAAGTGGATCCCACGAATCGACTGTCACACCCAAGTTTTTGATAGCGTTAAGGGTTTCACGAGTGGTATCGTGAATCCTTTTCAAATGACTTATTGATATTTGTTGAACGGCAGGTATGCTAAATAAAATGTCAATATGTGAATTCAAAATCAATTTCTTATTGTCATATCTATGTGTTAGAATATCCCAACAAACAGAGTAATTATCAGATGATATAGGTAAATGTTGAATGAGTCGCTCGGCCTCACTCTTGACTTTTGATTTCAAAAATTGCATTTTTTGAGCGCTCGAAAGTGATGGGTTGTTATGAATCGTCTCGACAAAAAGATCTTTGAAAGAGGTCCATTGGTGATAACTACCAGAGAAAAAAGGTAATTCTATATGGGGAGTCGACTGTTCGCGGTGCGATACGGACCATAGTTTTTTATTAATTGATTTGATAGCATTATTATAACTTCTTTCATATTTATAGTACGCTGCGTCATATTCTGTATTTCTGCCGCCTAATTCGCTGTCAAGCTCCCAGTGAAGCGAATCTATGGCCTGCCAACGAGCTTGAACCGTACGCAATAAATGATCAAATTCCCACTTTTCGGTGATAGTATCCAATAATATATTAGACAGGGTGTGTTCAAACGCCCTAAAGTTACTGCTTTGTTTGCGCAACATTTCATCTGTTTTACTGTTCGAACCTTGAGCGCGAGATGAGGCGTGCTGTTCGGACGACATATACTGCGTAGTAGACGGCATGGTCATGGGTGCCGCTGGTTTAATGATCGGTGTAGAAGGCCTACTGTCATCTTTCGGTTGACAGTTCTGGATTGTTGTTCTTATAGTTGAGAATCTCTCACGTACAGATTCATATTGCTTTGATGTAAAATAATGATGAGACTTATTACCGACCTCACATAGCCTAATATGAGTTGTTTGAAATTCCTGCCAGTAATTGTCTAGTGTGTCAAGGCGGCGCTTGATATATTCAGAAGTCTTCCTATCCGAACCGTCTTTTTTGAAATTAGTAAATACCTGTTCTATACCCGTTGATAGTTGATCTTGAGTGAGAAGTAAATCCTCCATAGTGGTCATCTTGCTGGGATGTTATTGAATAGAGTAAAGGAAATGATACGGCTTACTTGATGTTGCTGGATATGTTGCTGGTACTCACGAACCCAAGAAGGATAGTCCTTGAGTGGGTCGTCTTTCTGCTGCTTGATTTCTCCGATAACTTCAGTGATAGGTGATAGTTCACCTCACTTGCAACACAGAGTCACGTTTTACACGTCCACGTTTCCACTGAGTCACTCGCGAGGCCCTTTTGCGAAGGACCAAAAAGAATGTATGGTTTATACACTCTTTTAATGATAGTTGATAATGATAGATAAATGAAACTTTTTGATAAATGTAAAAAACTGATATATTGATGTAACAATCACTGACTAATGCTACAACATCACGCCATCTGGCGTCATATTCGTAATACTGTCGGATGACTACACAGTCACACCACTACCCGACACCGGTTAGTGGTAGTGGGGGAAGCTTATAAAGGCCAACACCGCACTCGGAGCGAGCATTCTCGTGTGAGCACTTGACTAGTGGAAACTATGTCCGAACTCAGTGTTATCGAGGAATAAATACCAAGTGAATTGAATTTATCGAGGTTTTATTTAAGAGTTGGATAACCCTCTCAAGTGACTACAGTATTAGTGAAAATTCTGATATCCTATTTTACATCTCAGAAGCGGGACACGATAACCAGGTACGTAAAGTGTTTTTTTTTTCTCTCTGTTTAAAGACACAGTACATTAATAATAGATTAATTCAGTGAATGTGTTATTATATTCTTATTTTTGCAAATCGTAAGGGATTCTGAGAAGACTCAAAACCTTTATTGGTTATTTGAGCATTATGAATCTTTTAGGCCCAACCCCTCAAAGAAAATAATAATGTGGTACTATGATGACGTATTGAGTTTAAAATTTTATCAAATTTAGAAACAAACGCCAGGTACTATTGACACACTGGATGATCTTTATCAAACATGCAACAAGTGTTATTTAATTTAACAAATCCAATAATTACAAATAGATAACAATTCATAATGTACCACATTATTGTTTTCTTTATAAGCATGGAAGAACTATTGTCCTATTTAGTTTTTTGCAGTGAGGGCCTTTCAGAGTGACATTAAAAAAAAATATAGGGACTATTTGCCTCGCTGGATGGCGTTGGTGGACGGGTGAGCTGTCGGAATTAGTTTGAAAAAAATATTTTTCCTACGTTCTCTACAGTTGACAGTTATCTTTTATCGGTGCCATCTATCGAGCCTACAGTTTTTAGTAATTTTGATAAGCCCCACTGCAACACTTATGCCATTTTATTTATTTTTCCAATTCCTTTGGCTCTTTCATAAAAAAAACAAATAAAATAAATGCATATGAATATTTACTAAGCGTCTAATTGTATTGCAATTGAAATTAAATAAAAGATATTTGTTTGTGGGCCTAAAAGGTTAAAAAAAAAATATGAACTAGCTAAACTATAAGTTTTATTGATTCTTTCTACATGCTATATTCTTGTCTGCCCCAAACTTACTATGCCAGATTTTTATATACTCATTAGAATTGAAGCGTGCCACGTTGTCGTACCTACATGCCTACAAAGTTTTTTTTCTCGTGGAACATCAACTACGTTTCAAATCAGAAACATCCAGACAATATGCTTACATAATCAAAATAGTTAGCCATCCTCTAGTCGCTGGTCAGATAAATCATAGTTGAACTACTACTTATTTACGCATTAAGCAACAAGATTGCTAATACCGCTTTTGAAAGTTTCAGATCTACACTGACCATCATAAATATGGAAAATATGTGTGATGAAAATTCAGTTGGTTCAGGGAGCCCCATATTACAAAGAGTTGAAACTACTGCTGACATACATGGAAGCAACCGCCAGAGTTTTAGGTCTGGTCAAATTTTGAGCACACCAAGGAGAAGTCATGACGGAGACTCTAAGGATAATCGTGAACGTAGCCGTTCAAGGAGACGTCGTAGCCGTACGCGAAGTCGCAGTTTGTCTAACCGGGAATTACGTGAGGAGCTAGAATTGGAAAGACAGCGCTTGTATGTTTTAGAAAGTCAGCTCAAGTGTGAACGTCGGGAACGGGAAAAAGAGAGAGAGTCAGAGCTCCGCGACCGGAGACGAAGGCAAGGCGACTATCGGATCTCTGAACGAGTCAAATATCGGAGTCCTGGGAGGAACGAGTATCGAAGCCGGAGCCCTGGAAAGGACAAGTACCGGAGCCCTGGAAGGGACAAGTATCGGAGCCATGGAAGGGACCAATATCGGAGCCCTGGAAGGGACCAATATCGGAGCCCTGGAAGGGACAATTACCGGAGCCCTGGAAGTGACAAGTATCGGAGCCCTGGCAGGGACGCACGTCGGAGCCCAGTAAGGGACAATTACCGATCAGGTGAGTCAACATCTATTTTCCTTGAAGAATTTTTAAAAGCATTTAAAAGTCGTGGTAACGAGCGTAACAGTTTTCCTAACCTGAACAATGTCTTACCGGAATTCGATCCCTTAAGTAAAGAACAACCGATCACTATTTGGCTTGGCAAGGTTGATGAGTGTGTTGAGATATACGGGTGGGACGAAAGACAAACCATTCATTATGCCTTGCCCAAGCTTAGTGGACATGCTAAGCTGTGGTATCAAGGCTTACCGTCTCTTAAAAGATCCTGGTCTGAATGGAAGGTTTTGCTCACAGAATCTTTTCCGGCAACCGAAAATTATGCAGAATTACTAACTGAGATGCTAGCCAAGAGGGCCCGATTTGGCGAATCACTCGAATTGTATTACTACTCAAAAATTAATTTGTTAAACCGCTGCAAAATTTTCGGCAAGGAAGCAATAGATTGTTTAGTTCATGGGTTAGACGATAGAGGTGTTAGAGTAGGAGCCCAAGCAGCTAAATTTGAAAAGCCTGAGCAAGTGTTACAGTTTTTTAAAACTCTTAAAATACCAGTAAAAGATAGAAATCTAGACAATAGAAAAGATAAGCGTACTACTATTGGCAATAATATTTTTATGAACCGACCAGTAAATAAAATAAGCGATATTAATAATAAGCCTAAACCGCGGCAATTTTCCGACACTGTCACGTGTTTTAACTGTAAGGAAAAAGGGCACCCGTGTGCAAAATGCCCAAAACCTATCATTCAGTGTTCGTATTGTCGCCTGATTGGTCATGTTATTTCCGAGTGTCCCAAGAAAAGTTCAAAACTTGAATCCGAAAAAGATAAAACAGTTTTGAGAGTTCTTATGGATGAACCTTCAACGGACAAAATACCTGTCCCTTTGAAGGATAATCCTGCTTTAACATCCGATGATATGGACACTAAGCCTGGCCTGTCGGATGACAGTACGAACAACAAGTATAAAATAGTAATCCAAATCAACGGGAAGCCAATAGTTTGTCAGGTAGACCTGGGTAGCGAAGCGACTCTGATTCGTAAAACAGACGCTGAAAAGCTGCAAATGTCTTGGTCGGCTGTTGACGGTCCCTTATTACGTGGCCTAGGAAACGTACCGTATTCGCCATTAGGTATGGCTAAAATTACTATTGAGGTACAGGGCGTGCTTGAAAAGAACGTTGATACATTAGTTGTAGATGATTATTTGATAAACAGTCCAGTGCTATTAGGGCATACCTTTACCGAGCGACCAAGTGTACGTATAATTAAGACACCAACAGATTTGAAATTTGAAAAAGTAAGATTTGATAATATTAAAGTTTTATTGAAGTCCGAAATTGATACAACTATAGGGGTAGGTGAAATGAAAACGATACGAGTTAAAACTGATGATAAAATTAACGGAAACGTATATATTGGTGGCTCGGTGAGGGGATGCCTGGGACAAGAACATTATCTTTTACCGGGCGAATACGAAATTCATTCAGGGACGTGTTTATTATTGTTGCAAAACTTGGGTACTAAACCTGTGTCTGTAATGAAGGATTCCTTAGTTACTCGAGCCAGATACTTAGGTACAACCAAACAAATCCTCCAAGTGATAACTGATAAGGAATCCCAGGTCGACGAGTCAGCTATCTCATGCGGGGAGAGTCTATCTCTTGTTGAGAGGCAAAGACTCGCTGACCTTTTGGACAAGTTCAAAGGTTGTTTCTCAACCAGTATGCGGGATCTGGGTTATACTTCGGAAGCTGAGATGGTGATCCAACTTAAGGATTCAGAACCAGTTGTCTACCGACCCTACAGAATGTCACATTCGGAAAGAGTTCACGTACAGGGTATGATAAATGAAATGGTTGAGTGCGGGATAGTTCGCGAGTCTAGTTCACCGTATGCCAGCCCTATCGTTATGGTAAACAAAAAGTCTGGTGAGAAGAGACTTTGCGTCGACTATCGCGCACTTAATAATAAGACCAAACGGGACCACTACCCTCTTCCACGAATCGAAGACTTGCTTGACCAACTGTCAGGACAGGTATTATTCACTACGCTTGACCTTGCGTCAGGCTATCACCAGATACCCATCGCAGAAGAGTCTATTGAAAAGACCGCGTTTGTCACACCGGATGGGCAGTACGAATTTGTTCGTATGCCTTTTGGGTTGGCAAACGCACCTGCAGTTTTCCAACGGGTTATACATAAAGTACTTGCCGGTGCTAAATATGTGGTAATTTATATGGACGATATTCTGATACCGGCTAGTTCATTTGAGGAGGGATTAGCTCGTTTGGAGGAAGTGCTTAGTCTCATTCAAAAAAGTGGCCTAACTTTGAAAATGAACAAATGTAACTTTTTCCAAACTAACATCAATTTTTTGGGGTATGAGATCAGCAAGGAGGGAATAAAGCCGGGGTTCCAAAAGGTCCAAGCTGTGGCCAAATTCCCAACTCCGACTAATCAACATGAAATCCGTATGTTTCTAGGCTTGGCGAGTTACTTTAGAAGATTCGTTAAAGATTTCGCGTTGATAGCGAGACCTTTGACGAGTCTCTTGAGGAAGGACGCCGTTTGGAGATGGACTCATGTCGAAGGAGACGCTTTTGAGACTTTAAAGGGCCATTTGGTGGAAAGACCCGTACTCGCCTTGTATAATCACAGAGCTGAGACGCAATTACACACAGATGCAAGCAAAATGGGCTTAGCAGGCATCTTAATGCAGCGTTTAGGCTCGGAGCCCTGGAGACCCGTGGCCTATTATAGCAGGCAGACTACTATTGACGAGCAAAAATTGCACTCCTTTGAGCTCGAGACTTTAGCTGTAGTAAGTTCCTTGAGCAAATTCAGAATTTACCTGATCGGTGTCAAATTCACAATCATCACAGATTGTAACGCTCTTCGTTCAACCTTCACTAAACGTGACCTAATACCACGTATTTCAAGGTGGTGGATTCAGTTCTTAGAATTTGATTGTGAAATTGAATACCGATCAGGAGAAAGAATGGCTCACGTGGATGCACTCAGTAGAATGCCCGTATCCACAGAAACGGAACAACCACATACATTAGATATCTTGTCGGTTAGTACCGAAAATTGGATAACTACTGTTCAGTCTGGAGATTCGGAAATCCAATTGTTGAGGGAAATACTGGAAGACCCTTCAACTCCCAAAGTTGCTAAGATACATAAAGAGTATAAATTAAAGAACAACAAAGTTTTCCGCATAATTGATGAAAACACAATACGCTGGGTCGTCCCTAGGGGTGTTCGTTGGCAATTATTAAAAGCAAACCATGACGACGTAGGACATTTCGGATTTGAAAAGACGTTGCAAAGGCTTCGCGCTTATTACTGGTTCCCTAAGATGCGACGATTTACCAAGAAATACGTGTCAGCTTGTTTGGAATGCGCACATCACAAACTCCCATCTGGAGCAAAGGAAGGGGAGCTTCACCCCATCCCGAAAATTGAGATTCCCTTCCACACAATACATGCCGACCATTTAGGACCTTTCGTGCGTAGTAAGCGTAAAAATATGTATTTGTTGGTAATCGTCGACTCCTTCACAAAATATGTCAACTTGACGCCGGTACGTAGCACTAAAAGTAAAGCAAGTATTAAAGTATTTAAAAATCTTTTTAGCTATTTCGGAACTCCTACTCGCTTAATAACAGATAGGGGAACTAGTTTTACTAGCAAGAAATTTAAATCGTTTGTACAAAAATCAGGAATCAAACACATCTTAAATTCGGTAGCTACACCTCGCGCTAACGGGCAGGTGGAACGCTACAACCGTACGATCCTCGCTGCTTTAGGAGCAATGTCTCATGGTAAAAGTCCAGATAAATGGGATGATTATGTCCAAGACGTTCAAATGGGAATTAATTCTACGGTGCATGATATAACGAAAAAGACTCCTTCAGAATTGCTATTTGGTAAAAAAGTCAACAACCCTTCACAAGGTATACTAAATGAGGTTATTGAGGAAATAGAAGAAGATATTATAAATGAAAGTTTAGATGATCTAAGAAGTGGGGCTAAAGAATTAATCAATAAGAATCAAGATAAAAACAAAGAAAGATTTGATAGGAATAGAAAAAAGAGTACCCAATATAAAGAAGGAGATCTTGTTAGAGTAATAAGAACTATAGTAGGTAGTACGGGACAATCTAAGAAACTCGAATCCAAATGTCAAGGTCCCTATAGAATTAAAAAGTTATTGCCTAATGATCGTTTTGTTATTGAAGACACTCCTTTAACAAGAAAAGGTAAACGTTATGAAGGAATTGTTTCTATTGATAAGATTTTTCCATGGCTTAGTTTCGATAACAACCCAACGAGTGATAACTCTACCGATAATGACTCAACGGAAGAATAAGCTATATTATGGGGGTAAGACATTGTTCAGGCATGGTTAGACATTAGTAAAATTTTGAATTAGTTAATAAATAGATGTTGATTCTGTTCAGAAGCATGATTAATTATTATTAGGATAACTATGAAATATGATTATTATACTTAAAATGACAGGATTAATATATTGTATATATCGTGCGACTGATATGTATAAAATATATTATTATATAATTATAAAGAAGGCCTATATTTGTGATTCTTAAACGTAAATAAATATCAAATGATAGTATTATTTTTGCAGGTCCTTATGATGTTATCAATAATTATCGTCTAAACTTTAGATTTATAAGATGTAATAAAATAATTATAACTACTTTTGTAACTTTAAACGAGAGGACTCGTTTCGAGTCGGATGGCCGACTGTAACAATCACTGACTAATGCTACAACATCACGCCATCTGGCGTCATATTCGTAATACTGTCGGATGACTACACAGTCACACCACTACCCGACACCGGTTAGTGGTAGTGGGGGAAGCTTATAAAGGCCAACACCGCACTCGGAGCGAGCATTCTCGTGTGAGCACTTGACTAGTGGAAACTATGTCCGAACTCAGTGTTATCGAGGAATAAATACCAAGTGAATTGAATTTATCGAGGTTTTATTTAAGAGTTGGATAACCCTCTCAAGTGACTACAGTATTAGTGAAAATTCTGATATCCTATTTTACATTGATATAAAAAACGTCTTAAAATTAGAATGATATGAGAGTGCGCGACGGCTATGATATTCGAACACGTACTGAGTTAATGAATGACCTAAATTGACGCATGTGGCGTAAATTTGCTGATGTGACAAACTGTACGGCGCTAGCCCGTACATACAGTCCTGTTCCGACAGCTATCCTAATGCGTACATCCCCGAAAAATTCGTATAAGCTCTGAAAACCACCAAAATGGCCGAGAAATTTAGATTTTTTTATTTGTTTGGAAAATTGCTAAGTGATAACCCTAGACGCAAATGGATTTCGATAATCAATCACATTAACAGGTAAAAAAAAAACATAATTTCGGTATGGTAGGGGTTGCTTGCCACTATAGTTAATTATAATATAAAAAGAAAAAAAGTAGTAATTTTCAGTGTTTTTAATAATTTTCTAGGGTTGTAGCCATGGTACCCTTTCTACCAATTCGGCTTTATAAGGCTATTTCAAAACACCCTGTATACATAGGTATACGGACATCATTAACTACAAGTAAACTTTGAATACCCAAGTTCTAGTCAACTCAACTGTATTCTGTTGAAGAAGTTCTTGACATTTAAAATAATAATAATATTACGTATTTGTTATTTAATAAAGCTACCATCTTAAGAGCAACATAAGGTCATGACAACATAATACTTACAGACCTATCAATCGAACGTCTGAGATCGTAATTAAAATACAAAAACCGATACTGTTCATATTCAATGTCAACACTGTTGCATTGCAACACAGTTCGCTGATGTAATTATTTTTTATTCTATTATTATTTGTAAAACACGGCAAGTGTTTGAACTCAAACAGGTGTGTGTAAATTACACAGTACAGGTACAGGTACATTAGTACAGGACCGCTCGTAGGTACAAGCGGTCCTGTTCATAATTTAATGTGAAGAAACTCTTAAAAAATTTAATAGACAGTTACCTACCTATACCTTAGTATAAATTATCCCTACAAATTAACTTTTTCATTCATTCATTAGGTATGGTATACTGACAGACAGAAGAAGAGTTTAAAGTCCGGAACCCTAAAATAAAGTGTTACTTATTTGACTGCAAAAACTCAAAAGAGAAGGTCCCATTTTTCGGTTTGCCACAATTGCCACATTTATCTCGAAAACTATACATTCCAGCGACATGAGTTTTTTTACAAAACGAAAGCTGGTTAAATTTGCTACGTCATGTTTAATTCAGTAATTTTGTTTTTTTGATATAAGTATTGTGTAGTTTTCAAAATATTCACTATTAAAAGTCAGTAATTTTATCTTTAATAATAAAAGAAGAAACTGATTGGTGACTGACATATCAACGCACAGCCCAAACTGCTGGGTCTAGCTAGAGTCTCCAAATTTGGCACATAGGTTCCTTATGAAGTCTAGGGGTGCACTAAGAAAGGATTTTTCAAAACTCACCCCCTAAAGGGGTAAAACGGAGGTCCAAAGTTTGTATGAAAGTCCGTCAGTTTCGAAGCTAGGATCTTCAAATTTTGTGTTTAGGCTGACAAATAAATACTTGTCCCAGCGTTTTTGAAAATTCTACTCTCGAAGGGGTGAAAAGGTAAGGGTTCCGTAACCTAAATGGCAAAAAACGGAACCCTTATAGATTCGTCATGTCTGTCTGTCTGTATGTCACAGCCACTTTATACCGAAAGAAAAAAAATTGTAAGAAGTTGTATAATAAGTACCTACAAGACTTGTACGTTTTGATAAACAGGGCACTCGAAAAGTTATAGTGAAGATGCTCGTCTCGTAACACCCACTTTTACTAGAGGTGTTGTTATAGCAGACACCACGAAGAACATTGTTGCCCTCGTACAGAGGGGCGTGAGTCGGTTGCGCAGTGCGCTCCATTCTAGGTGAGCAAACATTTTCTTCGGGATATCTGCTCTTGCACTGTCAGCAAAGAAATTATTTAACACTTTTGTACTTTGTCATACTTATTAACTTTGTTGACTTATGTTTCAAAATTAAGACATCTGCCAAAAAGTTGCTCTGACAAAGTAGGGACTTAGTGTGTACAAACCGAGCATTGCCGGTGGTCCACAGAACGAGATCTAAGAATGGGTCTTACAATCTACGTAGCAAAAGACGTCAATAAACTCGTTTAGTCTCAAACCACATTTAAAAAATAAGACATAAATAACACTAGTTTAATTTTTTTCCACTTAAAAGAATGTGACAAATATTTTGCTTTGGGTCTAAAGTATTTTGACCTTTAAAGCAGGCTGCAAACTGATTCAAGTTAAATGCGTGATAATAAAACAGAAGCTACGCATGGGAACTAAGACAACAAGTAGTAGCAGGTATGAACCTACACGAAATAAAAGGGGTTTCCGTAACGTTCGGAAGCATTTCTCAGTTTTTTTGTTTATATTTCTGTAAAGATAATTAAAAATTCTACAATTTGAGCCTAACTTGAGTAGTCTAGGTTTACTGGTTGCAGAGAAACAGCTAGTCAAAGATAAGATTTTTTCAATTAATTTCGATAAAAGGCCCATTGTTAACCAGCTTTGTCTCTGCAACCAATAAACCTAGACTACTCAAATTAAACACAAATTGTAGGAAATTTAATTAACTTTACAGAAATATAAACAAAAAACCTAAAAAATACTTCTGAACGAAACGGAAACCTTTTTTATTTCGTAAAAAATGCATATTTTTGACTAGCTGTATGTCCGCAAACAATTGACCTAAACTACTTGGGTTAGGCACAAACTGTATAAAATATAGTTAGCATAACAAAAGCATATGACAAATTAACCTGAAAAACGCTTTTTTAAAGTAGTTTTTTTGAAAATACTGAAACAAGTGCCAACACCTAAAATAAAAAAAATAAGTTTAAAAATGTTGGTTATTGTGTAATTTTTCAGAAACTGCTTAATAAATTGCATTTTTTAATATCAGAAATAAGTTCTACGTTATTGATTTATCCGAAAATGATACCATATTTGACCTATTAGCTAAACCTGAATTGTTATAATTTTTAGAATGAAGCCGGGAAAAGTGCGCTATTCAACCCGCCGCCGTATGGAACTTAATGTAAGGATAGTTTGGCCCAGCTCAATATTAGTTAGGAACAGCCAACAGATCAGTTTCTATCATGTGGCCAAACTTTATCACGACTTGTAACTCTCAACTTATTTTTGTATAGAGGTTCATACCTACTATAGTGTGTTCTATCCATTAGTGCCAGTCAGGATCCATCGTATTCTTTTATCTTGGAGCTGCAACGGTATTCCTCTACCAAGAACAGCACCACGGCAACACCACAGTGGAGAGTTAAGACTGTGGCAGCACGGTCCACTGACTGCCTTGCCTATTTTGACGGCCATTGCGGAAATCATTATTAATTCATTGTGCCTAAAACAAGATTTTTTGTGTTCATAAAACATTTTTGCTGGAGATAATTATATACTGAATACAAAAAACGTAATTTGAAAATATTAATCATCAAAACAATTTTGGTCTATATGAGAAACAATACAAATACAAAATGTACGCGTATAACACCAAAGTTACACTTAGTTCGCAATAAAAGTTTTATATAGGTACCTACTCATTAACTTTGTCTAGGGATTGTTATTTCATACAAACGTGGTAACTTTGAAGCTTTGGCCTTGGTGTGTAGAGCGATCTGAAACTCCTCCATTCACTCCCTGGATGGCCATCATCAGATCACAGCACGGTACATCCCTGGGAAGAAACCAAGGCTTCAAAGTTACCTCGTTTGTATGAAATAACAATCCCTAGACAAAGTTGATGTGTGTATTTGTAGATTTTGCCATAATTACCGTCTATCAGTACGTACAATTTCGTTCTATATATTGAAAATCACTGGAAAATTCGATTTCCAACGAGTTAAAAGAAAATGAGCCATTTTGAAATTGCGTAATTTGTGAAATGAAGACTCGATTGTGGGTAAGTGGCGCTATTATATTGCATTTATATGGATGCACATGCACTTGGCTGGTGCAGTCATGGCTCCGATGGGTTTGTCGATGTTCGTTTTTGCTTTAGTTATGGGGAAGGCGTTTACTGGACCTGTAGTAAGTGGTTCTTATTATAATAGACACAAGCTTTAGTCAGTTTTTTTAATACGACCTAAAAATTATAAAGTGAAAAAGACTTTACTCATACTGGCTGATGGCCGTTTAATCTTATGGTGAAGTGAAGCTAAAATTAACATAAACGTTTTAAAAAACCAACACAACAACAGACAACACAATATAATTATTTCAAACGAAAGATTTTCGGACGCAGATATTTTTGTGTTAGATTCATAAATACCTAATATAATTCCATTTACTTTGAGTAAAAATGGGTATATTATATACAGGGTGGATTTTTGAGACGGTTCATTAAGGGCAGGAACCTTAACCGTTATAGTTACATGAAAACTTTCCTTGGAGGCCATCCATAACTTTTTAGGATATTCTGAACTGCATTCACAGATTTTGGAAATTACCGTTAGTAAAAAAAATGCTAAAATATAAAAAAAATGTATGTCAATCGATCCTATTTCGTGTGAGGATCAAAAGACTCTATGAAACCATTTAAGGTACGAGTACTAGAAACGACAGAAATGGCAAAAAACTTTTCCAGTAAATTTTGTACTGAAAAACGATAAATCAACTCGAAATATTTTTTAATGCCAAACGATCCTATTTCTTACTCTGATCAAAATACTCTTTAAGGCTAACTGAAGTTTGAGTACACGTCGGTCGATCGGTCCTGCGCTGCCTGCATCCAGCAGCTTCCTGCGACTTTCACTAGATCGTCGGTCCACCTTGTCGGGATCCTACCCACGGAGCGTCATCCGGTACGCGCTCCAGAACCTTTCCCCCTTAGCGGCCATCGGTTCTTCTCGTTATGTGTCCAACCCAATACAGTACGAGGCATATATCTTGAAATCGGGTGGGGATTGCGCGGAACGCGTATTTTGGGCATGCGTAGCGGTGAGGGGCGCGGGCGGCGGGAGAGGGGCGCGTGCTATTGGTCGCTCACAAGAGCATATGCGCGAACTTATCCCCACTACGTCGCAAAAATTTCAAGTTACATGCCTCGTACTGTAACACTTCAGCTGAGCAATCCTTCGCTCGATGTTGCGGTTACTTAAGTGAAAAACATGAATGTAATTATTATTTTATTTAACCTATTAAAACAATAATGGTTTCAGTTGTACCACGAACCAGAGTCGCACCCCCTGTCGGCGGTGTCGGAGCTGAGCTCGCGGCTGGCGGCGCGCGCGCAGGAGTCGCGCCTGCCGCTGCCCACGCCGCAGGAGATTGAGGCCATCAAGAAGGTCGCGCAGATCCTCCTCATGCTCGGAGAACAGGTACTCGGGTACGAGACGCTACAAACAGTGGCACAGTGTGTTAATATCCTTACTTAAACTTAGCACGCACTGCGAAAAACGCGAGCGAACGCAAAACCGCATGCAAATACGCACTGCGGCTGGCATTTTGCTTAATTTTATATGGGTGGGTGGGTAGGTACCCACTTTGATACGCGAACCTCTGCGCTCCGCGAACGTCCACCAAAAATTTTGTTAATTCTGTGCTGCAGCAGTGCGCCATCCATAGTGTTGTTGGCACACATACATACTATAGCCAAAGTGAAAATAAAATCTTTGCTAGAGCGCACAGAGCGCACTGTTCCAGGTTCGCGGAGCGCGGAGGTTCGCGAACCTACGTGAGTACCCACCCTATCAGTACCAGTACCCCCATGGATTTCTGGCGAACAGTGTGTTGTGGCCTTGTGGCTTGTCTCACAAAGTCGAGGCTGAACTAAAACCGAATGCTGTGAAACGCTGTGCGTGCGCCGCCATATACTATTACTATGGGACACAAAAAAACCGCGTTTTACAAACCACGGTCAAAACGTAGCAAGTTACGTTTTTTAAATGTCATTGAAAATGGTCCCAAATGCGTGCGTTAAGTTTGTATAGTAAACTTATGTGCTATATTAAACGTGCGTGCTAAGCCTTTATTTTATTTAAAGGGGATTCTGATGAATAGATGAGTTCACGAGTATCCCCTGGAGATAGGGCTGGGGGATTCTGGCCAAGGAAATGGCCGCCAATGCTATGAATCTACCAACGGCAAACCTTTTTTTGTATGCCGAAGAAAATGCATTCCGCGCTAGCAGCATAGAATAAACAACATCACAAGCGTCTTCTAACTTTTCTTTATGACCCTGTCGCTCGGCAGCTCTCATGACTTCAAAACTCATCAAATGAAGAAACCTTCCAAACCCTTCCGATTCTCTAGATTTAGACCTATGACACTTTTCCTCCTACCAAACATGAATAAATGTCTTGGCAGACAAAGATTATCATCAAGCCAAAAGGTAGTGTCTGAAACGGGCCCTCATTTCAATTAGGTACCACAGTTTTCAGGCGATGAAAGAAAAAAACAATGGGTTAAAGAGGTAGGAACTTCGTTGGACTGAATACGCAGAGCAACAAATAGATTATGTAGAGAAAAAAACAAAATATGCCGAAGAAATATGTTTCTTTACAAAATCATTTACTTATTAAACCACCCTCGTAGTGATGATGAGGAGCTTGGTGGCGCAGTGGTTTAGCGCCTGGCCCAGCGATTGCGAAGGTTGAACAAGTATGGGATGGGTCACCAAAAATTTATTATCTCGAGCTTCTCCGTGCTTCGGAAGGCACGTTAAGCCATTGGTCCCGCTGCCGGGTGCGTTTGCAGTCGTTAACACCCACCAATCCACATTGGGCCCGCGTGGTGGTTTATGGCCCACTCTCCTTATCCACCCATAAGGAAGGCCTGTGCCCCAGCAGTGGGGACATCAAAAAATGGCTGATGGTCTAGTGATGATGATGATATGTTTATTGTCGGCAGGTAATTCCAGCGATTATCGGTGAATCCCCGTCTGGCAACTGCGACCCCCCCGTGGTCGACGTGCCCTCTGACACCGTCGCAGAAAAAACCCCATAAACCACCTGAGCTTATTTCGAAAACCACCCTAATCAAACGATATTCGTTCCACTTTCTGATTTTCAACAGTCCATAAATAGAACAACGAAAATCATTCCTTACCGCATTTTTTTCGTTGTAGGCCCCAGTAAACATTAGATCCCCACGTATGAAATCGACGTTTTGTTATTTATATAAATAAAAAATAATAGGCTTTTAGAATAAAAAAAGGAAGTTGTACTCCCACCGACTTCAATAGACGTTTTTTTTATTATTATTATTACAATGATAATGAGTAGGTATCTAGTGATTTGAATATTATTTCTTGTTTTTAAAGGTAGGATTTTTGAAGTCAGTTTTTTGTTTTTAAATTGCTATTGCGCAGGTCACGTGGTACTAAAATTTGGGTCGTTATTTTACGTGAGTTGTATCTCAGACGTATATTATTATGAGTAGTTGTACCTAGTGTTTTCCACTCGTTCCTACGTCAAAACCTGAATAACGAGTTCCTACCAATTTTTTGTAACGCCTTGCGTAGGTACCTACATTATAAAGGTTATAATATTAATAAAACTACTTGTGAATTCAGTTCATTTTTTTTACTCCTACAAGCTTCAAAGACTTCGATGACGAATGTTGGGTGCTAACAACGAAAATCTTAGTTTGTTGGGTGCTAATTCATCCAAAAAATGCTGCATGGTATGGTATATATGTCACCGGCAATGTATGAAATGCAGGCATTGTATATGTTACCGGCAATGTATGAAATGCAGGCATTGTATACAATGCCTGGCCCTTTTAGGCAATGTATGAAATATAATGAATATTGATATCTATTTCACACATTACCTAGGCAGTGTATACAATGACTAGGCATTGTATAGAATGCCTGCTGGTCCACCGGCAATGTGTATAATAAAAAGATTTTCGAGAATAGATTCGAGGGGGGATCGAAGGGGGCTTGGGGAAAGCTCGAGGGGGGGGCTTGAGGAAAGCTCGAGGGGGGGGGCTCGGGGAAAGCTCGAGGAGGGTTCGATGGGGGGCTCGAGGGGGGCTCGAGGGGGCATCGAGGGGGGCTCGAGGGGGGCTCGAGGGGGCTCGAGGGGGCTCGAGGGGGCTCGAGGGGGCTCGAGGGGGCTCGAGGGGGCTCGAGGGGGGCTCGAGGGGGGCTCTTTGGAATCGAACCTGTTTTACTCCTGTAGGTCCCGCGTATAGGTTAGAAATTTAAGGCGAGCGCGGAGCGCAGCGGAGCGTGAGCCTTAAATTTCGAGGTTATTTTTTTATAACAGACAACAGAAATTTGAGTTTGGAATCGAACCTGCTTCACTCCTGTAGGTCCCGCGTATAGGTTAGAAATTTAAGGCGAGCGCGAAGCGCAGCGGAGCGTGAGCCTTAAATTTCGAGGTTATTTTTTATAACAGACAACAGAAATATACTTATTTTACACATTGCCGGTGGACCAGCAGGCATTGTATACAATGCCTAGGCAAAGTATAAAATGAATTATATTTCATACATTGCCTGATCGTTTTAGGCATTGTATACAATGCCTAGGCATTTTATACAATGCCGGATTATACACATTGCCGGTATCATATACAATGCCTGGCCCTTTTAGGCAATGTATGAAATAGAATGAATAATTATATCTATTTCACACATTACCTAGGCAGTGTATATGTCGTGGGCTAATCGTTGAACTGGGCCGATCAAGATCTGCCTGGCCAGATCACGATGTGCCGGCATTTCATGATCTGGCCAATAATTTCATGATATGCCCAATCAAAAATTAGGCAGATCGATAAAAGCAACCTATTCGTCGATTTGCCCTACTAGTACTTAGCCACATCGAGATATGGCTGGGCGCATCGTAATATACTTCCGTTTCGCGACGCTTGTGGCGCTGTAACGCTGTTTGTGCTCTGTCAGCTGTGTGTTTACGTACGAGCAAGATGGCGGCGTCACAAGAAATCGAAAATTGGGATAATAAAAACAATACGCTTTCAAGCGACATTTGTATAACGAACCACGTGTTAAAATGATAATAATGAGAATTTTAAGAAGAGAATGATGATTTATAATAAACAAAATTAAAAAAATAATTAATGTACCTATATTATTTTCATTTTACTAATACTTTGGTCACTCTACAGACTATTTATCCCAGCATGATTGGTTTTATCTTTATCATCTAGTAAAATAATTATTTTCTAAACTTCATTTTATTTGCTTGTACTTTGGCCACCCCTCAGAATCGATTTGCCCAAGCATGGCCGGGCAAATCGTCAAACGTTATGCTTTGAACGATATGGCGGGTTTGACAAGGCAAATCAAGAAATGCCGGCGTATCGTGATTTGCCCAGGCAGATCTCGATCGGCCCAATTCAACGATTGGCCCACGACATATACAATGACTAGGCATTGTATAGAATGCCTGCTGGTCCACCGGCTATATATATATAAAAATAAAAAGATTTTCAAGAATAGGTTCGAGGGAGGCTCAAAGGGGAGCTCGGGGAAAGCTCGAGGGGGGCTCGGGAGGAGGGCTTGAGGGGGGCTTGAGGGCACTCGAGGGGGACTCGAGGGGGCTCGAGGCGGGCTTGAGGGGGGCTCGAGGGGGCTCATTGAGTTTGGAATCGAACCTGCTTTACTCCTGTAGGTCCCGCGTATAGGTTAGAAATTTAAGCCGAGCGCGAAGCGCAGCGGAGTGTGAGCCTTAAATTTCGAGGATATTTTTTTATAACAGACAAAAGAAATATACTTATTTTATACATTGCCGGTGGACCAGCAGGCATTGTATACAATACCTAGGCAATGTATAAAATGAATAGTATTTCATACATTGCCTGATCGTTTCAGGCATTGTATACAATGCCTAGGCATTGTATACCGGATTATACACATTGCCGGTAGCACATACATTAAGTTGCTTAAGGGGATGTTGGCAATTGGCATGGAAATATCCTTACTAATATTATAAATGCGAAAGTCCGTTTGTTTGTTTGTTACGCCTTCACGTCTTTTAACTACTGAACCGATCATCATGACATTTTGCAACACGTTCTCAGGGGTACAGAGAAGGACATAGGGTACTTATCATCCCGAAAAAAAGATATTATATTGTTCCCTAGGGATACAAAAAACTTTCCGCGCAGACGAAGTCGCAGGCGGCCGCTAGTTTGAAATAAATGAATCACTGTTTCCAAAACGCAAAGCAAACAAACAATGACGGTGAAAAAGCAACTGTGAACTTTACAAATACAAAACTTTTTGGAAAGTGGCGTTAACTTTCTATCACACATTTACTTTTATAATTGGATGTATTTGATAGGGTATTTTCCAAATTTTTGAAAACTGCTTATATTTAAAGATTGGGACGAACAATTCAACAGAAAAATAAAAATAAACTTATTTATGACTTTTTATTTATTTATGACGCACCGAGGGTTCCGTACAATCTTCGAGCAACAAAGGCTTCGTTTAGCCCGTCTTACTCTAAGCGTACAATCATAAATATATTTGGATATGTTATTTTAGGACAGTCTTTAAAAAAGTAGGATAAACGGCAGACAGGTGGAAGGGCGAACAGGCGGACAGTTAATTTACAAATGCTGCTTATGGTGACTGAAAAACGTTTCAGCCACTCCACATTGCAAAATGTTTATATTACTAGTCCATCAGCCATTTTATTGTCCCCACTGCTGGGGCACAGGCCTTCCTTATGGGTGGATAAGGAGGACGGGCCATAACCCACCACGCGGCCCAATGCGGATTGGTGGGTGTTAACGACTGCAAATGTAGCCGGGACCAACGGCTTAACGTGCCTTCCGAAGCACGGAGGAGCTCGAGATAATAAATTTTTGGTCACCCATCCCATGACCGAATCTTGCGAACGTTGCTTAACCTCCGCAATCGCTGGTCCAGGCGCTAAACCACTGCGCCACCGAGCTCCTCGTTATTATTATATTACTATACAACCTGTTACAAAAGTACCCCTAATCCCTGAAATGCCAATGAGTATTAATGAAATAGAAATGATGGGCGCTGTTCTTTATTTTTTAGCTATAATATTTACGGAGAAAAACGATGTCGAAGTTTTGCAAAAATATCGACAAGAATTTGAAAGATTCCCAATCAGCTGTTCCGGTCAGTTCCGGTCATTGGCTTCTAAATCAAAGACTATTTGTTTTTCAGACTGGTCACATCTGTAGATATTTGTACCTACGTTTACATTACAGTGACCTAAGTAAGCTAGTTATGACATAAGCGTATTTAAATTAACATAAATACCTCAGACATAACAGTGACGTAATTTCTAAATTAAATAGTTACTGAATTAATATTTATTTCAAAAACGTAAAATTAATCTCTGCACGCCAATTCGAAAAGACACGTAAAGGTGGGTACTCACTTAGGTTCGCGAACCTCCGCGCTCCGCGAACCTAGAACAGTGATCCATAGCAAAAACAAATATTTTTACTTTGGCTACAGTGTGTGCCTGTGCGAACCAGCTTCGCATACGAGTTCCCTCACGTACACACCTCGGCGCCCTGTTTCAGCAGAAGATAAACGATATTTTCGGTGCAGGTTCGCGGAGCGCGGAGGTTCGCGAACCTAAATGGGTACCCACCCTAAGCGTCATCATCTGTATTTACTACCATGGATAAGTTAAGTAAATTACTAATTTTACCTAGAGAGTTCTTGCTTTGATAGATAATTTCAAGCAGGTTCCAGAAGTCCTATCTGTTGTTGTTTAATCTTTGAAATCGTGTTTGACTGCGGTCGTGTCCGCGGACACGTTCGCGGTCATGACCGCGGACAAATATCGGCATCACACAAAGCATCAAACAAAGCCGCCGCGACGCGCGCTAATGTACAGTAAAAAAATATCAGTAGTCTTAGTTGTTCCGTTTAGTGTAAAATTCGTTAATAGTTTTTATGGTATTAAAATATCTGTCGGTGCAATGCGATTAATTTAGCTTTGTACAACAGAAGTGAACACCTTCAGAGCGCTTGCGGTACATAAGGATGTATTTTAATTTGTTGAAATCTGTGCACACCGCACCATAGCTACATTCTCGAGTGAAGTTGCCGCGGATCACAGTCTATTGTCAATTTAATCGCATGTTTAGTATTGATAGATTCATTTTTTTTATTTTAATGATGTAATGATAGGATAAAAAGATATAATCGGACGTTGTGAAAAGAAATGTATGAAATCTCTACTGTTGTTATTAACGAAAAGACTAGCTGAACAGTGTTGGAAAAAAATATGTTTTCAAAAAAGGTCATGAAAAATTTATCTTTGGAATATTTTAAAAACATGTAAGTATAGGTAAATAGATTTACAACAACTTTAATCAAATCGTTACCTACCTACTAAATGAATGAAGCGCGCGTACTTTTATACTTTTACTATGATGCGGGTCGGCTTGTCCTTTGTGCATCATCGGGGGTCTGGGACTTATCGTCGAAAGTTGTTTCGTCGATATCGATGGGCTATTTTGCCGGTGGGTCGTTTCGCCGAGGGGCCGTTTGGCGGTGGACTTATATCACTAATAACTAGTGTGTTTCTTTGAGCACCGTGTTGTCGAAGAGCAAATAAAATAGTCTCGATTAAAAAGTTTTATTTAATAATACAAAAAAATATTTAGTACTTATAATTACTTTTCAAAAAAATAAACCACTACTCGCATCATTAAAATATTGTATTCAGTAGTCAACATTGATTTTTTAGATTTTATTTCTCTTTCGATGGAGTGGTGTTCGAGGAAGTGTATTGTCGGTGATTTAGGCTTTCCGTCGGGTGGTTTTTCGGTGGGATGACCCGTCGGTGGAATGGCCCATCGATGAAGTGAATCTTCGATAATATGGTGGCGAGAAATGGCTTTCGACGAAGTGGCTTTCGGTGATCGGTTCTAGAGCCGTCGTTATTCGCGGACCGATCGGTCTGCGGTCAGAGTTCGAACGAGGTTATAGTCTTGAAATAGTGATGTGGTAAATCATTGTCGATATTTTTATTAACGATTAAAATTTGCAAGACAAAATTAAAACTTAATGTTAGGAATTTTAGAACTTTACACAGGACTCTTTACGTGATGTACTTCAACCACCTTTCGGGATTAGGGGTATTTTTGTAACACCTTGTATAGTAATATATATAATTACTTAGTAAAGTATGAACTTATTCTTCGTTTATTCGTACGGCAAATAGTAGGTAATTATATTAGAACCAGCCACCAATTTATTATTGTAGTGTTAGGTTGCGCCATCTCGTGACCGATAGTGGAACTATTTTTTGCCCTTAGGTTAGCATGCTTAGGACAGCGCCATCTGTTGACTGGTAGTGAAACTAAAAAATGATTGTTTTTTGAATTTCTAAAAAAGTGTGTTATATTGAGACATCGTTTTATTTTTCCTGTAATCTTTACATAAACTACTATCACATTATTTTAGAATTATTATGAATTATTTCAGATTTTTCTCTTTGCGAACTTCGGAGATAAGGGGGGGGACGGTATTTTTTTTTACATTTTTCATCATAAGTCGAAAACTATGCGGCCTAAGAAAAAAAGAAAAATTGTTTTAAAATGTGCAAACAGCGCTCTTTCATATGATATGACCACACATGCCTTAGTCACCTCACTTAAAATTTTTAAGACCCTTTTCAGTCCCTGTTGTAAAAAAAATATTAATTTTATTATTTCTTTCTTATTTCAAAATAATTGGGCAATGTCAATTCCAAATTTCAAGTTGATACCATTAGTAGTTCTCAAGATATCCAGCTGTGACAGACAGACAGACTGAATCACACCATAAGGGTTCCTTTTTTACCATTTTGGTACGGAACCCTAAAAAGGACATTATTTAATTTATTTTTAATTTTTTGTTAATTGTTCATCCCAATCTTTAAATATAAGCAGTTTTCAAAAATTTGGAAAATACCCTATTGTTGATTTGAATTTGTACTATATTTGTATTTTGTATGTAGTGTTAGTAGGAATCTGTGGCTGTAATGAGTAAGTGGGTTAAAAAAAAAATTAATAACACGACTGTCCTGCAATAAACGAACTAAACAGTTAAATAACAAGTGTCATTGCAGTCGGGGGACCGTTTTGTGGAACAATTTTTAATCAAAGAGGTCCCCCGACTGCAGTGACACTTGTTATTTAACTTTTTAGTTCGTTTTTTGCAGGGCAGTCGTGTTTTTAATATTTTTTAAATTAATTTATTTTTATTTCATACATTTTAGTGACAAAAAATATAGTTTTGAAATTTGCTCATTAAGGCCTTTCATTTGATGCCCATATAGTAATAATTGAAGAAAAAAATATTTTTCACTTCTCATGCTCGTAAAGTTCTTCTTTATGTTGGGTATAGGCTGCATAAAATCGCTCTTTATGCTCTAGTGCATAAAGTAAAATCTTCGTCTAAGTCGCAGACTTTAAGACAAAGGTCGTCAGGTAAACAGCCACACATTTAACTTCGTTAAATTAACTTATTATTTCATTGTTACTTCATTTTTTGCTGTGTTATACTTAATACTTTTTTATTTTTGAAAATGGGTATCAATTTTATTGAAAGACCTTGATAAAAAAAAATTTTTTCAATTTTTGGATATGGGTATCAAATGAAAGGCTTGATGAGCACATTCCAAAATTATATTTTTTTTTATAAAAAAAATGAGTTTTCTTTTCAATTTTTGAATATGGGTATGGGTATGGCCTTGATGAGCACATTCCAAAATTATATTTTTTTTATAAAAAAAGAGTTTTTTTTTCAATTTTTTAATATGGGTATCAAATGAAAGGCCTTGATGAGCACATTCCAAAAACAGATAGTTTGTCACAAAAAATTAAGAATAAACCGTCGCTCCGTTCGCGTGTTCGCATCGGATCGCAAATGCGGAGTATTGCGGAGCGCGCTCCGAGGTTCGCTGTTGCAGGTTCGTGGAGCGCGGAGGTTCGCGAACCTAAGTGGGGACACAAACAAGTCCGTTTAATGAAAATATCCATTGCAGAATTAAAGAAAGAAGAGATTCGCTAATGGTGTTATAAAGTTTAACTTTTATAAGTCGATGCTTATACATTTAATATGCGTGAAGCCGAAGCAGCAAGTCGCACGTCATCCATTTCTGTAAGTTCTATGTTCACTGAATATAGACGAATATATAAACGGGTCTGTATTCGCGCGCGAATTACTCGGCGAGTATGTTGGCCGATAATCTAAATCAGGCATGAAATTGATTTTAGACTGAATCGGAATGCCAGTGTTGGGAAACGTACAATAATTATTGGATTTTTACAATAATTCGTGATACGAAACTAGATTGTACAATAAAACATAGCTTTTTCATTATTGTACGCTTTTATACAATATTTTCCGTTTTGACACAATATAGGTACAATGTCATGGGCGTCATGGCACGCGACACTAAAATTAATAATGAAACGCATCACCTATGGACTTTATTCTGTAGCGTCACACTTGTCTTGTCTTTTATCTCTATTATGCCGTAAAGATTGCAATTCACCTTCATTTCTTGATTGCCGACATCGGCATTGGCAGTAATCTATCAAGCTTTTTCATCTTGCCTTCCCCTGTGGAATCATATAAAATATCTTTTTTTTTTATTTAAAACTCAGAATTAAATGATTTAATAAAAAAAATATTAATTGTAAAAATATAAAAAAAACAACTATGGACATGTTGCCTATTTTTTATTTTATGTTACATAAATTACCCTTAAAGAAAAAGAAACATTTGTTTATGAATTATTACGCTAGCATGAAAACTGCCCGAGATATCACAGTTTGAAATGCACAAAATTGGACTCACCCGAAAACGCTCCATACTAACGGTTACCAAGTTATGACGTCACGCCTTCCTACGTTGTATGCAACGCGTAGGAAATTTGTTCGGCAGCTATATTAAATATTGTGTTTATCAAAATAGTTTCTTTGACAAATTTGCTATAAATTTTACGGACTAATTAAATGTGTTATTTATTTTAACAAATTTTATATTTTTGAATGGACTTGTCCACCCAACTTTGAAGGGTCATAAAACAAATAATACGCAATATATAAAACCAAGGGGTATACAAGCTATACTCCAAAAGTTTGATATGTTTACGATTTTTATTAGTATTTCGTTATTTTATTCATAAGTCAACATCCCTATTTATCATCATTCAAAAAAATGTTGAACTTGTATTTAGAAGTTTTGCAATTATTATGTGTATTGCGAGAAGTATTGAATGATCCGCTTCAACTTCACTCGAGAATTTATGAGAAAGAAAAGAGCAAGCGCAAAATAAGTGGGGTGACTTCAGGTGGACTTCGGTTCAGTTGTAAGTATATGGGGTTAATTTCTATTGAGTTTTTGGCGCCATTTTGTCGGGTTCGGTTTGGTGACTATTTTACACTGACATGAATTTTTTTTTTATATGCAGGTCAGTGCTATTTTAATTATTCGCAAATTGATTCATAGTGGATATTGTGTCTTAAAATTGGTGCAGTTTTGTGGTACAAGTGTCTATACAACTGAACAATATGTGGGATAATTAAAATAGGCGCGATCTTGGTTGTGTGAAGCCGAGACTTTTAGTGTAGTGGTGGCTACCTCGGCAGAACTTACCGAGTAAACTGTCTTGATATACAGATGCCGGCATATATATTGGCAAGAGAAAGATGAGTTAAAAGATGCGCAGTAGCCACAAACACTAAAGTTTATGGCTACTGCGCATCTTTTGTCTCGTTTTAATCTTGCCAATATATATGCCGGGCAGTATACTTGGTACCAAATGCTCCAAGCAGCATTGGAATGCGATGCACCCACATTCTAATGTAAACTGAAACAATCTACCACTTAACTATTCAAGACTTGACACTGGCAAAAAATACTTCCAAGAGGAAAGTAGGTTGCCAAAACAAAAATAAGAAGAAGAAGTTCTATTTTTTTATTACAGTGTTGCCAGACCGTGGGCAATTGCCCACGCCATGGGCAATTTTAGGTTTTTTTAAAAAAAAAAGGGCATAAAGAGCGAAGAGTTCTTAGAACCGGTAAAATATGGGCAATTTTGGAAATCACAGAACTCGCTAACCAGAGACCACTTGAAAACACTTGGCACAGACTACAGAGTACCAAACACAAAATTCACAGCTTAGTTTGGATATCCATACGATAGATATACATCTAGGAACGAATACCAGGGGCCCTACCGCCTAACTCAAAGCTTTAGCCAGAGCGATAGCAATTCTATGCCCGTCCTTGTCATATCATAGAGCCTAGTACGAGTTGGGGTTCTCACCTCACTTTGTGAATAGTTTCGAGTGAAAGAGAAGAAATCATGCGAGTGAGTAAACGAGTGAAAGAGAGAAAACGATAGTTAACTATTCGCAAAGTGAAGTGAGAACAAAAAAACCAGCAGATGGAATGGAACTGACTAAAAATCGCACTGCGCGGCCGTTTTTTTTTACTATAAACAAGCAAGGTTACAAGATTAGTCGATTTTTTTTACTATATACTATACAAGCAAGATTACAAGATTAGTAGGTAAAACTGACTAAAAATCGCGCGGCCGTTTTTTGACTAACAGGCAAAATTGAAAATATTGGTATCGCAGATAGGCAGCACCCCGTAGAAATGTCGCCCAGGGCGCTGGTAATGCTAAAACCGACACTGAAAGGGTGTCAAGAGTCGAGGCACAACAGATTTTCCATAGGAAAATCGTTGTTTTAAAAAATAAGGGCGATTTTGTATCGGAAAGGGCAATTTTAACAATCTGCGGGGGCAAAAGTTTTGATCGGGTCTGGCAACACTTATTGTTCTTTTCTTTGTGGTTGGTAAAATCCCCCCCATCAGTCACTTCGAATCGAAAATCGAAATCTATGTTTTTGATAGTTTTGTACTTAATCCAAAATCATAATTATTTCTTGGTTAGCATTAATTCCCATCATCGTTTTTGCTGGCTAGACAGAAATACCACTTGAATTGAAGGTCAGTCAAGTTATTAAGATTGCTGCCTACCGCACCGTATAAACTTCAGGAATATTATCACTCCAACATAATGAAGTGCAAAGTATGTGGTGGTGAAAAAGCTGGCCCTGATCACGATGTCACTGAAAATCATCTGAGGAATAAAGCTCTGTATGAGTACTCCGTAGAAAGGTAAACTAATCGCTTTTGTTTGTATTACTTTATTTCTGTGTAAGTAGATACTTCGCAGTCTCAGCCAAAGATTTAAACCTTGGTCTCAGCAGTTTTTTTTGTGCCTATGCAAGACTTGCTGTGAATGCACAGCAAGTCTTGCATAGGCATAAAAAAAACAATGGTTGTTATCAACTTTAAGATACCTAACTAACTTTGTTAAGTCACCATGCTTTTAGGTACTTCTTGGCACATCAACTTTGTAATGTTCAACTTGACTCAAGTAGGTAATGTATTTTCAATAAACCTCTTGTTCTAATTTAATTAATTAAACAGTAAAGGCTTTGGCACACCAAACGCGGGTCAGAAGCAGAGCAGGTCAGTAGCAGCGCGGGAGTCGGCACACTGAACGCAGCGGCAGTTTTAAAGCAGTTACAACGCTGGACCGCGTCTAAACCGCGTTCAGTATGACGGGCTAGGCAGGCAGTAGGCTGCAAGATGTCGAACGACACGGACTCGGATGAAGAAGAATTCGTACTGATTTTGGCTTTAAGGCGAAACAAAAGAATTTGGGTTCATGATATTAATACAAGAAGAGAAGAATATGGGGAATATAATTGTCTATGCAGGGGCCAGAGAGCTGGAAAGGCATAAGGATAATTTTTTCACATATTTTCGAATGTCGAGAAGTTCTTTTGAAGATCTGCTCGTCTCGCTTGTCTCGAAAAGTATACAAACATTTATTTTTACGCACTAATTCGATTATCTTTTCATTGATATCCATCACGCGGTTGTAAAATAATACAACAATCGTCAACCGCTTTCGACGCGCTGCGCTGCACTGCAAACACCCTGCCCTCGGTGTATCATGCTAACATGGCCACCATTATACAACAGCGCGGGCCTGCGCTTGAGCTATTCTGCGCCGCGCATGCACTGCTGCTGCCCCGCTCCCGCGCTGCCTGGTTTGTCGTCCGGAAGCTGCAGTGTGGCGCGGCGCAGAGCAGTTCGAGCGCGGGCCCGCGTTCAAATTTGGTGTAACGTGGTTCAAAGAGTTTCTTGTATTACAACTTGCGCGGGCCCGCATTCAAACAGCGCTGCTACTGTCCCGCGTTTGGTGTGCCGAAGCCTTAAAGTTTAACCAATAGTAGGTAAGTATACTGCCCGGCATACATATTGGCAAGAGAAAGAAAGGGACAAAAGATGCGCAGTAGCCATAAACACTAAGGTTTTGGCTACTGCGCATCTTTTGTTTCTTTCATTTTCTTGCCAATATATATGCCGGCATCTGTATAATATAACACTTAAAAATTAAAACCATTTAATAATCTTGTCTTATAATTATTATTATCAACATAAACTGGATAGGTATACTAATTTTTTAAGCACACTTATGTATTTCAGGAAGAAACACACGGGCAACAGGAAAGGCGCCGTGGTCACATGTAATGTGAAATCTTCTTTCTCTGATATTGTTGACAATGCAGATCCCAAAATTAAAATATCTGTAAGTTGCTAACTACTTACATTTTTTATTATTTTTTATTTACCTCTTTCATTCATTCTTTTAACAGCCAGGCCCCATAATCAATCCACTAATATAAGGGTAGGCCTAATACGGATTAGTTGCAATGTAACGGTTGATATTAATAAAAAATTAAGGACAGGTGCTTAGTAAATAAAATCTGAATTAGACATACTATCTGTGGATTGATTATTGGATCTGGTGGTAAAAAAATACTTAAGTAATAAAACCTATAGATGCACATTTTATGTTATGGACGTCATCCTTCAGTCTTTGTGCTTCTGAGATTTACTTTAGGTTTTTTTAAGAAAAATTCGACCCGTCTTACAACTAGCTCTAGGTTGGGTTCATGCCTCATCGGAGTTAGTTGTAAGACAGGTCAAATTTTTCTTATAATACTTAATTTTCAGTAGGTATGTTAAACTGAGTTTCAAGCATATTATTTCCCATATTGATTTCTACCTATTCTTCATGTCATAAGATGTTAGTCATGTATTACTTAGTTCATTTATTGAGTGTCATAAAATTTTCCTTTTATTGTTAAACTCTTTTTTCTTATAGGCTAGACCCAAGGATGAGCTTAAATTCCAATTTACTATATTTAATGAGAGCAAGAAAGAAGATTTGTTGGTGGTATTCATTCAAATACCCACCAACAAGCTCAACTTTGTGATGAACAACCACGGCCTAGGGATCGGCTGTGAACCACAAGTCTTGAAACCGAGTAAGATAACAAATATTTCTATATTATCTAATTAACTTGATTAGATAACATGTTCTTTATATTTTCTTTAATACAGACTCTTTAATAATGAGCTGATTAAGAGCTTAATCAAAGCAACCATTATAATATATATATACCAATGCAAATTGAGAAATCTGAAACAATATTGCATTGTCCAGTTTTATCTTACAACCATGTGTTCTATACTGTTATCAAAGACAAATGAGCATAATGGGTGCTTGTTATTTTTCAGATTTTAGTACCTTCTCCATATTTATGTGATCCTGGTACTTTAGTGACGTATTACAAAGAAAAAAAAATAAAGTAAATAGAAGTTATAAAATTCTCCATATTATTATGCAATCCTGGGGCCGTACCGGCTAACTTACATAGCTATCGTAATCACTTTCATTTGACAGATGGATGTGATTTATTGCTACTTTTCTATGGTAAGTTTTTATTTATGCCAAATAAAAGTAGCAATGTGTCACAACCATCTGCCAAATGAGAGTGATTATAATAGCCATGTAAGTTAGCTGGTACGGCCCCAGGATTACATAATAATATGGAGAAGTTTATAACTTTTGGTACTTTGGTTTAAGAAATCTGGCATTTATCAACTAATCCTTATTTTTAAGATGACCTTTTTGGTACAACTAGATTTGCTATTATTCGAATACTGTTTCAGAGAAAAAACTGCAACAAGAGGTGTATGTCACGTTTAAGTCGCCCGATATAGGCCAATATCAAATGCCTGTAGCTATATTATTCCAAAGAAAAGATACAAAGGAAAAGATTTTTATCACCAGAGATATGGTAAGTGACAATGTGCCTTGTTCTTACTTATCATTCATCTCACTGCAGTATTTTAATCGTTGTGTAGCAAGCATTAAGCAGGGTTGGAAAAAAAACAAGATTTATAGCAAAAAATAAAAATCTCAGATTTTTGCAAAAAGAATAAAAAAAAATCTGTTTTTTTTTTGCTCGAGCCTTTAAAATCCACTTAAAATAGTGCATGAAACCACAAATTGTCTAGTGGAGTGGAAGATATAGGTAAGACCGGGTGATTTGGCAGTTTAAAAAAAATGGTATGCAGCAATTCTAACACAAAGTTTTTTTTTAGCATACATTTGTATGTGTCTGTCTATCCATTATCTTAAATTAAGAATTTTATTTTTTATACTTACAGATAGAAAAGAAAAAAAGCTATTTGATTTAATCAATGATTTTTATTCAAAAAATCACTTGATTTAAATCAAAGTGATTGAATCATGCCAACCCTGGCTTTAGGGCGCACGTTCACTTGACGCGGAAGTTTTCGGCGGGTTAGTAGATTACGCCCCCGGTGTTTTTTGCCCCAGTGGTGTTTGCCCCCGATTTTTTTATTAAGAAATAAGTTGGTACTTAGTAAAAATTCGGGGGCAACCGGCAAACAAACCGGGGGCGTAATCCACGAACCCTTTTCGGCGACCGCCGCGCTGACATCGCGCACTTGTTTTCATTAATATGGTATTGGGAGGGTGCGAAGGTATAATAATCGATCGCAGCGCTCATGGTGGCAAAAAGAAGAAATAAAGAAGGCTCTGTAATCTGCATGAAAACGATATTTAATTTATTACTAGCGATACAGGAATAATTAAATATGTTTATTATCACTTAGTAAAATTATTAAAGTAGCTTTATCCTCTTGTTTTCCAAAATCTACAACTAAAAAAAACCGGCCAAGTGCGTGTCGGGCCACGCGCCATAGGGTTCCGTAGTTACCTTATACCATACCATATTTAATACCACCTATAATTTTTCGTCTGTAAAAATAACTTTGTTTTTCACAGTGTTGGTATGAATGACAAAGTTATATTTGCGGTTTTGGAAAATGTGCTATATCTCAAAAACTAATTACTATATCTCGTTCAAACCAATTTTGGTTGAAAGTGTTTACTAAGATCTACAGCATATATTTTTTTTAGATTTTTCACTCTCTTATTTCAAAAGTTAAAGGGGGGGGGGACACACATTTTACCACTTTGGCGGTGAATATCTTTCAAACGGTTGACTTTGAGAAAAAGTTGTCTTAGGAACCTCAATGTCATTTTTTAAGACCTATCTATAAACACCCAACACGTGTTGGTTTGAAGAAAAAAAATTTTTTCAGTTTCAGTTCCATGTATGGGGAGCCCCCCCTTAATCTTTGATTTTTCTTATTTTTGTATTAAATTCTTTAAGCGGTTAACAGAATACATCTACCTACCAAGTTTCAACTGTGTAGTCTTAATACTTTCGGAATAAAGTGGCTGTGACATACGGACAGACAGACAGACAGACAGACAGACAGACAGACAGACAGACAGACAGACATGACGAATCTATAAGGGTTCCGTTTTTTGCCATTTAGGCTACGGAACCCTAAAAAGAAGTAAACAAACTCCAAAATAAAAAATAAACACTCTTTTTGAATAGATCTTACTTGCCATATTTAATTTAAAGGACCAAAAATGATTTCACAACACTTTGTCCACCCAAATCACAGTAATTTTGAAATTTACATTAATAATACAATATGTATAGTATTTTTTAATATTTTGTCATAATGCCGCCATTACATATCAAAACGTCAAAACGGTCAGGTCAGAGCCAACAAAGTTGCAACACGCTAGGTGGCGCTAAAAGCGTGCACGGAGCCAATATACGCCCGTTATCTTTTATAGGCCATAAAATTAAGCCGAACGGCATTCTCTGCTTGATCCTGTACAGTCAACCAACGGCATATCAGACTATACATGTTGACCTTCAGATATTCTGTGCCTTGAGACCATCTTTATTTCGAACGGAATATGAGCTGTTTTCGTACTTCAACTGTTTAACTTTTGCTGTCATGCTTACATCATCAACAATAGGCTATTAACCATAATTAATAAATAAACCCTTTATTTGATCGGATGTAAAGGTAGATAGTGTTATACAGAATACTAATTTTAAAAAGCTGCAGACAAGATTCCTCAACCCAAACATATTGTTGTTTATTTCTTGGAATCGATTCCTCATGATAATACCTAGTTCTGAGAAGTCTTCTGCATGAACATAGAATGACGTCATCGAATGTTTCGGACTCGGTGTACAATTGCACTTGCTTGTACTATTAGTTATTCTGTGCTTGCGCACTACGATGAAATGCGATATAGGTACATTATTTTATGTACTTGTGGCACATATTTATATTTTACTAGCGACCCGCCCTCGCTTCACTTCGTCGTAGTGTGGAATTTGAAACCATGTATTATACATATAAACCATTCTCTTGAATCACTCTAACTACTTATTAAAAAAACCGCATCAAAATCGGTTGCGAAGTTTTAAAAATCTAAACATACATAGGGACAGACAAGCGGGAAGAGACTTTGTTTTATACTATTTAGTGATTAGGAAAAATAATGTTCTGAAAATAATTTTAAAGGTAAAGTCATGTCTAAAAATATGTTTACAGTTTAGGACTTTACTGTAGTTGTCATTGTCATTGGTTTCTCTTCAAAAAAGTAATAGCTTTAGTTTTGAGTGATAAAGTTCTAAATATTTATAGAAGTGACTGTATAGCTCATAATCGTTTGATAGTGATTTAATAGGTATAACACAGGTTACTAGTCTGCAACAAAGTTGTTTTACTATTTGAACTGTATGATGCACTGTCATAGTTAATATTGTTCTCACAGTTGTTACTCTGACCTGAGCCTGCGCTACGCAGTACTAGCACCAAAAGTAAAGTCTGTCCATCCTTACTTGTCTTATATGGTAAACAATATTTACCCAACTCTTTATTGAAATAATCATTTATAAAATACAACAAATGGTTTTCCACACATAGATTACGAAATAAATTGTTAATAAATTAACAACAATTTCATAAAGTTACTAACATATTTTAAATAACGATTTAAGTTTAAAAGACGTATGACAACTGTCAAAAACTGTTTACTAAATTAGACAAGTAAGGATGGACAGACTTTAGTTGTACCATTCCTATGCCATTTATTACCTCGTAAACTATAGTTTTATTCAGTAATAGGTGTATTTCAGGTCGTGTTTGTGGAAGATAAACAGACAATGCACAAAAAGATCCCAACTCCATATACTGACAAAGAAGTGAAGGCTGACAAGCTCGTGAAGACGACCGCCAGAAAGTGAGTCCCAAATTCCTTACTATAAATAAAATAACCGGTCAAGTATTCCGTACCATCATAATAAATACACTGCAGAGTAGAATAATAAGATTATTATTGCAGTTTTAGGTCAGCGCCATCTCTTGACCGATAGTGGAACATTAGTTCCTTAACTTTTTTAGAAATTTGATAATTTCTAAAAAAGTGTGCTATATTGAGACATTGTTTTATTTTTCCTGTAATCTTTATATAAACTGCTATCACACAGAATTATTTCAATTTCCTTTCTTTGCAAACTTCAAAGATAGGGGGGGGGGGGGGGACGGTAATTTTTTTTACATTTGTCATCATAATAAGTCGAAAACTATGCGGTCTAAAAAAATGAGCGAAAACGTGCAAACAGCGCTCTTTCATATGATACCCCACATGCCCCACTTAAAAATTTTAAGACCCCTTTTCAGTCCCTGTTGTAAATAAGATATTTTTTTAGTTCTTTCTTATTTGCAAAATAGTTGGTTGATATCATTAGTAGTTCTCGAAATATCCAGCTGTGATAGACAGACAGACTGAGTCACACCATAAGGGTTCCTTTTTTACCATTTTTGTACGGAACCCAAAAACAACTTAACGCCGCAACAAAATGTCTGTCCTTTCATTTGAGCCATTGGAGACATGGATGAACCAAACCCTCTGAAAAAGGAAACTTATGGAAAAAAATGGTGTTTATTTCATGTCTAGTGAGCGCGTAAGCTTGAGAAGTGAATATCTTAATATCACGTTAATTAACCTTACAAACTATCTAAATAATCGTATTAAAAAAAGCGGTTGTTTGTTACATTGAACCCCAGGGTAGGGGCTCATTGTAACATACCCTGGGGTACTATATAACACGAAGGAGTACTATGCAAAATTTGTGTACCAGAACATTTATAATCTCAAAATTAACATAGAAATTCTAAAAAAATCTACAAAGAATATCAAAATATAGAATTATTAAAATAAACAATAATTATTTCAAAATTAACATATAAATACTAAAAAATAAGAAATAAAAAAATGAACAAAGATTTTATTGAATTTCTTACAAAATGCTTTATTATTAAATTATATCTTTTTGAAGTTTTATGAGGAAATTTGAAGTTTTGTTTTATTTGTCAAATGTAAAAACGTTAAAAAATATATATATAATTTACCTATATATAACCTTCGAGAACGAAAAGATATTACAAAAGGGGCACATTATAACTTGTTTCACTGTACCCCGTTACACTGTACCCCATGGTATCAAAGTTTAAAAACAAACCTGCTCAAAATTTATAATTTATAATTTCAGCCAGAACATCTGGTATTAAAATGTGTCATAATATAGCGGTACAATACAAAATAAACTTACTCACTAAAGCTGCAATAACTTAGGTTAAAACACAAATATACTCTTGCTATTTTAAAGTTTCAAAATACATAAAATATAACAGTCGTTTAAAATTTATGTACCCAGAGACAACTGTCAAAAATGACAACTGGCCTAAGATGGCGACAGGTATGTTTGACAATTCAGATCAGAAACAATAGTAAAATATTAGAAAGCCACAGAGTAATAGCCATTGTTATACTGTGCCCCTTTGTTATACTGAGCCCCACCTTCCCCTACACTAAGCTAAGCCACCATATTTAGTTGCGTTTGAATGGAGAAAAATGAAGTAGGTATCCACGCTTTTTTCTTAGGTATGCCAGGTCCATGTTATTCCTTCGTCATTGGCCAAACCCAATGAATTCGTTCAGACCATGGGGGTCACCAGTGAGCCACCGCAATGCTTCTATTCAAACTTGATTTAAAAGTCACCGGGCTTCGGTCGCATATTTATAAAATGAGTAATAAACAAAGGAAGGATATTAAACATTCCGCTATAGTAGTTGGCTCTAGCCAAGGGTAAACACTTGCTGAAGTCAAAGTCAAAGTCAAAAATAGCTTTATTCAAATAAACTTAATTATTAAGTACTTTTGAATCGTCTATATTTTCCTACCACCCGACCCGTTCAAGACTTTTTTAACTGACAAGAAGAACGGGCGCAAGAAACTTATCAGTTTTAATAGCAATAAGTAACGATATTTACAAACTTAAATATATCGTTACCAGATAATTACAACAGGGTGACAGGATTATTGGCAACAAACATAGACTTATTATATTGGCAACAAAGTACTTATAGTAGTTATGTGTTACATCATTTCCAAGCATTTTGATCTTTAAGATAATCGTCTACTTTATAATAACCTTTACCCATGAGCGTTTTTTTAACATGGTTTTTAAATTCATGCAAAGGAAGATCAATTACTTGTTGTGGAACTTTATTAATAAAGGCTATGCCTTTCCCCATAAATGAACCTCTAGTTTTTGCAAGCCTAAATCTTGGAACGGCAAGTTTATCTTTATTTCTTGTATTAAACTGGTGATTATTGCTGTTCTTAGCAAATGAATCATAGTGTTTTCTTACATAAACTAAATTTTCATATATGTATTGGCCTGCCAAAGTTAAAATATTTATTTCTTTAAACAGTTCTCTCAAGATATCTCTCCGCCGAAGATTGTATATGCCGCGAACAGCTCTTTTTTGGAGTACAAAAATATTTTCAATACTGGCAGCTGAGCCCCACAATAGCAGTCCATAAGACATTACACTATGAAAATAACTAAAATATACTAACCTTGCCGTTTCAATATCAGTTAAAAGCCTTATTTTCTTAACAGCGAATGCTGCTGAACTAAGTCTACTTGACAAGGCTTCGATATGTGGATCCCATTGAAGTCGAGAATCTAGTGTAATACCTAGAAATTTTGGTACTTTCAATAAACTCGACTTCATCGTCATTCAAATTAATATTTAATTCTGTCTGCTCAACATTAGGCAATGAAAATTTTACACATTTAGTTTTTTTGGGGTTAAGTGCTAAATTATTACTATTAAACCAGTATGAAACTTTAGAGAGGGCACTATTTACTTCGTCCGAACAGTTATTACCTCTGTTTACTTTGAAAACTAAAGAAGTATCATCCGCAAATAGTACTGTCTCACATAAATTATTCGCGTAGTTGGGAAGGTCATTTATATAAATTAGAAACAGCAATGGGCCCAATATTGATCCCTGCGGCACACTCATATTGATGGGGGCTCCAGTAGATTCAGTTTTATTTATCACTACTTTCTGAGTTCTATTGAACAAATACGATTTCATAAGGCTAACTGATTTATCAGAGACACCATAATGTTCTAGCTTCTTTAATAGTATAGCTTAGATGCTGTAGCCAATATTACATTTGTAAATCTTCGCTATCGAAAGATGTATGGGATTGGATTAACATAAGTTTTCGTTAACCTGATGGTTATCTATCACGAATAGCGATGTGAATTGGCAACATTACCAATGTGACTTTGTCCAGGGGAGCTGGAGCTAGGGTTGCTAACTATACTGTTACAAACAGTATTGTACTGTTTTTATTTAACTAACTTAAACTGTAATGTTTTAATTAACTGACTGTTTAAAGTGCCTATACAAAAATGCTGTTTTCAGCAAGCAATCATTGGATACCAATAACTGGTATCGATAGATTCTGATCTGTGTAGAAAGTAAACGCCCAACACTTTGTTTTAGCCGCGCGTTGCAACGCAGACCTCGTTTCTCGTTTGATTTTAAAGCTTTTAAAAAATTACACAAAATTGATAATTTGTGCGAGAAGCACTAAGAAACATGTATTCAAAACATTAAAAAAAACTGTTTAGTTTTCTTTTCTGACCTTAATATACTTTTTATTTTGGAAAAAAAATTGGCATCCCTAGCTGGGGCTGTGTTGGCCTTCGTGAAGCCGAAAACATACTATTGTTACATTGTGTCGTGTCGTGACAGAAGCGTATCGGTTTCATATATTTAGTATGACTAGAAACACACTATTGTGTTGTGTAATGTGTTTTGTGTCGCGAACCGCTCGGCTGCGACATAGTAGAATCAAATAAGTAAGTCATCTTACTCATTACAGCACCGAGCGCGGTTTGTTTGTGAGCGCGCCCGTACGTACGCGTCGTCGCACGCACACACTGACAAAATTTAAAGGTGATAAAGGTGCGTCAGTCGTGGCTGCCGATGCCGCCCGCGCTCATACGCACGCTCTGCGCCGCTGCGGTGCCGAGCCGCTCGTTATAATTTGTACTTTGTACGTGTACCTACAGTATACCATAAGTCAATATTTAATTTCCGAATTTAAAGATTATAATTTTGATAAGTGTAGTTAAATGTAAAAGTAAAAAATAGTTAATATTGTACAAAATAAAATTGTATAATCATGTTATTTGAATAAATAAATAGGTAAATCCTATTTCGACCGTAAGTTATCAAATCACTTAACATACGTAGGTAATGAATACCTAGTCTGGCCATAAGTTCTGTTACTTAGGTAAAATTTCAAATTTAGAATGCAAGCCGAAAAAAATATTGTGGGCATTCGAAATTTGAACATTTGAAGAAAATAAAAACATATAGTTTCTGGAATTTTCTACATTTTCTAAAATGGAGGGGACGCTCAAAGAAGACAAAGTCGTAGTAATATCATTGCATCGATGCGGTCTAGCGCCAACTGAGATTTTCAAACTGCTGAAAATTTGAAAATTCCACTGCGATTTATTTATCGTACTTTCAAACGATTCAGAGAAGATTCAAGATTAGAATATAATCAGAGGAGCGGTCAACCTCATTCTGTTCGGACTCCAGCGGTCATCAAAGCAGTGAAAGCGCATGTCCGTAAGCAAAAAATTTTGGCTCTGCAGATGGGACTAAGCAAAATCACTGTTAAAAGGGTGTTGAATGAAGACCTAGGACTGCATGCTTACAGAAAAAAACAGCACATCTTCTTAACGCATGGCTGAAGAAAATTATATTCGAAAGATGCCGGGTTTTGTTAATGTGGTACGCGGGAAAAAAAATTCGTGAAATTTATTTATTGGGCGAAAAAAATTTTTATGTTTTGGAAAGTTTCAACAAACTAAATGATAAAGTGTATACACACTCTAGTGAAGAAGCAAGCACACGTGTGCCATGTGTTCAGCGTGGTCATCACCCTTCAGAATTCATGGTTTGGTTGGGGGTCTCCTATTTGGGTCCAACGGAGGTGTTTTTTTGTGAAAAAGTAGTGAAAACCAGTGCCCTCATATACCAAAACACAATCCTAACAAACATTGTAGAACCTCTTTCACAAACAAGTTTCGAAAACGGACACTGGGTTTCCCAGAAAGATTCTGCGCTCGCTCATAAGGCGAAAAGTACCCAAAACTGGCTCACGACCGTGAAATCGACTTTATCAGGCATGAGGATTAGCCCTCCTCCAGCCCAGACTTGAATCCCTTGGATTACAAAATATGGCAGTACTTAGAGGAGAAGGTCTGTGCTAAACCCCATTTTAACGTGGCGTCACTTAGAACATCCCTGATTAAAGCAGTCGCCGCTATTAACATGAACGTCGTGCGTGTTTCGATTGATGACTGGCCTCGCAGATTGAAGGCTTGTATCCAAGCAAGAGGAGGACATTTCGAATAATTTTAATGTGGTTTAAATCTGTATTTTATGCCCTTTCATTTGACACATATATGGTTGTAGTGCGTAACTCACTGTGTCACTTATTTAACTTTCCATATGTAACAAAATTTATGGCCAGACTAGGTACATTGTAGTTAGTTCCTGCAGGGCTATCGCTTAAAAGTAAAAACAATGAAGTAAATGTAAACTGTAATTCGACAGATGGATGTGATACATTGCTACTTTTCTTTAGTAAGTTTTTATTGGTGTCATAACAAAAGCGGCAATGTATTGTATCACATACATCTGTCAAATTACAGTTAAAATTAACTTAATTCTTTTAGCCGACAGACCCGCTGGTCTATGTAGTTATCATTAAAAAAATATTTAAAAACTTTGTATTATAGATCCCTGATGCTTACCCTACAAGGAAAAAATTGTTTTGTATAGAGATTGACTATGCATTTTTGACGATTGAATAAACTAGTGACATCCCTACGTGTTTAGGCTATATCGCTCGCTGAGACTCGAGTTGGCCTACTTATTTGGTTCTACTATGGCTGCGATTGCGACAGAACCCCCACCACCGTTCTGTCGCGACACAACACAATAGTGTGTTTGTCGTTTGCAGCAACTCTAACACGAGCACGTTCCGCATCCCCGAGAACTACAAGCAGGTGTTCGCGGCCGGCCTGCGCCTGAAGTCCGACGCGCCAGAACAACACAAGGATATCGTCAAAGACATCAGGTATGTTTTGTCTAAGCTGCATCATCAACTATTTTTTTGATATCTTGATTGGAGATCCTATTTATTTTTATATTTTACTTCGTCTGCATGGAAAGTTTTTATGCTATCCCTCGGGAATAATACTTTTTTCGGGATGTAAGGTACCCCTATGTCCTTCTATAAACTAGGGAATGCAAAACCGAAGTGAAATGAAAACCGGTTTTTTTTTCGGTTTTGAATCCAAAACCGGTTAAAACCGGTTTTTAACCGGTTTTCAAGAAAATATTGGAAAATGTGCAATACTACATTTTTATTGATTTAGTTAACATGTTTACAATTTTAAGAGTATTATTCTATTCACAGTTTATCAAAAAATGCACAGTTGTCAAGAACATTACCATTTTACACAATTTTTTGTGACGCCAATCGATCCTGCTTCTAACTAAATGATCAAAAACTTCCATGGTATGGGACTGACCCAGGTTTGAGACTAAAAAGTCAGACATCTCAACAAACTTTTTCCCGTATATTTCGTAGGAAATCATTGCAATCAGAAAATATAACAAAGGGCAAATAATCACGTAGACGTAATAAGCTTCTAGCTAGCAAGTCTTAACGTACTAAAGAGCTCATTGTTTTCATATAAATAAAACAAAATATACATACGTTTGGTTAGCGATGTCGGAGCTTTGAAAGGCATATAAATTAATCAATTTTATCGACATAACCCCCCACATGTCGGGGTCTATCTCCTCTCCTGTTGGAATGACCAATGACCGGCATTTTAAATTTAACTTTTAATTTTAGATGGCCTTGCCGAAAATTTACATGTAAGGTGAGAAAATATAGTTGTTGTCAGCGAATGGTCTTTTTTTGTGTTTCCGTCCTCTAATCGATTATTTACATTACATAAACTTTTAACTTGAATAGGTATGTCATGTCATAAAAAAATACTAAAATAAATTTTAATTCGAAATTAGTGTGTTTTTTTTCATTTTTCTCACATATCTCAAAAACTAGGACATTAATGTGCATTTTTTGCATTTTTACAATACATAGAAATATTATCTACAAAACGACATCAGAATTATTGCTCTGAAATGCATCTTTCGAGAGTTATTGTTGTTTGAATAGGAGTTGTGGCTGGCAAATGCACATCAGACACAATTCAAGCCATAAGAATCCTCATCGAAAAGGCAAAAGCTAATTGCACGAACCTACCTTATGGTGTTTATAGAACTGGAAAAGGCGTTCGACCACGTGCCTCGTGATCTGATCTGGAAAGCCCTCCACGCGCATTCGGTCCCGGAGTCACACATCGCACTTATCATCGACATGTCACAAATGTCTCAATCTCAACACAAGTGGTCTGCCCTGCAGGCACGAGTGAAAGCTTTGACTTGATGGTAGGGGTAAATCAAGGGTTCTCTGAGTCCACTTGTATTTAACGTCACAATGGATTACCTAACTAAAAAGTGTCAACAGGAGGTGCCTTGGAATCTTCTCTATGCCGACGACCGACGTGGCCCTCATATTATCTAAAAATGCGATAGATCTCCAGCGTGATTTAAACGGCTGGGTGGAGTCGCTGGAAGAAAATGACCCCAAAATTAGCCGAAAGAAAACGGAGCACATGTCATGTATTTTCGATAGCACATCACACCCCGATGACTTTAGCTCCTATGTGGGAAATGACCACCTACCAACAGTCAACCAGTTCAAATACATTGCCTCCGTGAAATGAACTGAAAATATATTTATTTAAAATATGAGCTCACATAATAAGCATTTTTAAATCGTTAAATCTTTTACCCTACCACCCATTATGACCTGCTAAGCTATGACGGAAAGATTGACAGCGACGTCCTCCATATAGCTCAATCGGGCTGGATGAAATGGCGACAGCTCACAGGCGTCATGTGCGATAGTCAAATGCCTCTCTTTACAGGCATAGCCATCTCATAGAGATCTTTGTGAAGGGAAGGTGAAGGGACAGCCATTAGACCTGCCATGCTGTTTGGATCCGAATGTTGGGCCACAAATAAACAACACTTAAACAAAATCCATACGTCAGAGAGAAGCTGGTCAGTGAGCGTCACTATGCTGGACGAAATCAGAAACATACATACGGGAGGTAGCACCCATAACAAAAAAGCTGAAAGAGACGTCTACGGTGGTACGGGCATGTAGCGAAGGCACCCGACGATCACATGGTAAAAATAGCCCTAAACATCCCAACGACGACGCGTAGGAGCGATAGACCCCCTGCCACTTGGCTGATGACGGTTCAGCGCGACCTGAAAGAAGCCGACATCGACACCAACCTGGCACTCAACCGTGCACAGTGGAAGAGAAGGACAAGGAAGGCCGATCCCAAGGAAATGGAAAAAGGCCCAGCAAGATGATGATGATGAATAATTCCATTTTTTATTTACTTATTCGCTATAAACACCTTCAACCCGTTCAGCCACACAAGTAGGTAACTGAACTGAACTACTTGAAGCAGTCAATCAAAATTAGGCGGTGGATTTTCGTTTTGTATGTATTGCAAAGCATGTAACTTTAATCAGAAAAAAACCGAAAAAAAACGGTTTTTCGTTTAAAAAACCGGTTTTTATTTTGCCTGTGAAATCGACCGAAAAACCGGTTTTTTCGGTTTCGGTGAAACCGGTTTGCATTCCCTACTATAAACCCTTGACAACGTGTATGTATAAATTCATGATGTTCGGTTTAGTAGTTAAGACGGGAAGACGCAACAAACAAACGGACTTTCGTATTTATAATGTAAGGATTTCATCAGGAACAACAAACATTTACAAAATGAAGTTATACTGACTTCACATAAAAGCTTACCAATTTTGCAAACAACTACCTTATCCACAACATTAGCATGAAATTGAGTAGTTTCTAGTCTTAGTTACATACAATTTTAGATCTTACAGCATAGCATCTGAATATCTATTCTTCATTGCTGGGATCACCACAGGCCTTCCTTATGGACCACCATAACCTATCATGTGAGCCCGATGTAGATTGACGGGTGCTAACGACTTATGTGCTTGTTCAATTCTAGCATTATTATTGGTTATAAATTGCATTAGAATCCATTTCATCTCTATTGCTTATAGATATAATGCATTGACCTGCATATATTTACACTGGACAGGCTTATGTCAAACTGTTTTTGTGCCTGTTTGATTACCGCCATGTTGGCGCTGTAGGACGTAGCGTGAGCATAGCGTGCGTACATGGTACTAAAGTTTGATGTCTGGAGAGACCATCACGTCAACCATTTTCATATTGTACGTCAAAATTAGTTCTTTAGACGCACGCTAGTGGCGTTTCAAATAGGCACAAGAACTTTGCTGTCAAATCATACAGACAGTGCATTGACCTGCATATATTTACACTGGACAGGCTTATGTCAAACTGTTTTTGTGCCTGTTTGATTACCGCCATGTTGGCGCTGTAGGACGTAGCGTGAGCATAGCGTGCGTACATGGTACTAAAGTTTGATGTCTGGAGAGACCATCACGTCAACCATTTTCATATTGTACGTCAAAATTAGTTCTTTAGACGCACGCTAGTGGCGTTTCAAATAGGCACAAGAACTTTGCTGTCAAATCATACAGACAGCCTGTCCAGTTAAATAAAAAAAATTTTTTTCATGTCAGTGATATAATGGCAACAGCAAAAAAAGAACATCACTGTGTAAAGGAGTTTTTAACGCTACTTATAGTTGAGAAGTTTTCATTTTCAAGCAATGGCGGGATAATTTGTCTGATTCACAAATCGTCCACCAGTGGGTGCACTACCGCTAACTTGGCGCTAGTGTAGATGTAGACCTGTCATTTTGTTGTTTGCTAGTGTTTGCTATCAATTTTTGGATATTGGAAGTAAATTTTCGTAAATATCAATTTTTCTTTCAACACATTTTGGTTTTCTTCAATATTTAATTAATTTACTGTCCAACTTCCATAATAATAATTATTAGTGTTAACCATTTTTAAATATAATTTAAAATAAATGTGAAATTGGGGGTAAATGCCTGTACAAAGGTCTCCAGCAGCAGTAACGCCACCAAGCGGGATAAATTTTGTGACATCCCGCTATTGTGAAACGCGTCAGTTTTTTTATATTAAAAATTAAAAATTTGTTTATTTTTTTCGTAGCAATGTGTTCGATACGGGCGTCACGGAAGAGAACTACATAAGATTTTTCCACAACCTGCTCTGGTATGAAGAGACCATCGTTAGGATTAATTTGAAAGTAAATATATTTCCGTATTATTGTAACTTATAGTCGCCGATGGCTTGATCGGGTCTGGAGCTTAGGTCTGGAAAGCTGTCGAAACGGTCGAACGTTTATTTTTTTACTATGAAAATATGTTTGAGTATATTCTTTTAATAATAAAAATACAATGATTTGTGGCACCTTTCTGCTCAGTAAATAACACAAGTTAAAATAGCTTCCTGTTTTCGTAACGTTTTTAAATTATGTTTCATTAGTACACTCCGCCAAGGTTTATGCATGCACCATTATTTATATTATTTATCATCACAGACGTGTTGACACAGAATGCAGACGCATTAACACCGATCTTGACAGAAAAATAGCAAACATAATGGCAGGATAATTTTGCTGATTCACAAGTCATCCACCAGTGGGCGCACTACCCCTAACTTGGCGCTAGTGTAGATGTAGACCTGTCATTTTGTTCTAAATATGTGTTTGCTATCAATTTTTGAATGTTGTATATGTTACCGGCAATGTGTATAATCCGGTATTGTATACAATGCCTGAAACGGTCAGGCAATGTATGAAATATTATTCATTTTATACTTTGCCTAGACATTGTAAACAATGCCTGCTGGTCCACCGGCAATGTGTAAAATAAGTATATTTCTGTTGTCTGTTATAAAAAAATAACCTCGAAATTTAAGGCTCACGCTCCGCTGCGCTTCGCGCTCGCCGCGGGACCTACAGGAGTAAAGCAGGCAATGAGCTCCCTCGAGCCCCCTCGAGGCCTCCTCGAGCCCCCCTCGAACCCCCCTCGAACCTATTCTTGAAAATCTTTTTATTTTACACATTGCCGGTGGACCAGCAGGCATTCTATACAATGCCTAGTCATTGTATACACTGCCTAGGTAATGTGTGAAATTGATATCAATATTCATCCTATTTCATACATTGCCTAAAAGGGCCAGGCATTGTATAAAATGCCTGCATTTCATACATTGCCGGTGACATATATAAATATAAATTTTTCTTCCAACCCATTTTGGTTTTCTTAAATCTTTAATTAGCTTACTGTCCGACTTCCATAAAAAATATTTATTAGTATCAACCATTTTTAGATATACTTTAAAATCAATGGGATAATCGGGGATAAATGCCCGTACAAAGGTCTCCAGCAGTAGTAGCGCCACCGAGCGGGATAAATTTTGTGACATCCCGCCATTGTGTGTGCAGAAGTACAACATGAGCGGCGTGCCGTTAGTGGCGATCCCTATGGCTCGTGACCAGCGCGGCTACTCGCTGCTGGTGCCCGGTCTGGCCGAGAAGCGGCCTTCTCTGCTCACCGGTCAGTATACTATAGTACGGCGGCTCTGAACTTCGCGCGTAACGCTGCGTAGTGGACGAATGCAGGCATGCACGAGGACGGGGCGCGGGCGGAAGCACTCGGAACTATGGAACTCGCCATGTACCCTGCGTGAAATATCACTTGCAGCACACCCGGACACTCCATACAACCGCGCCATTATAAACATACGACCGTGCAGTTTGTACTGTACAAGCAGCGTTCATTTCATAATTCGAACTTTTTGGTAAATAAAGTTAAACGACGCATTGCTTTGAATACTTGTTGACATTTGACAAACACGACTAAACGAACACACGAACTCGTAGGGTAGGGTGAGGTAATTGATTGTGGGGCGGGGCGGAGAGTGTCCTTTCTGTACGGTAGTACTTATATCTATTATGTGCTTGCAGTTAACTTCAGAGCCGCCAAGTAAGTTTGCGCATTATGTACCAGGGCTCTGTCACTCCGCGCGTGAGTATCAAGCGCTCGGCGTCTTCTGCGACTACAAATTTCATACGTCAGAAAAGATAAGACCTACGCAAAAGAATGAAGGGCAACTATTAAGTGAATGTTTTGGAGCGAAGGAAGCGCTGTGACCTGAATTGCACTTTATTGTGTCGGTGCAAGAGTCGCAATTTATTTAATCGATTTTGCGGAGTGCATTTTCTGGACGCTAGTACTATTATCTATTCTGTGATACAACACTACACTACAACATACACATGAACATGTGCACTATTGGCTGCGTGCACGCTTTTAGCGCCACCTAGCGTGTTGCAACTTTGTTGGCTCTGACCTGACCGGTTTGACGTTTTGATATGTAATGGCGGCATTGTGACAAAATATTAAAAAATACTATACATATTATGTTATTAATGTAAATTTCAAAATTACTGTGATTTGGGTGGACAAAGCGTTGTGAAATCATTTTAGGTCATTTAAATTAAATATGGCAAGTAAGATCTATTCAAAAACAGTGTTTTATTTTGGTTATATCAGGGTTTGTTTACTTCTTTTTTAGTTGTAGATTTTGTAAAACAAGATGATAAAGCTACTTTAATAATTTTACTAAGTGATAATAAACATATATAATCATTCCTGTATCGCTAATAATAAATTAAATATCGTTTTCAAACAGATTACAGAGCCTTCATTATTTCTACTTTTTGCCACCATGAGCGCTGCGATCGATTATTATACCTTCGCACCCTCCCAATACCTACTCAAACACGCACAATAGTTAAAATATAGCTTAAGAAGTAATGTAATGTAACTACATACAAAGGTCGTACTGGGGCTGTATCGGCTAACGCTCCGAACTTCGGCAAGTCTACCGGGCTTCAAATTAATACAGATAAATCAAGCCTGAGTCTGGGGCCGTACCGGCTAACGAATCGATTATCGAAAAGTCTGCTGGGTTTCAAATTAAAACAGATAAATCGAGCCCCAACTGGGCCAAAATGGCGAACCCCAATTCATGATGTCACACGAACATCGTTATCTTCCAAATTACGTCAACAGAAAGTACAAGACGAAATTCCTTACTTTGATTTTTCTGTTTTAAGTTGAAACCCAGCAGACTTTTCGATAATCGATTCGTTAGCCGGTACGGCCCCAGGCCAAAATGGTGAACCCCGATTCATATCACTAGAACATCGATATTTTCCAAATAACTTCGGCAAATGGTACAATACGAAATTCCTTTCTTAGATTTATCTGTTTTAAGTTGAAGCCCGGCTGATTTGCCGAAGTTCGGAAAGTTATTCGGTAAAGCCCCTGGTCCTAATTTTATCGGTTTAATGTAAATGTAGGTGACCTATTGTTCGTGAAGCCCGCGGGCTCGGACGCGGTGATGTTCGAGGGCGTCATCGCCGAGATCAACGACAACACCATCAACATCAAGGGATTCCACCATGAGTGAGTTACTCGCACTCTTATATTTCTTTTATAATTTTTAATTATATATTTTGTAGCTACATTTCCATTATAGGTGCTAATAATTAGGCAGGATTACAGTACGAGGCGAACATATTGAATTTTTTACGACGGAGTGGGGATAAGCTCGCGCATGAGCACTCGTGAGCGACCAAAAGCGCGCGCCCCTCCCGCCGCCCGCGCCCCTCACCACTACGCATGCCCAAAATACCCATTCCGCGCAATCCCCACCCGATTTCAAGATATTTGCCTCGCACTGTACTTAGTTAAGAGAATTCGGTTAAATAAGGAATTTAACTATTTATTAATTACAAAATCGTGAAGGTTCGGCAAGCACCATGGGCCAGACCGGTTGTTCGACGTGCGCTTCTTCATGTCGCGCATGCCGCTGGAGCGCATGCATTGCGCCGTCGACTCCGTGTTCCGCGCGCAACACCACACCAAAGTGTTCCCGCAGCGTAACGTGAAGCCCGCACAGCCTGCCGTCATTGACAAGTAAGGGTCCTGCCATTGTTATAATGAGGAATGTCTGAAATAAATATAATTCGCTGAATATTAATAGGAAAGCTCATTTATCAACAGAAAAAAGTAACAATTTTTTTGGATAATCATATCATCCGCAGCCTCACACCAAATAAAAAAGTAAAGACGGAGTCTTCCGACCAAGCGGTGAGGCATGTAAAACTACGCCTTGGCTGTGTACATACATAGTAACGCACACACATGTAACGAAACTACGCCTTGGCTTTCGTTCGTCATTGGGCGTTCCATATCGAACCCTGCCGCCCGGCCCCCGCCCGCCCCCTAGTAACGCACACATGTACCATCAAAAACCGGCCTCACTCAGTTGTTCGCAATTACTGCGCAACGCTCCATCTTCCTTTTTTATTTGATCTGAGTCCGCAAACAGTGTCGCTCGTTGTCTGTTAACAGTGCCGCTTAAACATCTAAATATTTACAGTTTTTGATGTAATGCCATAGGTAGCTGAAAGATCCTAGAGAGATATATATTTCTTTATATCTTTCTCCAGACACGTATAGAACCAGAAACACGATTCAGTGATTTTGGCTCGATACATTTTTAATTTCGAAACTGTTCTTAAAAATTCTTTAAATCGTAATTATTTCAGGTACACTTTTAGGTATTTAAGTCGAAATTGCTTTAAATAATTTAATAAATTTAAAAATATAAGCAAATTAAATAATTATTTTTATAGCACTATCCAATGAATAATTTATTAAGATTTATTTATAAAACTGATTTTTAGTATAAATGCTTAGAATAATTACGCCTAGAAGCCGTGTCTGAACTAGAACACAAGCGTAAACGCGTGCCATCTTCATTATCCTTGTGTGCGTAAGCTGTGTGTATCTACGCTCTTTCTAACGCACACAAAGATAGCTTAAGTGTTACCATCATCGGGCGTTTACCCACAAAAAATGGGAAAAAGTGCTGCTGTGTTATGCGATGATTTGTCATGTGTTTGGTAAGACCTTTAAATACATAAGATCAATATGATTATATTCTTAGGTTTTCACATGTTTTTAAAATAACAGTTTTTCACATGTTTTTAAAATAACAGTTTTATCAACCATTAATCTAATGATGGATTCCGCCGTTAAATGCGTTTAAATTTAAATGCCTGTATGATTGCATAAATTCTCATAGACGCATCTTCCGTGAGAAACATTTTCACGAAACATTTATACAAAACGTTAACAAACCATTATAAATCATAGACAAATGTAATGCGAAACATGTTTGTGTAAAGTGCGTTTCATTGAATAGTACCTATGACGTTATGTTGGTTTTCCGAAAATCAACTTAATTTTGCACCTTATGGCGACGGCTACACGTATGGTAAATACTGTGATCCATCAGTATTTCATCAGAGGCCGGCAATGCCGCGCCAGGCAGTCATGTGTTAGCTACCGTACGGAGCGGACGAGTCTGTCCAAGGCAACTGTGGCTCACCACACGTTGAAAGTGAATAAGTGTTTTATTTCTAGAACCCCACATTGGCGCCGAGAACGGGATGTACGTAAGTACTGAATATTTTATATTCACTCGTTGGAAAAATTGTTCCATAAGAAAAAAAATACACGTAATCGTTTGATCCCCTTATTGAGCTGAAATTGCGAAATTAAGTTGGGTAGTTCATGCTTAATTACATTTAAGAAATTTTTATTATTAAAATAAATTTGCACAGCACATGGCCGAGTTTACTCTTCGGTCAAGCATACAAAATTTACACTCATTGTACGTGGTCGAGGCTACTCTTCGACAGTACACACATACTTTACAATCATTGCACTTGGTCGAGGCCACTCTTCGACAGTGCATACACACTTCACAATCATTGCACGTGGTCGAGGCTACTCTTCGACAGTGCATACATACTTCACAACTATTGCACGTGATCGAGGCTACACTTCGGTCGTGCACATACACTGTACACTCTTTCTCCAGAGAAGAAATAACTAGATTGGAACAGTAATTTTCATGACTGTAAGACAAGTTCCTTGTAAACGAAATCTTTTTATATTTACTACCCAACTATAACATTCGTAATTTGAACTCAAGTGCAAGTGCAGGAAAACGATTCTAAAATAGAAATTGTATGGTCAATATAAAGAAAGAAGGAACTTAGGTGACATTGAAATAATAACCTTACTGTTCTATTCCTCTAGTAATGAGAATAATTAAAATGGCATTAGAATGACAAACAACATAATTGCTATTGAATATTAGCTTCCGAATCCAATAGCCTATTGAACGTATGAATTAGTATTCTTAGTAGTATTCGCCGTCATATTAACCAATTAGTTTGCATTAAACATAGTTAAAATTTACCTTCTTTACTACTATCTATGTTTGAGGAAATAGAAACCATTTAAAGGGATAGAAATATCTTAATATCCTCCAGTATTTTGTTATACATCTCAATGGCCACCACATAATTATAAATATTTAACTGAGTAGTTTCTGTTTCTAAATTTTGACAATGCCACTAGTGACTCAGTAGCTCAGTTGGCAGAGCATTGGATTGGGTTTCCATAGGTCGCGGGTTCAATTCCCGCTCGAGAAAAGATCTCGTGACGAGTAGAATTTTTTCTAGTACATTACTTGGTATTAAAAAAGAAAGCTAATAAGTATATAGTTAGTATTAAACAATATCACTGTAAATGTTATTAAATAACGCTGAGTTGCAGCGAAAGAGTAGAATATACTAGAAAAAATTTCGACGATGCAACTAGTGACTCGGTAGCTCAGTTGGAAGAGCATTAGACTGGATTTATTCCAAAGGTTGCGGGTTCGATTCCCGCCTGAGAAACGACGACGTGGCAAGTAGAGTCTTTCTAGTATAAAAAAAAGAGAAGTCTGGTTCTGTTTCTTAGTTGCCATTTTTATTTTAAGATTTACAACATCTATAGTCCTTGCAGCATTTATGAATCGTTTTCAAACGAATCTATTTAATATATAATAGCTAGTTTCAAGATCTATCTGAAAAAAAAAGAAAGATTGGAAGTGAAATTTATGGTTGCGAAAATTCGCTTCCAATTCCAATGGAGAACAGCCCGAGGCTGGATGTCCTTCCGAGGTTGGTGTACAGTCCGAGGCTGGATGTGAACAGTCCGAGGCTGGGTGTCCGTCCGAGGTTGGTGTACAGTCCGTGGCTAGATGTGAACGGTCCGAGGCTGGGTGTCCTTCCAAGGTTGGTGTACAGTCCGAGGCTGGATGTGAACAGTCCGAGGCTGGGTGTCCTTCCGAGGTTGGTGTACAGTCCGTGGCTAGAAGTGAACGGTCCGAGGCTGGGTGTCCTTCCGAGGTTGGTGTACAGTCCGAGGCTGGATGTGAACAGTCCGAGGCTGGGTGTCCTTCCGAGGTTGGTGTACAGTCCGTGGCTAGATGTGAATGATCCGAGGCTGGGTGTCCTCCCAAGGTTGGTGTACAGTCCGAGGCTGGATGTGAACAGTCCGAGGCTGGGTGTCCTTCCGAGGTTGGTGTACAGTCCGTGGCTAGATGTAACAACCAAGGCAGGTTGTGAACTGTCAAAACAGATTACTGTCAACGAGGCTGGTTGTGAACAGTCAAAGCTGGTTGTAAACAGTCGATGCAGGTTGTAAACGGTCATAATATTGGGTTTACTTGTATATATGCCATTGTCCTTCCGAGGTTGGTGTACAGTCCGTGGCTAGATGTAACAGTCAAGGCAGGTTGTGAACTGTCAATACAGACTACTGTCAACGAGGCTGGTTGGGAACAGTCAAAGCTGGTTGTAAACAGTCGAGGCAGGTTGTAAACGGTCATAATATTGGGTTTACTTGTATATATGCCATAACTCCTTTGATTTGAAATATTCATCAAATTGCTTGATATAATATTGAGTAACGACCACGATGGTCAACTGTAAATAAATAATAAAGTCCTATGGCTAGATGTGAATAGTCAAGGCGCGTTGTGAACTGTCAAAACAGATTACTATCAACGAGGCTGGTTGTGAACAGTCGAGGAAGGTTGTGAACTGTGATTATAATGGGTTTACTTATAAATTTGCCTTAACTCTTTTGATTTGAAATATTCATCAAATTGCTATCAAGCAATATATCAATATTATCGAGTAATGACCTCGATATTCAATTGTAAATGATTAATAAAGTCCTTACTTTATCACTTTTCTTGATGTTAGTGTTACTTAGTATGAAACTTATTATTTTTGGTTAGCCTAAATGGAATAAGTCAGCTTAGTGTTCAAAATTTTTATGTACATCAAAGTCTTGTAACATTGGCATTCTCGGTAGGTAAATAAAAAACATATACAGGGTCACTGGAAATATGACGTATTCCTGCTAAGGGGTTATAGATGAGGTCAAAACAAATGTTTTTTGTCATATAACTTTTTCTCAAAAAATTAATAGTTTTTGAGTTAATTGAAATTAAGTACATTTTTACCAAAAGTACGTTTTCAGACACAAAAATTTAAAATAAAAGATAACTACTCATTCGATTCCGGATTTTTTACTATTTTAGGATAGAAAATAATCTGAGTGTTGATAATGATTATAATTTTTTTCATAAAATACAGGTGTTTATAAAAAAATCAATCCTTAAATGCATTTATTTTTTATTTTTTTTCAGATTTTTTAGAAATAGCATCAAGTATCTTTAAAAAAATCCTAGTAACTAAGCGTGCATAATATTTTAAAAACATCACCATCTATTCAGCTTTCAGTTGAGGTATAAAACATAATAATAACTTAAATAAAAAATGAGAAATTAAGACTTAACTAAATAGTAGTCCCATTTCATGTAGCAAAAGTTTCCTACTTCAAACGCTTCGGAGGTGGCCGTATTATCCTACTTATTCCATAAATGTGAAAGTTTGCTTGTTTGGATGATTGTTAATCAATCACGCAAAACGGCTGAACGGATTTGGATGAAATTTGGCACACAGATAGTTTATAAGCCGGATTAAAACATATGAGGATACTATAATCTTGGTTAAGGGTTCCCTAGGGATTTTCTCGAATGTAAATGCGAATGCAGTCGCGGGCGGAAACTAGTTTGCCATAAATGGTCGTACTAACTAAAAATACTTTCGTCCGAGTGAGTTTGAAACAGAATTATTTTCCGCCGATGAGTCAAAATTTTATACAAACTGTGTCACAAATAACCATGCATATCAGCTATTTTTAATGCCTCGCTGCTGGGGAACTGGCCTACCTTTTGGCTTATGGATGGATAAAGCAGACGGGCCATACCCACCACGTGGACCCAATGTGGATTGGTCAGTGTTAACGACTGTAAATGCAGCCAGAACCAAGGGCTCAATGTGAGGTACATTGAGTTAACACAGACCAATCCGCATTCGGCCCACGTGGTGGGTTATGGCCCGTCCGCTTTATCCCAAAAGGAAAGGAAGGCCTGTTCCCCAGCAGCGGGTCATTAAAAATGGCTGATATGCATGATTATTTTTAATGCTGTCTGTATAAAATTTTGACTCATCGGCGGAAAATAATTCTGTTTCAAACTCACTCGGACGAAAGTATTTTTAGTAAGCACGATCATTTATGGCAAACTAGCTTCCGCCCGCGATTTTGTCCGCAATTACATTCGAGAAAATCCCTAGGGAACCTTTAACCAAAATAATAGTATCCTCCTATGTTTAAATCCTGTTTATAAACTGTCTGTGTGCCAAATTTCATCCAAATCCGTTCAGTCGTTTTGCATGATTGATTAACAATCATCCAAACAAGCAAACTTTCACATTTATGATATAAGTAGGATAATACGGCCACCTTCGAGGCGCTTAAAGTAGGAAATTTTTGCTTCATAAAATGGGACAGCTATTTAGTTAAGTCTTAATTTCTCATTTTTTGTTTAAGTTATTATTAAGTTTTATACCTTAACTGAAAGCTGAATAGATGGTGATGTTTTTAAAATATTATGCACGCTTAGTTACTAGGATTTTTTTAAAGATATTTGATGCTATTTCAAAAAAATCTGAAAAAAATAAAAAAATAAATGCATTTAAGGATTGATTTTTTTATAAACACCTGTACTTTTTGTATTTTTTTTATTCATTATCAACACATAGATTGTTTTCTATCCCAAAATAATGAAAAATCCGGAATCGAATGAGTAGTTATCTTTTATTTGAAATTTTTGTGTCTGAAAACGTACTTTTGGTAAAAATGTACTTAATTTCAATTAACTCAAAAACTATTATTTTTTTGAGAAAAAGTTATATGACAAAAAATATTTGTTTTGACCTCATCTATAACCCCTTAGCAAGAATACGTCATATTTCCAGTGACCCTGTATATATAAATGATTTATTTTGTCTTCAATGTAACAAAATGCTCATAAAGACTACTTAAATATAATACAGATTGAACACAAGAATTTTAAGAGGTAAACGTTGATAACTGTACTAGTAGGTATAAACTGTGTCACAGCTGTCGGCGTGGAGGCACCCAAGGGCGTTTTACATACTTTTATATTTTATTCGAGTTTATCCAAAAAAAATTTAATCTTTGTTACAAGCAATTAAGACATTACATCAAAGTAATAAAAACATAATTAAAAATGGAGACGTAAATACATACCTACAACAGTTCTGTAATATGAATATGAGAAAGATGTGTAATAGAGTGTATGTGTGATGTTTAATTATATCACGGAGAATATCTTCTGTTTCCAAATAATTTAATTTTTGAAGCCATACCAAGAGCTTTAATGACCACCTATAACATGAAAAGTGATAGTATAAAAAATAGAACTAATTCTTGAAAATTTTCTATTCAAATCGGGGCGGTTTTATACCCAGGTGAAAACCTGTTATGCCAATTAGTTAACCAAGAGACCGAAACAAGTTATGTATTGTAAAAATGGCTGCAGGCTGTTTTGCTTTGACTAAATGGTAACGAGCAAATACAGCGCACAAATCGACCAAGGGTTGAATATTACAATACTTTATTCTTCTACTAGGTAGTGATGTTGCGATAAGTGGTTGAGAAATTTGACAAAAGTCACCTGGTAATTTTTAAGCACACATTGTGTGTTACTTTCCCAAGTCCATAAATAATCAAAATAACGAAAGTTTTGTTAACAATTAATAGATTAAAATTAAGATGGAAGTCGGCAACCCTTTCCAAGTTTTCTTTCGCCAGTTCTTTCTTGAAGGGCCCTTCCAATTTGTGAACTGGTGGTAGATTCATAAATTTCTTTATTTCACAATTACAAATACATTTATTATATAAAATTTACTCCTAGAAACAATTGAAATAATTAAACTTCATAACGTTCAGACTGATTGCTGGCCTCAACTACTTAACTATTTACAAATTATAAATACTAGCTGATCAGCAGGCAGTCTAAAACAATACTGTTCCTGAAAAAATTAGATGAGCGACATCTGTACTTTACCTACTTAACCAGATATATATGTATAATAACACATCTATTTATGTTAGGTATTAAAGATATCACAAAACATAAAATCACTTATGTTAATAAATAAAAAGATAGACATCAAAATAGTATGTATTAGATTTGGATCCTAACAATGTCTAGTGATCAAAATGTAAGTAATGTAATTTAATGTAATGTGTTACGAATCAAACCTCTTTTCTCAACCACTATAATTTATGGTTTACCTTTTTATTAGAAATAAGTTAGCTTTTGTTTTCACGTTGTCACTTAACTGTCTTTGTATAAAATTGAAGAAAATCAGTACAAGAATTATTAGCTAAAATATCTTTTATTCACTTTCCACGTAAGTAAACCCTCACCACCATAGCTACTAGCCCACGCATCGCTTACATAATGTAATAAGTAATGTTATCATTCACCTCGAATTTTGTGCAAGGCTCCGCAAAAAAAAAACTAAAGAAAAATAAATAAATTTCTGAATATTTATTCACTGATCTAATATTTATTAAAAAAAAGTCATAAGCTTAAGCGATTGACTTGATCCCTATTCTAAAATAGTTTTCAATGTTCCGCGACTGGCTGTATAAAACTCTTCCCTGCACCAAAGTGTACAACTAATTTAAAGTCGCATTGCTTTTTATCGTGTGCAATATTTCTGTTTATAAAGAATTATTACGATAAAATCGATATTTCCATATCTAGTAAGCATTAAGAAATTGATAATTACGTAGAATTGTTGTCTAATGTATACTTTTATATTTAAGTAACATAACATAATATTGTTAATTAGGGCATGTGGTAGGTACCTTGCCCTTCTATTAGAAATAAGACTTTAAACTAAATGGTTTAAGAGCCGTATCGCTAACGATTATACTGTCAGTAATTAGTGTAAATAAAGAAATTTTATTTTATTATATTAAGGAAAAAAGACCTACTATTAGGTCAAGAAAATTGTAAATGATTGAGTTAAGAAGTTTTATCATTATTATGATTTAATTATTGATTGAAAGTGGCTGACAAAGCTCTTACAGCTCTTGCTAGCAGCAGAGTGATAATACTATATAATGTTTTGATAGCATTTTAAGGTACAGAAGTTTTAACTGTAATGATTTATTAATGTACAGAGAGTTGAGACGTTTTAATCTCGTGTCATATCAACATAAAGTATTAGATGAACAAAGAAAAAAAATTATAGAACATTAGCTGGACTTAATACTGTATAAGTAGTATTAGCTCGATTATTACACGGTAAACATAGTGAATGTGCTTGTGCAATTTAATTGCAGTCATATGGTAATAAAGAACAATAATATTATTGGAAAATTGTATCAAGATGAAATGGTGTGGTTAGATATTGATTCTGTTGAACACTCAAATGTAGTAAAGTGGACTACATCTACAATGCAGTAGAAAAAAAGGTCAATTGATAGGTTCGTTTATCCTATTTGATTACAAAAACAATAGACCACAATTAATAAAACTGTAGAAACTTAACCCACATAAAAATATTAAAAGTAAGAAGTTTGTAAAAATGATGGGGAAAAAGGGGATTGAAATTGAAGCTGATATTTATTGTAATATGCAATTTACATTTTATGTAATTAAATAATATTGTAGTAAAAAGATAATGAAGATAATATGATCCATACATGTTGTCATATCCAAAGCATCAATCGTGTTTAAAATCTTTTAATAACAAGGAAGAGATGTGACGTACAAATAAAGAGTGTGCAGCCATAGATGCCATGGATAGTCTGTGTCGAGCGTTGTCTATGCTATGTCCTGCCACGGATGGTCTGTGTCGTGCGTTGTCTATGCTATGGCCATAGACAACGCACAGGTTATAAAGAGGCCGGCAATGCCGCGCCAGGCAGTCATGTGTTAGCTACCGTACGGAGCGGACGAGTCTGTCCAAGGCAACTGTGGCTCACCACACGTTGAAAGTGAATAAGTGTTTTATTTCTAGAACCCCACACATGGTGATTTGTGTAGCCATTTCCGGTTAAGCGATCCTGAGTAGTATATTATTTCTAAAATCTTATAAATTATAAACTAATTATGTTTTGATAATAAGTTATTGATTAATAGTAATTTTACAAATAATTATCGATTGAACATAGAATATTATAACGAATTTTGCACAAACACTTCCGGTAGTCAGAGGGGGGCAGAGTGGGTTGTTTAAGCCATGTTGGCGAACGGACAGTGGAATTATTCTTATTCGAGCCGCCGCGCAGTGAACACAACTCGGCCTCCTGTTAGTGAAATCTGGCTCTGAGTACTTTTTAATGGATAAAAGCTAATTATTTCGCTATTGTTGAAGTTAACTTGCTAAATAAATCGATTTAGTTTGGTTTGATTGAAATAGTGATAGTTTTAAAGACGAAATATTAATTAAGTGTGGTATTTATCTATTTGATTGTTATTTTTGATCATAAAACAAATGATTTGCTTATTTAAGTAGTTTAATTTATTTAATTTTTAAACAATTTCTGACACGGGCACACGAATTTGTTTGCTAACTGATTAAGCGACACTGTTGCTTATAGTATGTGATTAAGTGATAATTATCCATTCTACTGTTACTTCGTACATTTGCGATGACGAAAGAACTACAATCATCGGTTGGATTATGTTGTATCACTGGAATTCATATATCGTGCCGTGATTGTGATCCGAGCCCAACATCAGAGCAAAGTGTTCTATCTGCTGTCATAGACAAGTGTCCCGCCCACTGTCTGATCAGGCGGCAACACGAGGCGATGTAAGTGCGAGAGTGTAGTCAGCCTTTTAGTCTCGTCTCGCCGGCCGGTAGCGATTTAGGACTGAAGCATGGAATTAGTACATCCCTTCGGAGTCAAAATTGAAGCCGTGTGTGAATGACTAGTTCTCTGCCTGCCACGAGAGAACTTTCTCTAGATTAATAAATCTTATTGATTTTTTATTGAGAGTTTCTCCACAAGGGGCACTCGCGCCTTTGCGACGGTGTGGAGCGATGACAATGTGACATTGTCAAGCCTCAGTCACACACAGTGAATACTAGTGATGGGACTCGAATCAAAAAAATGTATTCGAATCACCCGTAAGTGGTTCGAATCGTCGATTCGAATTTGACGATGATTTCAATTAATGTGATGATTCGAATCAGCTAACCTATTCAAATCAGGTGATAAAGATAAAGATATTTATTGCATGAAACACGGTTTTTTAAAGATGACAAAATATTTAAACAGGTACACATATTTCGCCGGATACCCGACATGCAACTTAAAAAAAACATATAATAAAAACAATTCCAATAATGGTAAAAGTTCTAGTATGAAAAAATATCTTTCTTTTAAATAATTTAAATAAATGTGAATAACTAACTACTAAAAAACTCTTTTAAGCTATAATGACTTTTAGACACGAGCCATGCATGCAGTTTGAATTTAAATTGCTTTATAGGCAGTTCCCTTATGTTTTTGGGAACGTTATTGTAAATCTTCATCGACATTGTACTACAATTTTTGTGGCACACTTTTGTGTTTTATAAAAGGAATAATTAGTCTAGTTGGATCCCGTTTTCTTATTACAGAAGAGAGTTTATCTCCATATTTATTGAACAAATGTGAGTTTTCTCTTATTCGAATGATTCGAATCGATATGATGATTCAAATCAATGTGATGATTCAAATCAATAACAATATCTTAAATTTATACGTTCATAAAAAAACTACATTCAAAAACTAAACGTTCCTACTTTTAAAATTCACGTTCGTGAGCGAAAGCACTAGTAATAGTTAAAGAAATTAAAACCTTTAAACGAATATTAAACAGTTTTCTCAGCCCCTAAGGTAAGCTTGTTACGCCAACAAAGATTCGAATCAAAAAAAACTGATTCGAATTCCAACGGTAACTGAATCAGCCAACCAATTCGAATCAGGGGCCGTACCGGCTAACGAATCGAACTTCGAAAAGTCTGCCGGGTTTCAAATTAAAACAGATAAATCGAACCCCAATTGGGCCAAAACGGCGAACCCTAATACATGAGGTCACACAAATATCAATATCTTCCAAATAACTTCAACAAATAGGACAATACAAAATTCCTTACTTCAATTTATCTTTTTTAATTTGAAACTCGGCAAATTTTCCGAAGTTTGATTTGTTAGCCGGTACGGGTCCAGGGGCCGTACCGGCTAACGAATCGATTAGAGTATGGCCGCTACAAATTGTACATTTGAGAAAAAATGTGTCCATCTCACATTGAATATTATAAATTACATATTTTATATTATTAGAGTTTAACTTGTATTTTTTTCTGTTTTGCAGTCAACGAAATAAGAACTAAGGAAGCCTAACTCCTAACAAATATTGCTTAAAAAATGGCACCTTCGCATATTCTGTAACATAAAAAGGTCGCAAACTCAACAATGAACTAGTAAAAACATACCTTATTACAATGTACGCATAATCGGTATTAGGTTGTATTCTAACGCATATCACGTTTTCTATTGGCTGGGGTTTGAACGCAGATCAAACATGATTGGATATTTGGCTCGCGCCGTGTCACTCATTGGGCCGTTGTCGTGCCTTTGTCATTGAAGCGAGGACGGTGTAATGTAGAATGCAGTCAGTACACCTAACCTGCTAAGATCACTACGGCCCGGGGCGCGGTGGGCGGCATCATAAAATTGTTTTATGAAATTAGTACATTATTATTAGTTAGATATAATGTTTGTTTTATTATGTAGACAGACGACTTGGTAAAGATCGCTCGAATACGCTGAATGTAAGTCGTCTGCAACTAGTCGCTCTGGAAAACTAAAAGAGACATAATGTCAGGAGTGGACGTCTTTCGGCTGTGAATGTGATGATTTTATAGTTATTTTATTTTATGAAAATTATAAAATGATGATGTTGATGAATGATGATCATATTAATTGGTAAGACACTTGATTTCAAGAAGGACTAAAATTAGGTAAGGTATTTAAATAATAGGTACCTATGCTTAATAAAAGAGAATGTATTATGTAGAAATTTCTTTTTCATAACATGTAAGTACATAATGTGGATAATTATCACATTGGCGAAAGCAACGCCTCAATACGTCTTTTAGAGGTGTGACTGCGTATTAATACGTTGCTTTATTTTTATTTTTCACATAAAAAAGCATGCTTTAATTGGCAGTACAAAATTCGTATAGCGACATCTTTTTAACCGACTTCAAAAAAGGAGGAGGTTCTCAGTTCGTCGGAATATATTTTTTTATAGCAGCGTATTCCACCAAGTCAAAATTTATTCTTGCCAAAAATCTTTTTCAAATGCAGACTATTTTAATATGCTTAGTGACCGGTGCGCGAATACCTAAGCTAGCAATATGTGAGACGGTGGATTGGAAGAGGTGGATCAACTCCGTAGCTAGCGCGATCGCCAGATTTGACACCTCTTGAGTTTTATTTGTGAGGTCATGTTAACAGTTGATGTTTAAAAACTTTTGTGAGAGTGAAGCCGTAATGCGTTTGCGAATAATAGCCACTTTTGTACTTATTAAGTTGAATACAGGTGTGCTGCAAAGTGTTCGAGACAATCTAGTGCACAGTTGCTGGGCATGTATTGCTATTGGTGGTGGAAATATGTAGCATCTTCGCAGCAGATCTCATATAGGGGTTCCAGCAGAACGATCCGTGAATCAAACTCCATATTAAAAAGCTGTTTTCAGAGCTGCATAAAAATCATAGTTTCTGGAAATTGTCATTACTTTGTGTTCTGACGGTCTTGACCTTATGACGTCACTACTTGTGGTGCCGCTGCCTTCGGTGTTGCAATGTGAGTTCCCCATTTTTCGTTTATTCTATTTTAACCAGGGATTTTTTTTACTTGTTAATCAAAGAGGATTGTGTGAATAGAATCGAAACTTTATAGGTACCTACCTAATCATCCCTTCACGGATTGGACAGAGTTTTTGTTACACCCTGTATAATGATAAAAAGCAAGGAGTTTACATCTGATTACTCGTTTTCTATGGATTGTATATTGCAGGACGCGCCTTTTTTATAGCATTACAAAATTTTGATTTTAATTTTCCTTTTTTTCTGTTGTACTGAATTTCATGAGAGAGTTTTATTCTTGTTTAAAAATCTGTGATAGCAGTGAACGTGAAGATTTGACTCTGCCCCACAAAGTGACTGAACACTTGTTGCATAATAGCTACCATAGATTGCATGTATACGCTCATAGATATTTCTAAATAACGAAAAATATTTTACTTACCAATGATATGATATAACCGTATATGTTTTGATGCCTTCTATTGGTCTTTTACACCACTTGACCACACATGACGTCATTTTTTACCACTTTTTAATGATTTTTTTGTCGTTGCGCTAAAGACAGTCACCGAGCGCGTGACAGACATGACTAAACAGTGCTTCGGTTGTACTTTTTTAGCCCCGCCCACTCGGTTGTAGTTTGCGTGGTGCTATTTTTTGAGCAGAATTACACTTCCTTAGTATCTTTATTCGTAGTTTGCAGTATCATTTTTACACATGCGAATGATTTAAATTAATTTAGGTTGCCTATTACAAGTGTAATTTGTTTTTTTGATAAATAGGTAATTTTGGTTCCCATACAAATTTTGTGTGTCCCACTAAGACATCTCATACTTATGACGTCTCATAAATGCACATTATTTTTTTTTAATCCGTTGAAACTTTAGCACTTTTGAATTAGTATGTTAATTTGCTAACTTTTCATTTATTATTTTAATAATAAAACCCAAAAAAGAATACGTAAAACTAATTTGAACCTGTGTCTTACTTTTATTCCCGAATGATACTTCACGTAAGTTACCACGAATAACAACGAAACTAGCTAGATTCCCCGCCTGTAATAATATTTTTTAGTCATGGCAGCCCAGGTTGGCCAACGTTTAGGAAGAAACGCCATTTTATTTACTGTAACGGCCCAGCCACGGACAGCGCGGCAGGAGGCGAGGCAGGCGGCGCGGCAAGCGAATTCAATAATCACTGCGCGCGGCCTCTCAGCTCGTCGTCACGACCGCGCAGTGGTTACCGAATTCGCTTGCCGCGCCGCCTGCCGCGCCGCCTGCCTCGCCTTCTGCCGCGCTGTCCGTGGCCGGGCCGTCAAAGTGATCTTTAAAGCCCACCGGTAACGATCAATTGCGATTGTCAATTTTTCCGCAATTGACGCCCATTGACGGAATAATTGATCGTTTACGCGTGCAATTGAAGCGATTGTCAATTGCTCCAACAATGGCATTGACGGAAAAATTGACAATCGCAATTGATCGTTACCGGCGGGCTTAAGGTAGTCAGTGGTTTTGTCTCGGGAGTTTTTAATATTTTTAAGTGAGAATAACACGGTCAGAATTCAAATTTTCTATATTATTTTAGATTATGTGTGTATATAAGACTATTCTTTTGACAAATAAAACTATACGGCGTCCAAAAACTCAAAAATCACATAGTAAATATTATTTTTAGGCTATATCCACGAGTCTTTTCATTCACGAATGATACCGTGTGTTACTAATGTGTTACGTAATAATAATAATAATAATAATAATAATCATTTAATGCTCACCATAATCCTTACAAACATAAATATACATAAAACAAATTTAGCAGTAGGATTTGACAGAACATTCGTGATCGGTTGTTAAAAGTAGTATACACTAAAGAATCTAAAATAAAAAAGCTTTTCCTTTTTGTAAGAATTAAGTGTTATAAGAAGAACATTTTTTTTATATTTTAATATACTTAACTAAGATTCCAAAATAAAAACTACCTTGTAATAACAGTCATTTTATTATTTTATTCCGTGTAATTATTAGGAATAGCTTACTTATGTACACTAGGCTTAATTTTCACACGTGTTACCTCCATTCACGAATGTTACCGTGTGTTATGAATTCACGATTGTTATTGTAAAATTTTTGGCGGCCATACTCATTATCGAAAAGTCTGTTGGGTTTCAAATTAAAACAGATAAATCGAGCCCCAATTAGGCCAAAATAGCGAACCCCAATTCATGATGTCACACGAACATCGATATCTTCCAAATTACGTCAACAGAAAGTACAAGACGAAATTCCTTACTTTGATTTTTCTGTTTTAAGTTGAAACTCGGCAGACTTTTCGATAATCGATTCGTTAGCCGGTACGGCCCCAGGTGATGATTCGAATCAGCCAATGATTCGAATCGGCCAACCCATTCGAATCAGCCAATCGATTCGAATCAGGTGATGATTCGAATCAGCATAAATAACATTCGAATCGAGTTTGAATTAACGTGATTCGAATCGTTCGAATCAATTGTGATTCGAGAACGAGTCCCATCACTAGTGAATACTCGCTGGCAGTGCATTCGCTGCGTTTAATACTCGAAGCGACAATTCGCTGCCCACTTGTCACACATAATAACGAGTTCGCGACGAAATGCCCTGTCCTGTAGCACAGACATGTAATTTAAAGCGGCGAGCTGTGGGTCTACCGTATAAATGTCGTCGTCTTCATTAGACAGATGGGCGTAATACCTAGCTACTTTTCGTGGGTAAGTTTTTATTTGTGCCAAAATTAATAGAATAGAATTAGAATTGTTTATTTTGCTCTAAACACGGTGGGGTGTACATGTGAGTTGGAGAAAGCGTCAACAATCTACATGTTTCGCTGATTGTTCATTCAGCATGCAAAAAAGTACAAAAAATATTTCAATTAATGGAATGTCAATCTAAAAAATTCAATTCAAAATGTCAATTAATTACATCACTATATAAGGTGCCTTGTAATTAGTGTCAAATATTTTCAGGGCTGAACATATAAGTCATATGGATCACATATAAAAAATATTTCGAAAATCTACACGCTAGTTTAGAATTTAATTTTTCAAACAAATAAATAATGCCCAGTGAATCCGGACGAGTGATCAGTCACCGTGATCGGAAACATTTCTCCAAATCCCCTGAAAGCTGAGAGCAGGGGTGACGTCATGATAGCACAACACAATGTTTAAATAATCCGCGTTATTATAGCAATAGTTCTGCATTTTGTGGCTTACGGCCTTACGCACGCACGCACGACAATGCACGCACCCGACCGAACGAAAGAATTTCCGCAACTGACGGACAAGGTCAAGCGCGGCGCGTGCACTGCACTGCACACTACGACATACTAGAGATGTGACATGACATGACGTACACAATTGATTAATTGATTCAACGACGATTAAATTAATTTATTTTATTTTTATCTTAAGGGGATGCGTCCCTTTGAGAAACTAACATGCAAATAGAGCCACCTAATACTTACTAGGTATTCAGAATCACTGACATCACTTATTATCCATTTACGATTTCATTTTCTAATTTTTTTTTATAAAATCAGCTAAATGGCAAGTTATGGTAAAATAAAAATTATAACTGCCAAATAAACATTAGCTTATCAAATTCCAGATTATTTTCCTTGACTTATCGAAAGCCTTCGACACAGTGTCCACTCCGATCCTACTTCGGAAGTTAGAAAACCAGTTTGGTATACGGGGCACTGCACTAAAATGGTTTGAAAGTTACCTAACTGAGAGGAAACAGTGTGTTAGAGTTGGCAATCATAAAAGTAAGGTACATGCAGTTAATTTTGGTGTTCCACAGGGCAGTACTCTCGGGCCGACATTATTCACCCTGTACATGAACGACATTTATAATACTACTAACGCAGAAATAGTGTGTTACGCAGACGATACAGCAATTATTTTTGATGGTAGCTGTTGGGAAGAAGCTCTCTCAAAGGCAGAGATGGGTATGAAGCAGATATCAACTTGGTTCCAGCACAATCTGCTAACAATAAACATGCAAAAAACCAATTATGTATGTTTTTATAAGACAGCTGCATCAGCGCCTCCTTCTACGTCCGTAATTAAAATACACACGTGTAAAGTCGAGGGCCACTGTAGATGTGACAACATACAACGAGCTGGCACTATTAAATATTTAGGTGTGATTATTGATCAAAATTTGAATTTCAAAGCACATATTAACTCAGTCTCAAGTCGAGTTAGGAAAACGGCAAGCATAATGCGGATGCTTCGATCCTCTGCGTCACCAGCTATCCTAAAAACGGTATACGCTGCCCTGACCCAATCGATAATTACCTACTGTATAACTTGTTGGGGAAGTGCACTGAAATCCTTTCTAATTCAGCTAGAAAGGGCACAAAGATCAGTGCTGAAGACCATGTTTGCAAAACCTTTTAGGTACCCTACTCAAATGCTGTACGAGGAAAGTAAGGTTCTTAGTGTGCGTCAGTTGTTTATATTAAAAACCTCCTTGAAGGTACATCGTGTAGTTGTAAATGGAACCGATTATCATAATATGCTTAAGCGCCGTGTGTTTAAAGTCGAATATCCGTCAATAAAAACAACTTTTGCTAGACGGTTTAGTACATTTAAAGATCACCTTGTCTATAACAGGGTGGTCAGCCGCTGTGATATTAAAACATGCACCGTAAAAGCAGCAAATAAGAAAGTCACACAGTGGCTGACTACTATGTCATATGACGCGACGGAAAGTCTTATGGCCAAAATTGAATAATTGAATTTAGCCATACCGCAAATTGGAGACACTTTATAATTTTTAATAAATAAACTTGTATACTATTATTATAATATGTAAATATAATATATATTAATATATAATTATTTATTAAATACTGTTATATATCAATTCATTTTACTTATAATTATAAAATATGAATATGTTTTAAATTATCATCTTACTAAATTTATAAGTCCTTTTCTCTTGTGTGTTAACTGAGCAAATAAATCTTTGGTTAAAATATATTGTTAAACGTAATCGGCACCCACAGGACAGGCTTAGCCTATTGTGGGGCCATTAGATACACTTAAAACTGTAACACATTTCTGGTAATAAACACATTTTTATTTTTATTTTATTTTTATTTTATTATTATAAAAACTATTGTACAAAAACAAAATTCTGTAATGTGATAGTGTTTCCTGTAAATGCCCGATAGCTTTTATAGGCCAGGAAAAATAAAATTTTGATCACATTAAATCCTACAGTTCATTTTAGTTTTTCTAAATAAGGTTTAGGGTTATCATAACATCGTACTATGGTTGCTTTTCCTCTCCACTATAAGCGTTATGAGATATAGGTAAAAAATACCTAACTTCTGGAAAGTAATGTTCATAAAATTCTACAGTGGAGATTTATGATGCGTTTGCTTATTTACATACTTAATATTTAATTATAAAATAATCACTGATTTCATGTTTAAGGTTAAGAAGATAGAGTGCGTTACAATCATATTTTTGGAGAAAGTATAGTAATGTATCTTAATAAATCGTGCACAAGGTGATTTTTTTATAACATGTTTTTAAGCTTAATCCAGGAGCATCTTTAAGTTTTCACTCCAGTGACTTTAATATATCAAGTGATTTTTATGTTTTTACGTGGTTTTTGCCATTTATTTTAGTCAACAAAAAATCCTACACCAAATATTTTATCTCATCTTCATTTCTACCCTTGCAATAAACCCTCATAAAAAAAATCACCAGCTTTTATGAGTAGCATACGAAGTTTTAGCCATTAATAGCTGTAGTTGAATTGCGCATCAATCGGACGGAGTAAAGTGACAGATCGAAAATATAATTTCTTCCCCAATACATAATAGTTTTATCGCTTGGCGGGTTTCTTAAGTTTTATTGTCTGCCACTCCTACCACTTGATCGTTTTTCACACTAAATTGTTAGTTAGTAGATAAGTTAAGGTCCGCTAAGAAACAGCAGCATATATACGACGATCGAGTATCACTAGTATGAGCTCGCGCAGACCGGTGCAAGTGCAAGGACAGCAGGTATTGTCAAAACCGTAGTGATTAACCGGGGCCTCATTACGCACCAACGGACGTGTAGTTGTCTCACTTACACCCGCTCCCTCACCGACTGGGGTCGGTTCGCCTGATTGGTGCTCTCTTTCATTCCTAGGGTGAAATGCCCTAAATTCGGCCATGTCAGCAATTTTAGAGATTAAATCTAAAACATTTATATTACAATTGAACTACAGCATTGTAATTTTTGTTATTTACGATTGCTACATGATTGTTCTTTATAATAATGGTAAGAAAATCAAGGAAACAATAATAGTAAAATTAAGAAAACTTTAAATATGACGAGTGACCCAATTTTCCTAAATTCGGACGCGTATGCCCTTCATTCGACCCATTTTTCCCTAAATTCGGCTAAGGTGAAATAAGCACGTTAGTTAGGAACTTCAATTGTTTTTATTGACATTTAAATAAAATAATGAACATAATTATTATTCCGATCAACATTAATCATATTAGGCATAACAAAAATTAACGAAAAATAAGCTTAAATAAAAAAATATATCAACTCTAATACTTAAATGCATTTATTGTATATTTATCAACATTAATAATTTTAGGCTTATTCAAAATCAACAAAAATATTGTTGGCTATATATTGTTATTTATATGAGTATAATAACAATCATATCAAAATTATAAATGTTAATCAAAAACATTATTTATCAAAAATTTATAAACATAGTTAATACAGTCATGTTCACATTAATATTTTTAATGCTAGGTAGTTCTATTTTTATCAGTAAATATATTAATAATTATTATTTAGGAATTTATAGATTTTATTCAGAAATTTTTCGTGAATATTTATTATTATAATTAAATTGATTACCATTAAATATTAAAATTTTAAAAATAAATTCAAATGTTGATTTGTGGTATCAAATATCTAAATTAAATTAATTTTAAGTTATTCAAAAGTTTTTATTTTTGTTTTATTTTTATTTTACTATAAATAATTAGGTTCTTTTTGGAGTGGAAAGTTTTTTCATTTCGATCTATAAGTATTGTAATAAGAATTTTATTAGATTGGATGTCTGTAATATGTATAATATTTGTTTAATAAATATTTTTTGCAGTAATCTATTATAGAAAAAGATAAGTATATGAGATCTGAGTTAAATTTAAATCATTTTATATTATTAGTATTATTATTTGTATTTTCAATAATTTTAATAATTATTATTATTAATCATAATAATATTAGACTTTTATTAAGTTTGACCGTTGACCGAATATAGGATCATATTTATTCTATTTTCGGCCACCCTTTCAAAAACGGCCGAATTTAGATTTTTGACTAGTTTTTAGGGTTCCGTACCCAAAAAGTAAAAACGGGACCCTATTACTAAGACTCCGTTGTCCGTCTGTCTGTCTGTCTGTCACCAGGCTGTATCTCATGAACCGTGATAGCTAGACAGTTGAAATTTTCACAGATGATGTATTTCTGTTGCCGCTATAACAATAAATACTAAAAACAGAATAAAATAAATATTTGAGGGGGGCTCCCATACAACAAACGTGAGTTTCTTGCCGTTTTCTGCTCGATATTAATAACGACAACAGGTAGACAGATGAAATTTTCACAAATGATGTATTTCTGTTGTCGCTTTAACAACAAATACTGTAAACAGAATAAAATAAATATTTAAGGGGGGCTCATATACAACAAACGTGATTTTTTTGCCATTTTCTGGTACGGAACCCTTCGTGCGCGAGTCCGACTCGCACTTGGTCGGTTTTTTTTAACCCTAATTTTGGACAAGCTTTTATTAATTAACTAATAAAAATATATGAAAAAATATCACTTCAAATCATTCTTTGGTTAAGGTTTTATCACATAAATGCCAATGGATTGTGAAATCAGTAAGTATTTAAATAGTAAAAGTATTTAAAATTTTATTTTCCAGAACTTGCTCGTAACTAGAATTTGACACCAAAATGGTACAATACGTGGCACAACGACGTAGGTCACTGGTCAGATCGTTACTGAGTGCAAACCATATGACTGCTTACTGCCATTTTTACAATTCTTTATTTATACATATAATAAATCTGTAGAAAGTTGAGTCTGTACAAAGGAAATATTTTGAAAAAAAGTGATTGGAGTGTTTAATAATTACCAGTAGAACCCATTTATAACATTTTTTGAATTCTTGTCTGTTTGTCTGTATGTTGGTGCGTTAAAAATGTAAAAAGCGCTAACTTAATATGTTTACATACAAAAATATGGTGTATCTTGCAAAATAATGAAATCTTTATTTCATCGCAATTGGTTCACTGAATCAAAAGTTCAACTAATTTAAAATTTACGATGAATTTTTGTTGTAATCATATCTTCGGGAATTATACTGTTAGAAAAACCGACCAGCTGGTGTATCCACATCTGGCACAGAATAATGGTCAATGGCTAAATGTAAACAAAAACGTGTCGAGTTTTGGGTCTATTGTAATTTCTCAGAAACAAAATGCACGTGCATGCAGTAAAATCAAAGCCTGCTTTCTATTATATTATTTTCTACTAGCTTCCGCCCGCGACTTCGTTCGCGAGGACATTCGAGAAAATCCTTCGGGAACCTTTAACCAGGATGAAAGTATTCTATGTTTTAACGTCTTGCTTCGCTACGCAGTACGCTTGGTGTGGACGAACCTCGCAAGGCAGTGCGTTTGCTGCTTGCGTTGCGGCAGGCCTCGCGCTCGACATCGCACTCACGCTCACCCGAAGCCTGCCATGCGTGAGGTACGTTCACACCAAGCGCGCTGCCTAGCGAGGCAGGACGTTAAAACACAGAATACTTTTATCCTGGTTAAAGGTTCCCGAAGGATTTTCTCGAACGTCTCCTCTACAAGTCGCATTTCTCAACCAATTCTCGTGAAATTTTGTAACCAGATTTAAAAAAAATATATAATTTTATCGTCAAGCCAGTTTTTGATTTTTTTCAAAATGGCCGAGATATGTAAAAAAAAACGTATTTCAGCCCTGTTTTTCGGCGCGGTTTGTTCTCCTCTACAGATAGCATTTCTCAACCGATTCTCGTGAAATTTTGTGAGCAGGTTTGAAAATTATATAGGCTTTTTTTGTCAGGCCAGTTTTTTGAAATATTGGATACAGTTCGAAAAACTGGTCCTAAAAAATAAATCATTTACACATTTCGAAAATACAAAATTAGAAGCGCCATCTAGCTGCGAATATACCAAATACTTAATATACCAAACAGCATGAACCCCACTATATGCTTGAAAACCTCGTGGCGAGAGGGCGACATCTACATTTTTTTTACAATTTACTTTTCAATGCAAGGTCTACAGCTCACTTAGCCACTAGTTAATCTTAAACTACATAACTAATGTGAGGTAATTTCAATAAAAGGTTTTTATATTACTTTGTTAGGTACCTTCTCTTACCCTTAACTGCCCTAACAACGGCTTACCTCAATTACTTGTTTTTAGGGTACCTCAAAAGGAAAAACAGATACCTACTTTTATCTTAGGATCACTTCGTTGTCATGGTCAATTACTTCCTTAAAAGGCCAGGTCCCTATTTCACAGGCGTGACAATTGTAAGTGACAATGACAATTTGGTGTCCATGGTGTCAGCTAATTTGAATTTAGAAAATATACTGACCAAACTACATAACACACAGATACCACAACGAACATCAAATTGTCATTCTAATTTACAATTGTCCTGTCTGTGAAATAGGGGCCAGGTATTGGGCAAGTCACCCTACTCAGTACTCGCGTCGAGTCCGAGAAGTCCGAGTTGCACTTGATGGGTTTTTTCATCTGAAAATAATTTCGAAAATTCGTTTTTTTTTTCCTATAGATTACGTCAACGAAAGATGAGATTGAAATGGCGGCGCCACTTTCCCTGTTTAATTAACGTTTAGAGGTTAAGTCATTGGAAACTGACCTTAAAATAAGGCGCAAAATTAGTTCCATTTCCAATCGAGTCTCATCTTTCGTTGACCAAACTCAACGTAAATAAACTTTTTTTTTTTATTTACTATAGGTAATTATATCTTGTCGCGAAAATGATGCCACTTTGAGTAACCCTGATTTTGTTCCGATAGATCATCGAAACAATTTTTTGATCACTTATACAAATGTTGAAAAGTTACCGTAATATTCGTAACCCTTTGTACCGGCTCGCGTCACTGTGCGCCACCCGCCGCCGCGCGCCGATTACCTACTACGCGCGTCCGTCCGTCCGTGCACTACCCACAGTTGATATTTAATTTCGTACATTTCTAGAAATCCTTTGGGAATAATTGGGGGATTACTTAATTTTAAAAAGTAAATACTTATTTAATATTAAACTTTTACGACTGTAGAATTAATGCTTCCTATATAAAAATTAATAAAACACCATAAAAAAAACTATAATAGTCAATTGAGTGAAAACTTTTGCTATTAATGTAGTAATTATAGGGAATGTTATGCTACAAAATCACTTATTTTATAATATTTGTGTCTGAGTTAGGATTTTTTTAATTTTTACTGGCTTTTATGAAAAAATCCTCTGAAATGTAAGTGGTGATTTTTAAGGTTTAGTTTCTAATGGTTTTAAGAAATTCATTAAGAAAATTCCCTTCATGTACGATTTAATCTCGATGTTATAAAATAAAAACTGTCTTTAAACCGCCTTTGTAAAAAAAACAACCTAGATATTTTGGGGAAAACTTGAAATTTATCATTGACAAGTTTATTTTAATCAAGTTTCCAAAAATCACCTCTGTAGGATATAATGTGATTTTCTCGAACAAAGTATTTTTCATTGCCCGGAGACTCGTGACACGCCGCGCGCCGTCGCCTCATCGTCGCTCGTAGGTACAGAGCGCCTGCCATTCGTGCTCGCTCACCACTCTATATTACGCTCCGCCTTGCTGATATTTTTGTAAATTTCGAGAAATCCTCTACTTAGAATTGAGGGATTACTTAATTTTAAGATGTTATTAATTATTACACTATATATTATTGAACTTTTACGACTGTAGAATTTATGCTTCATATTTGAAAATGAATAAAACGCATTTAAAAAATAACTATAATAGTCACCTGAGTGAAAATTTTGTTTTTAGTATAGGTAATTATAAGAAACTTTATACTGCAAAATCACTGATTTTTTAATATTTGTTTCTGAGTTATGATTTTTTTTATTTATTAGCCGTTTTTGCAAATTCCTCTGAAATGTAAGTGGTGATTTTTGAGGTTTCATTTCTAATGGTTTTAAGAAATTCATAAAGGAAATTCCCTTTGTGTACGATTTAATCTCGATGTTTTAAGACAAAAACAATATTTAAACCACCGTTGTGAAAAAAGCACCCCAGATATTTTGGGGAAAACTTGAAATTTATCATCGACAAACTTATTTGAATCATGTTTCTAAAAATCACCTCTGTAGGATTTATTGTGATTTTTTCGAACAAAGGATTTTTCATTGCCCGGAGTATTACTTTATTCGTACATGAAACTAGTGAATCAATTCAGAAAAAAAATAAGAATAGGTAATAATTTTCTATTTGTTGCATATTACTAATAGGTAATTTAATCAATCCTATACTTAATTACTGTATGTACATCAAGTAGATTTGCTTTTGCAACCAATGCTAAGCTGCTAACCTTAAAAAATTACGGCCACATGTGCACTTGATTTTATTAATATGAATCAATCAAGAATCTTTAAATCAATCGATAATTACAGCACTAGGTCTGCTTTTCATTGAGTCAGTCAGTGCAGTCGGCCGCCCGCAGCGCGGCGGGTAGGGTTGCCACCTCTCCCGGATTTCCGGGAGTCTCCCGGAATCGTGACCAGGGGCCCTATTTTTGAATCGCTCGGCAGGCGTCGAGCACTCTTTTCGAGTGATTATCGTTCGACATATGACTCAAAACAATGAGATGTCGAACGAAAATCAGTAGAAAAGAGCGCTCGACTCTCCCATGTCCCATGTCCAGGAATTATTTCACGATAATCCAAATTATCCCAGAATTTCAAATCCATCAATATTAGAATGGAATGTAGAGTTTTTTAGATTTGTGACTTTCTTGCGAGCGCATTTTTAGCCCGGCCACTTTACAAACGGAATTCCGAACGGAATTTCAATAATGTATGAAGATTCCGTACGGAAAAATCTCGCATGTGTATGGATTATATGGATTAGCTGCGTTCGGAATTACGTACATACGGAATTCCGTAAAAGGATTGCGTCTGTATGTGGCCAAGCTAAGCCCTTGGTCGGGCTAAATGAAAAAATGTCAAAGCAGAAGGCCAGAGACATTTCGTCAATTTTCGAATGGAATGTACTTAGTCTTTTTTATCGATTTGTGAGTTCTATTCTAAACCAGAAATTAAAAAAAATAATAAAATGTGTTACTAAATGTAATACTTGTTTTATTTTGAAGTTTTCCATCTCCCGGATTCAAACGGCCAAGAGGTGGCAAACCTAGCGGCTGGGGAGCTAATTGATCACGCGGCGCGGCATGCATGCCGGCTTTACATATTCGCCGAGCATCGGCACAATTCATCGTACGTTGCCGGTTTTGTAAGAAATGCTTCAAAGAGGTTATTTCAAAACCGGCAACATACGATGAATTGTGCCGATGCTCGGCGAATATGTAAAGCCGGCATGCATGAGACAATCGGTGAAATCATGTGTTGCGTATTTGAAGGGTTATTCCCTACAAACACTTTTGTTTTGGTAAACGACGTGTGCAATAAATGAAGTCATAATATGATTATGATGTTGTTCAGGGGCCTTATTTTTGAATCACTTGACTGGCGTCGAGCGCTCGTTTCTACTGATTTTCGTTCGACATCTCATTGTTTTGAGTCATAAGTCGAACGAAAATCAATCGAAAAGAGCGCTGGACTGGAGTCGAGCGATTCAAAAATAGGGCCCCAGGTCATGTTTTACATAAAAGTACACTCATTAAATCCACAGCTGGGCATAGGCTTAAATTTAATAAGTCTAGACCTAGTTATTTACCTTCCTTTTTATTTTAGTTGTTAAAAGAAGGTTGAGTTAGACATTTATTAAAAAGTTAATCCACTGCTGAACATCACGTTAAGTATTGAGTAGGTAACTACCAACTAGTGAAAGCGCTTTACGTATCCACTGTCGGGCAAAGTCCAAATTTAATAAGTCCACTGTTGTTCTTAAGCCTACTAAGCCATGTTGTAAAAAGCTAGTCTTAATCTAAACAAAGGCGCTTTTTCTAATAAGTAGGTCCATAGTTAAAAGTAGGATTAGTTTTAGATGAGCATAGTTTTTGGTAAACTCAAAGTTTATTGATACCAATTTAATACTTTTTATTTTTAACATACCTACGACAAAATTTTTTTGTGAATCAGAAATAACCCGCACTTCGACGTTTGTGTGTGCGTATGGGGGTGGGTACTCACTTAGGTTCGCGAACCTCCGCGCTCCGCGAACCTAGAACAGTGATCCATAGCAAAAACAAATATTTTTACTTTGGCTACAGTGTGTGCCTGTGCGAACCAGCTTCGCATACGAGTTCCCTCACGTACACACCTCGGCGCCCTGTTCCAGCAGAGGATAAACGATATTTTCGGTGCAGGTTCGCGGAGCGTGGAGGTTCGCGAACCTAAGTGGGTACCCACCCTGGGGGCCCGCATCCGCACTCCGCGGTCGATGGCCCGGCGCATGTGTTCAGTACGCTAGTGTGTGTAAATTGTTTAAATGTAGTTGTTAGTCAGCTGTAAAGGATGATATTTTTTGTGATTAGGTAACCAAGTTGTTTTCCTTAATATCTCGGAAACTAACCTGCAAATAGTACCCCATTTTTTGCTGACCTATGTATTATGACTTGTATTTTCAGCCCTGAAAATATTTGACACTAATTACATCGCACCTTATATAACAGTCAATTTAAATTAGAAATAGTGTAAGAGTATCATATTATAATTATTATAAATTAAACTTATATTACTTATATATTTATTATATTATTTACTTAATCTTTATTTTCCATGAACTCTTTCATTGTGTAGAAGCATTTTTCAATAAGCCATTTCGTAAGCCTGTTTTTGAAAAAATTCAGCAGTAAGTACAATAAATTTACGAAGTGTATTTTTTTTTTCACATTTTTATCTCAAATTTTCCTTACACATATTGAAATTGTTGTCACTACACGCGCATCACATAGATCGACTTGCGCGAATCCCCCTCCCGCCACTCGCCTTCCCCCGCTCGCGTCCCGTGCGCGAGAGAGAGCGTGCGCGCCTAAATTATTAGGATACAAAAAGTGGCTGGAAACTATTTAAAAAGAAAATAATTCATAAGTATCGCACCAATATTTTTTTTTATTAACTTCCTTGAACTTATATTTGATTTTGTAAAGGGGTCACAAAATAACCCTGTATTTTTTGGTATCCGATTATATACTTTTATAGCCATGAAATAACAACATATCGTTAATGTACAGAAGAAACAGAAGGAGACCCAATACACTTCCTTCCTTCCTTTCCTTCAAACTTTTAATATAAGTTCTTTATAATATAAGTTGTCCTAAATAAAATAAAATAAAAATAAAGAAATATCTATCCTCGTTATTGCGACACATTGTTTGCGGTTTTGAAGATAACTAGCTAACTATTTTAGAGCGTTTCCTCGAATACCATAACGGTCACATTTATTAAGTAACATTTGATGATTAACTAGGTCATTTGACCTTTGGCTTTGGCCTTTGTCATATCGAAAAATATACCTGAAACACAGTTCTTCTTGTTTATGTTTTCAAGAATATTTTTAATTAAAGAAAAGACGGCAAACGTAGTGGATTTGTTTTTTAAGAAACCGTTTTGTTCTTCAATAATGACATTAAATTTATTCAAGAAACTAATTAAATGTAGATGCATAAGTTTTTCAAAAATTTTAGCTATAATTGGAATCAAGGTTATCGGTCTAAAGTTGTTCAAATCTTGTTTACCGTCTTTTTATGGAGTGGTTTTACTAGAGATACTAGCTTCCGCCCACGACTTCGTCCGCGTGGATATTAGAGGAAATCCTTAGGAAACCTTCCACAAGGATCCGACCAGCCGTTTTTACGCGATTAGGCGGGTCCTCACTATAGTTGTAAAACAGCGGTTGTTATCTGGTAGTTATCTAAAGCGGCCGATAATAACGTATAGACAGCGGCTGACAACAGGCTGCTTATCCGTCTCAATACCAAAAGGTCTTACAACTTTTACAGTTCCTGAGTTGAAATTATTAAAACATACGAGCCTTTATATACAAATAGGTATTTTTACTAAATTTAAATACTCTGCCATAGTTTAAAACATAAAATGATAAATATTATGACTTAGGTATTTTGCAATGTCCTTCAACAAGACAGATAATAAACTAATGTACCTACGCACCTACTTATTTATACTATACATAATTAGTATTTAATCTGTAGGAATGAAACTCCGCTTCGCCACTTTTATTATTATTATTGTATAATCGTAATAATTATATGAATGCAAGGCTCGCAAAGCTTGGAGTTTCGCAAACTTTGACATGTATACCTACGACGTCCTTTTATGTTTCGTGTTTTTGGTATTATGTGATCAGCCCAAGTAAGATAAAACATTCAATTCAAAAGTTAAGTATTTTTCAAAATAACATCGACGCAACTAAGAAACAGGAAAGAGCTATTACCTAAATTATAATAACTGAAGTAACGTATAAAGTAAGTAGGTGGTATGGTATGTAGATAAACAAAAATAATCCCTTAGGACATAGGTAAAACGGATTCAATAAAACATAATATCATGTTGGTATCGTAGACAGCCGCTGTTTATGAGTGATCACCGTAGTCAGCGAAAAAAGCGGCTGGTTACCGGCTGGCTGACTAAGATAACAACCAGCTTCACATCTATAGTCCCCACCAAGCGAGCAGCCTCGTACGAGGCCCGCCACACGCGGCAAACATCTTGCCTCGCGAGGCAGCGCGCTTGGTCGAAGTCGTGGGCGGAAGCTAGTTTATTACAATAATCAGAATTGGCTCCAGAGTATTAGTAGGTATCCCGTTCCCGTTTCTTTACCCTTTACCGTTCCCATTCCCGTCCCATGGGGCTGAATCATGTCCACCGTAAACTTCAAAATTTAAACCCTTCAATGCCTAGGCATTGTATACAAAGCCTGAAACGAAATGAGGAGTAAAGCAGGCAATGAGCTCCCTCGAGCCTCCTCAAGCCCCCTCGTGCCCTCCCCGACCCCCCCCCCCCCCCCTCGAGCTTTCCCCGAGCCCCCCTCGAACCTACTCTCGAAAATCTTTTTATTTAACACATTGCCGGTGGACCAGCCCAAGTGAAGTAGCAATGTACCTCATTCATCTGTCAAATGAAGACGACGACGGACGGCAAAAGCCGACTAAACTTGCGCGGTTGGGCCCCCGAGCGGAATGGGCAATTCGCAGCGAGTACTCTGTCACACACAGCGAATTCTCGCGGCGAGTGCGCATTTGCAGCGAGTAAAATTGAACACGACATGAATGTGAATAAATGATTTATGATTCACGCTCAGCTGAAATCGCGGCAAATTCAACCCGCGGCGAATGAATCTATTCGCAGCGAATAGCCCGTCACACACAAGTCGTCGCGGCGAATAGGCACTTGCAGCGACTATTCGCTGTGTGTGACCGTGGCTTTAGCGTTGTTTGTGAGCATGTATTCCATCGCAGGTTCTTCAACCCATTAGTGGGTGATAATCCAGAGCAGCGACTAGCGGTGCTGCACGCGGTGGGCGGCGGCGGCGGCGCGGCGCCCTACCTGCTGCACGGGCCGCCCGGCACCGGCAAGACCGTCACCGTCGCCGAGATAGTGCTGCAGGTACGATACTGTTCGCGTACCCACAGACCCGGGATATCCTCTCGATCTTTCGAGATCGTTAGGAGGAGGGGCAGGGGTGAGAACCGCCCGGCCCTGACACGAAGCCTAGCAGGCTTGGTGGGCGAGTCGGGTGCGGCGAGGGACATGCTCGGGTTCCCCGAGTATGACCGAGTCCAACACGTCGTTTGGTGTGCGTAAAGATTACATTCTCCTCTTGATACAACACAAAAAAAAGGTACGGTACTGTTGGTTAATTTAGGGTGGGTCACCGCACCGGTGGGCGATAGCTGACAGCCGCTGCACTAAAAAAACAGCTAGCCGCACAGCCAGCCATCCGGAGGCCAACCGCTAGTACGTACGAGGGTTAAGCACCAAAATTGTCCACTAACACTTTCCAACACTAGCTTTTGCCCGCGACTTCATTCGCGTGGACATTTTAGAAAAACTTTAGAATTCTAAAATGTTGTAGAAAGCGTTCCCGTCCCCGTTCCCGTTCAGGATTGGGTTCAGAGATATTTGTATCCTGATCCTCTTCACGTTCCCGTTTCCCGTTCCACTTTTCACTTTCTCATTTTTTCACTTTATCACTTTGTCACTATTCCACTTTTCACTTCACGTTTACCCTTTCGAATGCGCTTCCGCTTTCACTTACACTTACCATCACCGTACTTGTCCCCCCGTCGTAATCGTCCCCGTCCCCCCTCCCCCTCCCCTTTTCCCTTCACCTTGCCCTTCCTCTTCCCCTCTGACCGCTGAGCTACCAAGTCACTAGTAGCATCGTCGAATTTCTTCTAGTATATTATCTCAATCTGATACTGCAAGTCAGCGTTATTTCACTAATGTAAGGAACTACCTCGACATTCAATTGAAATATCTTTCCAAAGCATTAGACCGGACGTCCAAAGGCTGCGGGTTCGATTCACGTCCGAGGATTGGTCTGGTGCGGGTCGTATTTTTTCTAGTATATTATTTAGGCCCGTGTTTATAAACCGCTCTCAATACCGATCTCAAGAGCGATCTCAGCTGATACGCTCTCAAGATGTGAGGAGCATCTTAAGTTGGGTATTAATTAATAGTCAGATATCAAGAGTGTATCAAATGAGATCGATCTTAGCTCTTAAGATCAATCTTAAGAGCAGGATCTTAAGTTCACGGTGTTTTTATACAGTAACATTTATTTATTTATTTATTTTCGTACGACCAACAGCTATATTAAACAGATAAAATAACTTACATAGTATCAGAAAGCCAATTATAGGTCATCACAAATAGTGACAACATGACACTTTTGAATTAAGATTGAATGATTAACGTTTCGTTTAAGCTGTGTACAATAATTAGCTAAAATTACAAAAAATAATAATTTTATAATTGTACTCATAAATTAGTGCATATAAACATTTTAGACAAGTGGTAAAATGTAATATTTATTTATATTACTTTATTTATACATGAATAAAATATCACTTTATTTTACTACGTCAGTTCAAGAAGAAAGTGTTGGATTATGTATTTTGTGGCTGTATGATACAAATGTACCTTTGCCTTTTCTATTTCATGATAAAATAAAAAACCGGTCAAGAGCGAGTCGGACTCGCGCACCGAGGGTTCCGTACAATCATAAATATATTTGGATATGTTATTTTAGGACAGTCTTTAAAAAAGTAGGATAAACGGCAGACAGGTGGAAGGGCGATCAGGCGGACAGTTAATTTACAAATGCTGCTTATGGTGACTGAAAAACGTTTCAGCCACTCCACATTGCAAAATGTTTATATTACTAGTCCATCAGCTATTTTAATGTCCCCACTGCTGGGGCACAGGCCTTCCTTATGGGTGGATAAGGAGGACGGGCCATAACCCACCACGCGGGCCCAATGCGGATTGGTGGGTGTTAACGACTGCAAATGCAGCCGGGACCAACGGCTTAACGTGCCTTCCGAAGCACGGAGGAGCTCGAGATAATAAATTTTTGGTCACCCATCCCATGACCGAACCTTGCGAACGTTGCTTAACCTCCGCAATCGCTGGTCCAGGCGCTAAACCACTGCGCCACCGAGCTTCTCGTTATTATTATATTACTATATTACTAAGTAGGAACTTATTCTTCGTTTATTCGTACGGCAAATAGTAGGTAATTATATTAGAACCAGCCACCAATTTATTATTGTAGTGTTAGGTTGCGCCATCTCTTGACCAATAGTGGAACTATTTTTGTCCCTTAGGTTAGCATGCTTAGGACAGCGCCATCTGTTGACTGGTAGTGAAACTAAAAATAATTTGTTTGTTTTTTGAATTTCTAAAAAAGTGTGTTATATTGAGACATCGTTTTATTTTTCCTGTAATCTTTACATAAACTACTATCACATAGAATTATTTCAGATTTTTCTCTTTGCAAACTTCGGAGATAAGGGGGGGGGAACGGTATTTTTTTTTACATTTTTCATCATAAGTCGAAAACTATGCAGCCTAAGAAAAAAGGAAAAATTGTTTTAAAATGTGCAAACAGCGCTCTTTCATATGATACCCCACATGCCCTAGTCACCTCACTTACAATTTTTAAGACCCCTTTTCAGTCCCTGTTGTAAAAAAAATATTAATTTTATTATTTCTTTCTTATTTGCAAAATAGTTGGGCTAATGTCATCTTAAACTATCGCAAATTTCAAGTTGATACCACTAGTAGTTCTCGAGATATCCAGCTGTGACAGACAGACAGACTGAGTCACACCATAAGGGTTCCTTTTTTACCATTTTGGTACGGAACCCTAAAAACGGAAAAAATGGGCGGGATATTGTAATTGTTATTATGACATACATTTCGTAATTTATGTAATATCGTAATCAATATCATTAGATTTTGAAAAACTATAGATTTTTTCCACGTACAAAGGTACAAACAGATATGTAGCAGTTCCAAATAAAATGACATCCCTCTTTTTTTGCATCGGGGTTAATAACTATCCCGCGCACACACGCTCTCAAGTCACGGTTTTGCAGCACTTGGCGAACAGGCTCTCAATTATCATCTTAAGAGTGATCTCAAGTACAGAGTTTTGTTTATTAATATGAGTGATCTCAGTTGATACCACGAACTTAAACCTGTACTTAAGTATGATCTATTAATTAGAACAGCATCTCGAGTATGATCTCAAGATAGCTCTCAATGTTGAGAGCGTTTTATAAATACGGGCCTTAGTATTCTATAATGAACTGTTCCGCAGAAATGAGGATATCCGCAGGCGAACTAAAGTAACCGACATCGCTCGAAGGATTGCACAGCTAAAGTGGCAGTGGGCGGGACATAGCGAGAAGAACTGATGGCCGTTGGGGCGGGGCGGTTCTGGAATGGCGACCGCGCACCGGACGACGCTCCGTGGGTAGGCCCCCGACAAGGGGGACCGACGTGAGGGTGAAGGCCGCGGGAAGCCACTGGATGCGGGCAGCGCAGGACCGATCGTCGTGGAGATTCTTGGGGGAGGCCTATACCCAGCAGTGGGTGTCGTGCGGCTGATATGATGATAATGATGAATGAACTGTTTGTATTTTAAGCCGAGATTTGGTCTCGGTGAGAGCTGGGTAGACCTCTAAGCTTCTTCGTCCTCGTCCTCTGTTTTTGTTCCACCGAGCCCCCGTGTTGTTGCAGCTGGTGCACCGCAGCGCCGGCAACAAGGTGCTGATCTGCACGGACTCCAACATGGCGGCGGACCACGTGGCCTCCGTGCTGGCCCACTACAAGCACCTGTTCCCGGACCACTTCCTGCTGCGGGCCAACTCCAAGTACCGCGTCTGGTGAGCACTGTAGCCAATAGGACCATTATGATTTATCATTTGTTACTGTTATTTATCTGTTATTGTAAATGTTATTAATTTACGAGGGTGGTTTGATAAGTTACCTTGTAAAGAAAACCTCTTTTTTCACCATATTTTGTTTTATTTTTCTGCATAATCTGTTTGTAACTCTGCATATTCAGTCCAACGAAGTTCCTTCCTCTTTACCCATTATTTTTTTCTTTCATCGTCTGAAAACTATGATAACTGAAATTAGGGCTCATTTCAGACACCACCTTTTGACTTGGAAATCTTTGCCTGCCAAGATATTTATTCATGTTTGGTAAGAGAAAAAATCTTAATGGGCTAAATCTAGAGAATAGGAAAGATTTACATTTTCATTTGATCAGTTTTGATGTCATTAGTACCGCGGGAAGGGTCACATTAAGAAAAGTTAGAAGTCGCTTGAGCTTTTTGTTTCCAAAAGTAATAATCTTTTGCCGAATTTGAAAAAAAAAATATGTAAAGACTTTTAATGAGTTTCTTTTTAAGATACAAAAATAAATTATGAAAAAAAAAGTATTTTTTCTTTTCAAAACCATGGACTATCAAACCGCCCGCGCCCTTTTATTAATCTATGTTAATTTCAAACAAATGAATGTAATGTCTGGAAACGATATACATATTCGTAAATATCGTTCCATCTGATAAAGCCGATAATTTTTTGCGCCCATTTTTCTTGTCAGCTAAAAGACGTCGTAATGGGTGGTAGGGTAAAAGAATTGATGATTTAATCACTTTACAAAGGCAGGACGTTTGCCACGTGCAGCAGGCCTCGCACGAGGCAGTTCGCTCGGTGGGGACCCGCCTAATCACATAAAAACAGCTGATCGGATTTTGATGAATAATTTTTATCCTGGTTAAAGTATCCCTAAAGATTTTCTCGAATGTTCACGCGGGCGGAAGCTAGTTAATAATATTCAGAGTTGGACAAAAGATTAATATCCTATTTGCATTCCCATCTAGTCCGTGAGCCCGCGACAGTATTGCCTACGTCATATGACATCACGATGAAATGCATGGCACACGGTCGGAAAAGTTGTGCTGAGCGAGGATTAGAAGATTATCGCAAATAAAATTGGCCGGAAGCTTGAGAAAATCTTCCACTTCCGGTCAAAATTTTAAGATTATATTTACGTCATGTGACATCAGTAAGAGACCCGTGTCATCATTTAGTTTTCAATCGTAGAGAGAGTAAACAATAAGTCTGTCAGTTCTGTAATGGCCGGAATACCTTAAACTTAAAATTTTTGTTTTTTATTCATTTCAGAACTGACAGACTTATGTTTACTCTCTCTACGATTGAAAACTAAATGATGACACGGGTCTCTTACTGATGTCACATGACGTAAATATAATCTTAAAATTTTGACCGGAAGTGGAAGATTTTCTCAAGCTTCCGGCCAATTTTATTTGCGATAATCTTCTGATCCTCGCTCAGCACAACTTTTCCGACCGTGTGGCATGCATTTCATCGTGATGTCATATGACGTAGGCAATACAGTCGCGGGTTCACGGACTAATCCCCGAAATGTCGTGATATATAAGGCACATAACTAATCGAATAATAATCATACACACAAGCACACCCCCCCCCCCCCCCCCCCCACACACACACACACACACACACACCTACTCACAACACAACCCACACTTCATGCACACATTAAATAAATGTTATCTACATTCACTTCATAGACTAAATATATAAGGTGGTACCGTTTTAACTGTGAAAACTTTAAGGGGTTGTCAGGTGACGTGTTTAGAACACAATAAAAATAATAAAAAAATTCAGAAAATTATTTTGTTTTTTTTATTTTTATATTTTTTTTTATTATAATTATTATCGTCGTCGATTCTTCCGATATTGAAACTAAACAATCACAAAATAATAATTAATACAACAAAATAACTGATTACTATGATATTCCCTTGTTTTACTCACGCATTATGCGATCCATACGCGGCCGGCCGGCGCGGCGCGCTGCGCTGGCCGACAAACAGCTGACGATGTTGTACGGTGTACCACTGTACGTCACTCACTACGCTACGCACACGTACCTAAAACTGGCTTTCCTACAAACGAATGTTGTTGCCTACGCTTTTTAAGGTATCACTAAGTTCGATGACCTTTGATAAACTCGAACTTAATTAATTGTAAAAAAACGTGAGTAATTAAGTACCTAATAACCTCTGTTACTTCAAATTGGTAAGTGTACTTACATGACCCCAAACAGCTGGTTGATTTTGTTTACACTGCACATCGAAAATGACACTGCACACTACACAAGAAGGTGATAAGACTGATAAGCTTCCCATCACTCGGTAATGTCGACCCTTTCGTGGGTTCCAAAAAGCAATTTATTAACAGTATCAAACAAAATCTTACATAATAAATTCTTTACTTGACTAGCCAAATGCATGATTTTATTATTTCTGTGGGTTAGGTACACATACTAATTATTACAAAAACTAATACAAACTAATAGTTATAAAATACAATAAACGAGCATTGGTTGTTGTTGTTTGTCCTTATGTCCATATTTCACTTAAATAGTTCTTAATATATTTGTTTACTTGAATTGCATTATCCCTTGAGAACCATTGGTAAGGTAAACAGGTAAAAAAAAAAAAAAAAAGAATCGTCCATTTGTTTCGAATCGATTAAGTAATTTGTTGGATAGTCGTAATTGGCCTTTAGAATTATGTTTTAAAATTGTAACTTAGACTGTAAGTGAGCTGTGTACTGTCCCTAATAAAAGAAAATAAAAATAAAATAAATAAATCACACTTGACAGGCTTTGGACTTTCAAACTAATGTAGGTACTCAATAAAAACAGTCAATCTTTTACATAAAATAACTAAAGTAGGTTAGGTACCTACCTACTTGGTATTATTTTATTATTACCTACATTCATTTGGCGTGTTTAAAAGTCCATCACCTATTAACAAGTTCTATTCACAAGTCCTATTTACACTTTAAAAAAACTGTCTACAGAACTGCTACACTACACCGGCACCCTGATTATCTAAAAAGAAACTATTTAGCGACCGGTTTCATTCCACATACATTGCTACTTTTCTTTGGTATGTTTTTTTTATCTAAAAAGAAGTAGCAGTGGATCACTATCATCTATGAACTGCAACCGGTCGCTAGGTGGTTTCTAATTAGATAATCAGCCCGCCGATTACCACCTCTCTCAATGCACAATAGGATTAGTACGCAGTAGGATTTGTATATCGAGGCATAGCTAACACTCTACGCAAACCAAACACAACACAACACGACGAGAAAACACACGGAAACAGACTGCAGAGCAGAAAAAATAAGAAGTGCATGCTGCGTGCGCGGTGCAGTCCAACCAAGAGAGAGAAGAGAGAGAGAGAGAGACGGCAGGCGGGCGGCGGAGGGTTTTGTTTTAGTTTAAAGGTCACACTTCACGGAATCTCAACTTCTTTTCGCATACATTACTTAAGCAAATTTTAAATTATTATACTTTACTATCATTGCCATAAAACTACAAAATCGAGTCATCAAAACCATCATTTAATCACAAAAAAGGCAGGAGGTGTGGTTGTGAACTTTAAACGTACCTAATCGAATGATTCTTTTTCTTTACATTGTTAATAGCCATTAAAAAGTAAAAGTAAAATGGGAGATAGATAGTAGTGACAGATAACATTTATTTACAATTACAATAACATCCTATTTGAGTCATATGTTTTTTCTTTTGTTTTGTAAACAGTTTTATAACTTAAAAAAATCCCAACAACAATAAAAAGGATGCCCTTGCCCTAGGTACTTAACCTAATAAAATAAATTAACGTGCATGAAGCTAGCGATTTAACAATTTACTTACCTACTCATCAAAAATCAATATCACAAAAACGAAACGTCTGTAGCACCTTTTATCGGTAACTTTTTGGCGCTTTCTTTGTAGATGCGCCGACGACGCGGCATGTACGCGGCACCTGAAAGACGCGTGCGGCCACGGCGCGGGGCGGCACGGGCGGGGGGCAGCAAAGGGCGCCGCCCGCCATCTTGCCCGCCGCCCGCCGCCCCCCCCGCCACAGACAGATTTTGATTTGAGTTGGTGACCTGTCGCACGCGCCGGAGGACGCTTTGTCGTGATATTTCACGCATTTTGCCGATCTTTTAATGTCATGTCACAGAATAATAATAATAGGTACGTGTTTAGGTACACAAAAGCATGGACACGAAGTCTATGAAATGTCGTAACTCGTAACACATAACGTGATGTGATGTGTGAGTGTATTGTACCTACCTACATTATGAATTAGTGTGATAGTTGTCATTAAATTTACGAGTTACGAGTAGGTATTTAGTCTTTCTGTGGGATTATCTTGCATCGATTCTTTTGTGGACAAGTAAAAGGATTTCGAGTACAGACACACTGACTGGTCATGTAATAATGGACATCAATGAACTTTAAAGAGTTTGAGTGCATTGTGATTGTGATGTAATATCGAAAAGAGTCGGATACGATGTGTGAAGAGAGACCCATTAGAACCGAATAGTTAGTAAGTAATTTACTAAACACATCATAGGATAAACACCTTAAATTTATGTTATCAAAGGTCATTGAACTTACTTGTTAGACTAGAAATGTAATGGAAAGCGGGATCATGTAATTACAATTACTAATTTAAAGCGACCGTTCATAATACCCACCTAACATACACTTCTTTAATAAAGATGAGTTTATCAAAGGTCATCGAACTTATTGATAGGTACCTTAAAAGCGTAGGTAACATTAATTTGCTAGGAAAGCCATGTATTAAGTAGGTAGTAGAATCAATAGCATATTTCGAAAATTCTAAGGCGTAATACGTACGCGTACGTACGGATACGTGTCATCAGCTGCTTGGGTTCATGACCGCGTGCGGTTCGCGCGTGGATGGCATTATGTGTTGGTAAAACAAGAGAACACCATAGTTATTCGATTATTGTTGTATTTATTGTTATTTTGTGGTCATTTAGGTTAAATATCGGAAGAATCGACGACGATAATAATTATAATAAAAAATAAATAAAAATTTATTTTTTTTTTAAATAATTTTCAGATTTTTTTAATTATTTTTATTGTGTTCTAAACACATCACCTGACTACCCCTTAAAGTTTTCACAGTTAAAACGGTACCACCTTATATATGTAATACTGATTAACTCTTTAACAAACATCAACACAGCTCACACCTTAACTACCACTCTCATAACTTGAAATGAATATACCATATTGGGGGCACTGGTGACCTGTAATACGGGTTTTTTTTTTAAAACCTATCTCTGGCATCAGTCCTCACATAATGGCTTCTTCATGTTTGTTACTATTAGTAAGTTAAGTGCTTTATGTAATCAACCATTGTGTGATGGAAAATAAATATATTTTTATTATTATTATTATTATTTTATAATATAATTGGAGGTTGTATGTCAGGGAGACGCTGCCCGAGTGCCTGTACGCGTTCTCCAACGGGTCGAGCCTGCGCGACTACTGGGCGGTGTCGGCGCAGGAGTTCCTGAAGTATCGCATCGTCGTCACCACGCTGCTGCACGCAGCCAAGTTCGCCAGGCGAGTACTTAATTCTGTTTTTTCTGTCATTAATATTTTTTTTATTATGTTATTTTTATAGTTCTGGTTCAGATTAAATTCAATTCAAATTACTAAAGAATAATTTAATTACATAAGAATCATTTTGAAACGAACGAAATGTGAAATGAAATTACGATAAATGTGAAATCGTCATTTTTGTATAAGGGACAAAAACATACTTAAAGCTATTGATTGTTTATTTAGAGCGGTTTTACACGTGCCGGACTACAGCTGCGCCACAAAAAAAAAAGTTGGAAATCTGACATTTTGACTATGCCATGATGAAGTCTATAGTTTGTCGGAGTTTGTCGCCAAAAACCAGAGTTTGTCGGTCTTCCGTTTAGGAGATACATGTGGCTCAGCTGTAGAGACGTCTCTACAGCTGCGCCACACAGATCTCGAAAACGGAAGGTCGTAGCGAAAATCTGATTACTTGTATGTATAGCCGTTAGTTTGTCGGAGTTTGTCGCACAAAAACCAGAGTTTGTCGGTCTTGCGTTTAGGAGATACGTGTGGCGCAGCTGTAGAGACGTCTCTACAGCTGAGCCACACAGATCTCAAAACGGAAGGTCGTAACAGAAATCTGAATACTTGTGTGTGTAGCCGGTAGTTTGTCGGAGTTTGTCACCAAGAACCAGAGTTTGTCGGTCTTGCGTTTAGGAGATATGTGAGGATACGCTGTGGAGACCTTTCTACCTGGATCTTGAGAACGGAAGGTCGTAGCGATAATCCGATTAGTCATATCTATAGTCGGTAGTTCGACCGAGTTTGTCGCCAAATATCAGAGTTTGTCGGTCTTGCGTTTAGGAGATATGTGAGATTTTCGCTACGACCTTCCGTTCTCGAGATCCAGGTAGAAATATCTCTATAGCATATCCCCACATATCTTCTAAACGTAAGATTGACAAACTCTGATTTTTGGTGACAAACTCCGACAAACTACCGGCTACACACACGAGTAATCAGATTTCTGTTACGACCTTCCGTTTTCGAGATCTGTGTGGCTCAGCTGTAGAGACGTCTCCTACAGCTGCGCCACACGTATCTCCTAAACGCAAGACCGACAAACTCTGGTTTTTGTGCGACAAACTCCGACAAACTAACGGCTATACATACAAGTAATCAGATTTTCGCTACGACCTTCCGTTTTCGAGATCTGTGTGGCGCAGCTGTAGAGACGTCTCTACAGCTGAGCCACATGTATCTCCTAAACGGAAGACCGACAAACTCTGGTTTTTGGCGACAAACTCCGACAAACTATAGACTTCATCATGGCATAGTCAAAAAGTCAAATTTCCAACTTTTTTTTTGTGGCGCAGCTGTAGTCCGGCACGTCGGTTTTACTAAACTTAAGAGCCAATACGCACTGTAGTCTGGTCGCCGAGCGACTTGGTCTCCCGACGACCAAAACATGGGCGACGAAGCTGTAGGGGCGAGAGCGGAGAGAAATGACAATACGGATGTTTGATTCAGACTGACTATATTGGCACCAAAAGTAGATTAAAAACCGGCCAAGTGCGAATCCGACTCGCGCACAAAGGGTTCCGTACCAAAAAGCGGCAAAAAAACACGTTTGTTGTATGGGAGCCCCCCTTAAATATTTATTTTATTCTATTTTTAGTATTTGTTGTTATAGCGGCAACAGAAATACATCATCTGTGAAAATTTCAACTGTCTAGCTATCACGGTTCATGAGATACAGCCTGGTGACAGACAGACAGACGGACAGCGGAGTCTCAGTAATAGGGTCCCGTTTTTACCCTTTGGGTACGGAACCCTAAAACTGTAAACTCTGGATCGCATTCGATCACGTTTGTGTAGCAAAGCTCAGTCCGGCCAGGTGTCGGATGGGTTACCATTAAGTGACATTACAAATACAACTGATAGTAGGGTAAGTATAGCCATTCAATGTATGGGGACCAATATTTTTTCCATTAAAGGATGAGACTTGGTATACTTGTTCCTTAGGTGGACCAGAGAGAAAAATGTCCGGGAGATAGCGGGAGCCACGTTGCTGGGGGGAGGGCGAGCGGGTGAAGTCTTTTCGCCGCACGTGATGTTGTTCGTAATAACTGCTAATTTATAGCTACTATGGCAAGTGAGGTATCATTTTCGGATAAACAAAAGATGGCAAATCATTTTTTGGAATAAAAACACACCTCTACCAGGCGTTCGTCACTCGCTCAAGGCCACGCGTTATATACCTACCGCTCGGCGTATCGTCCACGATACAACTGGCCGCACGCCCGCCTGAGCGCTCGCACCGCGCACGTTTCCCGCGATTACTTGTCATTTTATCATAAATAATATAGTAAAGTGGTAAGAAGAACGCTTGTCTACTTTACTTATAGGTAGGTAGGTACCCAGTTTATATACTTATCGTCCGTTTATTCTTAGGCAGGTACCTACTAGTCTTATTTGCTTAACAAACTTCACCCAACTATTTATTAAAATAATAATTTATAGATTAGGTAGGTACTTACTTACCTACTTACGAAATAAAGCTAATTATCATAATAATTTGATTTTGTAAGAAAGCATAATTTTTTAATAGGTGTTGTATGACAACAAATAAAAACTGTTTTCTAAATAACTAAATATCACAAGTAAGGATAAACAACTAAGTACCTACCTATACAGGGTGGAATTTTTTAATGCCACCTGGAGGGAAAGTACTCCAAACAATGGAGATAGCAAATTTCACACAAAGAAAACATTCCTTTATTTTTGAAAAGAAACATAACTGCATTCAAAGATTTTTGAAATTAGCTTCCCACACCCAGGTATCGAACTGGCTAAAATTCGAAAAAACAACACTCTGTACTTTTCTGATATCAATAGTTAGGGTCAAACATAAGGATCAAATCTCTTTTTCAAACATGGTAAATTAAATGAAAGGAAAACCATTAAATCTTAACTTATTTTAATTGAACGAGAAAAAAGATGTACTATCTGACTTATTTTATTAGTTGTTCGAAATGGGCCCTATGTTGCTGGTATTTCCCTGTTCCATTTCCAAATGTAAAATTCCATAATTTAGCCACACGCAGCTATGTCTCATCTAATAAAAAGTCTACATTACGAACATCCTAAAGAAATATGTAGTTCTATGTCAAATAATTTATTGTGAACTACTAATGGATCATTCAGTAAAAGTGTTTTATTTTGTCTTTTATGGTTTTCCTTTCATTTAATTTACCATGTTTTATTAGAGAGATTTGATCCTTATATTTGACCCCATCGATTTATATCATAAAAGTATAGGGTGTTGTTTTTTCGAATTTTAGCCGGTTCGATTCCTGGTTATGGGAAGCGTATTTTTAAAAATCTTTGAATGCAGTTATGTTTCTTTTCAAAAATAAAGGAATGTTTTCTTTGAGTGAAATTTGCTATCTGCATTATTTAGAGTACTTTCCCTCCAGGTGGCATTAAAAAATTCCACCCTGTATAACCTGGTACCTACCTATATAACCAAAACATGGTGTTGTGAGAATGGAATGACCCTTAATGCAGAAAAGTGTTTCCATATCAGTTTTACAAAAAAAGTTAGACCTCTTGAAACTGCTTATTCTATCGACGGTTTAGTGTTAGCAAAGGTAGATGAAATTCGTGATCTCGGGGTGGCGTTGGACAGTAGGCTCAATTTTTCAGCACATATTGACATTGTAATTAAGAAGGCTGCTCGAATGTTAGGTTTTCTTAAAAGAAATTTAAACGGGTTCAAATCACTGCAGATAAGATTGATTCTGTATAATTGTTATTATACAGGTTCGTAGCCATTTGGAATACGCTAGCATTGCTTGGAATCCAGTCTATACTACTCCATCGCAACGTATAGAGCGGGAGTTCCCAACCAGGGGGGCATACCCCCTTTGGGGGGCGTAGTGGAATACCAGGGGGGGCGTAATCGGTACGTTTAATTTTCGGAAATAGCCGTCTTGTCAGTCTTACCGTCGATAGCAATTTAACCATTGCTCTAGCAAAGACTGAACCCAGAATCGACATACTGGTACAGAAGATGCAAGCTCAAGTATCTCATTAGTATTTAATAATTAAAATAAAACTAGCATATTTACCTAAATGTGAAAGTCATTAATGGTTTTCAAGTGAAGATACATATATCTTCTCTTATTAGATCCTTAAAACATAAATATCTACAAATATCTGTATGGAACTCTTTGTTTTTAATTTTAATTCAAATAAATAATATAGTTGTAAAAAAAAATGTGTGTTTTTAATGTTTTTAAACTTAAGGGGGCATGAGAATATTATTTTTGAATTGGGGAGGCTCAGTGAAATAAAGGTTGGGAAACCCTGGTATAGAGAATATCCAACGCGCGTTCACTCGCCACCTCGCGTTTATCTCACCCGGTATTACCCACAAACGACCATATAACCAGAGACTGTCTTTTTTCAAAATGTCAACCCTGCGATATCGGCGAGCTGTAGCGGATTTAATGTTTCTACATAAAATTCTTAATAATAAAATTAAATGTACAAATATTCTTGGCATGATTCAAATTTCGGTTCCCTACAATTATCCCCGACGACCCTTGACCAAACTGTTCAATCTACCTAGACATAGAACTAATTTGGGCTTGCACCATCCCCTGTCCAGAATTTGCTCAACATACAATAACATGAATGCTAAACTACCAGACATAGACATTTTCAACGATTCCCAAACACAGTGTACATTTCACTGTACATTTTAGAAATTTGTAACTTTGTGGTCAGAAACAGACATTTATTTAAAAAAGCTAGCGACTGCTCAAACTCTAGACAACGTAGATACCCTCGTACATTAGTTCCGAATGCAATTAATAAATATGTTCGTTACGGGAAAAATTGTTTGGCCATGAGTGTCAGAGTATTCAATAAAATTCCTAATGAATTCAAAGCATTAAGACCTGAATCATTTAAAAGGGAATTATTTAAGTGGCTTATTAATAAGAATTTTTATAGCGTTAATGAGTTCTTTGACCAAAGACGTTTTTGACTATAAGTATGAAAACGGTATTTGACTATAAATAGAATAAACTTAATAGTAGGTATTGTATAATGTTACTGATAATAATTTTAATACGAAATATGAATTAATTTGAATTATTTTATTTGTGAAATTGATTTCTTTTTAGCTTCATTATAATGTCATTTGCTTACCATATTAAAATCGGTAAAACATGAGTCCATTTTAAACAACTTAACACCTTTATACCATGTTTTGTGCAAATAAAGATTTCTTATTCTTATTCTTATTCAGTTCAAACGTAAATTGCTGGAAGTCATGGTATGATACTTACAGGACCCTAGACACCTATCTTAATATTCTTTTAGTTTTTAAGTATTTAATCTATTTAGACTTTTTCGTGTAATTTTTATTTTGTTAACTAACTTATAGTGAGTTGAGAGTTCATGTTGCATTATTTATATAAGATAATTTTTTTTGCTACTTACATTAAACTTTGTATTCAACGCTGTGTACACTCATAGGTGGCAAGCATATAATAAGTGTTTTTTTTTTAATTACTAATTTGTTAACGTTTTATATGTATTGCTGTAAGTGTACCTAATCAAATAAATAAATAAAATAAATAAATATATAGTATCTGTAGTCTGTACTTTAGGATAGGTACCTTCCTACCTAACAAAAGTTGACTTTTGTTATCTTTATGTCTCCCATATTTACGAACTAGGTACCTACTTAGATTATTAGATATCATACTAATGTTCGAATATTATTGTAAGATTTTCTTTATCTAAAATCGCTTTCCTTTTATGATATAATGCTACGCAGTTAATTTAAAAGAAAACAACCCTAACGGCGTTAGAAAAGATGATAGCTACGCGCTAGAAAGAGAGAAAACTTCTAGGTGAATATAACTGTAGGCGCTGTAGCGGTGTGCGATCTGAATTGCGCCTTATTGAGTCGTAGCAAGAGTCGCTATTTAATTAAATGATGTTGCGGAATGCGGCTTCTGTACTTGTACTATTATGTATGTACAAAAATATTAGATTATACAACAAGTGAATAAAAAGGGAATTTAGTTCGAGGGACTAAGTTGGATCCCGAGAGTAGCGAAGGATTCTAGAGTTGAATCCCGAGCGTAGCGAGGGATTCAAAAGCAGAATTCTGAGCGAAGCGAGGGATACAAAGGACCGAGATAAATTTTTTTTTCACGAGTTGTGTACTCTTCTTTTTACCATTGACTACGAGAAAACAAATACCTAGCAGTACTTATAGTATTTATAGTTGACCATCAGCCATTATTAATGTCCCCACTGCTGGGGCACAGACCTTCCTTATGGGTGGGAGGATGGGCCATAACCTACCACGCGGGCCCAATGCGGATTGATGGGTGTTAACGACTGCAAATGCAGCCAGGACCAACGGCTTAACGTGCCCTCCGAAGCACGGAGGAGCTCGAGATAATACATTTTTGGTCACCCATCCCATGACCGACCTCTGCGAAAGTTGCTTTACCTCCGCAATTGCTGAGCCAGGCGCTAAACCACTGTGCCGTCGAGCGCCTCTATATAGTTATCACATTTTATTGTTTAGGTAATCGCTAATATTTAAACACAGAAAATAGTGAAATTAACAGTTTTCCAATGACATTACGCTAAGAGAGAGATTAGATTATTATCAGTCTGGCATCAGTCCATTTCATCAGTCTGTATAAACTTTGAATTTTTGCAGACTGAACATCGAACCAGACTGATGGAATGGACTGATGCAAGACTGAACATCTTATCTCCTTCTAATAGATAGAAAAGAACCCAAAGATAAGACACTAAAAATAACCTAATTAAATTTGGCGGCGGGATATTTTTTTTTTCGTTTAATTTTATTGTGTAACTAGGCTCTATGGAATAGCTCCATAACAGCCAGTAAGTACCTACTTTCAGCATTTTTTTGTACTAATTCCTGATGCGCGCTTGTTCCTAATTCAAATTATTTTTATTTACTCGGTGAATAAAATCGCTTATTATTCACTCTTATCGTTGAATTAAACGCACTTTTTCAAGTGGCGATGGTAATAGTACATTACTGCCGCGGTCACTAATGACTGCGTTGCTGGCAGCGATGATGATGGCCGAGAGCGGAGCTTAGCGCAGGTCCAGGCCGTCACAGCGCGGTCAGCATTGCAGCCCTTGATGGACAAGCTAGAATAAAGGCCGAGACCGGAGGTCGAGGCCTTTATAGCGCGGACAGCAAGGGCTGCAATGATGACCAAGCTTGAAGGCCGAGAGCGTAGGTAAGCTTAGCTCGAGGCCATCATAACGTGGCCAGCAGTGCAGTCATTGTGGACCAAGGCTTTTATAGTACTTAACTCAAAAAATGCGATTACTGCCTACTATACCTACTATAGTAGGTACTTATAACCTAATTTCGAAAAAATACAAAAATGCAAATATCTCAGAAACGGTGCGTCGGAGCCAAAAAATAAGGTTTTTTTTGATCCCCTTTGTAACCCCGGAAGTGGATAAGAGGTATTGAATGAAAGGTCAAAAAACGGTCAAGTGCGAGTTTTTTATATTTTTCCATACAAATTTTATATAAAAGTACAAAAACATCATCTAGGTACAACAATACAACACCCGCGCAGATATAGAATGGGATTCAAAATGGCGGCTCACCGCGCTTACTACAACGAGTGTGACTGAGAGCCATTTCTAATCCCATTCTTTATCTGCGCGGGTTGTACAGTGTATTTTTCACCTATGTTTGAAAGAAAACTCGACAATAATGGATTCTCAAAGGAAATTGCTGGTGGCTAAAACTCGACAATAATGAAATCCCATACAACTTTGTTGCGTCACCATCGGAGAACACCGGCAAGCTCGACTTTGTTCAAAGAAGGTTGTCAAAATAATGACCATATTATAAGCTTTTTTGAGTAAAATAGTAGATTGTACAACAAGTGCATAAAACGCATCTTTTTACCCGAGACGTATATATCCACCCGAGCCGCAGGCGAGGGTGGATAGTCAAGTCGAGGGTAAAATGGGTTTTATGTACGAGTTATACACTCTGCTTTTCACTTCGATTGTGAGGAAATTAAACAACAATAATGTAAAAATCTAAAAAAAAATTCTTAAATTTTAGTGACAAATTCTATTTTTTTGGAATGTGCTCAGCAAGACCTTTCATTTGAATTTGATACCCATATCCAAAAATTGAAAAAAAAAATTATTGTTTTTTCTTAATTTTTTGTGACAAGATATCTATTTTTGGAATGTGCTCATCAAGGCCTTTCATTTGATACCCATATTCAAAAATTGAAAAAACAAACTATTTTTTTTATAAAAAAAATATAATTTTGGAATGTGCTCATCAAGGCCTTTCATTTGATACTCATATTCAAAAATTGAAAAAAAAAAACTCATATTTTAATTAAAAAAAATATAATTTTGGAATGTGCTCATCAAGGCGCTTTCATTTGATACCCATATTCAAAAATTGAAAAAAAAACTCATTTTTTTATAAAAAAAAATATAATTTTGGAATGTGCTCATCAAGGCCTTTCATTTGATACCCATATCCAAAAATTGAAAAAAAAAAAAAATTTTTTTATCAAGGTCTTTCAATAAAATTGATACCCATTTTCAAAAATAAAAAAGTATAAAGTATAACACAACAAAAAATGAAGAAACAATGAAATATGAAGTTAATTTAACGAGGTAAAATTGCGTTTGTGGCTGTTTACCTGGCGACCTTTGTCTTAAAGTCTGAGACTTAGACGAAGATTTTACTTTATGCACTAGAGCATAAAAAGCGATTTTATGCAGCCTATACCCAACATAAAGACGAACTTTACGAGCATGAGAAGTGAAATAGTTATTTGTTATACAAGTGACCAAAATCAATTTGTGCTGCGAGTGTGTAGTCTAATATAGACTACTGAGCACAGTGAGTGATTTAAAGTCACGAGGCAGAACAAAATTTTGGTCTCGTGTAAAACATACAACTTTTCACCTCTACCAGCGAGAAAATTTTTACGTGAGTTCCCTAGTAAAAAGCTAAATTTCAGCATTAGAAACTTGTTCACTCAATTCTTTTAGAGTTAGACAACTATCTTCATCGTTGGACGCACTCATTTTTTGTAATTTATCACAAAAATAGTCCGATCAAACCTATGCCGAAAATTTTTATTTATAAAGTAGATTCCCGCCGTTTTATTTTACATTATTACGTTGTGCTTTTTTCATATTCATTAATACCCCATCTTATTTATTTATTTATAATAATTAAACACTATTTCTTAATAAAGGACACATCCATTTTGGTCCATATGTGAAAGTGCCGGCCAAAAAGCAAAAGTGCTTTATTCTGATAGATTTTGTCCACCTTAGCATTTCTTATTATGGCACCGAAGCTGTAGCACCGCTATACTTGATATTAAATAAGTTCAAAAAGTCTGACTTTTCATACATTTTGGCACAAACCTAAAAATTCAGCCAATAAGCAAATTCTGATAGATTTAGTCCGCCTAATCATTTCTTATTATGGCACCGAAACTGCAGCACCCCTGTACTTGATTTTAATTGAGTTCAAAAAGTCTGCCTTTTCATACATTTTGACACAAATGTGAAGCGGTGCTACAGCTTCGGTGCCATAATAAAAAGTGCTTAGGTGGGCAAAATCTACCAGAATAAAGCACTTTTGCCTTTTGGCCGGCACTTTCATATTTGGACCAAAAACGTATGAAACATGGATGATGTCCTTTTTCTTATTTTATATTTATTTCGTACATGCGACCTCATTTCGTCCATACTCTTTATTTCGAATTATCAACATTCTTTTTTAACAATCCTTATTTAAAACTCCTTGGTAGGTATATCCGTGCATTTTATTTTTTTACTTTTTAATCCATGTATGACACCATAAAGCACTCTATCTATCCTTCTCTCACATATCAATTTTACAAGTCCCATCCTTGTCACTTTATTTCTTTTTTCTTTATTATTTAAAAAGTTGGTATTAGAAATTAAAAAAAGCACTTTGCTTCACGCTCGCAGCAAAAATCGATTTTGCTGCGAGCTTTTACGCGCCCAAAGCGCCCTTTTCGTGCTGGAGAGGTGAAAAATAAATTACCGTACTTCCGAAACCAAAAAATCGAAAATATTACAAACAAAAAATATTTTCCAAGATTAATTTCAAACGAGTACAGATATCGGCTTAAAAAAATATAATTAGAAAGCCACATTAATACAGATTTCAAAAATATAAGTTTCATTGGAACAGTTTAATAAAAAAGTCTTTTAAAAATTATTATACACAGCGCGGCAGTGGCAAAAAATATCTTAAAAATGCGTTCTGTTAAAGGCCGGAACAGTTTACTTTGTGATAGCAGCACCAAATTTTAGTATGTTGTAAAACGTTTTGCATCATACTGCTCGGTAACTAGGATTTACTTATATAGTATGAGGCTGTGTAAGTTGGCACGTGCAACACAGTGCATTGTTTGGATAGAACTTTCCATTTTCAAATCACTTTACAATTCAACGATGGTAAATGCTTTACTGTAATAGTAGTTTGTTACACAAGGGATGTAAGTGAGCTATTACAGAACAAGATCCAATCAGCTCGCAAAGGAAGGATCGCTAATGGATCGAGTGCACCCGAGATATTTAGACGTTAGATAGTTCGAGGGTGTAATAGCTACTTACAACCGAGGTAAGCATACTATTTTACATCATTCATGCGAGGTAAATATAATAAAAATATAAAAAAAAAATAAAAAAAACAAAAACTTTAAAATAAAAATAAAACATTAAGGGTTATTTCATTGGTAACTCGTGGGGTTGATCAGACCATTAAACTGAACAACTTTCATTTCCAACCTCGAAATCACGAAAAAAAATTAGCTGTTTTTGCATTGCAGAATTTTGCATACCTAGCTTGAACTGGAATGAAATGCCGCCATTTTCATTGTTTTCTTTTTTCAGCCAAAAGTTTCGTCAGTTTATAATAAAAGAAAAGAGATTGGTTCACTAAGGAGTTTTAAATGCTTGAATTGTAAAGTAACTTTACAGTTAAAGCATTCACCATCCTTGAATTGTAAAGTGATTTGAAAATGGAACGTTCTATCTAAACAATGCACTGTGTTGCACATGCCAACTTACACAGCCTCATACTATATCGGGTCATTTTGAACTTACCATCCAAATTTTGAGGATGTGTCCAGTCCATGGACTGGACTGGTAAAGTTACTTTACAATTCAAGCATTTAAAACTCCTTAGTGAACCAATCTCTTTTCTTTTATTATAAACTGACGAAACTTTTGGCTGAAAAAAAAACAATGAAAATGGCGGCATTTCATTTCAGTTCAAGCTAGGTATGCAAAATTCTTCAATGCAAAAACAGCTGATTTTTTTCGTGATTTCGAGGTTAGTCCCATAATGAAAGTTGTTCAGTTTAATGGTCTGATCAACCCCACGAGTTTTCAATGAAATAACCCTTTAACGTTTTATTTTTATTTTTGTTTTAATGTTTTTATTTTTATTTTTATTAAATTTCCCTCGCATGAATGATGTAAAATAGTATGCTTACCTCGGTTGTAAGTAGCTATTACATCCCTTGTGTAACAAACTACTATTATTTCCTCTCAAAAACCGTCGGGAGACCACCTGTTAAGTGCATTGTTCCGGAGATATGACGTCATCAAAATAGTGGCTGACGTATTTTGAAAAATACTGATAATTATGATTTTATGAATCTTATATACATGTATGGGGTGTCAAATTAAAGGGAATTAAGTGTTCTTAGGGATGGGTTTACTCCCGGAAATTTTCCAAAGTTCCGGAATATTTCCAATCGACTGGGAAAAAACCCGGGAATATTCCCGATGGCCGGGAAAATACTCATTTGACAATATTTGATTAAATTTATTGATAAACGTCTACATATTTCTATTGTATGTATGATCTTTAAGATTTATGTCGATATTTAATTCAAGTGAAATGACTTTTCATAAAGGAAAACCACATTACTTTGAATTTTTACCTTAGAAGTTAATTTTAATAGTAGTTCCATAGGCTAGCGGCGCGGCGCGGTGGCACGTTTTTTCTATGAACATGTATGTAGCTGTAAAAACCAGCAGTAATGTTCTGTAGTTACCTTATACCATACCATATTAATACCACTATCGTTAGTGTTCTGCAAAAATAACTTTGTTTTTCATAGTATTTGTATAAAGGACAAAGTTGTATTTGCGGTTTATCTCTAAAACTGCTAACCATATCTCGTTAAAACCAATTTTCGTTGAAAATGTTTATTTTTAGTTGAAAAGATCTACAGCATATTTTGTTTTTTACTCTTTCATTTTAAAAGGTAGGGGGGGAAGGGGGGGAATGGATACAAATTTTACCACTTTGGAAGTGTATATATTTGAAACGACCTTCTATGTCATTTTTCAAGTTCTAGGTATTTTTAAACACCCCGCACGGTTTGATGAAAAAATTTCAGTTTCAGTTCCAGTTATTAGGAGCCGTGCTTAATTTTTTTTTATTTTTGTGTAAAAAATCGTAGAGCTTTTTACAGAATACATCTATCTACCTACCAAGTTTCAATTGTGTAATCCTAATAGTTTCGGAATAAAATGGCTGCGACGGACAGATAGACAGGCAAACATGATGAATCTACTTGGGCTCCATTTTTAGCCATTAGGCTACCGGAACCCTAAAAAAGTGCGAGGAAGTCGCGCGGCCACCTGGCGCGCTGGACGAGCACCGCTTTGTATGTCTGGATATCAGACTTCATGAGGAATCTGTCGATTCGAGTTGTCATTGATGGCAGCTCGTCCAACCAGTTGGCTATCAATGCTAGCGTCCCTAGATCGGTACTCTCTGAAACGCTATTCCTGCTGCATATTAGTGACCTGCTAATGCCTGGAATTTTGGGGTACGCTGATGACAGCACTGTTGTAGAGAGCTACATATCTGATGCTCGAGCCGGTTCAGAACAGGTCCAATGTCTTAGGGAGGCGATATGGTTAGACGCATGAACCTATCGTTGTAGGCAGTTCCGACTGGGGTGATGCCAACTGGTCAGGTTCAATCCGTCAAGAACCCAGGCGTGTCTGTTATGTGCTAAACGGAGTCATTTCAATCTAACTCCAACTTTCTAAGGTATATCCGTGCCGATTACTAAACAACTAGAGCTTTTCGGCATGTCATTGACTCCAACATTCAATTATTGCTCTTTCATTGAAAGTAAATCACATTTGGGTTCTGGCAAAGATAAGAAAATACCTACTTCACGCTGGAACAGCTGCTTAATCTATATCTACCGAATGCAAGTTTGATCGTGTATGAAGTACCTATTGCTCTCATATTTTTGGAATGGCCCTGCCAAACACCAGCTCCAGCTCCAGATGCTTGAGTCTATTGAGCGGAGGGCCAGGTAGTTCATCGGAAATGATAATCTTTCCTGTCTTCTTCTTAGTCGTACACTCCTGGTGGAGTTGTCGTGGTCGGTCATGGATTGTCTGTAAGGTTTGTTGCCGCTCTTGAGATACTCCTCTATCTCTGTGTATTCGTGGCACTGCGTGTACATTCAGTAAGGGATAATTTTGTAGATGATTTGATTAAGTCTTTCACCGCCAGATCTCAAAGGCGTCAATCATTTTATGATATTTTTGGTGGACTGTCCATGTTTTAGCTCCATATGAATAGATTGGAAAATATTAAGCATCTCATCAAGCAAACTTTGGTGTTTTAGTTATGCGGTGATCTTTTCATATCTTCGTGAGTTTTATCATGGCTGATCGTGTAATGGCACACCATCTTTTGATCTCTTTATAACAACTTCCGGTATTTGTAATTGTGGATCCCAGGTTGGTGTAACTCTGGACAACTTCACAATTAGCTATTTCACGTAAGTCAGGTCGATTGTTAGGTATTCTTACGATCCAACACCTTTATTTTTGTTTTATCGTGGTTCATAGTGAGACCAAAATCAACACTGGTTTTCTCCAGAAGCACAAGAAACCGTTCTATGTATGCTTGAGATATCGCAAGAAAAGAAATCAGCGCTACTGTTTTTAGTAAATATAAATATTTAAAAAAAACTAGCGCTAAGCGTTTTGTTTCTATCATCCGTACCGCTAGAGAGTAGAACTCTTTGTCCAAATCTATGTTACCCGATAAGTACAATCTGTGGGCCTTCAAGTCGCGAGTAAATAGGTATCTATAGGCAAGCGCGTTTCATCGTAGATCGCATCATCGTTTACCATCAGGCGTAAGGGTGCCCGCATAAAGCCCGCCGGTAACGATCAATTGCGATTGTCAATTTTTCCGTCAATTCCATTGTTGGAGCAATTGACAATTGCTTCAATTGCACGCGTAAACGATCAATTTTTCAGTCAATGGGCGTCAATTGCGGAAAAATTGACAATCGCAATTGATCGTTCCCGGTGGGCTTAAAGAAAGCAGGTTACAGGTCGGTACAGGTCTGTACCGTTCGGTAAAGGTAAAGTAGCCCATACTTTTCTATGGGAAGCCGCATATACAAAACAGGTGGTTGGTACCGGTTTGCACATACATCCACCTGTACCGACCAGTACCGACCTGAAACCTGCTATCTTTATGCGGGCACCCTAATAGCGGCCAAGCACTTGTCTATCTATCTCTTTTTGATTAAACTCGACAGCTTTTGTTATTGTTGATTAATATTTTTTATTTCTTTAAACTTTAATTGACAGAAGATACAATTATAATTACTTAAATGTGGCTGATATGTTGATGATGAAATAAATGCTATTAATCAGATACAAGTACAAGTCAAAAAATTCAAAATTCAAAATAATTTATTCAGTCTAGGCTGTTACAAGCACTTGTGAATGTCATAGAAGCTACGCCATCGGTTCGCAAACCCTAAGCGGGAGACCTTGTAACGAGAAGAACCGGCAAGAAACTCGTCAAGGGCTGCTTTTTTCTCCCTGTATATTTCATACAGAGTCGTCAACATTGAAAAATGAGCTCCACGTTTAAAGTGAGGTCATTTTCCATCACAATAATTAACAAAAGTTTGCACACAATGGGTAGGTAGGTTAAAATTAAATATATCTACTACATTCAGATAGGTAAATGTGAGAGTAAATAACTTTCAACTAGTTGAGAATTTGAAAAATCACTCTGTCTGCTACTCGAACCAAAAAACACTTGATGCAAGACATAAAAAGTAAAAACGCAATTCTTACAATTCAATATGCGTTAAGATAGGTACTCAGAAGCAGACCCATTCCCACTGGCAGCACCCGTTCACGAGCATGACGCATGGACCAGCCATCGCTTCGCTCAACCATATTTGAGGGAACGCAACGACCCGCCCCACACGACACCACCGCAGAAATGATTAAAGAGAGCATGACATACTTAGGCTACCCATCCTAAGGCACCGAATTGAAAACATATATCCAAAAGCTTTTCATATGCCTTTACTTACAAAACTATAGACGAAAAAATACGAAAAAATATTACGAAAGCAAAATAATCATTTTAGTCATTAGCAATAAAAAAAATGAGAAATCAAAACAAGGATTAGTTATTAATTTTATGTTTTGAGTAAGAAGTGCCATACGGATTGATAATATTAAACACGAAGAAAAAAAATATGTGCGACGCCCTTAGTACAAGCAGACAGAAGCAGACCCATTCCCACTGGCAGCACCCGTTCACGAGCATGACGCATGAACCAGCCATCGTTTCGCTCAACCATATTTGAGGGAACGTAACGACCCGCCTCACACGACACCACCGCAGAAATGTTTAAAGTGAGCATGACATACTAATGCTACCCGCATTAAGGCGTCGAGTCAAAAAGCTTACAATACGTTTTAAGTAGGTAGGACAATTCTCTCAATTTTCACATAGAATAGAAAAATCTACGACCAAGCTGTTTTATCAATTAAGTAATCTTTAACGGTATAGTATCCTTTTTTGAGAAGACAATTCTTTACATGAGTCTTGAAGTTTTCAACTGTTAAATCCAAAATATTACTTGGAATTTTATTATAAAACTTTATACCAAGAAGACCTATGAAAGAACCACGGACTTTTTCTAATCTATACTGAGGCATTACAAGTTTGTCTTTATTTCTGGTGTTCCGATTGTGCCAATCACTATTTTTTGTAAATAAGTTAATATTGCGACCCACGAAAAGTATGCAGTTTAATATAAATTGTGATGCTGCTGTCAATATACCAATCTCTTTGAATCTATCCCTAAGAGATGTTCTAGAACTTAGTTGATAAATAGCTCTTATTGCTCGTTTTTGTAAAACAAAAATAGTATTTATATCGGCTGCTATCCCCCACAAAAGAATACAGTATGACATAATGCTATGAAAATAGCTGAAATACACTAATCTGGCAGTTTCTTCATCTGTTAACTGTCTAACTTTTCTAATAGCATAGGCAGCAGAGCTGAGCTTGCCAGCCAGAGCTGCAATATGCATATTCCATTGAAGTTTACTGTCAAGAGTTACACCCAAGAAAACTGTTGAATCGAGCAAATCTAATTTCTCATTATTGATTACAATTTCAGTGGGATTCGCCTGTACATTAGGTAAAGTGAATTTAACACATTTGATTTTCTTAGCATTAAGCTGGAGATTATTTACATTAAACCAAGTAAGAACCTGCGAGAGTGCTTTGTTCACATCGTCAAAATCAGTTTTATTCCTGTCAACTTTGAATATTAAAGAAGTATCATCCGCGAACAAAACAATATCACAGAACCTCTCTGCAAAAAAGGGTAGATCATTTATATATATTAAAAATAAGAAAGGGCCCAAAATAGAGCCTTGCGGAACGCCCATTTTTACATGAGACCTGATGAACTTACTCCATTGATATTAACTGTTTGAGTCCTTGAACTGAGATACGACAGTATTAACTTTTGGGCATTATTTTTTACACCGTAATGATTTAGCTTCAACAGCAGCGTCCAGTGGTCCACGCAATCAAAAGCCTTGGACAGGTCGCAGAAAATGCCAAGGGCATTCTGAGACCCCTCCCAAGCCTCAAAGACATGCTTCAAAAGCGCAACCCCAGCATCAGTTGTGGAACGACCTTTCGTAAAGCCAAATTGTTTGGTGTGCAGAAGTTGATTTACATTAAAATGACCTAATAATTGCTCGAGTATTATTTTTTCAAAAATTTTGCTTAGGGCAGGTAATATCGATATTGGTCTGTAATTGCTAGGGTCTTCTTTATCTCCTGATTTAAACAATGGTATTACCTTGCTAAACTTCATAATATCAGGAAATATTCCTTGATCAATACACCGATTAAAAATGTCAGCAAGATAAGGGGCAATAGTATGCACAATATTATTAATAACCTTAACTGATATGCCCCATAAATCAGTGGAGCTTTTCATTTTTAGAGAATTGAAAGCTTTGATTATATCTAAAGCATTAATACATTTAAAATTAAACAATGAATCACTTTCAGCCACATGTCCCTTTAGCATAGATACAGCAGCCGCTGGTGAGGAATCCAAACTTGATGTAGTTTCTACTGGTATGTTTACAAAGAACTTATCAAAAATATTAGCAATTTCTTTATCTGATTTTATTAATTCATTATTAATATTAAGCGTTAGGTTATTTTCTCGTGCTTTAGTTTTACCAGTTTCACGATTAATGATATCCCAGGTTGTTTTAGTTTTGTTACTCGAGTTTTTAATTTGCTTTTTAATGCAGTAAGACTTTGCAACTGCACAAATTATTTTGAAAGTCTTCGAGTATTTTTTAACATGTTCTAAGAAACCTGGGCTTTGGTTAGTTTCTCTAAGCTTGTAAAGTTCATAAAGTCTGTTTCTACTTTTATAAATACCTGTCGTAGCCCAATCGCAGAACCGTAGCTTCTGAGTACATTTAATAGTCTTGGTTTTAAATGATTTATCGAACTCATTAGTAACTAAATGAAAGAGGTTCTCATACAGGACATCAGGATTATCCGAAATCCATGGCAATAAAGAGATTTGTTCATCAATGTTGTTTTTAAAATTGTCTAATCCCTTTTTTGTGATAGGCTTGCATTCTACAGTCTTAGGTGTATCTATGACGTTCACAGCGTATGAAACTTTCAAACCGTAATGGTCGGATGAAATATTACTAAAAACAAATTTGTTTTTCGGATCACATTCTGAAAAAACATTATCTATGCAAGTGGCGGAGTGTTCAGTTACCCGTGTGGGTTCTAAAAAATTATTATGTAAATTAAAACATTTAAATAATGCCATCTATATATAAGTGTTTGAATTTATTGAGTTGCTTTTGATTGCAAATAGGAAAAATATGTTTGGATCATACATATTATAGTATAATATCACTAAAAACACGTTCCAAAGAAAAATATTGGTATCAATAGTAACTGAATTCATAGCAAAGAGTATTTTCCCGCGTTTTTGGAATTTTACCATATTTTCCCGTATATTTCCGTATTTTCCCATATTTTTCTTTCCCCATATTTTTCTTTTCTTCCCCTGCCCATCCCTAAGTGTTCTATAATGTTCTAATACAAAACATTGGCTGACTAGTACATTTAGGAAAATATTTTAAATTAAATTGAATTTCAATTTATAAAAACTCCACTTTTTAAATTTTATTTTAAGTTACCGTAAATATTAAACTTATAATTTTATTTGCATATAAAAAATATACTGATAAATTACATTTAATAAAAATCCAAAAAAGTAAAACTTATAAGGAACTTTACTAACAATAAAGAGCGAAAAAAAAATTTGAACGTCGCGTTTCGACTTTTTCTTATATAAAAAATATTTTTTTTATTAAAGTATAACAATATGGGTACCCAATGAAAGCTAATAAATAGCAGATATATATACATTATAATACTTTAATGTAACTGTTTTGAAGAAAACTTAAAAAAACGAAAACTCAAAATTACGAAATATTTGTAAATTATTTGAAAAAACAAAACAGGCCAGTCAATATTGACACCAAAAAGCCAAAAATTATAAGCGCATATGTAACACTACTGTATAAATGTTGTTAGGTTCCTTGAAAGTAGTTTAAAGCTTCGTACAGACTGAGGCGAGCGAATCGCGCGCGTCGCTCATTTTGACAGATTTTGATCGCGTAACTCAAAGCAATAGCCATAGCCATAGCCATTGCCATAGCAATTTCTTTGACAATGACTATGGCTATCGCTTTGAGTTACGTGGTCGCACTCGCGAATTTCGCGCGGAATTCGCCTCAGTCTGTACGAAGCTTTATACCGAAGTATGCAGCCCTGAAACCCTGTCTTGCTCGAAAAACTTACCATTTTTTTTTTCAGTTTCTTCAAAAATACTATCTTAACGAAACGTTTTTCAAGTTATTTGGTTCTATACTTTTATGAATCTTACTAAATTAATTACAGTTTAAGCTTAATTTGAGTAGTCTAAGACTTTTGGTTGCGGAGATACAGCAGGTCAAAGCTGGTATTTTTTCATTTTTTCTAGCTAGCTAGCTGAGTCGGTTTTGACGCAGATCGTCACTTTCGCAAATGGCTGAGTCTTCGCAATCAATAGTTGTAGACCACTAAAAATAGGCTTAAACTGTAGGTAATTTAATAAGCTTTACAAAATATTATAATCAAGTTACCTGAAAAACACTTCCTTAGGGATGTTTTTTTGAGGAAACTGAAAATTTAAAGAAAGTCACAGTTGCCATCAACCGTGTCGCCGCGGCGACCAGTCGATAATGCGTATGGGCTCTAAAAATTGTCTAGTGCTCTTTCACATATGGGTTTTACACACTTACACTATGCCATCAAGCTCCTACATCGCCACACATTTGTTTTCCTTTTCCGTAACCGTATGTGGTATTGTGTGCGCAGGCAGATGAAGGACCACCGGCCTATGTCGCATCTGGTGATCGACGAGGCGGCCCAGGCGTCCGAACCCGCCAGCCTCGTGCCGGCCTGCGGCCTGCTGCGCGCCGGCGGGCGCCTGCTGCTGGCCGGCGACCACCTGCAGCTGCCGCCCTGCCTCACCTCGCGGGCCGCCGCCAAGCACGGACTAGGTGACTGCCAAACTCCAAACAGTACACTGCGGCCTTCCGCCCTCAAACGCACGCTCGTGTTCTACCGCACCCCGGACCCTCATACAACCGCGCTATTATAAATAGATGACATCATATGACGTTTTTGTACACGCGCAACTGTGTGAGTCTCGGGCTACCGTGCAGTTTGGACTGCATGAGCGGCGTTCAATTTATAATTCGACATTTTTCTAAATCCAGTACTCGAAAAAGTCGCGGGTGGATGCTATTTCATTGTTGGGATAGGCGTAGAGCTCTAATGACTGAAGGTAGTGACACCATTTTTAGAGGGTAGATAGTAGGTACCTTTCTTGGCGTAGGTGAACAATAAGAAAGAGTTTTTGAAAGGGGAAGGGGTGGGGACGAGGAAGTTAAAATAAATAAAAATGTGTTTATTAACAGAAATGTGTTACAGTTTTAAGTGTATCTAATTGTGTTACAGTTTTAAGTTAACGGGATAGAGATAGGAATAAGATAAGAATACTGAACAGGAACAGGGACGGAAATAGGAAAAGGAACGGGAACGCCTTCTACCAGCATTTTAAGGATAGGTATTAATAATTTTCTAAAATGTCCTCGCGAGCGAAGTCGCGGGCATAAGCTAGTTTATGATAACGTCAGTGTCGTTGGCAGGGTTGTCACTGATGGAGCGCCTGATGAAGATGGAGCTGTACCAGTCGGAGGAGCCCGACTACGTGGTGATGCTGCGGAACAACTTCCGCTCCAACGCCGACATACTCGCGCTGCCCAACGAACTCTTCTACAACGGGCAACTCAGGGTGAGCTAATGCATTGAGTCAGTAGAATAGAAACATTTTTACAATACAAATTATTAAAAAAATGTTAAATTACTAGAGACCGGATTATATGCAACATAAAAAGCCCAAAATATGCATGCAAATATGCAAGAAGAATGGCTAAAATATGCACGAAAATCCATAAAAAGGGCCAAAATATACTAATTTTGGAAAACCATTTTAAATTATTCCTTATTACGTAATAAGAGAACCACATTGATATTTCAGGAAAAATCAATGTATTTCATTTAAAAAACAGTGTTAAATTTTAAAATTTTAAAACTGCGCCAACATCGCTATGGCGCTGGACACGTGACTTGTTGACGTCACTAACCTGTAAACATTGTAATATCCTTAGCCATTTGACAGCCATCAATCGCGGATCCTTAGTCTATGGTCGTGTCAAACGCCTGAAGCCATATTTATTTACAGGCAAGTGACATCATCAATCATCTTAGAGCGTTTTCGCCACAGAAGAAATTTTTTAGGTGAAATTAATTAATTAATAGACTTAATTTAGTCTATATAATAATCAAATATGTTTATTTACGCCAATATCTGTTAGGATGACCACAATTTGTAGTATATTTTCACTGTTGTCAAATACCCTATTGTGTCTATGATCGCTTAATATATTTTTGTAAGCGGAAAGGACCGTTCTACGTCCACTGAGGTGACTGGGCAGAATTAAATTTGAGCACAGAATAAATATAAGTACTACCGTACAGAAAGGAAACTCTCCGCCCCGCCCCTCAATCAATTACCTCACCCCACCGCGCGTGTGCAAAAACGTTACTCTGTAGCGTCTGTGTAATAGGTAGTTGAAACGCGACGCTTGTATGGAGTGGGGTGTGATTTGAGTGCCATTATTTGGACATGTTAGACATTTGAACGATGAACGAGATCGAGGAGCGTAAATATGCATGATTTCCATATTTTTTGCCAAAATATGCAACTACCACTGAAAAGAGGTTAAATATGCAAATGCATAATATATGCATTTGTATTACTTGTTTTACTACTTTCGCGTTTCGCATGCGTTACTGATCATCAAATCACTTTTTGTCACTCGCTAAAGTAGTGGAATAAGTACCTACGACGTCACAAAGGTGGCGCTCCTAGGTTTAGAATTTGTCAATTATCTCAGTAACTTTTTATCTGAATTAAGCAAGTTGGGTATGCAATGATAGGTAATTAAAATTGTAACAAAACATGGAAAGAAACTGTTATTGTAGGTTTTATATTTAAAAAAATATTAGGGCTTTAATTTTAATACCTAACATTAAACGATGTTCCGTACATAGCAGGAATGGTGCAAACTCAGAGGAAACTTATATTCATGTCTTCTAATGATTCCATAAAAAATTACAACTACACGAATTACTTCCGATCTTTTTGCAAATTCGACCTAATTTGACTACACTATTATGGTAACTTGTTTTTTAGGTATGGTATCTGTCACTAAGACCAAAAGGTTATAAAAACGCATATTTCATGCAAAAATAATTCGCATAATCTTTATCCTCTTTTGAATAATTCCATATAAATAAATAAATAAACTTTTTTTTTATAAATAAACTTTTTTTATTAACTGTTTAAATGTACATTACATAAGGTACCGGATTCCCCTTTTAAGCTAAATTGCCTGTGTCAGGGGGCACCGCTCTTCCATAACAATGAAATAACTTAAGGATAAACAGTTTGCAGTAAAGATGGTACAGCTACTAATTTAATGTAAGAAAAATCTATAAATATAATAAACAATCCAAAGTGTGTGTGTGTGTGTGTGTGTGTGTGTGTGTGTGTGTGTGTGTGTGTGTGTGTGTGTGAGTGAGTGTGTGTCTGTGTATGTGTGCGCATGTGGGTGTGTGGAATATTGTGTGTACATGTACTATATATTCATGTAAATATATATCTCGTTTTTTTTATTATTATTATTATTCAGCTTTTGCATTCTCAGCTATTCAATTTTTAAAAGTAATGCCTCAATTTCCTCATAATTTATATTATCTAGCCATTTCTGTAACACATTCTTACATTCACGGTAGTTTTTGCTATATATGTCAAGTTTATTAACATATAACAGCCAACAAGTTTATATGGGTTTAGAAAGCCTTTTTTAATAGCCAATCTTTTGTCCAACGCTTTCTTTTTACCCGTTTCTTATTCAAAATTGCAATCAAAATTCAAATACAGGCCTTTCTATAATGAATATCCATAATTTATGCATGAACACGTGTACTCTTTGTGAATTTTTGCGTGTGACTGACGATCAGTCAGAATGACCGTGTAATGGCGATATAATTCCATCAGTCACCAACAGTCAAACTTAATTCATGACTGATGGAATTTGACTGACGCTTGCATGACCATGTAATGGCTGCCTAAGTAGGTAATTAAACACACAGAACTTGATATCTTGACAAGTAACGTTACTTATCTTTTAAACGGACTATCAAATATAAAATTCTGTCTGAGTGACCCTGCGACGTCTGGATTGTGTATGTTATTATTGTTTTTTAAGTTTTTAATTTTATCTTTTCTTTATTAATTAATCGCTTTTGTTGCTATCCTTGTCAATCAAATATAGTCTAAATGTGTACATTGTTTTGGGTTGCATCCCAGCTCGTTCACTTTATTGTACATTATTCACTGTATCTTTTGGATGTAATCTGTTAATGTGCCTTATAAACAAACTCTGTGCGTCTAGTCGACAGCAGCTTCAAAGGCACAAAAGCCTGTACACTTAGTGTAAAGGCCTATTCAAATCTCAGCGGTATCCTCTACCGATGGTAGTAACGATATCCCAGTGGGTATGCGGATATCGCGCTGCTCAAACCATAACGGAATTTTACCGCTACTGGAGACGGTAGCGGTTCTGGCGCGCGACGCGGGGTGCGTCCGCGGAAGGGAGCAAAAGTTTCGTCGAACACGCTGTACGTAAGATAAGATTTATTCAGCAACCACTACAACACACAACAACAATATCAAGAACAATTGAGTCAATACAAAAAATTAGATAACTACCTACTAAGTTAGATAACGTACCGCGTACCCATCCGGTATAGTACGGTTACGGTCTTGCGACAGCTGCGAAACTTCCATACAAATTCCTTTGCGTGATATACCTCAGGTCACACCCCGGGCACTCCATACAAACGCCGCATTTCAACTACCTATTACACAGACGCTACACAGTGACGTATTTGCACACGCGCAACTGTGAGCGTGAAGTCTAGAGCTATTGAATGAGCACACGATTCAGCAGACGAATTCGCGGGGTGGGGTGAGGTATTGATTGTGGGGCGGGGCGGAGAGTTTCTTTCTGTACGGTAGTACTTATATCTATTCTGTGCTCAGGTATGACCGCTACTCACGGCGGTAGCGCATACTGCTCCGGTTTGAGTAGGCCTTAATGTATGTACGTTTGTCCAGGCTTGTGCGCCAGAAGACCCGCTAAGCAAGGTGAGTATCCTGGGCGGGCGCGACGGCTGCCGCGGCATCGTGTTCCACGGCGTGCTGTCGCAGGAGCACCGCGTCGGCAAGTCGCCCAGGTACTACACTACACTGGCCAACACTCTGACCAGCACTACACTGCACAACACTACACTGAGCAACACTACACTACATTATACCGGGTGTAACAAGACCCTCAACAAAGCCGAGGTCTACGTATTCTGCCCATCATCAAGATTTCTGTTCAAATTGATTGCTGCGAAACGATTTTATTTTTTGGTGTTAAAAAAGCATTGTATACATCGTAATATATACAATGCTTTTTTAAAAAAAAATATCAGGTGCTTCTTTAATAGTGCACATAATTTTAAGGGGTCAATGTACTCGTGCATACAAACAACTTTTACTATGGAACCAACATTGAAATCGCGAAAAAAATTCAGCCGTTCCATATATTTTGATCTATTCGATTTTAATTTTCTATGGAACAACTGATTTTTTTTTCGCGATTTCAATGTTGGTCCCATAGTAAAAGTTGTTTGTATGCACGAGTACATTGACCTCTTAAAGTTATGTGCACTATTAAAGAAGGACCTGATATTTTTTTTTGAGAATTGGTCAAATAGATACCAATAGTAACTTTGAAAGGATACAATACAAATACAATACAATGCTCGCAGACATGCTAAACTAATTGTTCCATTCTAAATACTCTTTAGTACTATAAAAACACTTCTCTAAGAGCCATTTGGTTAGCTTATTTTTGAAAGAAACCCCATTTAGATTTTTCAGATATTGCGGCAATGAGTTATACAGTACTATACTCATATTATATACATTTCGTTTATATATGTCCTTATGGCAGGGAGGTTGATATATTAGGTCTCTATATTGTTTCCGGAATTGTCTTACAGTTATCTCCTTACGGGTTTTATAGTACTTAGGAAAAGATTTGACAAGAACACAAGCGTCTCGAATGTAAAGGCAGGGTAACGGAAGTATACTATACTTTTTAAAAAATGGTTTGCAACTCTCCAAGTACCAAATATTGCTTAAGGCACGAATACATCTCTTCTGTATCAAAAAAGCTCTTTCTATATCAACGGAGTTCCCCCAAAGCAATATCCCATAGCTAAGTACAGACGAGACGTAGCCATGGTATGCAGCTAGAGCAGCCTCAACTGAAATATTTTGGCGTACTCTTTTTATAGCAAAGGCGAAGCGTTCTAGTTTTTTGCACACAACATCAATATGACCTTTCCAGTTAAGATGTGTGTCAATATGGAATCCCAAAAACTTGAAATTGCCCACTTCTATCTTTTTATTATTGTAAAAAATGTTAACTATTTGTTCAGATGAGCCGTATGATCGAAATTGCATGATTTTAGTTTTTTCGAGATTAACATTTAAGTCATTAAGCCTTTAACCATTCCATAATATTTTTTAGAGCAGTATTTGTGAGGGATTCTAAAGCATTATTATTTTCGTATTTGACAATAACAGTAGTGTCGTCTGCAAAGAGAATACATTTATGTGCCGTGGTGTTGGGAAGATCATTAACATACAGTAAAAAAAGTAAAGGGCCCAGGATACTGCCCTGTGGAACACCTGCTTTTTTAAATAATAATTGAGATCGATGTGTTTCTTTAATTACACTGTTATTTTTTTGAGAATTTTTTGTTATATCAGTTCACTGTCTTCTATTTTTTAAGTAACTTTCAATCCATGCATAGGCTTTTCCCCTGATGCCATACAATTCTAACTTATGTAAGAGCTTGTTATGATTTACGAAATCAAATGCACAACTCATATCGAGAAACACTGAAACTACGGGGGTTTTATTATTAATACTTTCTGTTATATATTTTACAAAATCAAAACAAGCAAGAGCAGTGGAGCTCCCTTTGCGAAACCCAAACTGTTGGGACCGTAGTATGTTACATGTTCTTATAAAGTCATTGAGTCTTTTTAGCATTGCCTTCTCGAGTACCTTCGATAGTACGGATGCTAGAGTGATAGGCCTATAGTTACTCATATCTCGCCTATCCCCTTTTTAGGGTTCCGTAGCCTAAATGGCAAAAAACGGAACCCTTATAGATTCGTCATGTCTGTCTGTCTGTCTGTCCGTATGTCACAGCCACTTTATTCCGAAAGTATTAAGACTACACAGTTGAAACTTGGTAGGTAGATGTATTCTGTTAACCGCTTAACGAATTTAATACAAAAATAAGAAAAATAAAAGATAAAGGGGGGGCTCCCCATACATGGAACTGAAACTGAAAAAAAATTTTTTCTTCAAACCAACACGTGTTGGGTATTTATAGATAGGTCTTTAAAAATTACATTGAGGTTCCTAAGACAACTTTTTCTCAAAGTCAACCGTTTGAAAGATATACACCGCCAAAGTGGTAAAATGTGTGTCCCCCCCTTTAACTTTTGAAATAAGAGAGTGAAAAATCTAAAAAAATATATGCTGTAGATCCTAATAAACACTTTCAACCAAAATTGGTTTGAACGAGATACCTATAGTAATTAGTTTTTGAGATATAGCACATTTTCCAAAACCGCAAATATAACTTTGTCATTCATACCAACACTGTGAAAAACAAAGTTACTTTTGCATACGAAAAGTGATAGGTGGTATTAAATATGGTATGGTATAAGGTAACTACGGAACCCTATGGCGCGTGGCCCGACACGCACTTGGCCGGTTTTTTATGTAAGGGCTTTACTACCGACAACTTGAGTTCGTCTGGAAAGGCACTTTCCGAGAAAGATAAATTAATTATGTGCGCAAGGGGCACACTTATGTAAGTAGCACATAATTTCAGTACTTTAGTAACAATACCATCGTACCCAGAGGATTTAGAATTGTTCAATGACATAACAATATTATATGTTTCAGTCTCGTCAATAGGTTTCAAATAGATTGTACGAGAGTTAGTGCTAATGTTTTTGTGCGTATTGTCAATGTTAGGCATCTGTTGATTCGTTAAGTTAATAAAGTGATTATTGAACGAGTTACAAATATCTTGGGGATCAGAATATGTCAAATTATTAATTGTAATTTTATCAATATCGTTACTATTCATCTTGTCTGATAGAGTTGAAGAAATAGTGTTCCAAGTTGCTTTACCTTTATTTTTGCTGTTAATTATAAATCTGTTATTATTTATTTTTTGTGCCAAATGGACACATCTTTTAAAAATTTTACTATATTTATGAAAATTATTCTTATGTGTTTTTTATGCTTACTGGTCGGTGGTGCTAGAAAGTATTTGAAATTTTCGAAATTTTGTTTTGAAGTCTATTAAAGAAATCAATCACCCTTTATACTTTAGTATACTTGAAGTATGATGTTCAGTTACCAAATGTACGTTTGCAGCTACTACAACCCGCTGGAGCTGCAGCTGGTGCAACAGTACGTAACGGCGCTGGTGCAGCGCCACGGCGTCGCACCACAAGACATAGGGGTCGTCACGCCGTACATCCGACAGGTACAACTACATTATACTGTAGTGCAGCAGTACGTGGCACGGCGTCGCGCCACAAGACATAGGAGTCGTCACGCCGTACATCCGACAGGTACAACTACATTATACTGTAGTGCAGCAGTACGTGGCACGGCGTCGCGCCACAAGACATAGGAGTCGTCACGCCGTACATCCGACAGGTACAACTACATTATACTGTAGTGCAGCAGTACGTGGCACGGCGTCGCGCCACAAGACATAGGAGTCGTCACGCCGTACATCCGACAGGTACAACTACATTATACTGTAGTGCAGCAGTACGTGGCACGGCGTCACGCCACAAGACATAGGAGTCGTCACGCCGTACATCCGACAGGTACAACTACATTATACTGTAGTGCAGCAGTACGTGGCACGGCGTCGCGCCACAAGACATAGGAGTCGTCACGCCGTACATCCGACAGGTACAACTACATTATACTGTAGTGCAGCAGTACGTGGCACGGCGTCGCGCCACAAGACATAGGAGTCGTCACGCCGTACATCCGACAGGTACAACTACATTATACTGTAGTGCAGCAGTACGTGGCACGGCGTCGCGCCACAAGACATAGGAGTCGTCACGCCGTACATCCGACAGGTACAACTACATTATACTGTAGTGCAGCAGTACGTGGCACGGCGTCGCGCCACAAGACATAGGAGTCGTCACGCCGTACATCCGACAGGTACAACTACATTATACTGTAGTGCAGCAGTACGTGGCACGGCGTCGCGCCACAAGACATAGGAGTCGTCACGCCGTACATCCGACAGGTACAACTACATACACAAAAAAAAACATAAGACAACTTAAAGAGATTATATCGTAACTACAAGTATTAAATTGCGTATAAACCTCACAGATGAGTGTAAAAAGAAATCAGAATATCATCAAAATCGCTTGTCGCGGGCCATATTTTTGGCGTAAATACCATGGCCACACTGAAAGTTTTGCACAACTCATAAATAAAACAATATATATGAAAACTTATTTATTTATTGCGTGTCACAGTATTCTCTATTACATTTTAAAACTTTTTTAATTCGTTCAAACTATTACTTATAACATAAGCATCATTTGTCTGAGGGCATGTTTTTCATACACTATCACGGCTTCCTCCGGCTCTTTAAATGTGAAATTCCTCATCGTATCTTAAAGTTTTAGATTAATAAAGAAATTGTAAGATGTAAAGTCTACAATTAATGTAGAATGGATCATGAACTCCAACTTTTCAGAGCCGAAAATGACTTGTCCTTATCGCGGTATGCACTGTCAACGGTCACTTGGTCATTTTTCCTTACATTTTTTAACGACAGTTGGGAACCAAATAGTAGTGATCTACTCATCATTAACTGTGTTTTGTTCTTCAAGTAGGCTATTTCAGATAGGACCCGTCTTCGAGAAAAATAATGCAGTCAAATCCTTGCCCTTGATTTTCGTCAGTCTAATTTTGCCGGTTTAATGTCGATTTCGAACATCAATATAAAAGACTGTTGCTATCTTTCTGATTCCGGAACAATATGTCAATATTTTATCTTCTTTCACAATATCATACACAGCATTAGAACGACCGTGTTCGCACTTTAACTACAAATTTTTACACCAATCAATTCGAGCCCGTTTTTTCCATGGTGAGTACATGAAGAATCCAGCGGCAACAAAGTTTCTTAACTTTTGAATGCTAATGAATATTTTTTTGAAATTTATGTCATACCAATCCCCAAGTATCCTCAAATTGTTCAGTAGGTAATATGCTGGTTGCCTTCAATTAATCATGTGACAATAGTCCTCTTTCGCACAGTAATCGCATTTGAATGCAGATCTTCACCAATTTGATCATAGAAGAGACAAGAAAACGATTACATTCTGGATACCAATGTTTTACGATACTTAAATAAGGGGCTTTTTATCCTTAAACCATTTAGAAGTGAAGCAGTGAAAACTTGCGAAGAAAGCGAAGTTTCAAAATCATACAAAAATTTCACTCTAAAATCTTTTCGCGTAAATTTCATTTTTGCTACGGGCGGCAAAGTTCGGATTGTGATAAAAAACAAATGACTCGCAACTTCCGGTCAATTTTTGTTTTAATATCATGAATGATTTTTTGTGTTTAAAAAAACATAACATTATATTCAAATATTTGTGTGTTGCCAGAAGTGCAAAACTTTCAGTGTGTCCTATGTAATAGCGGAAACTTATTGAATTTTACATCAAAATACACTTTAACGTACTGTGCAGTTGCTCCAATAACTTTTTTCCAAGAAAGATAATTGTGCTAAAGATAATGATGAAAAAACAACAAAAAACATCAAAAAAGTGCAGAAGTGAGGTTATTTTCCATTACATTTGCACGTTATTTTACACGTAAAGAAAAAGACAGAGACAAATGACTTTGCATAACGGAGCCTTAATTGAGATTCATTAGTAGTGTAAATAAGATTTTGTTAGGGCAAATAATCTAAATGGGTGACAAGTAGGTAACTATATAACTGACTAAGGCTTCCCAACATGGTATTTTAACACGTTTTTATTAGGTTGCTAAACAAGAATGTTTGTTTGTTTTTTGTCATGTAGATTAGGATAATAGTCACCTTTTTTATAAATAAAATATATGCCAAATCTTAAATGTTTTGTGTGCCCTAAGGTTGTCGCTCAAATAGTAATTTGGTCACCCGTTCTGAATAACTAGTCACTCAATTTGTATTTTAAAGTCACTCATTTTCAATATCTGTAGTCGACTTCGCTCCGTCGCCCACTTAGTATTTCCGTACGCTGTATTCAGTATTTTTGATACCCAAAATGGGAATTTATCGTTACCCGATTAAATACTACCCTTTTAAAAGATACCGCAAAAATTTCTTCACAATTGTTCATGTGGTATAAGATATCGGATAAGTCACGAAACAAAAATCGACGGTCAGACATATTAGCTCTGTATTACGTTGCAGGTATACAAGATCAAGAGCTGGCTCCGGACGGAGGGGTACTCGGGCGTGGAGGCCGGCACCGTGGAAGCCTTTCAGGGGAAGGAGAAGCGGGTCGTGGTGATATCGTGCGTGCGCGCGCAGCACCAGCTGCTGCAGCACGACGCGAGGTACCAGCTCGGGTTCCTGGTCGACGACAAGGTATGTGGCCATTGACCTCTATATTATTACACTGGACTGGCTGCTGTCAAACTGCTCTTGTGCCTATTTGATTTCCGCCATTTTGGCGCTGTAGGACGTAGCGTGAGCGTGAGGGACATGGTATTAAAGTCTGAAGTCTGGAGAGACCATCATGGCAACCATTTTCATTGTACATGTCAAAATTAGTTCTTTAGACTCACGCTAGTGGCGTTTCAAATAGGCACAAGAACTTTGCTGTCAAATCATACAGACAGCCAGTTCGGTTAATAAGAAAAAAATTTTTTCATGTCAGTGTATGTGGGGCATTAAAACATCAAAACATTCATAATCATAAGTCAATTATAAAATTTTGGACTTTTCGCATTCCCAATGCTATTTTCTATCATAAATAAAATGATAAATAAACAAGAAAAAATCGACTCACGGGACAGGTGAGTCGATTTTTTCTGAGGTGCTACGGGTGTGTCGAGTTTTTCTAGTAGTGACTAGATTGTTTCTAGTACAGTATTTCATTAATCTTATGCGCGTATTTATAAACCGCTCTCAACGTTGAGAGATATCTTAAGATCATATCTGAGATGCTGTTTCACAGTGTGTTATGGAACCCTTTTTTGTTGCATGCCCTTTTTATTGCTGTTATACTTGGTGGCAATAAACACTCCCTAATTAACATACCACGTCACCAATTCTTGCCACTTTAGTCGTAATAGATAGCCAAATATCAACAATTTTCACATTTTTGGTTTTATTTTTTTTTCTCATTAACGCCGTATTCTGCTACAATATTTAGCCAGATACAAGTATATACCTTTATTTATGCACATTAATAAAATCACGACATTATTTTTTGTTAAACAGAAGTAATGATCAATTATGTTATATCCGAAAAATTCAGTCCCTAGTAAGGTTGTCACTGTGAAAATCTGTTTGCATTGAAAATTCATTAATTGATGATTATTCCAATATTGAACATTTTGTTATTGATAACGAGGAACATAATTGACAAAACTCATAATTACTGTCACTTTTTTGTATATGTTACTCAAAAAAGTTTTTTAAAAATGGTGACTTCTGTTTAACAAAGAATTATTTTAATACTATGCATAAATGAAGGTATATACTTGCGTCTGGCTAAATGTCTGGCATAATACGGTGTTAATAAGATAAAAAAAATATGAAAATCGTTGATATTTGGCTGTCTATTACGAGTAAAGTGACAAGAATTGGTAACGTGGTATGTTAATTAGGGGGTGATTATTGCGACCAAGCATAACAGCAATAAGTTTCGTACTTTTCGAGAAAACATTAATTTTTGACTTTTGAAGTGTCGGAAATCCGTGAACTTTGGAAGTGTTTTTCTTCGAGTAAAAAGATTGGCAATATGCCTTAAACAATGTTATTTTGACTTCAGTCGAACAACGAGCAAACCTGCGAGCCAACATGTTACCCCAGACAGCCAGCGCCCTGCGTTCACGTTCAATGTCAGCATTATCTTTTAAGTCTTCGGTGATAATGTGTCCTAGGTATTTAAATTGTTTTACCCTATTAAGTGGAGATCCGTTTAGTACAATAGGAGGGACTTCACAGGCATTCACACTTTGACCGAAGATCATAAGCTCACTTTTTTTGTATTATATTTAAGACCATGACTCTTAGCATACTGTTCACACACACGAAGCAGACTGCGCAGAGCGCCAACCGACGGACTCAGCAGCACCATGTCGTCGGCATAGCTTATATTGTTAACCGCAACTCCGTCTATGTAACAACCCGCATGCATGCTGCTGAGCTCGGCAATCAAGCCATCCATATATATATTAAAGAGTGTGGGTGAGGAGACCCCCCCTTGCCTCACCCCACACTCAAGCCCATATTCATCAGACAAGCCATCAGCCCACCTTACAACGTTAACTTGATTGTCATACCAAAATTCAAAAATTGCTACGAGTTCTGGAGGTACATTTCGCTCCCTAAGCTTATCCCATAGGACCCCATAAGAGACCAGGTCAAATGCTCGGGATAAATCTAAAAAACAAGCATAAACTGGTGTTTTACGATCCAAATAGTACTTTACTGTATGTTTAACACTGAGTATGGCGCTCTCAGTAGAGAGGCCGGCTTGGAAACCAAATTGAGCGCACTGCAGGTTAAGGTTGCTCCTAAGATGCGAGTTGAGCAGATGGTCAAGTACTTTTGCTAGAACTGTCGCTAGCGAAATAGGGCGATAGTTATTTTTATCGCTAATGTCACCAGTCTTGTTCTTTATAATCGGCACCACAATAGTTCTCATGAGGTCCCTGGGAAGATATCCATGTCCTAAACACAAGGAATAAAACATCGCAAGCACCCGGGGCAAGTGACTGCCGGCATGCCGCAGGTGCTCGACGCTCAGGCAGTCATGGCCAGGTGATTTGCCTCGAGTCATGTTTCTTATTACACTTTTGACATCTTTAGATTTAATTTGTACTTGTTTCTGAGTATTTTCTAAGCAACTATTTTGTTTTGTAATTGGAGACAAAGGTGAACTTATTTCAAAGTGTGTTTTAAATATATTAGCAATTTTTTGCGGATCTCTTTCTGAATCAATACACTCAGCTCTACTTTGCTTTACATTTAGTTTATCAGTACATTGCCAAAATTTTTTGAAATTTTTGTCAGAGCGATGTGAAGCCAAAGCGTCCATTTTGATTTGCTCAGCATGATCCTGACACCATTTTAGTCTGGATTTGAATATTTTCCTACTAAGGCACATTTCATTATAAATATCTCCATACAATGGTTTACCATGCCAAATCCAATTTCTAAAATTAGTTTTGGCTATTTCATGTACCTCCTTGACATTTTTATTCTAGCCGGGTATACGTATACGGCCAAATAAAAAGGGTATGCAACAAAAAAGGGTTCCATAACACACTGTGTTCGTATAAGAACATCTTAGATATGTTCCTATAGGAACGGCATCTTAGGTATGATCTTGAGATAGCTCACAACTTTGAAAGTGGTTTATAAAAACGGACCTTAGTCAACTTTCATAAAGTTAATACCAAAACTCATATTGCAGCGCTTCAACGTGGCCATAACCCGCGCGAAGGCCAAGACCATAATAATCGGCAACCCGGTGGTGCTGCAGCGCGACGAGAAGTGGCGCCGCTACATCGAGCGCTGCGCCGCGCTCGGGACTCACCGGGGGTACCGCGCCGGCGCCGCGCCCGATGTCGGGGACGTCATACCGCTGCTGCAGCACATGCAGCTCGACCAGAGGGCGGACGCTTAGGAGGAACCCTGGGTGAAACTTATGGAAGCGGGTTTTTGCAACAAAAATTGTCCGTAATATAATTAACTTTATCTACTCTCATATCGTAAAATTCGAATTATGAATTTCAAAACGAATTTATATTGGCATACTTTATACACGCAATACCGAAAAAAAAAAGTTATTTTATAATATACCTTCGCTATACTAAAGTATGCTATAAAATAACTTTTTTTCTCATTACGATACACGGCCAATCCAAGAAGAGCAGGTGCCGCGATATTAAAAAAAAACAATGATATTCCCATATACTTTCCATGATTAAAATGTACTCTATGGTGATCGATGACTTAGCGTAACGATTCGTCTGCTGGAATTCACTCATATCATTATTATTATTTTTCTAATAGAATACGCGCCATTTTTTATTTTAATTTTTATTTCGCTTAAAAATTTCTGATAGTAGGTAGTGAATGTGAAAAAAGACTCCCCGATATTTTAGATGCGGCGACGGAAAAACGTCTTACTTTACCTAGGTAAGTAACCTACCTGTCTACCTAAATCAAAGTCGAGAAACTACTTACTCTTTTTACTATTGATATTTTATTTTGTAGATTCAATCACAAATTGTATAAGAGTAGATAAAGTAGTGTATGAAACTGTACATAACTAGGTATTAAAACACTCGTGTGATACTATTAAAAACCTCGCCTACGGCTCGGTTTTTAAACACTCATGTTTTAATACCCCTCATTATGCATCAGTTTCATAAACTACTATTATCTACACCCATGCTTTAAATCCTCTGTAAGGGGTTCTGAAACAGTTAGCTTACTGCCATCATTACAATATCCCGAGCGAGAGCTGGGCCTGCAGCGCCGCGCGCCCACGCGCGACCAACGCATTATGAAATTCAGTACAACATTATAACACTCTTGCAGAAGACATAATGACGAGGATGGAGAGGAAAGTCAAAGACAAAGTCAAAACCTTTATAGAGGATACATATCATGGGTTTAGATAAATATCATGGGTGTTTTTAATCCATATGTATTAAAATACTGTTTGTTTCCCTAATAAAAATAAGAAAAAATAAAAAAATGGGTGTAGATAAAGTCTTGTATGCAACTGTACATAATTAGGTATTAAAACACTCATGTGATAAACCCACATTCGTGTTTTAATATCCCTTGTTATAGTACAGTTGCATAAATAACTATTATACCCATTGAGTAAAGGCGCTTTTGCACGTATACGTATTCAGGGCGTGTCCGAATTGGCAGTCCTTAAAATTTACGAATCCAACGAGCCATGAACGTCCATACGATTACTAAGAGGACTAAAACAGATCAGAAACGAACACGAAACGTGTGTGTATAAATGCAAAAACGCCCTAAGGCTTAGGCCGCACACGCTACAGCTAAACCGCCGTGGTTTTTAACCGTCTGGATTTTGTGAGCTGTGAGACGATACATGCGTCCGCACTTGCAGTTTTCCGTAATTTATTCCGTTTCGAACGCTTTGATTTTTCGATTAACGACTCGCTAAGTACAGCGACCTAAACCTAAATCAAAGCATATTAAAATTATAAATATTAAAGCAAAAAAGAAAACGTGGTGAGTTGGTGAGCGCAATGCTTCGCTGTGCCGCGTTCGAAAGACGCCCTAATCCTACTAATATTATAAATGTGAAAGTTTGTGGGTTTGGATGTTTAGATGTTTGTTCCTCAATCACGCAAAGACTACTGAACGGATTTGGTTGAAATTTGGCACACATATAGTAGATAGCCTGGATTAAAACATAGAATACTTTTTATTCCGATATTCCCACGGGAACGGGAACCACGCGGGTGAAACCGCGGGCGGCCGCTAGTACTCTATATTTCTCGCTCTAGCAAAATATAACGTATCTAAATTAAAATATACGTATATATACAGGGTGCATTTGTAATCACTCTCCAAATTTTAAGGATGTGTTCAGTCCATGAAACTGAACAACTTTCTCCATGAAACATGTGTCGAAATACGCCAAAAAATTTTGGTCATCCCATACTAAACTGATCACGTGATCCCTTTGTTTTGTATGAAAAGTCATTTTTTTTTTTACATATTTGACCCTATGTTTCTTAGAGAAACTTGTTCAGTTTCATGGACTGAACACATCCTTAAAATTTGGAGAGTGATTTCAAATGCACCCTGTATATATATATATATATATATATATATATGACTTATCTAAATATTATAAATTTCCTAGGATGACGCTGCCGTCATATTACGGCCGTAATTTAGCGGCGTAGGAACGTTAACGTTGTCTATGTAAACAGTACGCCGCGCCGTATTATTTAAGCTAGGGTTCCTAAGAAATCCTAGATTTACGTAGACAACGTTCTACGCCGCTAAATTACGGCCGTAATATGACGGCACCGTCGTCCTAGGGAACCCTAGATTAAGCGACAGAAAATGATGTGATTCTGATGTAGTTCAACACTATTATAAAAAAAACTAATAGTTTATTTATATGTGCAAGTTAATTTATACTATGTTCAAGTTTGTTGCAAAAATTGGCTTTCATTTTAGTCAAGGCAATTTTTTAGCCTAAATATTCGACTAAATTGGTATCTGGATACCGCAGTACATTTGTTGTTATTACGGCTAACGTAGGAATGTGATTCATTCATATACTCGTAATGTGACAATATTTTTATTGAAAAGCTCTGAAATGTTTTCGAGTTTTGTAAGGGACCGGATTATTTACGATATCAAAGAAACATTCCACAGATTTTTTGAACATTTACTTTATATTTTTTTGATAGATATTTTTACATTAGAGTTTAAGTGAATTTGCTTTACGGAAAATATTTGCAAATAGCCACATACAAAAATATGTTGGTTTACGGTTTTTCAGTGTTAAAATTATTATTCAGTAATTAAGAAATTTGGCCAAAAATATAAGAATAAATCGTAAGTTTTATTTCTAATATCAGGATAGAGGTAACATTAAATTTGATTTATTTTAATAGATTTATTATCTTATCTTTGAACAATGAAGATCAAAATATTTACTGTTAATTTTTTGTTCACTTGTTTTTTTATACAAAGTCATTTAAGTAAGTATAGCATTTTCTTATAGAATAAGCGTTACCATATTATCATAATGTTTAGTTTATATTTAGATTAAGGTCGCATTACTCATTTCCCAACAAAAATGTAAACAAAGGTGTTGCCAGGACAAAACAACACAAAAACAAATAGTATATTGCTAAGTCAAGAAATAAACACACATGTTTTTTCATTATAAACCTAATAAAAATAGATTAGATAAATATTCTGAATCATGAATTTTGCGGCAAAAACAGTAATATAATTTAATATTTCATAATAACAGTTTTATAGTAGAAAACATTTTTATGATGCTGTGCACACATCAACTGCAAACCGTACACATCAACCTTTGGTCATTTTATAAAATTTAATAAAAATTAATATTACGAGTAGTAGCTGTAGTAGTAATATTTGTCTTTTGGTATTGGGGGGGAACAGGTGATGATGCTACGTATTTTTGATAGTTTACATACAATCAATATCTAAGTAAAGTTTTCTTGTTCGTTTCAAGAACTTTTAACATCAAAAAATATGATAGGTTATAAAGATAACATTTCTAATTACCATCCTACTTTAAAATGACCCTGGATGACATTATATTGATTATAACTCAAAATATAATACACAAATTAAAAAGTTATAAAAGTGACCAAAGGTTTTCAATATCTGAAAATGACACTATCAGGGTCAGTTTGTCAATTTGACAGTGACGTTTCTTCGTTTACATTTTTGCTGGGAAATGAGTAATGCGACTTTAGTAGTCAATTAAAATGACAGTTACATTTTATTTCGACGATTTTTTTTATCAATAATTAAGTATTTTTTTTAACAGCAATACATCGGTGCCATAATGCTGTTACAAATTATAGTCCGTAAGCCCGCGACCATATTGCCTACGTCATAAGTATTTGACTGTTGTTGAAATGTAGATATTTAATTATGACATTCAGAAATAGAACATTATTGAATAACAAATGTGAAAAAAGAAATTCAATCTGTATTTTAACAAGCGAATTATGAGCTACTCAATTGTGACTCTAGCTATCTCTTTCTAAAACGACATTATCTATGGCAAGAGTTGGCGGTACAAGCATGTGACGTCACTTGCTTATAGCGCTCTCCTTGTCTAATTAGAAAGTTTGATGCTCTATATCGCTGAAAATATGCAAGATATTTGAAAATAAATACCTATGTCGTGTTGTTAATATTTCAATAAAAAAAATAAGTCAAATACCCTATTATGACATCACGATTATTCACGATGAAATGCATGGCTCACGGTCGAAAAATTTTTCTGAGCGAGAATCAGGAGATTATCGCAAATAAAATTAGCCGGAAGCTTGAGAAAGTCTTCCACTTCCGGTCAAAATTTTAAGATTATATTTACGTCATGTGACATCAGTACCAGACCCGTAGCATCATTTAGTTTTCAATCGTAAAGGGAGTAAACATAAGTCTGTCAGTTCTGAAATGGCCAGAATACCTTAAATTTAAAATTTTAGTTTTTTAGTCATGTAGGAATTGTAGTAGGGTAGTATGGAGAGAAGGGGCCATTAGTAGGAAGGCCAAAGTGGAAGATCTTCCTCCGGGCTGGGTGGTATTTGCCCGGGGACCGCGGTCCAACCGATGATGGTTGGCAGTTGTATATATGCTGCTTCGCTGAGAAAACTCCGTCAGTGAGATGTAGGTTTCTCCATATATTCTCCATACTACGAGGTGTTATTCCTTACTAATCTTTGTGTTCATTCGACACTAGCGCCATCTAGTAATATGGTGGTTGAATCTTGTTGTAACCGTGTTGCTATGTGCGGCGGTACGGTAGATGCCGCTACATCACTCCCCCCCTGAGACTGGAGGTCGATAGTCCAAGAATTGTCCAAGCTCAGCTATCAGTGCGTCAGAGCTATGCAAGTGCCAGAGTAGAGTGCTGCAGGAGATGCCCCAGTCTGCGGTGAGTCGAGACTGTCTACGGTGAGTCGAGACGTTGTGGGGTGAAGGGAGGCGCGTCCGCCAGTGCTGCAGGTAGAATCCGTGTCCACGGTGAGTCGGGACCTGTCCACGGTGAGTCGGGACAGTGGAAGGTGACGGTAGGTCCGAGCTGCTGGTGAGGTGCGCAGAGCTGCCTCGCCGGAGTGAGGGCCCAGTGATGCTCCAGTCGTGGGCTGCGAAGACCAGGTCGGGATGATGCCGTCGAGAGGTGCCGGAGGTCCAGGAAGCGCCGTCAGTGATGCTGCGATGGAACCTTGAGGGCTGGTGCTGGCTGCTGTGCTTCTGCTTGCGGTGTAACTGCTGCGGATGCTGGATAAGGTATGAGGAGTGATGGCTGCGCTGCGTAGCTGAAGGTGCTTGATGTGCTCCGTCGGGGGTCACCAGTGTAGGAATGTAAGCAGGTAATATGGTAGTATGGAGAAATGGAGAGAGGGTATAGCCACTGATAGTGCCGTCGTCGTCTATGCCGCTACAGTCATTTCAGAACTGACAGACTTATGTTTACTCTCTTTACGATTGAAAACTAAATTATGCCACGGGTCTCGTACTGATGTCCCATGACGTAAGGTATAACCTTAAAATTATGACCGGAAGTGAAGGATTTTCTTAAACATCCGGCCAATTTTATTTGCGATAATCTTTTGATCCTTGCTCAGCACAACTTTTCCGACCGTGTGCCATGCATTTCATCGTGACGTAGGCAATGTTATCGCGGGCTTACGGACTATTATCGTTTTGTTTATTAAGGTATCTTGAACTATTCAAATAGTGTTATAGATTTAAGAACTACGACCTGGACTTGGGGCCTTAAAATTTCTGTTTTTAGGCAGCTTTGAGTAAGCTCATCCTAGGGCCCTGCCGCGCGTGCCATGTATCCTGTCTGTACCCTTTGTGATCTTAGCTGATAAGGTGATGCTGTGATTACGAAGTAATTGTATTCCATAAGTACTAATTCGGACGAACCAGTATTACCTATACCTACCTACTATACTAGTGACTTAAGGCCTACATTAATACGAAAAATTAAATCCTAATTACAATAAGGACTGGTACATATTTCTTTATTTCGCTTGATATTTCTGTAATTTACAAAAATGGCAAGAAAAATCAAGCTAATGGGCTTTTAACATGGTTCAAGCGATTAAGTAGTAACTAAATGGGCAACCTAATCTTAAGTTGAAATTTAGTGAATAGTCGTTCATACGGTTTAAGTAGTAAGTAGCCAGTGTTTGTCAACTAAATTGTCTTAATCACTTGCTTAATCACTTAATGGGCAACTTACTACTTAATTGGCTGTTTACATGCGAAAAACTTAATTTTAACTAAATTACTTAATAATTTGAACTGTGTAAATGACTCATTACAATGTATTTACTTTGTACCATAGGTTGTGAATAAACTCCATTCCAATAGTGGGGATTATTTGCTATAACCAAATATACACACCCGCTGTCGCGCACCGTTGAGTTTTGTCCAGACTTGTATTATTTTGGCGTATCAGATCACCGTACCTTTACCATACATCGCTAGTTTGGTTGGGCGTGCGTTGATATTACTTCAACGCACGCCCAACCAAACTAGCGATGTATAGTAAAGATACGGTGATCTGATACGCCAAAATGGACTAGTCTGGAACTCTGGACAAAGCTTTACGCACTGCACGTTCGCTATATAATAATCATTACAAGTTTGAGTCCTCGTTGATAGAAGCATAGTGATTATTTCCTATGGATAGAAGGGTATTATACTGCCATGTACACACTACAACACTTCAAGTTATACTGCAAAAATAATCAGCCTTTATTACGCATGGTATAAGGACGTATTAAGGTCAACATATATATCTGTCTGATGTGCCATGCCGTCGTGTGTATATATACAGTAATATAAATACAGTATTATACACTATCTGCCTTACTAATAAAGAACTGCAACCCACCCGTTTTACAAGTGTGTAACTATGACAGTGATAGATGAGTTATAGATCGCGTATACAGTCGGTTACTAATAAAGGCTTTTATTGTATTGGGTAGTTACACAAAGGTTATAACGAATATTACTTGCAACACTGGTGCTCACGTTCTAAAACAACATTATCTTTAATTGTGTTCTATTGAAATATAAATAAATAAATAATTTAAATCTTATATTTAGGCATATTTGGTTAAAAAATCTTTAAATTGTAATGGGTTTTTTAATTTTTTGGTTTTAATTTACATATTTTTTTAGTGAACTGTCTATCGTGTTTTTAAACGATCACAGGAAATGTCATACGTTGTCATGACAATAATAAACAAACAAATATTGTCAAATGTTCAAAATGTAAATACACAATATTTTATGCGTTTCTTTAATTATTTTCGGTTGCTTTGTGTTTTTCTCAGTAATAGGCAAAATTTGCAAGCTTTGGAATAGCCACCTCATTTTCATAGTTTGTGATTTACGCTCACGAGTTGTACAATAATGTCATCCCAAGGGAATCAACGCTGGAGAGATGTAATTCTTACCAATTTTATAAATAATGTTTATTATTATTAACTTGAACTGAAAACAATCTAACAAGCACCAGATCATACCTAAGTCAAGATCATGGAAATAAGATTGAGGAATCGAGCACATGAAGGAAACTTATATACCTACTACCCTATCCCAAAGATTCCAATTTTTCCCCTTCCTAACCTGAAGAAAGCTGCATTGATTAAAAACTTAAGAACAACGAAGAAACATTTTTTTAAAGGTTATGTATGTCTATAAAATAAAATATATCGAGTTAAAAACTAGTGCATTTTTATTCGATATTAAATATGATCTAGCATTGCAACGGTTGGTATGTTAGTGATCTTATTAAAATGATGATGGGTTTATAGAATCAATCTATTTTGCTTAATTTATAAAAAGGAACAGGTCTTCAGTAATACGGTTTCTTATATAAATTGTAGGCTGATTGTGATTCGTTGCCTTGTATGCTAGTAAAGACTTCTCCTATCGAATTGTTCTAGAAACAACATCGAAATAATCATAAAACTTTATTTTTATTCATTTTACGTATACACATCAGTTAAACTAGGTCCCGTGAGTGTGTAGTGACAGTTTATGTTTCCATAGTAATTACCCACTCGTTACAACAGGCATATGTCACGGAACTGTCAAATTTGGTTTATTAGTCAAGATTTCGCTGTATCACCCGTATACATCGCGGGTAAATGTTTATTAGTAAGGCAGATAGTGTATAATACTGTATAATAATACAGTAATATTTTTGTATGAAAAATACTTGGTTTTTGAGTTTTACAAACTTCGACACCCGCCGTGCCTTAGCGTTTGTTGAATGGTTTAACTCTAATGTTTTGATATTTTTAAGTAAAGCGTAAGCATAAATAGTTGTAAGAAAGCTGCACGCTATTGAGCGGTTTTTTTACTGACGAGACATAATGGTGCTCACTATTTTTAATTAAATGTAAGTGATCTTAAATAAAAGCGTTAAGAAATAAAAGATGTTTTATTCTGCTTACTCTCTCTATACACTCACTACCACTATTAGTTATTCTGTGACTACGCCGAAATTACGCGACCGAAGTTCGGCATCACACGTGCCGGACTACAGCTGAGCCACAAAAAAAAGTTGGAAATCTGACTTTTTGACTATGCCATGATGAAGACGATAGTTTGTCGGAATTTGTCGCAAAAAAACCAGAATTTGTCGGGCTTGCGTTTAGGAGATACGTGTGGCGCAGCTGTAGAGACGTCTCTACAGCTGAGCAACACAGATCTCAAAAACGGAAGGTCGTAACGAAAATCTGATTACTCGTGTGTGCAGCTGTTAATTTGTCGCACAAAAACCAGATTTTGTCGGTTTTGCGTTTAGGAGATATGTGAAGATACGCTGTGGAGACTTTTCTACCTGGATCTTGAGAAAGGAAGGTCGTAGCGAAAATCTGATAACTCGAGTGTGTAGCCGTTAGTTTGTCGGAATTTGTCACCAAGAATCAGAGTTTGTCGATCTTGCGTTTAGGAGATATGTGAGGATTCGCTTACGACCTTTCGTTCTCGAGATCCAGGTAAAAAGGTCTCCACAGCGTATCCTCACATATCTCCTAAACGCAAGATCGACAAACTCTGATTCTTGGTGACAAATTCCGACAAACTAACGGCTACACACTCGAGTTATCAGATTTTCGCTACGACCTTCCTTTCTCAAGATCCAGGTAGAAAAGTCTCCACAGCGTATCTTCACTAGAGGTGAAAATTACGGAAAGTTTCCGAAACTTTGGAATGTTTCAGGTAAACTTTAGGAAATTTTCTAAATAACTTCCAAAATTACGGCAACTTTGGAAGTTTTCAAAATATAACTACAGAGGCAGTTAAATAGGTTGTAATATGGACTTCTTAAATAGATTTTTACTAATGGCTCCGTGAGCTGTAACCTCGCGTTAAAAGATAACTCAAAAAGTAAGTTTTAAGAAAAAATATAGATGTCGCCCTTTCGCCATGAGGTTTTCAAGCATATAGTAGGGTTCGTGCTATTGGTATATTAAGTATTTGGTATATTCGCAGCTAGATGGCGCTTCTATTTTTAATTTTAATTTTCGAAATTTGTGAATTATATTTTTTTAGGACCAGTTTTTCGAAACATTATATCCAGTATTTCGAAAAACTTGCCCGACAAATTTATATAATTTTCGACCCTGCTCATAAAATTTCACGAGAATCGGTTGAGAAATGCGACCTGTAGAGGAGAACAAACGGACAGACATACGAAAGACTTTTTGCCCAAGCTGAAGCAGAGGCGACAATAATTACGGACCCATATTTGACAAAATTAGAAACGAAGAGAAATGTTAATGTCCTATGAAGATGATAAGGATGAAGGATATGCATATAAAGTCTTATTTATCTCTATGTAATGAAATTAATGTAACGAACTGTATACAGAAAAATATTTTTTAAAACTTCCAAAGTTACGGAAGTTTTCAGGAAAGTTTCCTCAGAAATGGAAAGTTTCATGGAAGTTTTCACCTCTAATCTTCACATATCTCCTAAACGCAAGACCGACAAAATCTGGTTTTTGTGCGACAAATTAACGGCTGCACACACGAGTAATCAGATTGTCGTTACGACCTTCCGTTTTCGAGATCTGTGTGGCTCAGCTGTAAAGACGTCTCTACAGCTGCGCCACACAGATCTCCTAAACGAGACCGACAAACTCTGGTTTTTGTGCGACAAATTCCGACAAATTAACGGCTGCACACACGAGTAATCAGATTTTCGCAACGACCTTCCGTTTTCGAGATCTGTGTGGCTCAGCTGTAGAGACGTCTCTACAGCTGCGCCACACGTATCTCCTAAACGCAAGCCCGACAAATTCTGGTTTTTGTGTGACAAATTCCGACAAACTATCGTCTTCATCATGGCATAGTCAAAAAGTCAGATTTCCAACTTATTTTTTTGTGGCGCAGCTGTAGTCCGGCACGTCGGCATCACTCGTTTTTTTTCGTGACGTCGATGCCCTTTTTTCGATTTTTTGAGTTTTTAACTGTATAAAAGACAATCGTGTACACAGTGCTTGTTTTTATTAACTCGATTGCTTCAAACGCGGGTGGTGGTGACTATAATCACTAGCAAAAACGGGTCAACAGTTTATGGATACAATTCTATCCTGTTTTAGTTATTTTATTTCCGTATAATAAATATAGCAGAGTGTGATGGATATGTAGTGGTTTTTTGAATTGGAAATTTATTCTAGATTCTAAAACAGAAAACAATGAAAATTAGTGAATGAATGAAAACATACAATGAACAGCCCCCCTACTCAATTGGCCAACATTCTATTCGTTTAAACGCTACGCTTACTATATGCTTTGGCGGTATTTCTTCTTTTTATATGCTTTGGCGGTTCCCTTGTGGATTTCGCCAGTGTCGAACGCTTACTATTAAAACATTAAAATAAGCAGTAAACTATAAAATTACGAGGCGTAAGCTTGACAATTCCATACATTCCACATCGAAGTCTGTGATTTACATAAGTTTGCGACATGTGATTTAATCGCCAATTGCTCATATTTAAGTTTAAAAAGTAAGCATAGCGTTCAAACGAATAGAAAGTTGGCCATTTGAGTAGGGGGGCAGGAATGTTTTTTCTGAACCAACTCAGTGAGCGCGAGCCGCCTTAAGTTCGCCAATGCCGCGCTTTGCTAACTGAGGCATGCAAGCACAGACCATACAACAAGTACTTACATGATCGTCACCTCGTATGTGCCTAAAGCACGTTCCAGACGGATTAAATCACGCCTCCCAACCAAGGTCACCTTGGTGGAAGCTTGATGGGGGCGTGGTTTCCATCCGTGGATTGTGTTGCGGCTACACGAGTTTACATCCAAGCGCCGAAACTAGGGCTGCCAACCATACTATAATAATATGTAGTATTATACTATGTTTCGGGTCTGCGTGCTATATACTGTTGAAGAAATATATAGCACGCAAAAATACTACATTTTCAACATCGATCGCTAAGAAACAAATGTTTCTTTTTTTTTATTTGTGATCGTGCATTTTGACTGATTCGATAGCGTGTAGTGTATAGTCAGTCACACCATATAACAAATACTATGTGTATAGTGTATTGTATCTGAATTCTGAACGTATCTATCTGTCTTATTGCGTTCCAAACTTGTCAATATAAAATTGACAACTTAATTAAATCTTAATCCATGGTCGAAATATATCTTAATCTTAACTATGGACGAATTTCTTTAACTTAATCAGTACATGATACAATCGTAAGTAAGTTAAAAATGAGTTTTTAATTTACTTATATTTAATTAATATTGATTGTAGAAAATAATATGAGACTTTTATTTTGATTCATGATTGTTTTATTTATGGTTTATGATCTTGACCAAAACATTGTTCAAAAATGCAAAAAGTTCAAAAAATATAGTTTTTATAAAAATTAAAAAAGTAAAATATAATAATATATTTGCCTAATTTTTGCCTTTTCCATAAAATACTATATTATTTTAAGGTGTACAAATTTTTTTTAGCCTTATTTGAAAAATACTATATTTCGCCTTAGACATGTTAGCAACCCTAGCGCCGACACTCTTTCCCATTCCACGGTAATGATATCTATCAGTACTGTAACTCGGCCCTGTCCTTGAAATAATTACCTAAATAAACCCGCGCTGGTTCAATCAATTAATTTCAAGGCAATAATATAACTAGATTAACAAAACTAATGGTAAAATAAAAATAAAAAAAAAATACATTATTGATGGGAGAAACAAGTTATTTAATAATCCTTTGTACAATACCTACGTATTATATAATATTTTAAGTATACTTAATCTTAGTTTTTGGACTTTCCAGGTATTTAAAAATGTTATCTCTGGATTATTAGTTAATTATATTTATAATAAAAACACCACAATCTGCACTTTGCAATAGTAAGAACTTGTATTTCAATCAATAGTACCTATTGAATTTTTAGACTTTTGGCATTCAGAATGTTATTTCTATATCCTTACTAATATTATAAATGCGAAAGTCCGTTTGTTTGTTTATTTGTTTGTTTGTTTGTTTGTTACGCCTTCACGTCTTAACTACTGAACCGATCATCATGAAATTTTACATACACGTTGCTAGGGGTACATGGAAGGACATAGGGTACCTTTCATCCCGAAAAGAAGGATTGTTCCCGAGGGATAGCAAAAAAACTTTCCACGCAGACGAAGTCGCGGGCGGCCGCTAGTTAAGGTAATAAATATAATAGAAAAAACCCGGCCAAGTGCGTTTTGGGCAACGCGCCGTACGGTTCCGTAGATACCTTATACCACACCATATTTAATACCATTATCATTTTTAATATTTGCGGTTATGGCAAATGTGCTATATCTCGAAAACTAATTACTATATCTCGTTCAAACCAATGTTTATTGAAAGTAATTATTAAGATCTACATGTTACATATACATATATGTTTTTTAAATTTTTCACTTTCTTATTTCAAAAGTTAAAGGGGGGGGGGGGGGGAGGATAAACATTTTACCACTTTGGCGGAGTATATCTTTCAAACGGTAGACTTTGAGAAAAAATTGTCTTAAAAACCTCAATGTCAATTTTAAAGACCTATCTATTGACACCCTACACGTTCGCAGTTTCAGTTCCAGGTATGGAGAGCCCCCCCTTAATCTTTATTTTTGTTATTTTTGTGTTAAAGTCGTTGAGCGGTTAACAGAATACATCTACCAACCAAGTTTCAATTGTGTAATTTTAATACGTTTGGAATAAAATGGCTGTGACATACGGACGGATAGACAGACGGACAGACAGACAGACAGACATGACGAATCTATAAGGGTTCCGTTTTTTGCCATTTAGGCTACGGAACCCTAAAAATACTAGAAAAAATCGACTCACCCGTAACCCGTAGCAGCCGAGCCATTTGAGCCCGTCTGAACTGCGACGGCTGAGTCGATATTTTATAGTATTTTTTCTATTATATTTATTACCTCAATAGTACCTGACCTACGTACATCTTTCGTTCATCACTGCGGCGCATTCGCGACTGTTTGTGTACCGAGTGCAGACTGCAGACTGAACTCGAGGGCCGAAAATAAAAAATAAAAAATAAATTGGCAAGAGAAAGATGAGACAAAAGATGCGCAATAGGCAATAGCCACAAACACTAAAATTTGTGGCGCTGCACATCTTTTGTCTCGTTTTTATCTTGCCAATATAAATGCCGGGCAGTATATGAAGTTGGAGTACTGATAAATATCATTACCGTGCCTGTGTTGGAACTCGCGCCCTTCCACCAAGGACGTTGAAGGTCATTTGGATTGGTTGGAGAAATTTGGATTAAATCTGCCGTCTAGATGGATTAAATCAAGCAAGGTCACCTCTGTTGGGAGGCGTGATTTAATCCGTCTGGAACATGCTTTACTCCTTCTGGCTTGTGAGCTATAAAAACCTTCAGTGACGGATAAACAATTTCTTATTTTGGTATTCAGAACAAACGTGACGCAAGGGTTTATGAATGATTGACGTCTGAACATGGCACAGACGAGATGACGCTGAAGGTTATGTATGCTGGAAATAACAAAAACTAGCAAACGAAAGTCAAATTTTACTTCCTAGATGCTCAGTGACGCAAAAATAAATAAGATTTAACACTCGAACATCATACAAAACAGAACAGATCTCATAAAATTGTTGTTTAAACAAGGCACATACAGAACCGTCTGTACCAATTTTCATTTGTCAAAATATCGACAACTAAACCGTTTGGAGCCAAATGAAGCAGTCTAGCAGCGTCACGTTTGATAAGTGACAGTATATAACACTTCAAATCCGTTCGCGTAACGACACATCAATAGAAAAAGCGAAAACAATATTTCGACCCGTCACACTGTCTGGCCCATACTTAAAACTGTCACGTTACGTGAATTTTGCCTCACGCATGTTGTAAAGCAATTAATATTAAAAAGAATTTCCGTCACTGAGGATCTAGCTTTATCTGAAACCAATCACTGCAGTACTAACGATGCAATTCGAGGTTAAAATTTGTATGAGATTTTTAAGATAGGGTGACAACAATGTACGTACGTTGATGGACAGAAAAGCTATAATATAATGAAATTGTCCTGTTAGCACTATTATCTATTTTGTGCTGTTAGTTAGTTTTACCACGGACTTTGCATTCTAGCGACTTTAGTTACCTAGATATTGATGAGATTGAAAAAAAAAATACATCGTTTTTACACGATTTTTTATATTGGATATAATTTTGTATAGATATATCGGATGAAAATATTTTATTGGATAAAAATATAGATATATCGAATTAAACATATTGATATATCGATATTTTTGCAGCAAGCTTAAACATCGTTACCAGATAGAACATACAAAAAAATCGGCCAAGTGCGTGTCGGGCCACGCGCCGTAGGGTTCCGTAGTTACCTTATACCAGACCATATTTAATACCACCTATCAATTTTCGTCTGCAAAAATAACTTTGTTTTTCACAGTGTTGGTATGAATGAAAAAGTTATATTTGCGGTTTTGGAAAATGTGCTATATCTCAAAAACTAATGACTATATCTCGCTCAACCTAATTTTCGTTGAAAGCTTTTATTAAAATCTACAGCATATTTTTTTTTTATTTTTCGCTATCTTATTTCAAAAGTTAAAGGGGTTAAAAAGTTAAAGGTTAAAGGGGGGACACACATTTTACCACTTTGGCGGTGTATATCTTTCAAACGGTTGACTTTGAGAAAAAAATGACTTAAGAACCTCAATGTCATTTTTAAAGACCTATCTACAGACACGTATTGGTTTGAAGAAAAAATTTTTTTTCAGTTTTTGTTCCATGTATGGGGAGCCCCTCCTAAAATATTTTTTTTTGTGTTAAATTCGTTAAGCCGTTAACAGAATACATTTAACTACCAAGTTTCAACTATGTAATCTTAATACTTTCGGAATAAAGTGGCTGTGACATACGGACAGACAGACAGACAGACATGACGAATCTATAAGGGTTCCGTTTTTTGCCATTTAGGCTACGGAACCCTGAAAATGACGGTTTTCCGTACTGTTTATTAAGGTCCGACCGAGATCTCGGTCTCGATATCGGTCTCCGCCGTAGAAATAGAATGTCAAAGAACAACAATGTCAATAAACAGGTGATCCGAAAAACGAATGTTTATATTTTATATGAGATACGTAAAAAAATACTTAGATACATAAAATATGACTATATATATCAAAGGAAATTAATAAACTATGTTCCATACTGCTTTCTTCGTCGATGAACGAATAAATGTAGCGAAATTTGGTTAGAGAAATGTGTGGCAATATCTTATTTACCTGTAAAAAGTGTGATTACTTGAATTGTTTCTTTTTGTCACATCACAATTACTTAGAGCACAAGACACCATGGCTCCACGATACCTTTATTTTAAATTCTTATTAAGATTAACAAATATTTTAAACAAACTGTGATTGCTCATTTGCTAGGTGGGACTCTAGGGGCTCTTACTGTAAAAAATGTTGGCACATGTCACTTGATCCTATTTGTCTCTTTTTTACATAGGTAGACCGTGTCCGTATGATGTTAACTTCTCTTTTCCACGCTCTGTTGGTCTTCTTGAGCGCAGCGAAAATTTTTCTATGTATATGGTCTCGGCCGAGACGCATATAAGCAAAATCTAACTCTCGAGTTTTGATGGTGATCTCTGATTGGACCAGAAACTCAGTAGTTAGATTTTGCGCGCAAACTCTAACTCCCCAGTTTCGCGCTAGTTTTGATAGTGATCTCTGACTGGTCAAAAAACTCAGTAGTTAGGTTTTGCCCGCAAACTCTAACTACTGAGTGCGCATCCACCAAAGAGCGCGCTTCAAAATTCAAACACGACTGTGGTAGCGTATTTTATTAAAAAAAATGACTTCTAATGTTCCAAGTTTTTGCTAATATAATTCAGTAAACCCAGATCTGAACGCAAAAGTAGCGCAACCAAATAGGATAAGTAAGAATAAATTCACTTTAAGTAGATACCTACAAACTTGCAATTATGATTCGTTGCGACGCAGGTTTGGTTTTCTGGACAATCCATTTGGTCAATGTTATTTAAAATTCTTGTATTTATATGCCACAGTTCTCCAAACTATAATATTGGGTCCTATGAAATTGGTGTTTTATTCTCACACACAGAGAACCACATAACTTTAGTGATTTAAATTGTTCATCAGTTGCTGGATATTACGGCTATATAACTATCAAGTTGACGGCTATGAACATAATTCAATGTAATTTGATTAATTTTGATTGTTCTGATGAATAATTAAAGTTGTCTAAAAATACATCGATAGTGACTCCTTTTTTGTTGGCAAAAATGACCACTTTATCCGTTGAAACGTAGCCTAGACTTATTTTGTTCGCTTAAGTTATATTGCCTAGGTTAGAGTGCGTTTCATCGGTTATTACCTATGGCGTTATGTTGGTTTTCTGAAAATCTATTCAATTTTAAACCTTAATCCGTCGCAATAAGATTACAATGACGGTAGTGCCAACATAACGTCATAGGTAATAACCGATGAAAGGGACTAGCTTAAGGGTGTAGACGCGCATCACGTTCCATTTTTTAATTTTTAATACAAGTGATCAAAACAACTCTGCGCGAGCCGTAATGAGAGCGAACTTTGAAAATTCCTATTAAATTATTAAATTGATATTAGTTTATACAAAATACGCAATACATTAGACAAATACCTCATTATTCCTAAGAAAAATAAAAAAATACTTTAGATTATGTAAATACCAGTAAAAAATATGTCAAAGTGTACTGATTTGAGCATTTTTTTAATATTTTATTTCTCTGTGATTAAAAACATTTTTTTTTAATTTTCTCTCTATAATTATCTCTCCTTGCCAATAAAAACAATAAGTGAAAAAATAAATATGAGTCGTATTCTTATTTGTTACAGCTGAAACGTTTTTGAAAAATACCTCTGACAAGCAAATTTGAAATTCCACTTGAACAGATTGTCTTCGTTTTAAAGTACCTGATAATTTATTATGTTTTTTCTGTATACGGCACTAATTTAAGAATTATGCTTCCTAAAACTAAAGTTTACATCTATAGTAATGCTTTCATTCTTTAGATAACTTCATTGAAAAAACGCTAATTTCTTTGAAATGCGGATATACAGCCTTAATGTTTAAACATTTGTACTTACAGAAAAGTTTTGTTACATTAGCGTTCACGGTTGTTAAAAAAAAAATGTAAAAAATGTTAGAATGCAAGATGCAACTTTTTTTAAATTCTCCATACAAAACGTTTATTTCATAGATAAGGAAAGGAATATTTAGTTAAGCAGAAAAAAAACTTTTGCGTTCAGATCTGGGTTTATTGGATCATATTCGCAAAATCTTGGAAGATAAGAAATCATTTGTCAAAAATAAAATACGCTACCACGGTCGTGTATGAATTTTGAAGCGCGCTCATTGGTGGATGCGCACTCACTAGTTAGAGTTTGCGGGCAAAACCTAACTACTGAGTTTTTTGACCAATCAGAGATCACTACCGAAACTAGCGCGAAACTGGGGAGTTAGAGTTTGCGCGCAAAATCTAACTACTGAGTTTCTGGTCCAATCAGAGATCACCATCAAAACTCGAGAGTTAGATTTTGCTTATATGCGGCCGAGACTGCTTTTTAAGCGGAAACTACTCTAGGCCACAAGAAAAAATAAAACTGTCTAGAACGGAACGGACACTCCCACTCTGGACGGGTTAAGGTCACGATATTCGCCTACACGTTAAACGGGATAGGGCTGTCATGGCTGGCGTCACTACAGTCGCGTTTGCCTGTTTGAGCATTCCGTACGATCTTGAAAACAAATTACAGTGGCGTCAAGTTATTGTAGTTACTTCTTTGTACGTACCTACAAAGAATTCAAAAACGATGCCACACTTAAGTTTTTTTAGTTTGCCCAAAAATGATGATAGGTAAGTAATATTTTCTGAATATTATTTCGTTTTAGTAGGTACCTAATCAACTAGTGGCTTCGTGAGCTGTAGATCTCACGTTAAAAACACACGCATGTAACACACGCAGCATTTTTTGACAGTTGTCAAATTTAAAACAGCAATATCTCGGTAACTACTCATCCGAGAGTGATGGTGACCTTAAAGAAATGATAGGTGTTAGTAAGATTACACACCGAGCATTCCAAACAAGCGTCGCGTTTCAATTACCTATTACACCGACGCTCCATAGTGACGTTTTTGCATACGTGCAACTGTATGCGTGAAGTCTAGAGCTATTGAATGAGCACACGGATTGGCACACGAAGTCGCACGGTGGGCGCCGGTGGGGTAAGGTAATTGATTGTGGGGCAAGGCAGAGTTTGACAGATGCCATCTGTCAAATTTAAAACAGCATTATCTCAAACAGTACTCATCCTAGACTGATGGTGTTTTTAGTGAAATTAAAGGTCTTGATGAGATCTTCATTTTAGATGACAACTATCAAATTTAAGTTTGACAAATTTAAATTTGACATCTGTCACCTAAAATAAATATCTTACCAAGACCTGAATTTTGTCATTGAATTGACAGAAGTCGGTAAAAAGAGGTCAGCATCCCTTCAGTGACAGCCCTTACACTTTTAGTCGTTGCGCCAACTATCTATCTAGATTCTAGACGAACGGCGCGCGGCGGCTTTTTCGCCAACACAACAGGTGATGGCTGAATGTATAAACTAAATACTCTATCTATAATAATAACTAAAACTCTTTCTAAGTTTTTAAACTTTTTAGATTTTTTATGCATTCACAATGCGATTTTCATATTAAGGTTATTAATATAATTGAAAAATATTAGAAAAAATCGATTCACCCATAGCAGCTCAAACGGGACACGAACCCGCACCCTTAGGATTCCGGCCCAATGCACTAACCAATTATGCTACCGAGTCGCTAGCAGGATTGGCGAAATTTTCTAATACTTTTCACGTTTTCGCTGTAGTTCTTCTTTCTTAGTTACTCAGAGATGTTTCACAAAACTGGGGTGCAAGACAGTTCTAACAAAACCTGGTTTAATGTTTGTTAACCAATCATAATGCACCTTTTAATCCTTAAACGGTGGGACTAAACGTTAAACTGTCACTCTGAATAAGATTTGCGCTAAAATGGCGTTAGTCCGCAGTTTAACGCCATGTTAACTTTGGCCCTAGTTTAACGAACGCACACTGAATAAGACAGTTATAGGTTGTGGTACTAGTCTGTTTTTAACAAATTAATAATTATTGTACATATTGTACATTGTGATTAAACTGTAATATCTTTATGACAATCTTATTGTTAAAAAAATATTTTTTTAGGTTTATTTGTACACTAGCTGATGCCCGCGACTTCGTATGCGTGGATTGAAATAAAAATAAAAATGACTCCGGCGTATTCATATATTCCGCATTATGTGTTCCAGATCTTCGATTTGTATACCTCAACAAAAAATGCTCATCAGGTTGAACAACTTTAGCTAAGGTGTCATTTTTATATTTCTTATAGTTTACCTGAACCATTCTGGTTCTGCATCAGGTGTTCCAGATCTTCAATTTTTATACATCAATAGAAAATGCTCATCAAGCTGAACAGCTTTTGTCGAGGCATCATTTTTATATTCCTTATAGTTTAGTTGGACCCTTATGATTCCGCATCTGCATCAGGTGTTCAATTTTCCAAAATAAATTCTGTGGTGTCAAGGAAAAAGGAGATGAGTCAAAAAATTAGCACATTATTAATGATTTGACCAAATATTTTCAAAAAATCATATTTTAAACATTTTTATTGACTCATCTCCTTTTTCCTTGACACCACAGAATTATACCCTAAACCAGCGATTCCCGAATTCTTTTGGCTACGGAACCCTTTTTGGTTCACTGTTTTTAGGCGGAACCCTAGCTCAAGTAAGAATAAGTAAACTAACTGTAGCTTTTTACTGTCGTAGAGGGCCAAGATGAAGACGGTTTCCCTGAGGTTTGGAACAAAAAGCGACGTCGTCAGTGAGAGAGCAAGAACCACCTTGGCACCGCACCGACAGGGCCCAACTTCCTGCTGCGAGCTGCCTTACCGACCACGGCCGTGTACTTGTCCCGCCTGCACCATACCACCACAGCGCAGGACGTGATCGAGTACATAAAGAAGAAATCCAACTTATGTTTGAGAGTTCAGCCACTGGAGTCACGCCATAATACCAGTTTGTGGTGCGCATCCCGACAGCGAGGCTTTTCATAAAGGAGCACTTCTGGCCGCAGGGCATGGTATACAGGCGCTTCAGAGGAACGCTGCCGATTCGACAAACAAAGTGTCAAATTGATAAATTTTTAATCAACATATTTTTAAGTTATGTACTAACAACATTGTTTTATAAATTATATATCTTTAGTTTTAAGGTATATATCTATGAGCCATCGTTGCCTGAATATAAATAACTAAATAAAAAAAATAAAAGTGAAATCACACCAAACTGAGACTTTTTGGCTTGGTGTTTGCATCTTGTAAGTATCATGATGATGATGTCCTCTTATCCCTACATAGGGCTCTCAGAAGGGACCTCTTCCTTAAAAGAACAACGCCACTTCCTTAAAAGAACCACCTTGTCGATCGGCATCTGCGGGGCTACCGGCTAAAAACAATGAAGTTAATGTTAACTGTAATTTGACAGATGTATGTGATACATTGCTGCTTCGTTTTGGGACAAATAAAAACCTACCAAAGAAAAGCAGCCATGTATTACATCCATCTGTCAAATTACAGTTAAAATGAACTTCATTGTTTTTAGCCAATAGCCCCGCTGGTCAGTTAACTCCCACAGCCTTGCATTGGAGATGGTTCGTGGCCACCAGATTCCCAGTATCCGCCTAAGACATTTGTTGACCAATACCTGTAGCCTAGTGGTGACTTCATTTTTGACAAGCCAGGTTTCGCATCCATAAAGAAGAACCGATTTGACGTTGGAGTTAAATATTTTTATTTTCGTGCGGCGTGTTATTATTGAGGACGTCCACACAGGGTCCGTACCGACTAACGCATCGAACTTCGATAAGTCTGCACGGCTTCAAATGAAAACAGATAAATCAAGCCTCAATCAGGCCAAAATGGTGAATCCCAATTCATGATGCCACAAGAACATCGATATCTTCTAAATAACTTCGGCAAATAGTACAATACGAAATTCCTTATTTCGATTTATCTGTTTTAAGTTGAAGCTCGGCAGACTTATCGAAGTTCGATGCGTTAGCTGGTACGGTCCCTAGTTTAAGCTGCACGTAGGCGGCTCGGGCTTTGTTTATGCGAGCTTCTACATCTGCATCTGATTCTGCGCCTCCCAGGGGGTCCATCACGTTTCCGAAATACCTGAAACGCTCTACTTGTTCGACGGCCTCGCTATTAACGTGTGTGGGCGTTACATCTGAGGTGTTTAGGCGCATGCCTTTTGTTTTCTTGCGGTTTATGCGCAGGCCCTCTTTAGCAGCAGCGTGAGCGAGGTCGTTGGTCTTGGACTGAAGATGATCTCGTGATGTTGCTAGTAAACACAGGTCATCCGCGAAATCGATATCCTCAAGGGTATTCCAATCAACCCAAGGTAATCCTCGCTTTGCCTTGTCAGTTACTCGGCGCATCACGTCATCCAAGACTATTACCACAGTTTAACTCCATACAGTTGTTAAACGCCTTTGATGTTGGACGACGCCGCCGAGTGCCGCCGCCCGTGTAGGTACTTACGCAATCAGCCGCAGATATGCAAGGGTTGTCAAAATAGAAAATAAATGTGATTAATAAGTAATTATTTATTAACAACACACATACACACGAATTTTCGCATTTATAATAGTAGGTGGGTATTAGTAGAAAATAGGATTAGTGATTAGTAGAACAAGGATATAAATAATCTAACGTACGGGGACCATTTTGTGAAACAATTTTTAATCAAAGAGGTCCCCCGACTGTAATGACACTTGTTATTTAGTTAACTTTTTAGTTCGTTTTTGGCAGGGCAGTCGTATTTTTAATATTTTTTAAATTTATTTAATTTATTTTACACATTTTAGGGACAAATGATATAGTTTTGGCATGTGCGCCTTTCATTTGATGCCCATATTGTAATAAATGAAGAAAATAATTTTTTTTCTCATTTAAAAGTGGCGTCGTACAGTCGCCATATTGACTTTAAAAAAATATAGCCAGTGTAACTCGGAATGATGTAAGGATTTTAACGATACCCCATACATCTAAATCCGTTAAGCCATTTAGAAGTTATGGTGGAATAAAGAAACTCACATACCTACAAACATACATGAACCCTGAACACATATACACTCCTTTTTTGAGCAGTGGTGTAAAAACCTAAAAGTAATGTGCTACGATACGCTACAAACAATCTCAGTAAACTTCAATACGATGTCCGCAAAAATAATACTTCATGGTCACCCTAGTTGATTTACATACAAATTTTAACCTCGAATTGCATCGTAAATACTGCAGTGATTGGTTTCAGATAAAGCTAGATCCTCAGTGACGGAAATTCTTTTTAATATTAATTGCTTTACAACATGCGTAAGGCAAAATTCACGTAACGTGACAGTTTTAAGTATGGGCCAGACAGTCTGACGGGTCGAAATATTGTTTTCGCTTTTTCTATTGATGTGTCATTACGCGAACGGATTTGAAGTGTTATATACTGTCACTTATCAAACGTGACGCTGCTAGACTGCTTCATTTGGCTCCAAACGGTTTAGTTGTCGATATTTTGACAAATGAAAACTGGTACAGACGGTTCTGTATGTGCCTTGTTTAAACAACAATTTTATGAGATCTGTTCTGTTTTGTATGATGTTCGAGTGTTAAATCTTATTTATTTTTGCGTCACTGAGCATCTAGGAAGTAAAATTTGACTTTCGTTTGCTAGTTTTTGTTATTTCCAGCATACATAACCTTCAGCGTCATCTCGTCTGTGCCATGTTCAAACGTCAATCATTCATAAACCCTTGCGTCACGTTTGTTCTGAATACCAAAATAAGAAATTGTTTATCCGTCACTGAAGGTTTTTAGAGCTCACAAGCCAGAAGGAGTAAGGCACATACGAGGTGACGATCATGTACAATTACGTACCCAGGCAGGTTAACCATGGAAAGTACCTAATTAGTTAATGATTACCTTACATGGTTAAAATGTACTCTATGGCGATCGATGACTCAGCGATCAGTGTGTTGGTCAATGTCAAAATCAGTAGGCATGTCGATTCATGAAAAAAATAATCGATGTTTTGATCGATTCGAATCGAATGCAGTAGAATCGATCTTCGATTAAATCGACCGCCGTGGAATCGATTTTCGATTAATCGATTTTTTTAACGTACCTAGTAAAGACGATAATTAGTAATAATAACAGTACCTAGCGATAGCTTGACACTATTGGTAGGTCCGGCAACAAAACTAAACAAAAAAATATTAGTTATTACTATGGTACACATTGCTACACTCACAAAACTGTGTATTTTTTCCATTTGAATTGCAACTTCAAAATAAGTTAGTTTTAAGTTCAAATCGATTGAATAAGTCTGACCTGCTGCTTGCTGTCCATTATATTATGATATGCTAAAAAATATGCTTTGTGCTAAACGACAAAATAATATGCTAGATTGAAAGAAAATCTGCCTTTAGCATATAATATGCTACCTAAATTAGCAACACTGATTTAATCTTTTTATAATAATTCTCCTGTCATAGGGCAGACAAAATAATTTAAATTCGTACAGCTAATTTTTTTTAGTATTGTTGTCTTCCTCTGTTTGAAAACCGGTAAACCTCGCCAATTTCTAGATCTCTAACATTAAAGATGTGAATCGGTTCGATTCCGGAGATTCTTGGATCGATTCAGTGTTTCAGATCGATTAAAAAATCGATTTTAGGACATTAAAAAACGATTCTTCGATTAATCGATTTAAAATTGACATGCCTAATAAAAATCAGTTTGCAAAATTTATTGCTGTGGGGAAGTTGTGTGTTGTGATAGAAAATAAAATTAACTAATAAATCGTCAATTTACTATTATATGAACATAATTTATTGATATATAAAATGAAAACATAAAGTTTGATTGATTACGTTGATATGAACGTGTTAAACCTATTATAATTCTCTCGATTTCTGTCTTATTTGTTGTACTAACCTACAAGACAACAAAAGTTAGAAGGAAAATAAAACAAATACACCAAAAATGCACGGAAAAGCTCATTTTGTGGATATTTTAGAACCGAGGAGGACACAGACTGGCATATTTAGGTTTATGACTAGAGATTGGTATCCCACAAGGACTCAGAAATTGGACAAAATGTACACTCCACAGGATCTAAAGGATATTACTGCGCGCTCATTATATTTAGAAACTGTAATAGAAGCGGTAAATATTTATTTTTTAATATTTAAATATGTTTTAAATATCAGCACAAAGATAATACATTAGACAAAAGTACCCCTAATACAACATAGAAGTCTTTGATTTATTTACATTTTTATTAATCTGGAAGTAAAACAGTTTTTAAAAAACTGAAGAGCTCGATGGCGCACTGGTTTAGCGCCTGGCCCAGCAATTGCGGAGGTTAAGCAACTTTTGCGAGGGTCGCTCATGGGATGGGTGACCAAAAATTTATTTACTATCTCGAGCTCCTCCGTGCTTCGGAAGGCACGTTAAGCCTTAGATCCCGGCTGTATTTGCAGTCGTTAGCACCCACCAATCCGCATTGGGCCTGTGTTATGGCCCATCCATCCACCGATAAGGATGGCCTGTGTCCCAGCAGTGGGGACATTAAAAATGTTTGATGGTCAAAGCAGTTTTAATTAATTTACTTGTTTAGAGTTTTAAATTATTTACTGTTCCTGTTTGTTGATATTAAATGAGATAAAATTATTTGTATGCACTACTTATCACATGCAAATGTTTTCAGGAGAGTGCCAAATCTGGGGTTAGTAAAGAAAAGTTAAAAAAAGAAGTACTATCGTACATTGAAGAGATAGGATTGGATAAGAAGCTGCATGTAATCAGATGGCTCGGTATGTTTGCTATCAAATTTGCATTCAACATGAATATTGGCATTTATGTCAATGAGCCTGCTATTTTGAAGGTATGTAATATATCACTAGTTTATAGCAGCGGTTTCTGAATAGTGTTCCATGGAACCCCATGGTTCCATAAGAGGCTCTCAGGGGTTCCGCGAAAATTCAAGAGTTAAGTACACTATTATAGTTAGTTTACTTCTTACTTAAGCTAGGGTTCTGCCCAAAAATGGTGAACCAAAGAAGATTCCGGAACCGCTGGTTTATAGTTCACTTAAGTCAAAGCATACCAATTGAAAACAAGCAAATGCCTATTTATTTCTAAAGAAAAGTGTCTACCTAGCACTTTTTTTAAAAAGTCACTTTGTGTTTTAGATTAAATCGTCCATGGGAAAGAACCCTGTGTTATTTCTGCCAACGCATCGAAGCTATGCCGACTTCTGCATCCTCACGTACCTCTGTTACCACTATGACATAGAGCTCCCCGCAGTCGCTTCTGGAATGGGTATGAAATACATTGTAATCATTATGATGTCCTTAAACAACTATATTACATTTTTAATATTTTGGAATGGTTAGGGAATAATTTTGCACGAATTACCGTCTTAGGCACAAGTACCCTCATGTATAATCTTATTAAATAACGAGATAATCTGCTGCCCCCCTACTAGCATGACCACCAAAACACGATATGATATAGTGATTTATCACGTTCAACTGTCAAAAAACAATGGATTTTAACAATTACGCTATATCATGCGATATATATTGTTTCGTCTGTCATGCTAGGGGGGCTGGTGTTAACCTACATATAACCTACTATGAATTCTAATACATAACAGTTTCTTTATGATTTATATGCTAGCAAATCTGTTGAATTGTTGTTGTTGTGTTGGTGTTGATACTTCCCCCCATCGTCAGACTTCTACTCGATGGCGGTGGTGGGGCAGGTGCTGCGCGAGACGTGCGCGTTCTACATGCGGCGCACGCTGGCGGGCGCGCCGCTGTACGCCGCGGCGCTGCGCCAGTACGTGCGCACGCTCGTCACGCACTTCCACGCGCCCGTCGAGTTCTTCCTCGAGGGCACCAGGAGCAGGAGCAATAAGAGCTTGCCGCCTAAGTTCGGTGAGCTATGCTTCATCATCATCCACCTACCCCGTCCTTCTCTTCCATTCCTACCTGTCACTCGTCATCTCCTCATCCACTCCCTTCGCATTCATATTGTTTCGTACATATTAATGTTAAAAATCAAATTTATAAATAATCGCGGTAAAGACATTCAATCGTCAAAAATGCGTTATGGAATGCGAATGGAATGCGGGTGTAAAAGAATTGGCGGTAAGCGGGATTGCGGTAGGTTACAGACATGGACGGTGGCGGGTCAAGGAAAAGGCACTTACTTGGCTTAGCAGCAGCTCGTAACACTTGAAATGGCAAGCTTGCGTCGTCGCCTGCGCAGCACGCACAACTTGCGTGATGGGATGTGAACGCCACAAAGTCCACAAACGATTTACACCGTCCTTTCGTCACGTATTTACTAATACACGTAACACTGAAACTTATGGGCTACGCGGATGCGGTTAGATGAGTTGCGCGGGGTGACAAATTAGAGCGTATTGATGTCACAGTAGTTCGCAATAGACTGTCCTTGCACTTGAAAATGCATCGGCCCGCGTTCGGCCGGCGAGCGGAGCGATTTGCCTTTTTGTTAGGATATTGGCGGGTAGGAAGGAAGTAAAACTATGATGATATGATCGCGGCGGCAACACATATCATTCTGCACACAATCTATCCATCTTTTCTGCGGTATTCCTCTTACTTTTCAGCCCTCAACATCCATATCTATTACTCTTCTAGTAACATGCCCAAACCAAGCCAGACGATTCCCTTTCTTAATCACCACGTAGCACCAGTAACTTCTCTGTTACTGGTGCTACTTTCAGACTTCCTCTGACACATAACTATTAATATGGCTCTAAGCATGACGGACTGTAAAGTCGTTTTTAGCCGATTACTTAAAGGCTACTTAGCTAAAATCTTGAGTTAAAGTCTCCTTAACTTTAACTCGTCAACGCTCGGAAAACGAGACACATATATTTTCTATTGTTGTCCGGACGCCGGCGACCGCTCGGGCGTTGATAAATTAAGGAAGCTGTCAGTTTCATAGGGTTTCTGTCAAATATGATCATCTTTTTTGAATTTAAGGTGGCCCTGATTCGTTTGAGTATTTGGACGTTAGTCTATGTTGAAACGTTAAAAACGACATCCTGAAGTTGACAAACAAACATTTTGGTTGTCAGTCAAAAATAACTTTCTTTCTAATGATACTTAAAGGCTTCTTAGTTAAAATCTTAAGTTAAGGTCTTCTAAACTTTAACTCGTCAACGCCCGGAAAACACTATAGATTTTCTATTGTTGTCCGGACGCCGGCGACCGCTCGGGCGTTGATGAATTAAGGAAGCTGTCTTCTTCTTCTTCTTATCAGTGCAGGCGGTTTCCGCAACTCGACGTCTATTGCGCCTATTTTGCGTCAGAGGATGTTCGGCCGGATCACTCCAGCTAGCCCAGCTCAGCCAGGAACGCTCCAAGAGCTTTCACATTCGTGATCGCTTCCTGGACGCTGCCCGGCGAGCCGAGGTACCTCGCCCGGTATGGGGCCACCCCTCTGCATTCCAGCAGAACGTGGGCGGCTGTTTCTTCTTCCTCCATGCATCCTCTGCATAGGGGACTGTCCGTGACACCTAAGTTAAAAAGATGTTTGTTAAATTGTCCATGACCAGTAATAGCAACTGTTACCAGGCGAAGTTGCGGTCTGCACAGTTGTATCAGGGCCCTGGATAGAGGAGCGTCCACGCGCGGCAGTGCGAGCTTCGCTTGTCTGCATGAGTCCAGCGAGCTCCAGTTCTGTTGGTGTAATTCTATGGTGCGTTCACGGATCTTACTTGCAAACCAGCTTGTCGGGATAGGTGCGATCGGCTCTGGGCCAACAGGCGCCGAGCCAGATGCGCGTCTAGCCAGTTCGTCGGCTGCGTCGTTTCCCCGCGATCCACTGTGACCTTTGATCCATTGGATAGTGATAGTATTAAGTGCACCTACTATGTTTAAGGCGTGGTGACACTCAAGTACAAGGCTCGATGTGATGCGACTGCCCTGGAGAGCCTGTAGAACGGATTTGCTGTCAGAGAGAATTAAGATGTCGCGGTCTTTTACCTCCCTTGTTTCGATTGCCCGAGCCGCCATTATTATGCCCACGCACTCGGCCTGAAAGACCGTGTTGTATGAGCTTAAGGGGAATGCAATTTGTATGTTGAGGTCCTCTGAGAAAACACCCGACCCTGTGCCTGATGAGGTCTTAGAGCCGTCAGTGTAAATCAGGAGAGCCTTGTGTCTTTTCTTGGAGCTGATGTCGTCTATCAGGTGTATTCTGTATTTTTTGTCAAAAATGAAGGTTGGCTTAATTTTGTCGCATACTGCTTCGATAAGAGGGGTGTTCAGCCAGTCCTCCAGTAGTCCACTGAGATGTCTTACCCTCTCGAATTTTAGAGGTCCCAGTTGTTTTAATCTTTACGCTGTTTTGGCTGCCTCCTGTTGAATGTGGAGATGTAGTGGTGTTAAGTCAAAGTCAAAGTCAAAAATAGCTTTATTCAAATAAACTTAATTATTAAGTACTTTTGAATCGTCTATATTTTCCTACCACCCGTTCAAGACTTTTTAAGTTGAGTATTACCTCTAGAGCAGCTGTAGGAGCTGTGCTCATGCATCCAGTGAGGGCGCAGCAGGCCTGACGTTGTAGTCCATGTAGCTTTTTGGCTCCAGTGGTTTGGGCGGCTTTTGGCCACCATACTACAGATCCATAGCTTACCAGGGGTTTTATGATCGTGTTGTATAGCCAGAGGAATAGTTTGGGTGCTAGGCCCCAACGCTTACCAATCATCTTTCGGCACTGCCATAAAATGACGCTGGCGGACTGCGTTTTGTACTCTAAGTGGCTGTTCCAAGTAAGTTTGCTGTCTAGGATTATGCCTAGGTACTTTACCTCATTAGAGAGCTGAAGGAAGCTGTTAGTTTCATAGAGTTTCTGTTAAATATGACCATCTTTTTAGGGTTCCGTACCCAAAGGGTAAAAACGGGACCCTATTACTGAGACTCCGCTGTCCGTCTGTCTGTCTGTCTGTCTGTCACCAGGCTGTATCTCATGAACCGTGATAGCTAGACAGTGCAAATTTTCACAGATGATGTATTTCTGTTGCCGCTATAACAAAAAATACTAAAAACATAATAAAAGACATATTTAAGGGGGGCTCCCATACAACAAACGTATTTTTTGCCGTTTTTTGGTACGGAACCCTTCGTGCGTGAGTCCGACTCGCACTTGGCGGGTTTTTTAATTTAAGGTGGCCTTGATTCGTTTGAGTATTTGGACGTTAGTCTACGTTGAAACGTTAAAAACGACATCCTGAAGTTGACAAACAAACATTTTGGTTGTCAGTCAAAAATAACTTTCTTTCTAATGATTCGCGTGTTGTTTTTACGCTACGCCTATTGAAAATATGCCTACTAAAGCTAACGAGAAATAGCGATAGAGTCTGTCTAAAAAGTCTGTTTACATGGGTAATTTCAAAGGTAATTTTATTATCCACCTAAATCCCCAACCACCCCACCAATACCCATCTAAATAAATAAATATGTTTACAATTAGAATTTTGACAGCACCAACAGGGTTACCAGTATAAGTTTTTATAAATAATTTAATAATTTCTCATGTAAACGGAGGATAGGTAGGTACGAAAGGATACTACTTTATTTCATTGTCGAAAGCACGTAAAATGTTTTCATAGATATGCTCACTTTTTAAATGTTTTTCTGTAACTAACAAACTATTGTTACCTGACCCCAATCACCTCATGCCTCAAGGTTGTTTAATCGCATGAAATATATAAATACTTACATACCTACATTACAAAAAACTTAGCAGAAATTGACGTCTCGGCAGAGAATAGATATAAGTACGGTAGTACAGAAAGGAAACTCTACGCCCCGCCCCACAATCAATTACCTCACCCCACCGGCGCCCACCGCGCGAGTTCGTGTGCCGATCCGATCCGTGTGCTCATTCAATAACCCGCACACAGTTGCGCGTGTGCAAAAACGTTACTGTGTAGCGTCTGTGTAATAGGTAGTTGAAACGCGGCGCTTGTATGGAGTGCCCGGGGTGTGGTCTCGGTAAAACGAGCTTGACCACAAGTGCCGCTGCGCCTTGTGTGGGTGCGCGATGCGGTCTGCCTTTGTGGTCTAGTGGTTCTCCCACTAGTGTTCTTACACTAGTGGGCGAACTAGGAGTCCCGCCCGGGTGTGATTCCCAGGGGCTTACAATTTGTACTCGGTTTAGTTGGTGGTAGGGCTTATTCCAAGTCCGCCTGGCTAGCTACCACCATCCTTACTAATATTATAAATGCGAAAGTCCGTTTGTTTGTTTGTTTGTTTGTTTGTTACGCCTTCACGTCCTAACTACTGAACCGATCATCATGAAATTTTGCATACACGTTGTCAGGAGTACAGAGAAGGACATAGGGTACCTTTCATCCAGAAAAAAAGTATTGTTCCCGAGGGAAAGCAAATAACCTTTCCACGCAGACGAAGTCGCGGGCGGCCGCTAGTCTTATCTAAGCCTAACGTCATAACAACAACAATTTAGAAATTGTTGTGTTCCGGCAGTTAGAGGTAAGTAAGATAGCCAATTCCTCAGTGATGAGGAGGTCCGGGTGTAGTGCGCTTCCACCTTCGGCCTTATCGTCACTTAACATCAGGTGAGGTGAAGGCCAAGCACTGTACCGTTGTGCATTAAAAAGCCTCTATTTTCTCCCTCCCGCACGTGCGTCTATCGCTATCGTCGCTTTCTCTCCCCCCGCCCTGTCTGTCGCTGCGCGGTGCAGAGGTAAAGTACCTAGGCATAATCCTAGACAGCAGTCTAGGATTATGCCTAGGTACTTTACCTCATTAGAGAGCTGAAGGAAGCTGTTAGTTTCATAGAGTTTCTGTTAAATATGACCATCTTTTTAGGGTTCCGTACCCAAAGGGTAAAAACGGGACCCTATTACTGAGACTCCGCTGTCCGTCTGTCTGTCTGTCTGTCTGTCACCAGGCTGTATCTCATGAACCGTGATAGCTAGACAGTGCAAATTTTCACAGATGATGTATTTCTGTTGCCGCTATAACAAAAAATACTAAAAACATAATAAAAGACATATTTAAGGGGGGCTCCCATACAACAAACGTATTTTTTGCCGTTTTTTGGTACGGAACCCTTCGTGCGTGAGTCCGACTCGCACTTGGCGGGTTTTTTAATTTAAGGTGGCCTTGATTCGTTTGAGTATTTGGACGTTAGTCTACGTTGAAACGTTAAAAACGACATCCTGAAGTTGACAAACAAACATTTTGGTTGTCAGTCAAAAATAACTTTCTTTCTAATGATTCGCGTGTTGTTTTTACGCTACGCCTATTGAAAATATGCCTACTAAAGCTAACGAGAAATAGCGATAGAGTCTGTCTAAAAAGTCTGTTTACATGGGTAATTTCAAAGGTAATTTTATTATCCACCTAAATCCCCAACCACCCCACCAATACCCATCTAAATAAATAAATATGTTTACAATTAGAATTTTGACAGCACCAACAGGGTTACCAGTATAAGTTTTTATAAATAATTTAATAATTTCTCATGTAAACGGAGGATAGGTAGGTACGAAAGGATACTACTTTATTTCATTGTCGAAAGCACGTAAAATGTTTTCATAGATATGCTCACTTTTTAAATGTTTTTCTGTAACTAACAAACTATTGTTACCTGACCCCAATCACCTCATGCCTCAAGGTTGTTTAATCGCATGAAATATATAAATACTTACATACCTACATTACAAAAAACTTAGCAGAAATTGACGTCTCGGCAGAGAATAGATATAAGTACGGTAGTACAGAAAGGAAACTCTACGCCCCGCCCCACAATCAATTACCTCACCCCACCGGCGCCCACCGCGCGAGTTCGTGTGCCGATCCGATCCGTGTGCTCATTCAATAACCCGCACACAGTTGCGCGTGTGCAAAAACGTTACTGTGTAGCGTCTGTGTAATAGGTAGTTGAAACGCGGCGCTTGTATGGAGTGCCCGGGGTGTGGTCTCGGTAAAACGAGCTTGACCACAAGTGCCGCTGCGCCTTGTGTGGGTGCGCGATGCGGTCTGCCTTTGTGGTCTAGTGGTTCTCCCACTAGTGTTCTTACACTAGTGGGCGAACTAGGAGTCCCGCCCGGGTGTGATTCCCAGGGGCTTACAATTTGTACTCGGTTTAGTTGGTGGTAGGGCTTATTCCAAGTCCGCCTGGCTAGCTACCACCATCCTTACTAATATTATAAATGCGAAAGTCCGTTTGTTTGTTTGTTTGTTTGTTTGTTACGCCTTCACGTCCTAACTACTGAACCGATCATCATGAAATTTTGCATACACGTTGTCAGGAGTACAGAGAAGGACATAGGGTACCTTTCATCCAGAAAAAAAGTATTGTTCCCGAGGGAAAGCAAATAACCTTTCCACGCAGACGAAGTCGCGGGCGGCCGCTAGTCTTATCTAAGCCTAACGTCATAACAACAACAATTTAGAAATTGTTGTGTTCCGGCAGTTAGAGGTAAGTAAGATAGCCAATTCCTCAGTGATGAGGAGGTCCGGGTGTAGTGCGCTTCCACCTTCGGCCTTATCGTCACTTAACATCAGGTGAGGTGAAGGCCAAGCACTGTACCGTTGTGCATTAAAAAGCCTCTATTTTCTCCCTCCCGCACGTGCGTCTATCGCTATCGTCGCTTTCTCTCCCCCCGCCCTGTCTGTCGCTGCGCGGTGCAGAGCTAGCGTTCAATCTATAGCCACAGAATAGATAATAGTACTAGCGTACAGAAGTTGCACTCCCCAAAATCGTTTAAATAAATTGCGACTCTTGATCCGACACAATAAAGTGCTATTCAGGTCGCACAGCGCTCCCTTCGCTACAAAACATGCACTTAGTAGTTGCCTCTCTTTCTCTATCGCGTAGGTCTTATCTTTTCTGACGTATGGAATTTGTCCTCTCAGAGGACGCCGAGCGCTTCATACTTGCGCGCGGAGTGACAGAGCCCTGCTATAGCTTCGTGGACTACAGGTTATATTGTAAGGGTGGAGACCAGTCGCCTGCAGTGGGATAAAAAGTAGCCTATGTTCTTTCCCAAGGTCCTATCTATATCAGTGATTTTTTTTTAACATTTCCTCAAAATCGGTCCAGCGGTGTAGGCGTGAAAACATAATAGACAGACAGAGTAACTTTCGCATTTACATATAATATTAGTATGGATTGTCCATGCATTCGCGCTTATCTATCGAGTAGAGATTGATTCTCAGCAACCATGCCTTAAAATAATACAAAAAACTAAAAAATATGTCGGTGATTAGTACCTTATACCTTCCCAGACAAGAATTCGATTTAAGCAGATTTGCAGTGCACTTAAATGTAGTCTACATTAATAAGGTACTAATAACCGACATTTTTCGGATCATTCAATCGGATTCATTCAATGTACACACGATGGCACCTCAGACTACATGTTGACCCTGAGACCACCGCCTTTAGGGTGCCTGTCCAATGACGCGGAGCAAGGCGACAGAGCGGAGAAACGAATTAACCAATAAGACTACGGAGCGGAGATTTTATGCAATCCTTTTGGTATCAGTATTTCCTCGTTTCTCCGCTCCGCCGCCTCGCTCCGCGTCAATAGACAGGCACCCTTATGCCCTACGTAATAAAACCTGTTTCTGTAGTTCATCTGTACAACCTGATGTGCTGTCGTGTGTACTTATTAGCAAAACTACTTGTTATAATAATAATAATAAACTTTATTGCAAACTGAAGACAGGACATTTATAAAAAAAAACGACAAACAGAGAAAGCAGATAAAAGACGGCCTTATTGCTAAGTAGCAATCTCTTCCAGGCAACCTTGAGTTATAAAGTGAAAGAGAGGACAGTGATAATGTTTATTTTTGCTGGCATTAATTTTTGCTGAATAACTAGGTGACTGACCTTAAATCTCATAGGCATTTTATTTTTATATTATAGATTGTTACTTTAACAGATAAAGCGTGACTCAATTAAAATTACGCGCCTGTAGATATCATATCAACCAGTTATCGCGCGTCGCGTGATTACATTTCCTAGTTCGTCAGTGGACTTAGGTCTTTCACTTACATTCGACTTGTCTTTTGTTGCCGAGGGTTGATTAGATTATTAAAACAATTCTTCTCTGTATATGAAGGTCTTTCCCCATTTATATTATCGGTGGTATTAAAATTAACTTAAACTGTATGATTGATTACACTCTTGAGATGTAGAAATTAGTTAGTTGAAGTGCAGGATGAAAAGATCGCAATAGATTGAAGTAGAGATGTATTTACGTAAACGTTACAAGTTACCGGTCGGTTCGGTGTGATGCCGATTTAGTTGGCGTTATAAACTGCACTGCGTTACAGTACTAGGCACGTATCTTGAAATTTTTTCGACAGAGTGGGGATAAGTTCGCGCATGTGCTCTTGTGAGCGACCAATAGCGCGTGCCCCTCTTCCGCCGCCCGCGCCCCTCACCGCTACGCATACACAAAATACGCGTTTCGCGCAATCCCCACCCGATTTCAAGTTCAAGTTATATGCCTCGTACTGTAAAATGTGTATTTATTATTACAATTAAATATGATACTTTAGGTTACTAGGGGTCGATAACGCGTTCGGCGTAATGTTTGCCGTGTTAGCAAAAGTAAAATAAATCTTAATATATAAAATCGTAAACTGAATGACTGACTGATCTATCAACGCACAGCCCAAACCGCTGGACCTAGAGACTTGAAATTTTGCACACAGATACCTCATACAGTGTAGACATCCACTAAGGAAGGATTTTTGAAAATTCCATCCATAAGGGGGTGAAATAAGGGATGAAAGTTTGTATGAAAGTCCCTCAGTTTTGAAGCTAGGATCTTCAAATTCTGTGTTTAGGCTGACGATTGAAAATTAATAAATACTGGTCTCAGCGTTTTTCAAAACTCTACCTGCGAAGGGGTGAAAAGGGGTATGAAGTGGTTTAAAGAAGAAAATCCTTCATTTTCGAAGTAAAAATCACTTAATTTATAGTATAGGCCATGGGTCTCCAAACTTTTTAGCATAAGGGCTGGACTAACTCCTCCACGAAGTCCCAAGGGCCAGGATCTTGCTAGCTCATCGTACCAACATACTGAAGTTACAGTATTGTTGGTGGCCTGGATCTGGCCTGATTCCGCGGGCCGGATTGTTGGTGCTCGCGGGGCCCGCGGGCCGTAGTTTGGAGATCCCTGGTATAGACTTATGGAAGAAAATCTAACGCAACGTAAATTGTTGTTGTTAGTACTTCAACCCTTATGGCGATGAAATAGGGGTGAAATGGGTAAATATACCTAAAAATAGATATGGATGTCGTTAATGGGGTTTTCTGGTATGACGATTGCGAAAATGACATTTATTTTGAAGTCCAACACGGTATACATGATTTAACCCCCTAAAGGGGTGAAGATGGGGTTCAAATTTTGTATGGAAAAAGAATATAAAATAGACATTACAACTTTAAACTTCATATGACACGTTTACAATAAATAGGCAAACATATACTTTATGATTTTGAAAATCAACCCCTTAGAGGGTAAATGGGGTAAGTAAACATAAAAATCGATATGGATATCGTTCTTGAGGTTTTATGGGATGGTGATTGCGAAAATGACATTTATTTTAAAGTCCAACACGATGTACATGATTTAACCCCTAAAAGGATGAAATGGAGTTCAAATTTTGTATGGAAAAATAATATTAAATAGACATTACAACTTTAAACTTCGTAGGAGCATGCCTAAAAATAAATAGGCAAACATATATTATGTGGTTTTGAAAATCAAACCCTTAGGGGGTAAATGGGGTAAGTAAACATAATAATCGATACGGATGTCGTTCTTGAGGTTTTATGGGATGGTGATTGCAAAAATGACATTTATTTTAAAGTCCAACACGATGTATATGATTTAACCCATTAAAGGGTAATAATGGGGTTCAAATTTTGTATGGAAAAAGAATATAAAATAGACATTATAACTTTAAACTTCGTAGGAGCACATCTAAAAATAAATCGACAAACATATATTTTGTCATTTTGAAAATCAAGCCCTTAGGTGGTAAATGGTGTAAGTAAGCATAAAAATCTAAATATGAATGTCGTGCTTGAGGTTTTATGGGATGGTGATTGCGAAAATGACATTCATTTTGAAGTCCAACTCGGTGGAAATGCATGATTCAGCCCCAGGGGACGGGGAGAAAGGGAACGAGAACTGGACGGGGCGGAAGAGAACGGTAACGGGAGCGGGATGGGGCGGGAACGGGAACAGGAACGGGAGCGGGACGGGACGGGACGGGAATGGAAACCAGACGGAACGGGAGCGGGAACGGGAACGGAACGGGATGGGATGGGACGGGACGGGAACGGGATGGGACGAGAACGGGGACGGGAACGGGATGGGACGAGAACGGGGACGGGAACGGGATGGGGCGGGAACGGGAACGGGAGCGGGACGGGACGGGAACGGAAACCAGACGGGACGGGAACGGGAGCGGGAACTAGAGCGGGAACGGGAACGGAACGGGATGGGATGGGACGGGACGGGAACGGGATGGGACGAGAACGGGAACGGCGTTTTTACATGATTAGGCGGATTCCCACTAAGCGAACGAACCTCGTGCGACAAACGCCTTGTGTCTTGGCAAACGTCTTGCCTCACGAGGCAGCGCGCTTGGTGGGGACCCGCCTAATCGCGTAAAAACGGCTGGTCGGATCCTGGTTGAATGTTTCCTAAGGATTTTCTCTAATATCCATGCGGACGAAGTCGCGGGCGGAAGCTAGTATGTACATATAAACCGTACATAAACACTGTTTATAAACATATAAACAGCATAACAATGCTGTCACTTTTTTGACAATATTGTTTGAAAGAAACAGCATCACATTTAAACAGTGTCTAAGTTAAACAGTGTTTAAGAAACTTTTGTAATAACGCCGTATGAGTTTTGTACCTACTTATATGACACCGCTGACCGCTCCCATACAGCAAAATAATATTATTCAATTATGAGTTGAAGCTCTCATACTTTGTGGATACTTTACAGTTACAATGACAGCATAAAATATACAGGCCTTCAAAACTTAGTACCTACCCACTGTGTGATTTTCATACAAACATGCTCACTTCACTAGTTCCTAGCAAAATAAAAATATTCTATTCTATTCTCATAAAATAAAAAAGTACATACATGTATCACTGCAATATCTTTGTTGTTTATGGATATGTTTCGGTTAATTTAATACCCGAATTTGGGTTTGTGGGAGCAGTACCGTATAGAAAGCTACAACTACGAGTTTTAATGTAAGCGTAGGCCGAGCCGTTGGCGATGTAGACATGTTTGTCCATGGGGTCAAGTCTGCTAATGTTTTCGTCAAAATCGTAGTTCAATGGTGTTCTAATGGTAATGCTTTTTGACACAGTTCTTGTTTCTTAAACACAAAATCAAGACACAATATGTTTGTTTTGGGTTTTTTGAAACACAATTGTGTTACAGTTTTGGGTTTAAGAAACAAAAACTGTGTCAAAAAGCATTACCATTCAAACACCATTGAACTACGATTTTGACGAAAACATTAGCAGACTGTACCCCCTGATCTAGGGCCCAATCGCGCTGATTCCGAAGGATAAAACCAAAACCGTTATATTGTTATTATTTAAATCCTTAAAAAACTTTGATTTAGCTTTAGAATTCTCGTTTAAATCGTCCATGATTGGCATCCTAGGCTCCCAACAATTTTAATGAAACCAAAGTATTTTTCTGTCAACGAAAATGAAACAGTAGAAATAGAAATAATTTTATTTGCTTATGATTGGGGTACATTTATAGGTTTTAGTTAGTAACATCTCCTCCCATTCAGCTAACAATAGCAGCATGCAAATTTATAGATAATAATTATTAAAATGATTATATATATTATTAGGTACAATAAGCTATTTTAAATTACATAAAGTATTATTTTAAATAACATAATTATCAGGAACGATTTAGTTTTGGTTTTATCGTTAAAAATTAGTGCGATCGGTCCTCTGTAGGGTTATTCACGATTGTCGGAAATCTACTCGAAAGCATTCGATTCGAATCCGTATCCTCCGATATTACCAAAATATAGCTATTCACAAATACATTCGACTGGCATTCGATTCATTTTCCGACGGGAAAGCGCAATGTATTTGGTAGCATAAGGTAGAAAATAAGATAGAAGGCTATAGACTTTCCGATTCGATTCGGAAAGTTGGTTTCTGAGAATCGTGAATAATCCCCCTGGTCTACATTCGTGGCCTATGTTTGTCCCTGCTCTGCAAAATGTGTACTGTGGTAGGTCGCCTGCGTGTCAGCATACGCTTAACGTGATGTAATGGTGCAGGCATGCTGTCGATGGCGCTGGCGCCGCTGGTGGCGCGCGAGGTGCGCGAGGTGACGGTGGTGCCGGTGCACATCAGCTACGACCGGCTGCTGGAGACCCGCGCCTTCGCCTACGAGCACCTCGGCGTGCCCAAGCCCAGGGAGTCTACCACGGTACCACATACACACTACATATACATATGTCACACATCAGCTACGACCGGCTGCTGGAGACCCGCGCCTTTACCTACGAGCACCTCGGCGTGCCCAAGCCCAGGGAGTCTACCACGGTACCACATACACACTACATATACATATGTCACACATTAGCTACGACCGGCTGCTGGAGACCCGCGCCTTTGCCTACGAGCACCTCGGCGTGCCCAAGCCCAGGGAGTCTACCACGGTACCACATACACACTACATATACATATGTCACACATCAGCTACGACCGGCTGCTGGAGACCCGCGCCTTTACCTACGAGCACCTCGGCGTGCCCAAGCCCAGGGAGTCTACCACGGTACCACATACACACTACATATACATATGTCACACATTAGCTACGACCGGCTGCTGGAGACCCGCGCCTTTGCCTACGAGCACCTCGGCGTGCCCAAGCCCAGGGAGTCTACCACGGTACCACATACACACTACATATACATATGTCACACATCAGCTACGACCGGCTGCTGGAGACCCGCGCCTTTACCTACGAGCACCTCGGCGTGCCCAAGCCCAGGGAGTCTACCACGGTACCACATACACACTACATATACATATGTCACACATCAGCTACGACCGGCTGCTGGAGACCCGCGCCTTTACCTACGAGCACCTCGGCGTGCCCAAGCCCAGGGAGTCTACCACGGTACCACATACACACTACATATACATATGTCACACATTAGCTACGACCGGCTGCTGGAGACCCGCGCCTTTGCCTACGAGCACCTCGGCGTGCCCAAGCCCAGGGAGTCTACCACGGTACCACATACACACTACATATACATATGTCACACATCAGCTACGACCGGCTGCTGGAGACCCGCGCCTTTGCCTACGAGCACCTCGGCGTGCCCAAGCCCAGGGAGTCTACCACGGTACCACATACACACTACATATACATATGTCACACATCAGCTACGACCGGCTGCTGGAGACCCGCGCCTTTACCTACGAGCACCTCGGCGTGCCCAAGCCCAGGGAGTCTACCACGGTACCACATACACACTACATATACATATGTCACACATCAGCTACGACCGGCTGCTGGAGACCCGCGCCTTTGCCTACGAGCACCTCGGCGTGCCCAAGCCCAGGGAGTCTACCACGGTACCACATACACACTCTACATATACATACATATGTAACACATCAGCTACGACCGGTCGGAACGGAAACCTTCGTTCGCGAGTCCGACTCCGGCCGGTCGGTTTTTTCAATTTGATGACTCTGTATGAACTATACAGGGAGAAAAAAGCAGTCATTGACGAGTTTCTTGCCGGTTCTTCTCGTTTCAAGGTCTTCCGCTTAGGGCGCGCGAACTGATAGCGTAGCTTTTTTGACATTCGTAAGTGCTTGTAACAGCCTGCACTGAATAAATGAATGTTCTGTTTGATTTTTATTAAAGCCGACTTACAATTGGCCCACTACAGGGTCACTAAAGTTAGACTGATTTAGTGTGCCAATAACATGTTTATAATACAAGGTCGAGTACAAACCTTTTATTATAAACGAGCTCACTGTAGTCTGTCATTTAATTTTGTCATTATAACGTGAAAATTATTTTGATATCTGCATTTCCGAAAATAATAAAACATCGCATTAAAATCTTATCAAATTGTGTGAAATGTAAGTCTTTTTCATTGTAGCACAAAGCTCAACCGCAGAGAATCTCGTACTGTAGCCGTCGCATTTACATTATAGATTAAAAAGATTACATTTTGTCACTTTGATTCATAATAAGCTTATCACCACAATATGCAATTGTTATCAGTTAAACAGATTTCAGTTCAAGTTTCCGATGACAATTCACATTCCTTTGATAATTTCATTGGGAATAATGTAATCAAACTTGCCAATGTATCGAAACAAAACATTTTATTATTTAAAATAAATATCTACAACAAATAATATGACACACAACATACAGTTTATTTTACCTGTTTAGTAATTACTTATTTGTTTAGTTTGTCTCTATATCGTGACCGCGTTGTGCTCAAACGTTAAGCTTATACTTCGGATTGTTTATAACTATGCCAAGTAAACACTCTTCTCCGCTTATTTGCATTATGCACATGCTTAAGCGAATGCATTTAGTTATTGCGCAACACATGTCAGTACAAGTCCATCTCTATATTTTTGTTACGACTTAATTTGCAAAGTACAAGAAGAACATATTCTAATATTGTAATTATTATTCGGTATGGTTTTAGCTATCGTCAAATAAATGCACGTTCAATGACCTAATAAAATAAGATCTGGCTCCAAAATAGTAAATCTGTCGCCAAAATCGAATCACCAAACGATATCAAAACGATTATCTAAAAATGCATTAATAACACCTGCAAAATAATATCAATCGACAAAACAATAGACCTGTCTCCAAAAAAGTGGATTTATCGACAAAATCAGATCACTTATTGATAGTAAATTTTACAAAATTATTTGTAAATAATAAATATTATAATTAGGTGATATTTAATTAGTGAGAAATATACAAGGCTATTTTTAGCAAAAATCTTTGATTTTTAGTTTATACAAAACCTCTCGTGGGGTTGATCAGACTATCAAGCTGAACAACTTTCATTATGGGACCAACCTTAAAATCGCGAAAAAGTAATCAGCTGTTTCATACATTTCGATGTTGCAGGCATTGTAATTTTGTATGGAACAGCAGATTTTTTTTCGTGATTTCGAGGTTGATCCTGTAATGAAAGTTGTTCAGTTTGATGGTCTGAGCAACCCCACGAGAGGTTTTGTATAAACTAAAAATAACCTTGTGTACATCAATTGTTTTCATTATTAATCTATTTTTAAGTAATTCGGACAAGCGTCGTATGCAACCGATACACCCGACCTGACATGTCCTAAAGAGAAAACTGTGATATGGTCATAGCGTCATAATGGGTGGTTAGGTAAAAGAATTGACGATTTAAAAATGCTTAGAGGAGCTTATTTGAATAAAGATAATAATTAAGACTGAATAAAGCGGAATTAGGTTATGAACTGGAATTGCACGACCTAATTCCGCTATCTCCCTTCTTCTATCGGACAACCGGACGTCCGAATCAGCGCCACTGTTTTTTGGGAGAATATTCCAAAGACTCGCACTAAGCGTTTTAATTCAAATTTTATGATCCGTACCGCTAGAGAGTGGAACTCCTTGCCTGAGTCTGTGTTTCCCGATAGGTACAATCTGGGGGCCTTCAAGTCGCGAGTGAATAGGTATCATCTAGGCAAGTGCGTTTCATCGTAGATCGCATCATCGCTTACTTTCAGGCATGATAGCGGGCAAGCGCTTGCCTATATATCACTAGTGGCTCCGTGAGCTGTAGACCTCGCGATAAAATAAAATAAAATTGTCACCATGAAGTTTTCAAAGCACACAGTGGGTACGTGAGTATTCGCAGCTAGATGGTGCTTCTAATTTTGATCATTTTTCAAAATGGGTAAATATTTTTTTTAAAAATTTGGAAAAATTGGCTTGACTAACAGTTATATATAATTATCGAACCTACTCACAAAATTTCACCAGAATCGGTTGAGAAATGCGACCTGTAGAGGAGATCAAAAAGCCGGAAAGCTGGACTGAAATATGGTTTTTTACATATCTCCGTCTTTTTTATAAATTTCGAAAAACTGTCTCGACAAAAATATTCTATACAGGTGGATTTTTAAGACGGTACATTAAGGGCAGGTACCTTCTCCGATATAGTTACAGGAAAACGATCCTAGGAGACCATCCATAACTTTTTAAGATATTATGAACTGCATTCACAGATTCTGGAAAAAAATACGGTTAGCAAAAAAAATACTAAAATACCAAAAACATTTTTTTTATGCCAATGTATCCTATTTCGTGTGGGTATCAAAATACTCTATGGGACCATTTAAGGTATGAGTACTAGAAACGACAGAAATCATCAAAAACTTTTCCCATACATTTTGTACTAAAAAACGAGAAATCAACTCGAAATATTTTTTATTGCCAAATGATTCTATTTCTTACTGTGATCAAAATGCTCTTTCAGGCCAACTGAAATTTGAGTACAGAAACTACATTAAGTCTCACACCGGCTTCGCGTGTGAAGCCGGTGTGAGGCACAATCTTCTACAACATTGGATCTAAAAAAACAGTTTCTGTACTCAAATTTCAGTTATCCTTAAAGAGTATTTTTATCACAGTAAGAAATAGGATTGTTTGGTAATAAAAATATTTCGAGTTGATTTATCGTTTTTCAGTACAAAATGTATGGGAAAATCTGTAAATGCAGTTCATAATATCTTAAAAAGTTATGGATGGTCTCCTAGGAACGTTTTCCTGTAACTATGACGGTTAAGGTACCTGCCCTTAATGTACCGTCTCAAAAATCCACCCTGTATATTTATCAAACCTGCTATCGTCTTTATCTTACTATTTGCGCCTGGCGGCCATTTATTTAACCTCAACAACGAAAAACAATTGTGAAATTGTTATTATATAAGGTCCTTCTTAAATACTTAGTGCACAAAATTTTAAGGGGTCAATGTACTCATGCATACAGACAACTTTTACTATGGTACCAACATGGAAATCGCGAAAAAAAAGTCAGCTGTTCCATAGAAATTTTAAAATCGAATAAATAAAAATGTATGGAACAGCTTCACAGCCCCGTCAAACGCTAATACGATTGACGGGGATAGTCATAGAGTATGCAAATGTGTATTTGGATACATCATGTTTTGTACAAGCATGTGTCGTCCCAGGGCCTGCTGAAGTGGTTGTCGACGCTGAACGAGGAGTTCGGCAACATGTACATCAACTTCGGCGAGCCCATCGCCGCCAGCGAGTACTTCCGCGACGTGCCGCCCGCCGACGACGCGCTCAAGCCTCTCGGTCAGTATTCTGGCATCGTCTGCTCTACTTTTCGATCAAGAATATCTAGATAGCGCTTCACGAACCAAAGCAGCACGCTGAAATGGCACCTCGACATAGCGTCCCACTTACAAACTGGGCGCTTAGTTAGTACACAATCACATCTTATATCACATAATTTGTACAATATAAGCTTGTAATGTACAAAATCACATCTTTTATCAATTACTTTGTGCAAAATAAGGTGTTTTCTGTGAATTCATTTAGTTGGGGGGGGGGGGGATAGATAGATATATTATAAAGTTTGACAGTTACGATGACGGTAAGTGTAAGCGGAAGTAAAAAAATAAAGATATTGACAGATGATAAATAAAGAGGGGGGTGTAAAATGGATTGGACGGAACAAAGTAATTAATTAAAAAGTTAAAGTCATAAACATACATAAAATAATTTGACATGATAAACTTACATAAACATACATACACTAAAAAATATAAGGAAAAAACATAAACAACTTATTTGCAGTTTAGGAGAAGTAAGTAATAATTTATTACACAAAATCACAGTGACAGGTAGTGCTGTTTTACTTGGCTTTTGAAGGTGTTCAAGGACTGGGCACGCCTAATGGACACAGGCAAAGAGTTCCAGAGCATTACTGCGCGAACAGTAAAAGAACCGTGGTAGAAGCTTGTCCTGTGGATAGGCGTAGAGAGGATCAAATTTTCTGAAGACCTAAGAGTGTGTGAAGTTGAACAGAGATAACTAAATCGTTCCTTGAGATAGCGCGGGTAAGAAGGATTGAACAAAATATTGTAAAGAAGGGATAAAATATGAATATTCCGGCGAAGCCTAATGGGAAGCCACTTGAGTTTATTACGAAAATGAGAAACATGATCATATTTGCGTAGGCCAAATATGAATCTGATACAGAAGTTTTGAAGCCGCTCAAGTTTGTTTAGCTGGTCCTCCGTAAGATCTAGATAGCAAGCGTCGCCGTAATCGAGTAAAGGAAGCAAGAGAGAATTTGCTAGAGCAGTTTTAGTGGCAGTAGGAAGAAAGTTACGGAGTCTTCTGAGAGAAGCCGCTGACGCATATAGTTTGCGGCTGACAGCTTGCAGCTGCGAACCCCAGCTCAAGTTATTATCCAAGATAATCCCCAGGTTTTTGACTCTTTTGCTATACGGAATATCGACACCACAAAAGTTAACCGTCGGGAGGGTACACATATTTATTTTGGTTAGGGTTCTAGAGCTACCGATGACTATTGCTTGACTTTTGTTGGGATTGACTAGTAGGCCATAAGATTTACTCCAGTCTGCAATGCGTTTTAAATCTAAGGAGATAGCTGTGATAGCGTTATGTAGCTCAGAAGGAGTACCTTGACAGTACAGCTAAAGGTCGTCTGCATAGAGGTGGTAGGAAGAAGTGAGGTTTTGAGTGATCGAGTTGATGAAAATGGAAAATAAAAGAGGAGATAGCACGCCGCCTTGCGGGACGCCTGCAGTAGTATCGCGCCATGAAGAGAATTCCTCGTCAAAGCGGACTCGCTGCCTGCGCACATACAGATAACTATGAAACCACTCAATTACCGTTGGAGATATGTTAAGTGAGCGAAGCAGAGCTAAGAGGATATATATATGTCGTTCAAACCAATTTTAATTGTAGAAGATTGAAGTGAAGAAAAGAAAATAATCAAATATATACTTACTTATCGTACTCCTTGGGATAGTTAAAGAATGATATAGGTATTTTTATTTTTTCTATTATTATTCATACACACAGTACAATAAACAACCATTTTTAATAAAAATAAAACACCACATTTTTGTATTAAAATATTTAAACTTGCAAACAACGTGATCTGAGAAAGCCCTGAGATTGTCCACTGGCTGTCAGTTGACACAATAGGTTTTTTCCTTTTTTTTCGTGTACGCGACAAGCGGCCAGTGGACACGCACACATGCCCCGCGTGCTTGTAGTAGTGCAACCGATTCGCGCGGTTCTATGAAGCTTTGTCTCTGGTCTTTTTCTTACTCATGTGGTGGGATTGCGCGCATAAATGTAGTGTGTTAGTTCACTATAAGATGATGTTATAGGATGAGTTCCCTAACGGTCCGGTGACGACCAGCGCGGCAGACGGCGCGACAAGCTAATTCAGTAATCGCCGTGCGGTAGTGACGAAGAGCAGCGAGGCCGCCATCGAGATAGCGCGCAGTGATTATAGAACGCCGCCTGCCGTGCTGGCTGGGGCCGAGCCGTAACTAAGGCCGCTAGGCGTGCCACCTGCGGTGTGGCCGAGGCCTTAAGTGTGATCGTACATGGGCAGGCCTCCAAAGTATGTCGGGCGGCGCGTGGGCGGGCGTGGTGGCGCTGGGCGGCGCGGCGGTGGGCGCGCAGCAGGCGGCCGCCGTCGCCGCCGCCGCCAACCTGCTCGCCGCCGCGCTCGCCGCCAGCCTGCACGCCGGGGAACTGCTGACGTACGACAGATTAGTTGACGAGATGCAGTGGCTCAAGAAGGTAACACTATTCAACTTTGACTAGAATAAAAAAACTGGCCAAGTGCGAGTTGGACTCGCGCACGAAGGGTTCCGTACCAAAAAACGGCAAAAAAAAATACGTTTGTTGTATGGGAGCCCCTCTTAAATAATTATTTTATTCTGTTTTTAGTATTTGTTATTAGAGCGGCAACAGAAATACATCATCTGTGAAAATTTCAACTTTCTAGCTATCACGGTTCGTGAGATACAGCCTGGTGACAGACAGACAGACAGACGTACAGCGGAGTCTTAGTAATAGGGTCCCGTTTTTACCCTTTGGGTACGGAACCCTAAAAAGTATGCTACGTTTTAATCTTTCACATTAAAATTTATAAACGTGACAGCTAAGTTTGTGCTGTTCGAGTGCTTGTTGTCAATTTTGTGCCATTACACCGCCTACAATGAAAATGAGTATGGTTCGACGATAGGTGCTGACGGCGCTCGAGGCGACAGTAGTGGCTTCGGACATGCCGCGAGAGGTGGAGCGGCTGCTGCGCGTGCACGCGCGCGCCTGGGCGCTCGACGCCGCGCGCCGCCTGCGCCTGCGCCTGCACGCGCCGGGGAAACTCAAAATTGGTAACACCACAGAACTTATAACTTTTTAATTTAATTATTTGTCAATGTTTTATCACTTTTACTATGCGCTACTCTTATACAATATAGTTTCTACGGCAATTTTTAAGAGATGTTGGTTTTTAACTACTTTTTTTACATTGAATTCTTAAGGCCTGGGCACACCTGCTGCGTAGACACGTGCGTGGTTACGCGCATGACCCCCTGACACACCGGGTTACGCTTACACTTACGCATACGTGGTGGGCACGCAACGCAACCTGTCCCTTGCGTACCCAGCCGCTGCGGCAACCATAATTACAGCTTTAATGCGCGATGTCAGACGAAAATTGAGTAAATGGACAAATTATTTCGCACTTATTCAATTAGTTTTTCTTTAATATCGTTATTCATTATTCAAAAACAAAATAAAAAACCACACTACCGGTAGTACCGGTACTATTTGTAAACAAATATAACTGAATGCGTAGTTACGCGCGTAGTGACGCGCAGCAAAGATACGTGTGTGTTATTTGTTCGGTGTGACGTCCAATAGGGAATGTTATTGAGTACAATGTCATTACTGCACGCATCAATGTGTTCCGCTCTGCGTAGGTACGCAGCCTGTTTGTCTCATAGGAACTGCAATGCGTAGGGTTATGCATCAGTCTACGTGCACGCGTACGTCACGCAAGCGGTGTGCCATATCTCATAAAGTTTCGTACATTACAACGTCATGATATGTCTACGTGCACGTTTACGCTTACGCTTACACATGTGTTCCGCACTTTAATGTGTTTTTTTTTTATATAATACCGACTGCGCAGGCTGTGAATTTTTCGCCTCATCTAGTCTGCGCAAACGATGGATTCTTTGTCTAACTCTGTCTAGTACCACAAAATAGATAATAGTACTAGCGTACAGAAGTTGCACTCTACAAAATAGTTTAAATAAATTGCGGTTCTTGCTCCGACACAATAAAGTGCAATTCAGGTCGCACAGGGTGCTGCCCTTCGCTTCAAAATATTCACCTTATGGTTGCCTCTTTCTATTGCGTAGATTGATTAACTTTCCTGACGTATGAAATTTGTCCTCGCTGAGGACGCCGAGCGCTTCTTTCATACTCACGCGCGGAGTGACAGAGCCCTGCTTGTACTCTAATCCGTTCAAAATTTTATCACGAGCGTAATGTTAAATATGTACGCAAACTAAAAAGGACCATGATCATGATGCACCATCAGCCATTTTTAATGTACCCACTGCTGGGGCACAGGCCTTCCTTAAGGGTAGATAAGGAGGATGGACCATAACCCACCACGCGGGCCCAATGTGGATTGGTACCCACCAATCGAAAGGCACGTTAAGCTGTCATTTGCAGTTGTTAACACCCGTTAACTTAGAGCATCGCGGAAGGGAGCAGCCTTAGCGATGATTACTCTATTCAAATTATTCTGGCATTTTTTGCGGGGGGGGAAAGTGCACACAAGTGCAGTTCCGCATACTCACATACAAAAAGAACACTGTAAAGACGACACCAACACATAAAGAATAAAACAAAACAGCAAAAATTTGTGTACGGATGAGTCACACATCAAAATATGACACGTTTTTGACATAAAGGGCTGGGCCCAACTGTCGTTGCAGCAATATCGATACGGAAAAAGGAATAAAGGTAACAAACTCAAATATTTTACATGGGGTGAATAACAACAAAGACCCAACAAGCAAAAAAGTCTCAGGATGCGCACGTTATTAGAGTGGTAGGCTTACAGGGGCCCTATTTTTGAATCGCTCGGCTGGCGTTGAGCGCTCTTTTCGACTGATTTTCGTTCGACATATGACTCAAAACAATGAGATGTCGAACGAAAATTAGCAGAAACGAGCGCTCGACGCCAGCCGAGCGATTCAAAAATAGGGCCCCAGGGCTCTTATAATTATTTTGTACCTTGTCATCGTTCTTAAATTAGTCTTAAACAAGTTAATACGGACTCAAGAACACTCAGTCTTATTGTCTAGTCTCATACACTCTTGCGTGCTCTTGTGTTTACAAGGGCTGATCGAACAGATGTTTCATTTTGATGTGATGTAATGTAAGGGGACAGTAGGTAGGGCTGTCTATGTTCGCCAGATCAGCTAGTACCATCTGGAAGGAGCCTGTCGCGAAGAACCGCAAACAGATCAGAAGCTAGATAAGACCACAAATGGCCTTACTCCTCAGAGTTCATTAGATAAATTTGACATTTCCATATTTAAATTTTAAAGGAGCTTTAAAATGCATCTAATTTTCCTTCCTACAATACTTTAATGAAACATTAGGGTTTAACGTGGCATTAAAAAGACAAAAATCATTCTTGCAATTGAGTGTGAGTCTGTCAGAAGTTAAAAAGATTTTATAAATATTTAAGGAATATTTCAGGTATATAGTATATCACATTTATGAGACTGCCTGGAGCAGGACCAGGCCATGTCCTTTATCGACAAACATTGTGATACGGTAACATCACTAAGTTGCTCATCGGCGAGAACTCGGATTTATCTAGCGACAGATCTGAAATTTGTACGGACGAGCCATGGACGAGCAGACCCGATGTCACTGAACAAATTTGACAACTAATCAAAAATAAAATATACGAATTTAATGTTTAAATGTAAACAAATAGCAATAATACGACAAAAAATTACTTTCATGTTAAATGTAACACCGTCTTTTTGTAAACTTGATGTTCCAGACCTCTTTTAACAGCAAAAAACTCATCAATTCGGCATTTTAAACACTGCAGCGTTCACATGCGCGACTGGACTCGGTCTAGAAAGAAATCCGGGCGCAACTGGTTTTATTAACCGCGTATGCCCATTTGGGCTTGTACTTCGGCAGAGGGGAACGCTTCGTATGGCTTCTCTTTCTGGGACAGAAGCGCGTCTTACTCTAAGCCCGTTAACAACTGCAAATGACAGTTTTTTAAACTTTTAGATTTTTTATGCATTCGCAATGCTATTTTTATATTAAGATTATTAATACAATTGAAAAATATTAGAAAAAATCGACTCACCCATAGCAGCTCCGACGGGACTCGAACCCGCACCCTTAGGATTCCGGCCCAATGCACTAACCAATTATGCTACCGAGTCGCTAGCAGGATTGACGAAATTTTCTAATATCTTTCACGTCTCCGCTGTAGGCCAGCGCCATCTTATCAATGTGAAGCGAATTACTTCGACATTTGAAAGTAGCACCTTTGCATAATTGGTTAGTGCATTGGGCCGGAATCCTAAGGGTGCGGGTTCGAGTCCCGTCTGAGCTGCTATGGGTGAGTCGATTTTTTCTAATATTTTTCAATTGTTTTAATAATCTTAATGCAAATGACAGCTTAACGTGCCTTCCGAAGCACATAGCATGCTTGCATACAATACGATTAGCGTACACTTATCCCAGCAGATGTGGTGATGAGTGCTGCTCACCTTAGGGCGTGGATCCCCGTCATCGAGCTGCAGCTGGCCGTCAACCCGCTGCTGCCGCGCCTGCTGCCGCCCGCGCTCATATTGCTACTGCTCACCGATCAACACAGCACTAAAGGTAAAACATACAGACATTTCATCATCATCATATCAGCCGCACACCACCCACTGCTCCTCCTGCCTCCCCCAAGGATCTTCACGACGATCGGTCCTGCGCTGCCCTCATCCAGTGGCTTCCCGCGACCTTCACCCTCACGTCGGTCCCCCTTGTCGGGGGCCTACCCACGGAGCCGAGTCCGGTGCGCGGTCGCCATTCTCGAACCTTCCTGTCCCAACGACCATCGGTTCTTCTCGCTATGTGTCCCGCCCACTGCCACTTCAGCTGAGCAATCCATTAAGCGATGTCAGTTACTTTAGTTCTCGTGTGGATCTCCTCATTTTTGATTCGATCACGCAGGGAAACGCAGACCATGACTCTCCATTGCACGCTGGGTAACCTTGGCACTTATACAATACTGACTAATATAATAGAAAAAATACCATTCGCATCAGATCATTTCTCGGACGCGGGTTCGATACCCGCGACCTTTGGATGTCCGGTCCGATGCTCTGACCGCTGAGCTATTGTCGAAATTTTTCTGGTATATCCGACTCTTTCGCTGCAAGCCAGCGTTATTTCACCAATGTGAGGAATTAGTTAGACATTCAATTGAAATATCTTTCCAGATATTTTGACAATTGATTAAAATGAAATAGCTAATAGCTATATAATTTTTAAATTTAAGATTTTTGCATTCACAATACTATTTTATACAATACTAAAAATAATATACAGACACTTACTGTAGAGTATGTGCGAAAAGAGAGTCGTCTTGGAATTTGCTTGATCACCGTGACCATAGTTCACTCTTTGATGTCGCCCAATAAATTGCCTCTAAGACGAAGAAATAGTTTATTAGTTATTAACTAAAAACGATAATGTTGTCAATTATTTCGATAATTTTTACTTCGAAAATGTCTTCCAGTGTTGTACGCCCCCTTAAGCTTACAAGAAATCGTAAATCTTTAGAGTCCCCGCAAACTACAGACCAAACCGCCAGCCGATAGTTGGGTCGGCCCTTTAATCAGTATGAAGAAGTATGCAAGTGCGCACATTACATTACAACGATTTGACATCGGCGGACTCTTAATATATAAAACCGGTCAAGAGCGAGTCGGACTCACGCACCGAGGGTTCTGTACCATCATAATTGCACCATCAAACCACACTGCAGAGTAGAATAATAAAATTAGTATTGCAGTTTTAGGTCAGCGCCATCTCTTGACCGATAGTGGAACTAATGTTAACTTTTTAGAAATTTGATATTTTATAAAAAAGTGTGCTATATTGAGACATCGTTTAATTTTTCCTGTAATCTTTATATAAACTGCTGTCACATAGAATTATTTGAGATTTTTCTCTTCGCAAACTTTGGAGATAAGGGGGGAACGGTATTTTTTTTACATTTTTCATCACGAAAACTATGCGGCCTAAAACAAAAAGAAAAAATGATTGTAAACGTGCAAACGGCGCTCTTTCATATGATACCTCACATGCCCTAGTAGCCCCACTTCAAATTTTTAAGACCCCTTTTCAGTCCCTGTTGTAAAAAATATTTTTTTTTTAATTTATTTCTTATTTCCAAAATAGTTGGGCAAATGTCATCTCAAACTATTCTAAATTTCAAGTTGATACCATTAGTAGTTCTCGAGATATCCAGCTGTGACAGACAGACAGACTGAGTCACACCATAAGGGTTCCTTTTTTACCATTTTGGTACGGAACCCTAAAAGCCAACTATCGACCGATAGAAGGTATGTAGTCTGTGAGGACGCTTAGATTCGCATAGCATTGAATATTGATATTGTTTTGTACAGCCGAGCTGCGGCGCCGCTACGATGTGATGCGCACGCTGCTCAAGTACGAATTCTTCTACGTGGAGAAGGACGAAGATCAGGTAATCTATACATATAAAACTTTAATTGGTTGATTCGTGATTGATTGTTGGGATTCGGCTAGAGCCCTAACGGTCAAAGGTAGATACACCATATTTGGAGGGTAGATAGTGTAGGTGAGCACTAAGAAAGTATTTTGAAAAAAATTTGAAAAAAATCACCCCCTAAAGGGATGAAATAGGGGATGAAAGTTTGCATGGAAGTCCCTTTGTTTCAAAGTTAGGATATTAAAAAAGTGAAAGTTGAAAAGTGAAAAGGGAAACGGGGAACGGAAACGGAAACATGAAGGGGAACGGGATACAAATATCTCTGAACCCAATTCTGAACGGGAACGGGACGCCTTTTACAGCATTTTAATAATTCTAAAGATTTTCTAAAATGTCCACGCGAATAAGTCGCGGGCAAAAGCTAGTGTATAATAAACATTTTCAACACACTTGCTCGTAAAGTGAGCCCTAATACATCGCTTTTAGGGCCATAAACCGAGCCATAACAAACGCGTGCAATAATATACAGTGCCTTTGGTCTTGAACTAGCGATAATTTAAAGGCGTACACGCCTTTTTATCGACAAAAACACCCACATGTTGGGGTCTATCCCCACTCCTGATGGAATGGCCGCCATTTTAAATTTGACTTTTTATTTTAGATGACCCTGCAGAAAAATATTATTTTTTTCCGGATTTAGAAGTCCTACAGTTATAACAAAAATATTTTTTGAAAGCTTATAATATTACCTAGTAATTTAAAAAATAAAATGTGTAATTTTTTTGTTTAAATACGTCATAAAAAATTACTGAAATAAAATTTTATACGAAATTTGTGCAAATTTTTTGAGTTTTTATTACATTTCTCAAAAACTAGGACATTAATGTCCACTTTTTTTACATTATTCAAATACACAGGAATATTATCTACAAAGCGATTTTTGAACTTATTGCTCTATGTTGCATATTTCGAGAGTTATTTTTGTTTGAACTATGACCCTTACGTAACCAAAAAATGATTATTTTCGAAAATGGACATAATTACAAGCATTTTGAACATATCTGAATACCAATTACATCAAATGATAAAATCTAGTATTTAGGAATTTTGATTTTTTTTATTTTCGAAAATAACCATTTAGTACTAGTCAGGGTCATATTCAAACAACAATAGCTCTCGAAATATGCAACATAGAACAATAAATTTTTAAGTCGTTCTGTAGATAATATCCCTGTGTATTTGAATAATGCAAAAAAAGTGAACATAAATGTCCTAGTTTTTGAGAAATGTAATAAAAAGGCAAAAAAATCGCACAAATTTCGTATAAAATTTTATTTCAGTAATTTTTTATGACGTATTTAAATCAAAAATTAAAACATTTTATTTTTTAAATTGATAGGTGATATTATTAGCTTTTGAACAGTATTTTTGTTATAACTGTAGGATTTCTAAATCCGGAGAAATTAATATTTTTCTGCAGGGTCATCTAAAATAAAAAGTCAAATTTAAAATGGCGGCCATTCCAACAGGAGTGGGGATAGACCCCAACATGTGGGTGTTTTTATCGATAAAATTAGGTGTATTAAACGCCTTTAAATTATTGCTAGTTCAAGACCAAAGGCACTGTATAAAACACTAGGTTGTTATAGAATTATCCCTACAAAGTTAAATTAGTACCCTACTGCAAGTTCTATGTGAGTAAACAGAGCATTCCGAATTTAACCGGGTAATACAGTTATTTTTAATAACAACAAAGAGGTTTTATATCGCTGAAAATTTATATTCATTTTTGAAATAAATAAATGTGTAAGTCCTTAATTAAGTTAAACGAATATTTATTGTTATCAAATTATTCATAATTCACAATATTTTACTATAAAATGCTAAAATATTTGCATTTTATCAATTAAAATTATAATTTTGAAGTAGGCTGTATGCTCCCTCACCCCTTTGTTCGCAAAATATTCTTGCATTGGGCGTGTAAAATATTCTTGCATTGGGCGTGTAAAAAAAAAAACAAAAAAAACCTACGCGCTTTTTCCCATAATTGTCATATTTTGTTTTTGTCATATTTGTTGCTGTGTGGTAAATTACTTTGTATTTTCCTCGCAAATGTGTTGAAAAACGTCGTATGAAACTCGTGAGCTTTTGCTCATTGCACACTCGGCTGAGTTACGCCCTCGCCTGCGGCTCGGGCTGCAACCCACAGCCTTGTGTGCAATAACCAACCTAAGCTAACTTGTCTCATAATGTACTATTATGAAATGAAAGACTTTACTCGTTTTGATAATACAAACAATACAGTAAACAAGTCGAGATGTATAGTCAATGTGGGTGTGTCGTGCGAGCCGCATAATTGCAATATATTTTTATGATTTCTCGAACTGTTTATTATTATTATTATTATTATTAGATTACTAACATCATATACAACAACATTTGTTCTACGACTTCCCGAAAACAGACAAAAAAATATCGACTTTTCATACAAAACTCGATTTGTATGGAGAGTCGAATTTTTTTGTCGGTTTTCGGAAAACTCGTAGAACAAATGTTTTTGTTTATTATTATTAGCCTCTTGCATCAGACAGTCTTTGTTATTCAAGTATTTGGGCTTTGTTTACATATTGTAGGTCTGATTGCCAATCGGCAAAGGCCTCCTCAAACCTTTTCCACTTCCACCGGTTCTCCGCCACTCTGTTCCAGGTAACTCCTGCTACTTTTTTGATGTCGTCGTCCCACCTCTTTTGTGGTCGACCTCTCCTTCTGTAGCCCTCTCTGGGGTACCACCGTGTAATGAGTTTACTCCATTTATCCCTACCTCTCATCATATGGCCTGCCCATCGCCACTTGAGCCTTCTTATTTTATAGGTGATATCTTGAACTTTAGTCCTGTTTCTAATATGTTGGTTGTGTAGTCTATCCAATTTCTTTACATTCAACATACTTCTTTCCATTGCGTGTTGGCATGTTGCTAGTTTCTTTGTATTGTTTTGTGTTAAAGCCCAAGTTTGACTGCCATACATTAGTACAGGTAGTATGCAAGTATTGAATAGTCTACTTTTCAAATGTATGTCAAGCGTTTTGTCCTTCATTATCTCTTTCAAGCCCCAGTATCTTTTCCAGCCATTAGCTATTCTTCTGTCAACTTCTTTGTTCACACAATCGTTTTGTGTCATTAATTGTCCCAAATAGATGTATTCGTCTGTGTAGTCGATTTGTGTAATTCCAACTTTTATGGTGTTCTTCTCTCCATTTATCATTACCCTCGTTTTTTCGGGATTCATTTTCAGGCCCACCTTCTCACTCTCCCAAGCCAGCTGATTTATCATTATGTTCATGTCTTCTGCGGTTTTAGCGAATAACACTATGTCGTCAGCGAATCTTAAGTGTGTAAGTTGGTAGCCATCCACATTAATGCCCAAATTATCCCAGTTTAGAGATCTGAATACTGATTCCAATACGGCTGAGAACAGTTTTGGAGACAATGGATCTCCTTGCCTTACACCTTTTTTCACATTGAACGGGTCTCCCTTCTTTTCCAGCTGGATTCTCGCTGTACTGTTCTTATATATATTTCTGATCAGTCGGATGTATTTGTGTTCGATCCCTTGGTCTTTAAGTGTTTCCCATATTTTTTCGTGTATCAATGAATCGAATGCCTTGGCATAATCTATGAAGGCTATATAGTATGTGAGCTGGTATTCATTGTATTTTTCTAGTATCTGACGCACAACATGTATGTGGTCTATCACTGAGTAGTCTTTGCGGAAACCTGCTTGTTCGATGGGCTGGTGTTCGTCTAATTTCCCTTCTATTCGTTTTAGTACAATCTTTGCGAATATCTTATATATATTTGACATAAGGCTGATGGGACGATAGTTGCCAATGTCGTATTGATCTCCCTTTTTGTATAGCAAGATAATATTTGACTCCGTCCATTGTTTTGGGATGGTTTCAGTCCTTACAATGTTGTTAAATAAGTCTGTTAGGATAGGTATCAAGATTGCCTTAGTTTGCTTCAATATTTCATTATTTATGCCGTCTGGGCCAGGTGCTTTGTCTTTGGCTTGAGTGTCAATAGCCTTCTCGACCTCAATAGGAAGTATAGCAGGTATATCAGATGTGTCCCTTAACTTCACTTCTTCTCGTATTATGGTGTCTTCGTATAACATTCGGTAGTATGTTGTGGCAGTTTCCAATATATCTTGTCTTCGGTGACTCCATTTTCCCCTTTTATTTTTCATTTTTACAATCCAGTCTTTTGTGTTAATTATTTCTTTATAGGCTTTCTTTACACCTCCTGTCCTGGTTATGTGTTTCTCTATAATTTCCATTTTACTTTGTTTTCTATCCTTTCTCATGCTTTCCCTTATTAATTTATTAATTTTTGTTAGCTGTTTCCTTTTATTTTGTGTGTTTCTTTCATTTAATAGGTTATTTCTTTGTTCCCGTAGTTCTATAGATTTTGTAGACAGCCAGCTTTTTTCTTTCTTTACACAATTGTTTTTTTGTTGAGTTGTTGTTTATGATGTTAGTAATTTACTCCTGCGAGTTTGTTGGTGTTTGACAAATAACCCTGTGTGTCGTCGTTTCTAATGAAACGTATAATTTCGCTTATTAGTAAAACTCATGACGTCATATTGCAAGCGAAGTTGTAAAAAAGGTAAACGCTGTTTTTAATACAAAAGGTCTTGTCGGCCTTGTATGTTGATTAATTTCTGTGGTATTCGGTTTCGCTTTACGAGAACATTAGACGTACTTAATAATTTAAAGCCACAAAACAATCAGTAGTCCATAGGTCAAGCATACAAAGTACAAACAAACTAGTCACAAGCATAAAGCAATAAAAACCGGCCAAGTGTGAGTCTGACTCGCGCGCGCATGAAGGGTTCCGTAAAAAAATATTTTAATTATGTATTTTTAAAGTGAATAGAATTATGTATTTTTAGAGTGATAAATATTCTGTGAATATTCCAAGCGTCTACCTGTTGTCGTTATTAATATCGAGCAAAAAAGTCGGCAAATTAATCACGTTCGTTGTATGGGAGCCCCCTTAAATATTTATTTTATTCTGTATTAGAAGCTTGGCTCTACATGAGGTCTGATAACTTTTTGACGGTGCAAGCCATATGGTGTCTTGGCAACATTATACACGAAAATGTTTTTGGTGGGATTATTGTTATTTGGGTACGGAACCTTAAAAACAACCATATTCCAGTGTGCAAAGTGCGAATATTATCAATGTTATCGTAATAAATCGAGTCGAAACAACACTCGATGCCTATCAATCGCAGCGATAAAGTAATCCGCGAATCGTTTCTGGTATTAGACCTATATATGCATGTAATAAAAATAACTCCATTGATGTGTTAAGTAATTATTTTTGGAATTCCAATAAATTATTAAAGACTGATTATAGCAAGTCTGATACGTTGTTTTGTGATAAATAATTAAGGGTTAGGCACTATTTTTGTTCGTTTTTTTACTGAATTTATACTTAAGGGTTTACATTAGCACGTGACTTGCTATACACGTAGCGTGGTTTCCCAGGATTTTAGCTTTTACACAATATATTTTAGCGTGTTCCGACAATTAACTGCAATTGTTTACTATATAAACTGTGTTATCAAAGCAACATTATCTCATTAAATACAATGTTTGTAGTATTTGTCGAATACAACGTGTGTACTTATTCACTTATTTGTTTGTACACACTAATATAAAGTTGTATTCGGAAAACACTAATTATTGCATTTAATGAGATAATTTTGCTTTGGTATCATAGTACATAAAGTAGGGCCACTTTAAAAGGCCACATTTGACACTTCATCAAAATTCCTCAACGTAACCTTGTAACGGCGGACATAAAATACTTTTTCATAATAACTGAAATCAAATCCCTTGTTTGAAGTCTGTATCAATTCATTCATTTTAATCGATGTTTTGAAGCTATGAACACCTACGGTCACCTGACTATGAATCTAAAATTGACAAATTAGCCCAGGACTTTTAGCAAAAAACCTAGGACTAATTCCGGCGGAAGGTTTATTGTTTTTAAAGTGTTCCCTAGGTCCCCCTGAATATATCTGGAAAGTTCCCCGTGAATCCCATGTACGCTCCCCCCCCTCAAACGTCTCCCTGATTTTAGTTTTTTCTATTTATCTCAGAAACGGTTGAAGATATAAGAAAGTTGTCAACGTATGATATAATTGTTATAAAATATCCAACCCATCGACACTTCAATCATTTCGATGTGAGCTGTAGTCTCTGAAATATACCTACAGACATTTCACCAAAAAATTTTTTTTGCCCAGAAATCATTCTTTGTACTAGTTTTTAAGAAAAGTGAGTGGAGTTGTGGCGAAATTATGTAAGGTCATATGAATCTTGAAACATTGAGGAATAAAACAAGGTATAATACATTGTTATAGCAGCATCAGTTCTAGATTAACACCGAATGGTGTCAGCGCCACGATGTAATTTTCAGCCCAATACTTTTAGATAAAAATTTCGCGATACCTAGGACTAATTCCGGTGGTAAGTTTTTGTCTTTTAAAGTGTTCCTTAGGTCCCTTTGAACATATCTGGAAAGTTCCCCGTGGATCCCATGTCCGCTCCCCCCTCCCCCTCAAACGTCTCCTTGATTTAAGTTTTTCCCATTTATCTCAGAAATGGCTGAAGATAGAAGAAAGCTATTGAAGTATGATATAATTGCTATAAAATATCCGACTTGTCGACACTTCAATTGTTTCGATGTGAGCTGTAGTCTCTGAAATATACCTAAAGACATTTCACCAAAAAAATTGTTTTGCCCAAAAATCATCTTTTGTACTAGTTTTAAGAAAAATTTGTGGAGTTGTGGCAAAATAATCTGTGTTCATTTGAATTTTAATACATTGAGGAATAAAACGAGGTATAAAACATTGTTTTAGCAGCATTGGTTCTCGATTTACAGCGAGTGTCAAACACCACGGTATAATTTTATAGTATGAAGACAGCAGGAACTATGCAAATGACGTTGCCTTTTAGGATTAAGTTATAGCAATTATATTATTAAACAAAATTAAATTGAAAATTATTCTAGTGGAACACTCAAGATTTATGCTTTTATATATGGCGCCACTTTATCGTCATCATCAAAATGGTTGCTCCGATTTTAATACATGATGGGTCAAACGGTAGGTATCAAGCGATACTACATGTAATTAATAGTCCTAATATCTTTGGACGAATCCTTCGTGTAACTTCACTTACAGGTTAGTTCGATCATGCTCCCTCACTCACCCGCATCGTACATATGAAGGATTTGTATGTATGTATGTTTGAACGAATTAACTCAGAAATTACTAAAGCTAATACTACAATAAATTTATTTGGCGTTTGACACCACTCGCTATAAATCGAGAACCAATGCTGCTAAAGCAATGTTTTATACCTCGTTTTATTCCTCAATGTATCAAAATTCAAATGAACTCAGATTATTTTGCCACAACTCCACTAATTTGTCTTAAAACTAGTACAAATGATGATTTTTGGGCAAAACAATTTTTTTGGTGAAATGTCTTTAGGTATATTTCAGAAACTACAGCTCACATCGAAACAATTGAAGTGTCGACAAGTCGGATATTTTATAGCAATTATATCATACTTCAATAGCTTTCTTCTATCTTCAGCCATTTCTGAGATAAATGGGAAAAACTTAAATCAGGGAGACGTTTGAGGGGGAGGGGGGAGCGGACATGGGATCCACGGGGAACTTTCCAGATATGTTCAAAGGGACCTAAGGAACACTTTAAAAGACAAAAACTTACCACCGGAATTAGTCCTAGGTATCGCGAAATTTTTATCTAAAAGTATTGGTCTGAAAATTACATCGTGGCGCTGACACCATTCGGTGTTAATCTAGAACTGATGCTGCTATAACAATGTATTATACCTTGTTTTATTCCTCAATGTTTCAAGATTCATATGACCTTACATAATTTCGCCACAACTCCACTCACTTTTCTTAAAAACTAGTACAAAGAATGATTTCTGGGCAAAAAAAAAATTTTTGGTGAAATGTCTGTAGGTATATTTCAGAGACTACAGCTCACATCGAAATGATTGAAGTGTCGATGGGTTGGATATTTTATAACAATTATATCATACGTTGACAACTTTCTTATATCTTCAACCGTTTCTGAGATAAATAGAAAAAACTAAAATCAGGGAGACGTTTGAGGGGGGGGAGCGTACATGGGATTCACGGGGAACTTTCCAGATATATTCAGGGGGACCTAGGGAACACTTTAAAAACAATAAACCTTCCGCCGGAATTAGTCCTAGGTTTCTTTGAATTTTTTGCTAAAAGTCCTGGGCTAAATGTCAAATGTGACCTATTAAAGTGGCCCTACTTTATTGAACAATTGCCGTTAGTTTTTGGAAGACGCTAAAATATATTGAGTAAAAGCTAAAATCCTGAGAAACCACGTTATGAGCCTACAACAGCGAGCCATATTTAACCAGTGTTATTGCACTTCGCGCACTTCATAATCATAATACCGTTACAATATACAGTGGAGGCGTTTGTCCACGAAGAATGTTAAAATTCCTCGTGGTCAAATCAGTTTGACTACTAAGTTTGACCGCGAGGAAGGAAGGAATTTTGAAGCCTTGGTTCTCCGCCTGGGGTTGATTGACCTGTGATCTGATAATAGCTGTCCAGCGAGTTAATGGAGGAGATCCAGATCGCTATACACACCCAACTGATCTGATCAGCATTTTAAGAGCTGTAAAGATCAGAGTTTTCGGTTTCAAGATTACAGCGGTTTTTTAAACATATCCAAACAGTTCTTAGCTTGCTGATCAAATCAGTTAGATGTATGTATCAATCATTCACTCCCTGGATAGCCATCATTAGATCACATCTCGATCAATCCCATGGCGGAATACCAAAGTTACCTTGTTTGTATGAAAATCGAATGGTGTTTCTAATTCCGTTAAATAGCCGTCCACCACTGTATATCCAGCTAGACGCCCTACCGGCTAACTTTTCGAACTTCGGCGGGTTTGCCGGGCTTCAACTTAAACAGATAATTCGAATTAAGGAAGGAATTTCGTATTGTACTATTTGCCGAAGTTATTTGGAAGATATCGACGTTCGTGTGACATCATGAATTGGGGTTCGCCAATTTGGCCTGATTGGGGCTCGATTTATCTGTTTTAAGGCAGACTTGCCGAGGTTCGGAGCGTTAGCCGGCGCCTGGCCTGGGCAATAGATTATGTACCATGGGCAACAGCGTCGCTTAACCATTGCTAAGGTTAAAATCGCTTGCACGCCGCGCCCGCTGTCACATACGTTTAGTACGTGCAGGGGCGATACGCGCACACGCGATTTTTTTTTTAAAACTGGTTAAGCGACGCTGTTGCCCATAGGACGTACGCACCTGATAACGAGTTGATTCATTTTGTTTATAGACATTCGACAAGGCGCTCAAGTTTTGCTCAAACTGGGGCATAGTGTCCTGTGGGGTGGACGGGGTGGTGAGAACGGAGGGCGAGGGGGAGGGACAGGGGACGAAAGGGGGTGAAGGGGGGGAGAGTGATGCGGCGCGGCTGCGGTTCCTGCTGCGGTGGGCGCTGTGGCCCGCGCTCACCACCTTGATGCTGTGCATAGATGTTATGACAGAGGTAAGATTTCATCGCTGTATATTGTACATAATACGTTTCAGTTTCATTTAAAGCGCTCATGCCGACTTGACAGACTGACTGTACTCGATCACGTTTGTTAAGCAAAACGCTCAGTCCGGCCAGGTGTTGGATGGGTGACCGTTAAGTGACATAACAACTGAACGCTTCCGTGCTTCGGAGGGCACGTTAAACCGTCGGTCCCGACTGTTGTCATCTGATAACAGTCGTTAAGCCAAGTTAGAAGCCTTACAGGCGGCTTGATAAACTCTAACACCAGAGGTGGCCACTAATCCTCATTCGATAAGAAGAAGAAGTTTCATTTACACAAAAAAAAATTCTTTAGTTTTGTCAAAATTGTTGAAAGCTATGCCTAGGGAGCCTAGAATGCTAATCATGGGCAATTTAAATGATAATTCTATAGATTTTTTTTTAATTTTAGAATTCTTGACCTTTTGTTTAGCTAAAGCTAAACATCTCGTGTCGATCTTATGATGCTTATTGAAATATCTACCATTCATTAGATATTAAATTTTTATTCGCAAAGGTCATTGGGCATTTTTTTCACACTTTTAATCTACGACACGACGTACACAAACGAAATAGGGCTAGGTGTGTAGATAAATGTATCTGCTACTCAGTGGTATGAGTCGCATTCTTGCAGGTCATTTTTCATTTTTTATCATTATATCATACTCGTAGCATTTCAATAATAAATGAAATAAAATAAATAAATAAAAACAATTCAAACGTTTATTATGCTCGTACCACACATTTTCACAATGCTGAAAGTAAAAACTTCTGTTTTATAAACAAAAGTTTAATAACATTGAACATATACCTACCAGTGGCGAAGGGTCCATACAAGCCGATTCCCATCGGCTTCCCTTTGAGAAATCCCTGAACTACCCCAGTACCCACCACCGATCCACCATGCAGATTATAACATATCATTAATTATTGTCAAAAGATTGTGAGGAGAAATACATGGACAGTATTATTGTATCATTATTTCAAAGCGCCTACAATTATTTCCATAGCAAAGTTTGACGAGTTAAGCCGCTTATTTTTGGCTTCATGTTCGCACTGCGTCTGGCGTACGTTGCCATGGTAACCGTAACATTGTTATTACTCTGTCTCATTCACACGCACGCATGCCTTTCGGCTAAAATAACCCGATGCACCACCGGGTTGTATTTTTCCATCTCTTTCTATTTCAAGCAATTTTACGTTTCCCTTCTCTGTCTATTACGAGTATACGCGAATATGACGCGAATGAAACGAAATGACATCCGAGTGATTAATAAATAATAATTAGTACCTGTCCGCCATTATTATTGTTTATGTGCGTGTTTGGAAAGTGATTAGATTTTTGCAAAATAGTGAATTAGTGAGTGAAAATCGATACTTTTCGCAAGTTTTGTTTATTTTACTGTGTTTACCTTATACCGATTTGTTCATTGCGGTAAGTTTTATTTGCCATAATGGCTTTAATTCATATGGAGTGTTGTTTACGTGTCTACTTACTTACCGGTAAAACTTTGTTTTCCAAACTTAGTTACGAAGTTATAGTTACGTTAGCAAGACGGGTTTTTTAAACATTTTCAATATCAAACCTACATCTTTGTACGAAAAATATACGTGGATGACAGGCAGTTGCAAACTCAATAAAATTATTTGTTTTCCATGTTTATTATTTTCTGATTCTAACCCAGTATGAAATAGCACGGGCAGAGATAGACACTGTTACTATCTTATCAGTGTTTTTTTGAATGGTGAAAGTGAGGGCCTAACTTCTGAAGAAACGCTTGAAGCTTGCAGCACGTGTTGGTTTTTTTTCGGCTTACCTTCGCGATATTTCGACCCCTCGCCACTGATACCTACTCACTTTTTTCTGCCGGTACATGAAAAAATCATACATATTTTGAAAAGTGGGATTGAATTCTTCAATAGGGAGCATGCATAAGTCACCGATTTTGATAAATTTGAGCTTGATTGCTGCGGACACGTATAAAAACATGATGGAACAGAAAAATAAAAAATAAAATGTATTACTTTAGTTTTATCAAACAAGGGAAAATAACGAATTTTTTATTTTCGTTTTCGGATATAATGCACTTAACAGTCGGATAGAACATCAAATAAGAAATAATATTTTGTATGACACATATGTACTTAAACGCAATATTTAGGGAGACATTTGAAAATTTTTGGCTAACTCCATACTAATGCCACAGCATAAAGAATTTCTTACAGTAGGCCGACGGAGACGTCTAGACAGGGCAATCGTGCGGGGCGTGAGGGGGGAGAGGTGAGTCGGACGAGCCCGAGCTGCATACTTCGCCGTTCTATGTAGCTCGGGACACGTCTTCTAGGGCTATCGCGTCTTTACCGTTTTGATTTCCTATTAAATTAATAATTCGATTTCGATGAATCTCGGTTTTTTTGTTCTATTTTGACAAGAAAATAGCAACGCAATGTTAAAAATATAAAAAATCCAAGATGGCGGCCAACTTTTTTGTTTGTGGGTCGATTTCGATGAAACTCGGTTTTTGCTACTATTTTGACAAAAAAACAGCAACGCAATGTTAAAAATGTAAAAAAATCCAAGATGGCGGCCAACTTTTTTGTTTGTGGGTCGATTTCGATGAAACTCGGTTTTTGCTACTATTTTGACAAAAAAACAGCAACGCAATGTTAAAAATGTAAAAAAATCCAAGATGGCGGCCAACTTTTTTGTTTGTGGGCCGATTTCAATGAAACTCGGTTTTTAATACTATTTAGACAAGAAAACAGCAACGCAATTTTAAAAATATAAAAAATCCAAGATGGTGGCCTACTTTTTTGCATGTGGGCCGATTTCAATGAAACTCGGGTTTTGGTACTATTTAGACAAGAAAACAGCAACGCAATTTTAAAAATATAAAAAATCCAAGATGGGGTCAACTTTTTTGTTTGTGGACCGATTTCGATGAAACTTGGTTTGGAGCACTATTTTGACAAGAAAACAGTTACAAATTGTCAAAAAACGACAATAGTCAAGATCGCTGCCAACTTTGTTTTTAGGTTGATTTCGATGTAACTCAGTTGAAAAAAGTTGGCCGCCATCTTAGATTTTTCATATTTTTAACAATGCGTTGGTGTTTTCTTGTCAAAATAGTACTTCTTCTTCTTCTTCTTATCGAAAGAGGATTAGTGGCCACCTCTGGTGTTAGAGTTTATCGAGCCGCCTGTAAGGCCTCTGACTTGGCTTGACGACTGGTTTCAGATAACAACAGCCGGGACCGACGGTTTAACGTGCCCTCCGAAGCACGGAAGCGCTCAGTTGTAATGCCACTTTAACGGTCACCCATCCGACACCTGACCGGACCGAGCGTTGCTTAACAAACGTGATCGAGTACGATCAGTCTGTCAAGTTCCGCCATGAGCGCTTCAAAATAGTACTAAAAACAGAGTTTTATCGAAATCGACCCACAAACAAAAAAGTTGGCCGCCATCTTGAATTTAATGTATTTTTAAAATTGCGTTGCTTTATTCTTGTCAAAATAGTACAAAAAACCGAGTTTCATCGAAATCGGCAAAAAAAAACAAAAAGTTGGCCGCCATCTTGGATTTTTCATAATATTAATCTGCTAGGTGATTGTGTAAAGTCAATCGTATTCATTTGACAGTTCATATTGGTTCATAATATATGTCATCCCATACAAATTGCAGCCGATGGAATACGATATGAACTGTCAAATGAATACGATTAACTTACGCAATCGCACCCCTGGTTTCCGAACCCTGCGTGCGACAGTGGCCATCAAACTTACTTAAGTTTCGTGAAACTACAAGCGAGTGTGGCAGCATTGGCAGGCTGCTGCACTCACTCGTGGTATAAAGAAAACCGTTTGAAACCTTTATATTATAAAACCTTTATTTAATAATATGTCACCCCTTATTCATTATTTTATATAATTTCGCAATGCTTTTATGTACCCGGGGGTCGTAAAAGAAATCCACCTTCCAAATTGTAAATTTGTGACAACCCTTCCGTATTTGCGTAAATACCCTACAGGCGGCGGTATCGCCCGACAATAAAGGCGTCGGCCTACTGTAAGGAAAAAATCTTTATGCTGTGCTAATGCACTGAAACGTGACATGAGTGACGTCACAAATGTTGACCTTTTTGTATAGAGCGTTTTCGGCGGGTGCTGCTGCGTGCTAACTTCAAGTAACTATATCACGAGAAAAAAACACAAGATAAAAGTTTTAATATTACAGTTGATTTTCTCACGCATTATACTTTTGATTTTGATACAAAAAAAAATTGATGCATGTTCCCCTTAGAGCATCGCGGCTTCGTCTCGAAGGGAGCAGCCTTAGCGATTATTACTCTATTCAAATTATTCTGGCATTTTTTGCGGGGGGGGGGAAAGTGCACACAAGTGCAGTTACGCATACTCACATACAAAAACAACACTGTAAAGACGACACCAACACATAAAAAATAAAACAAAACAGCAAAAATTTGTGTACGGATGAGTCACACATTAAAATATGACACGTTTTTGACATAAAGGGCTGGGCTCAACTGTCGTTGCAGCAATATCGATACGGAAAAAGGAATAAAGATGACAAACTCAAACATTTTACATGGGGTGAATAACAACAAAGAGCCCCACAAGCAAAAACCTGGACCAACTGACCACCAAATCTCATCACCAGTGGTCAGTTGAGAAGAAAAATGTCTCATCTGACCACTGGAGGACCACCACCAGCATACGGAATTTTACCACCATAAGTTAACCTTCTCCGTATTTAAATGATCCTGGTACGTTGGAGACGTAAGTAATTAAAAATTTATAAAAAAAACTGAAACTCCTTGTCATCAGAAGTTGGGAAGTAATCATATCACAGTCAGATTTGAATATTTTATAAATATAATAATTTTTGGTTTGGAAATTGAGTTCCAACCAACCACTGGTGGTAGAATTCGGTGGTCAGATGGTCCGGAAGAAGCAAAAAAGTCTCAGGATGCGCACGTTATTAGAGTGGTAGGCTTATACTTGTTTCGTGCTCAGAGGCTCTTATAATTGTTTTGTGACATGTCATCGTTCTTAAATTAGTCTTAAACAAGTTAATACGGACTCAAGAACACTCAGTCTTATTGTCTAGTCTCATATACGTATTAAGAGCATTTTATGACGTTTTTCTATCATAAAGGGATCTTATTCCATTCATTTTTATATAATAATATAATATGTATCAAAAAAAATATTTATTCTGTGAGAGAACCAATTAATTTATGCTGTGATATTATTTAACTCTTTGACGCAAAATGTGACAGTGCAAAACTGCAAAGACCAAATTGAGTCTGTCAGAAGTTAAAAAGAATTAATAAATATTTAAGGATTTTTCAGGTATATCACATTTATGAGACTGCCTGGAGCAGGACCTGGCCATGTCCTTTATCGACAAACATTGTGATACGGTAACATCACTAAGTTGCTCATCGGCGAGAACTCGGATTTATCTAGCGACAGATCTGAAATTTGTACAGACGAGCCATGGACGAGCAGACCCGATGTCACTGAACAAATTTGACAACTAATCAAGAATAAAATATACGAATTTAATGTTTAAATGTAAACAAATAGCAATAATACGACAAAAAATTACTTTCGTGTGAAATGTAACACCGTCTTTTTGTAAATTTTGATGGTCCAGACCTCTTTTAACAGCAAAAAACTCATCAATTCGGCATTTTAAACACTGCAGCGTTCACATGCGCGACTGGACTCGGTCTAGAAAGAAATCCGGGCGCAACTGGTTTTATTAACCGCGTATGCCCATTTGGGCTTGTACTTCGGCAGAGGGGAACGCTTCGTATGGCTTCTCTTTCTGGGACAGAAGCGCGTCTTACTCCTAGATTTTCCCCATTTAAAACTGGTTTGGTTTCTGTACGCGAACTTTCATAAGTAGGTCAATATGTCCAACGACCTTTCATAATTAAATTGGGATAGATAATTGAACTAAAAATGTTTTGAATATTTTTGTAATAGCACGTGTCGTGCTCGCACGAAGAAGCCCTTAAGCTGGTTCAAGCCAAAGCGGCCCACAGCGGCGCCCACCCGTACTGCCTGTCGCGGACCGCGGCCGCGTGCTTGATGCGAGCATTACATCATGCACGAGCATTGACAGCAACAACGAGCAACGACAAGTAAGCAATGCACCCTGATATTACATTTACATCTCTGTTGTTAAAAATATACGTCTCGAATTAGTCTATCGAAAATATTTACAGTCCTATTAAAAGTGGAGCAAAAAGTGAATTAATCTACGGGGTGAAACCGAAGTCCTAAGCAATATTTCATAAGCCAAGAATCTAACCCGAAAAATGCACCCGTGGAGGCGTTTACACAGGTAGATCTATGTTCATCAAGTACTTATAACATGTCTGTTAGCATTTACAATAAATTACCGGAAAATTTAAGAGGTGAAAAAAACGATAATAAATTTACAAACCAATTAAAAAAATTATTTATTTCAAAAAGCTACTACAATATTCAAGAATAGTTTAGTGATAAAATACACGTACCTATATTATGCGGCAATGACAATAGATAGGTGTCTTTGTATCAGCTTTTACAAAAGCCCCAAAATCTAGTTTAATTTATTATAATATTATGGAAAGGTCGTCCTCTTGTCCTCTCTTCCTTACCAATATTGCGATACCCAACAGGGTCCATAATTTGTGCTTTGTTTCTAGTTGTAACATCTTTATAACATTATGGTTGCAATAAATATATTGAATTGAATATTGAATTTAATTGAATCGATTTTCCGGGCGACAGTTATCAATATCGCGGTTAGATTCTTAGTTTAAAGGATTTCCAATGACTTGATTTCACCCTGTATTTATTTTATTTTAAAGTCTGATTTTGCCCACCTGGGAAATCTATCGGGTCAGCCTCGATTTAAGCGATCGTATTAAAAGATGGCTTTTTTACAAAACGATTCTGTGAATACAGTAATGTATGAATCATTCAAGAAAGAAACTACGATTTCTTCACTAAGTTGATATCACTTTTTTCATACGAAATCGATGAACACCTCCGATCATAATCATACCTCCTAGTACAGTCGCTCGTGGTACATTTAAATCACGATAAAGGTAACCGTTTGTTTTTGTGATGTAGTTATTTATTACGCCATCGTAGCTACTAAAACCCAAGTTTCCAAAATTGATATTTTTTTATTTTTCTTACACTTACACACAAGATAACAGGAGATCGACATCCGCGTAGAGAATACCCTGAGGTGTTGCGCTGCTCTTCATAAGGTACTGGTGTCCAAGCTTCTAAGCTGAGTGACCAAGATCCGAATATAAGACAGTCATCCGTCCAATCTTGATGTACGGCTGTGAAACTTGGACACTTACACAGAAAGAAGAGCATAAACTCCTAGTAACAAAAAGGAAAGTGCTGAGGAAGATTCTGGGACCGGTAAAAGCAGACGATGGAAGCTGGAGAACGAGGAAGAACTGTGAGATAGAGGAACTAGTGGCGACCCCCAATATATTGGGATCATCTAAAGCGCACAGGTTGCGGTGGCTCGGACACGTTGAGTGAATGGGGGAGGATCGGGCGACGAACGTGTTTACTGGCGTGCCCAGAGGACCAAGGTTGGCCGGCCCAAGCATCGCTGGATGGGCCAAGTCGCCAAGGACCGGCGTGAACTCCTGGAGACTAGCGACTAGCAAGAGATTGCGCAAAACAGGGAGCAGTGACGTCACCTTGTATTTGTGTCGGAGGCCAAGACTCACTTCGGATCGCTGAGCCATCGCAGTAAAGCCGCGATTACATATCCCGATCTAGCATCCTAGCTAGGAACCATTTTCGGGTTGCCACCTTGTTGCCACCCGTACTTGACAGTAAAATATTGTATAGGTATAATAATGAAGGAGGACTTCTGGCCGCAGGGCGTGGTTTACAGGCGCTTTAGGAGGACGCTGCCTTGTGCCACCGATTCGACACACAAAGTGTCAAATTAGATTAAGTAATTAAATGTATTTTAATAATTATGTATGTTAGTCTGTAAGGTATATATTGTATGGGCCTAGTAGCCTGAAATAAATGGTTAAATAAAATAAAAAAAGTAAGTTTGATTTTAAATTTGAATTTACGCTATAACTGAAAGATAAACATTGTTTAAGATTGGAGATGAGAATCGAAAATAAAAAATCATAAATAATGTTGAACTTTCCGTTATTTGTGCAAATTCACTGTTGAAATTGAACTGATTTATACGGGTGGCAACTTTAAATTGGCTCCCAACTAGGATGCTAGATCGGGACATGTAATCGCGGTTTAAATAAGTAAGTTTTACTTTTCGAGGTTGATGATTTAGCTATTGTCGTGTTCTACAGCTTTGTTTGATTGCCACAGTCGTAAGACTATGAAAAGTGGCCATACACAAATTTAAGACCAGATGAAAATGGTCGGGCTTTACCTGGGGGTCAAGTCGTTGACGTTAACATTAGCATGTTAACGTCAAAATTGTGGTTCAATGGTGTTTGAATGGTAATGCTTTTTGACACAGTTCTTGTTTCTTAAATCCAAAATCGAGACACAATGTGTTTCCGTTTTGGGTTTAAGAAACACAATGTGTTTCGGTTTTTTGTTTAAGAAACAAGAACTGTGTCAAAAAGCATTACCATTCAAACACCATTGAACCACGACTTCGACGTTAACATTAGCAGAATTGACCCCCTGGTCTTAAATCTGTGTCTTAAATTTTTGATAACAATTAAACAAAACTGTAGAGCACGACGATAGTTAAACCATAGATAAACCTCGTAAAATAAACAAAATATCACTTTTGGAGATCATATGAATAGGTTACGGCGGGTTGTTCGATATATAAAACTTCGGTTTTAGTATCTGCAATGGCGTAATAAATAACTGTATCACAAAGGCGATCGGTAACCTTTTTCGTGATTTAATTTAAATGTACCACGGGCGACTGTACTATCCTGCAAGCTTAGAATAATAACACCTAGAAGCCGTGTCCGCGTATGCAAAGTGAGGCAACTTATACCAAGCCAGAATGGCTTAGTTTTCAAATTTATATTCTTCATACGTTAACTAATCGTAACTGAAACCCAATAATATAGTAATTAGTCTCATAAATGTGGGAAAATTGAAACTGTTTGTACTTAATCGGTATAATTAGGTAATAATATAGAATAACAATCTGAAAACGGGGCCATTTTGGCTGTTTTAGTTGCCTCACTTTTGACAATGCGCTTTGTAGAGAACTATCGTTCTAGGTGTAATTATTCTAAGCCTGCAAGATTAAAATTTTTCTTTGAAATTCTCATCGTTTATTTATTTCTCAGTAAAAACTCGACAAGGTACCAGTTAGTCGCGGGTGCGATGGCGCAGTACCGCGCGCTGGTGAGCTCAGTGCTGCCGACCTTCCGCGTGGACTTCAGCTCCAACCACCCCGTGTTCATCGACGACAACCTCAAGAGCAGACTTTAAAGTTCAGTATACCAGTGAGGGCACGCACTCTGGTGCCATCTGACATATTTAGTCTATACCAGGGGTCTCCAAACTACGGCCCGCGAGCAAGATCCGGCCCACGAGCACCAATAATCTGGCCCACGAAAGCAGGCCGGATCGTACCAACAATACTGTAATTTACAGTATGTTGGTATGGAGCTAGCTAGCTAGATAATGGCCCGTGGGACCTGGCGGAGGAGTAAGTCTGGCCCTTTTTCTAAAAAGTTAGGAGACCCATGGTCTATACGATCTATTCGTTGGATACCGAGTTCAACAGGAGTGTGATAAAAGCATTAATCGTGATTAAAAACAGCTAAGATAGTCAATTAAAAAAAAACTATAATAGTTCCTTGTTGACTTTACTACGGAACCCTAAAAATAGTCCTGGTAATAAAGGCCCTTGAATCATAACTGACCCGAAAGTTTTTACGGCAGTTTAAGCTCGTTCGAGTGAATATGATCTTAATTACTTAAGCCCGGTTTCTAAGGTACTTATCAGGGGTTTAGCTTTACTAAAAGAATCCACCTTATCTGGTTAAAGGAATAAAATTAACTTTAAACCAGATATTGTGGACCCCTTCGATAAAGTACCTCAAAAACCGAAGGTTAGAGTAAGAAATTGCACTCTTTTTTTGCGGTTTTCACGCAAGCACGTTCAACTGCACGCTTTACTAGATCATGCGGTAACTCGATCGGATAAAAAGTCAGTTTCTGTACAAGTTAATAAGAATAATTTAATCTAGATTGTGCACGTTACTCAATCATCGAAAAGCTTGTAAAATGATTGGCAGAAAAATCTCACCTGTTAATAAGCAAAGAGTGATGTAACGTATGTGACTGCTAATTGTAATGACAAAGTTTACTTACCTTTCTAAAGTAACCGTAAAAATTAGATATTGATAAGAGTAGGTATTATAAAAAAAATTGTATTAACAAACATCATGCGCTGAAAGCTAATGTCTGGATTTGCGTGTCGTTAGTTCGTAAGCGATAACGCCGCACTTAGCTAAACTCTTATCGAGTTAGTAAATCGATTAGAAATATTATTTAACTGTTATAGGTTATTGTTGACTGACCGTGGCATAGAAACGTTTCTAATGCTAAAATAAAAATATGTGATAAGGCGGTATGTGTTTTATACATAGTCGTTTAAGAGGCCAAGCATGGGCCGAGCTAATATTATCTGTGCTAATGAAGAAGGATAGCTTGTAGGTAATACCTACGGTCATGTTTTCGCAAGTGGTTCTTGCACTACGATGCGGTTTATCTGACAATACATAATGATAACCAACTTCAGAGCGCTTGTTTTGCTATATTACGATGTATTTTAATCTGTGCGCACCATACATTCTCAAGTTAAGTTGCCGCGGACCACCGTCGTTGTCAAATTAATCGCATCAAAAGTGTGCTTTTCACTCTGTGACACGGGTTGCGGGCATAGAAAAAGTGTTTTTTCCTTGAAAAACATAAGTACACTCAATTAAAAGTTGAATTGAATACCGTTTGGCCAGACTATCGCATTTTCCCAAAGATTTGCGATGTCGTGCTGTACAATTAGAAACTATAAGTCAAGGTATTAAAGTTTATTTTCATGAAATACCTTTAATTTATTTCCTTTACGTGAAATTAAACTCTAATTCCTTGAATCAAAGTTTCTTGTACAAGTCGTCAATGAAAAGCTTCGCCACAGCGCGACAGTCTGGCCGTAGCATACTGATGTAAACCCATGAAGTCTAAGTGAAGAGAGAGTGTAGTTATGATGACTTTTTGTTTGTCATCTATTAGGCAATCGTATAATTCCCGCAGTTTTAGTGTATGTGTCATAATACCTGTAGTTGTACAATTTCTTCTGTTATAAAAGATTATACGTGTTTATTCCATTTATATGGATTTAAAATGGGGGTATCAAGTGGAAAGAAAGTTACATTTTGGTTTATACAATCATAATCCGAGTGTGTGATTGCATTGTAGTGTAGTGTCAAACGAATTTGATACTTAATGCGTAATTCCAACATGACTTGGCCACTGCCCCTCTAAAGTCGCATTACTCATTTCCCAGCAAAAATGTAAACAAAGAAACGTCACTGTCAAATTAAGAAACTAACCCTGATAGTGACATTTTCAGATATTCAAAACCTTTGGTCATTATTATAACTTTGTTTATTATATTTTGAGTCATAATAAATGTAATGCCATCCAGGGTAATTTTAAAGTAGGATGATAATAAAAACTTTTATTTTAACCTATCATAATTTTTGATGTTAAAAGTTCTTGAAACGAACTGATAAGAAAACTTTACTTAGACATTAACTGTATGTAAACTATCAAAAATACGTTGCAACTTCGCCAGTTCCCCGCAATACCAAAAGACAAATGTTACTACTACAGCTACTACTCGTAATACTAATTTTTATGAAATTTTTATTTTTATAAAATGAAATGAACCAAATGTTGATGTGTATGGTTTGCAGTTGATGTGTGCACAGCATCATAAAATGTTTTCTATTATAAAACTGTTACTGTGAAATATTAAATTATATTACTGCTTTTTCCGCAAAACTCATGATTCACAATATTTATCTATTCTATTTTTATTAGGTTTGTGATGAAAAAACATGTAAGTGTGTTTATTTCTTGACTTAGCAATATACTATTTCCTTTTATGTTGTTTTGTTCTGGCGACATCTTTGTTTACATTTTTGCTGGGAAATGAGTAATGCGACTTTAGCATGACCACCGAAACGATATGATATAGCTATTTATCAGGCTTAACTCTGACAGACTCTAAATTCAACATTTTCATAAAGAAAGCTTTAATTAAGAAGGCCTACTATAAAGTTGCCGATTATATTGCAGATGAATCCGCGTGGAAATAGAATTATTGCTCTGTAATGGTTATGTACACCCACTAGGCTAGAATAAATAAATTGTAATAATATAAAAAAACGTAGGTTTATATAAATTGTTTGTTATTTATCTTGTCATGACGTCGATAAGCGCCTGTAAAGGTTTACTTTTTTAAATTTGATTTGAACTCAACACAATGGATTTTAGTATAACCCGGGGGCTAATTGTCTAATTTTAAAAATCTATCGCAATCGTTTTCGTTTGACAGACGCATGTGACACTTTGCTGCATTTCTTTGGTAAGTTTTTATTTGTGCCAATAAGAAACTTCAATGGATTACATCCTGAAAGCGATTGCGATAGATTTTGAAGTTACACAATAGAAAGGCTGGTCGAGTTAACTCGGCACCTGAAGCGCGATAGACCCCCTCCGTTTCCTCCTTTCCTCACGCCACTGTCGTCATGCCAGTAGTGTTAGTACATTTGTTAGCGACAATTTATCGATAAATCTATCGAAAACTTTAAAAAATTTGACGACGGTGGCTTCAGGAAAGGAGAAAACGAGAGGGGTCTATCGAGCTTCAGGTGCCGAGTTAATTCGACCGGGTTATAATTGAGAGTCGATATAACATAACGCTTTATTACCCGAAATGTATATGTATAACCCGATATGTTTCGGTGGTCATGTTTTCAACGCCCCTATTTTATTTTTATTTATTATCCCAAAATCCAAACCACTTAAAAATTAAATGTAATTATTATATTTCAAATTTTGCTTGATGCCAATAACGGATTTACATTTTATTTATTGATATTTATTGACTTATTTTTAAGTAAATAAATAAACTGAACTTACAGCCATAATAATTGAAGGTTGTAGTTATACTAACGTTACCGTCAACTGTGGCATCTTTACTTTCCTTGAGCAACTTTACCACAGCATACATTACGCTGCATACTATGGAATATTTTTTTATCTGTTACAGCCAGTGCAAATTTTGCCGCATTGGTAGATTTTGTGATAAATTGTGGTATCACAAAAAGTTTTTTAAGCTAGCAACATCGGTAACTGTCAAGTAGTGTGACTTCTAATTTCATGTGGTCAATTGTGCTCGCTGCGGCAACAAAGAAAAATTTGTGTTTATTACAGAAAATCGGCGTGTAGGTAAGTGATTTATGGCGAGTTGTATTGGGTATTTACTTTTTTAAGTATATTTCAATTGTATGATTCTTTAAAACTCCTTTTTTCTGAGTTACGGGAAGCGGTAATATTGCTACAGGTTAGGTCAAGTTGCCTCGCCTGGCTCGATGGCAACTTTACCTACGACTAGGGTTGTCAACTATGAAACAGTTCCCGCCTGTAAGCTACCTACTTGCAGGGCTCGTGGGTTTTTACTTTCACATTTTACCTATAACCATGAAATAATTACTTAAAAAGCGCCGTGTATGATCAGAGTATGATAAATAACTGTAAAATAGGTCATGGCGACTAGGGCTCCTCTTTAGCTTACCATCAGGCTTAGTGGAGCCAAAATACTGTGCTTATAAAAAAAAAAACCTAAACCTAGGTACCTAACTACCTATGGTGCTAAATATTTTATACTATATTGCAGGTCTTTTCAAGATGCCACCAGGAAAATACATTCCAAAAAAAAGAAATAGGAGACGTTTAGGAGCTCGTAATTACAAAAATTATTCTGAAGAAATGCTGTTATTAGCTGTTGACCTAGTAAAAAACAAAAATACAAGCTCGTATGAAGCTGAGAAGCAATTTGGGATACCCAGACGGACAATTGAAAAGAGAGTGAAGAATCTTCACTCCGATAAACCTGGCCCCCGTTTCCGTTTAAATCAAGAAGAAGAGAATAAAATTATCAAAGTACTCATTGCGGCAGGTGATTTCGGATGTCCACTATCACGTTTGGACTTAAAGTTGGCAGTGTACGATTACCTGAAAAAAAATAATAAAACATATGTATTCGACGAAAAGGTTCCTGGCGATTGGTGGATCAAAAACTTTTTAGAACGTCATAAAGACAAATTGACTTTGAGGTCTGTGCAAAATATTACAAAGGCACGAGCAGAAAAAACCTTAGATGAATTTAAAGATTATTTCAGGAATCTAGAAATTTCTGTTCAAAATCTGCCCCCTAAAAACATTATGAATTATGATGAGACCAACGTCTCTGATGACCCAGGCTCCACGAAGTGTATTTTTCGCCGGGGCGTTAAGTATCCCGAAAGGATCTTAAACCATTCCAAAGGATGTATATCCATTATGTTTGCGGGAACTGCTGATGGTGATCTTCTTCCACCATACGTGGTATATAAGTCTGAAAATTTATGGACGGAGTGGTGTAAAGATGGGCCGGAAGGAGCACGTTACAATCGCAACAAAAGCGGTTGGTTTGATTCTGTTATATTCTTGGATTGGTTCACGAATATAGTAATTCCCTGGGCTAAACAATTGGAAGGACCGAAACTAGTTATAGGTGATAACTTATCCAGCCATCTTAACTCAGATGTGGTTGAAATGTGTGAGGTTTATCAAATTCGTTTCGTGTTTTTGCCTCCTAGGTCAACACAACTTACTCAGCCATTAGATGTTGCCTTTTTCGGGCCATTGAAAAAGTCTTGGCGGAAAATTCTTCTGCAATATAAAACAGAAAATCCCAAGCAGGTATCGCTAAATAAAAGCCACTTTCCTCTTTTATTGAAGCAGTTGATGGATGCTGCTAATATAAAAAAGCAAAATTTGGTGAGCGGCTTTAAAACAACGGGTATATACCCATTCAATCCTTACGAGGTATATAAAAAATTGCCCGAATACGAAGATGAAATAAAATACGATGTTGACCAAACACTACTCGATTACCTCAAAGAGAATAAATATCCCAATCCAATAAAAAGAGGAAAAAACACCAAAATAACTGTGCCAAGCGGTAAATCAGTAAGCAGCGCCGATATTTCTACCAACAAGCAAAAAACCACCATAAACAGGAACAAAACCGTAAAAAAATCTTTAGAAACTATAACTGAACGAATACAAGATGAAAAGTCTGAAATAAAACAAAGAAAAATAGAACGTCTTCCAAACAAAACTTTGAGCAAGAAAGTAGAGAGTAAACAGAAGCCACTTCAGAAAAAAAAACGTCGTGTTGAAAGTACTTCCGACTCAGAATCAAGTTGCGTAATACCTTCTAGTGATACGTCAGAGTATGATCCTAGATGTGACAAAGATGAAAACATAGAAAATGAAATAAATGGAAGTGTAAAGAGTTGCGAAAACTTAAAAACTAAAGTAACCATATTATCTGATATAAAAAATACAGCTGACAATCAAGCATATTTCGATTTGAGCAAATATGGTCCATTTGAACTTAAAGCTATAAACACTAATTATAAAGTGAAAACAAAAGCTGAAAAGGTTGGAAAAATAAAAAGAGAATGCATAAAAATTATGAAAAATTATGACATTAAACCAATTAGAACGCCAAAATCACCATCTCATAAAATGACATCCAACAATGAATCAGGTGCAAGTTGTAGTAAGGAGCCTGAGAAAAATACTTCGATATCATATAATATTAATGATTATATATTAGTGCGATACATACTAGAAAAGAGAGTTCAGTATTTTGTTGGCAAAATTTATGCAAAAGTAGAAAATAGATACCAAGTTTCTTATTTAAAGCAGTCTGGAAGAAACGATAATACTAAATTTATTCAACCAAAGAAAGAAGACATTGATATTATAAATGAAGAAATGATTGTGAAAGAAGTGCAACTGATAAGTATAAATGAACAAGAGACTGAATTTACATTTTTAGAAGATGATGATTATGTGTATTTTGATTACTGATTATTGTAGTTAGGTAATTTGTAAGACATTTAAGTGTTTTCTTTCTTAATGATTAACTTGTGCCATTCCAAAGAATTAAGTTACCTACATTATATAAGTTAGCAACTATCATGCCATACTAGGTGTTACTTTAATGTAAACATTTTTCGTAATTGTTAAACGCTTGAATTTTTACGTTTAGAAGCAATTTTTTGACAAATTTTTATATTTTTGCATTTACAATGCAAAATTTATTATTGAAAAATGTTATAATATTAGAAAAAGTCGACTCCTCTCACATCCCATCGGAGCACAGTTGTGAGAGGAGTCGACTTTTTCTAATACTATATTATTTTTCAGCAATTCTTTGTTTCAAATAGTTGATATGATTTTTGTTACTTAGATAACTATTTTGATTGATCTCTAATGAATAACATTGTACCTGCCTAATAAAAAATATCAATAAATTATATTTGTTTGAATTTATAACTTAATAAGTAAATTGACAACCCTGGCGACATCCGCTCGCTTCTATGAGAATTTCAAAAATCTAAGGTCAACTTTACCTAAGTGTTACTAGTGCTAAAATAAACAGTAGTAAAAAGCTTCTATGACAGCAATATCGATATTTTTGCTCAAAAAATAATGGTAACATTACGTTGCCTAACCTCTTCTATTGATTTTTCTAGGTAAACTGTTCATGAGGTAAAGTTGCCAAAAACGAGTCAATTTTACCTAGAGCTCAAAAATTGATATTGTAATGAACTTATGTCCGATTTAGATGAGTTCAATGGGTTAACATAAATAGACGGGTTTGCTTTACACATTGAATCAATAAAAATCAAAGTATCATGCTCTATGTATCTATAGTTTGCTAAAATGTCGAAAAATATGGTAATGTTGCCACAGTTGACGGTACCTGATTTATAGACATTCTAGTCGTCTATTAGTTTTTCATGTATTATAAAACTTATTTATAGTTTTTATTCTCACAGTATTCATAAAATTGTATTAATACACACCGAATTTGACCTAATAATTAATATGTACCATGGGCAACAGTGTCGTTTAACCACTGCTAAGGTTAAAATCGCTTGCACGCCGCGCCCGCTGTCACATACGTTTAGTTCGTGCAGGGGCGATACGCGCGCACACGAATTTTGTTGCCAACTGGTTAAGCGACGCTGTTGCCCATAGTCATAGCACTTGTATGTCTTCCAACTTGGAAAGAACAATCGTGATAAAACAATTATTAGTACTTTTTTTATTAAAATATTCAGGAGAATTGATGCAATTTGAATTGATATTCAAAATCCACAGCACAAGCTGAGCCTGGTCAGCACTTTCGATCGGATAATATATGCTAAAGATCTGTATTGTAAAACGCCAAATAAATGCTTACTTTACAAAATCATTAGGACAATAGGTGAAATTAACGAACTAGGCATTTTTTTACTGCATTATTTAATAAAAGACAAGATTTTCACATAATGTTAGAAAAATAGATTCGAATCTCTGATGTGCAATGACTATGATGTGCATCTATAATGTCTACCTACTGCATTATGAAGGTCGAAATGAATTGAACGATATGTTTTAAGCTAAAAATGGCAAATAGGGTACTATGCATAAAACCCCGGAAAATTATTCTAAACCCTGAAAACAGCCTTATCTTTTTAAATTGTATTTAATTGTAAAGTGACAACCCTAGACGCAGACATACTATTGCTTCCGATAAATTCCGTAGCTCCCCTGAACGGAGGAGACAAAGCCCCTCCATTAATGGGCAAAATCAAAACACAACTTCGGGCCAGGGTTGTCATCTGTCCTGCCTGCCTAGCATGACCGATTTATATCGCGTGATATAGCATTTTATCGACACTCAACTGTCAAAATCCTTTGTCTTTTTGACAGTTAAACGTGATAAAACGCGCGATATAAATCGTGTTATGTTGGTAATGCTAGGGGGGCAGTTTTCCATAAAAAAAAATCAGTCAAGTGGTGGTTTTCAGACTCTATAATAATTTTCCGGTGTTTTATCCATCTATGTACCATACTGCCGTGCATAAGCTATAATGCCGTTAACTGCTAAAATGACATTTCGATATATTCGCGTTTTAAGTAAAAATCGTCGCTGTTTGAAAACTATGTAACCGATTTCAAACTTTGAGATATCATTAAATAGGTATTTTAAAGAACTTTTAGGTGAACTTATTTTTAAAACTTTATCCAGAGCTATACTTAATATTGATTTAAAAGGAATATTTTAACCGCATCACAAAGGAGTATATTTGCTCTAAAACTGGTTAAAAGTCCAATTCAGAAACTAACGCAAAGTACCCCAAGCCAATTTTTTTATAAACTTTATTAACCCATGAGTCGGGTAGAAGCTACAAAATTAACACTACGCGGCACGCTTTGGCGTACAATCAGTCTGAATAGAGTCATACGTGTGCATATTTGTTTTTGTTCTCGGCGTTCTCAATATTTTTTCAACTTCTAAGGTGGTTAGTGGTTATTTTTGGTGGCGTGCTACAATAAATTGTTTTAAAACATGGAACATGGAAGAGAAAGGTATGTTCTGAATTTTTCATGTATTATTTTATTATTTGAATACGGAAGTTATAAGTCTATTGAGTGTTATTCCAGACGTGTTATAAACATGCAATTTTTTACTTAGAAACAAATTCACAGGCATTTTTGTTTACGTGTCGGGCTTTGTCGGGCAATTATTTTTTTTTATATATGAAAGTACAGACAGACCCTCTATCTCTCTCTCTCATATTTAGTTGAAATTAGTTCCTCATCCTTCCTCCATTTTGAAAAAAAAAATACTCTAGGTCAACGACGACCCTTCCAAGTCCTTAGACAACTAGTCTTGAAGAAAATAATGACTCAGATGACAAAACTGATTGCGAATTTGATTAGCATAATCAAATATTGTGTAAAACGTCTTTCATTTTTTATATGTAATATATTTGTGAAAATTGCATTTTTACTGAAAATAAAATAATACGAATAATATGACTATATTAAACGATTATCATACCTACCTACCTGAATTGTTAACCTTGCATCATTGCGAAAATTTTTCAAAATAACATGGTGTCATTAGTATTGTCATCATCAATTGTTTGTTTGTATTATTTCATACAATTTCAGTATATAAACCTTGTGAAAATTAGAGGCTATGTTACATATAGTTAAGATGGGGATAACGGTGCTGGTGGTGCAATAAGTAATACTAGTTTATTTAAATGATAATTTATTGTAATAAGTATTGTACCGCTGTTTGTTGTCCTAAATAAAATAAAAAAATAATTAAAAAAATATGTTTTTTCAATGATATTATGTAGTTTTTAATTCATTAAAAACATCAAATAATTTTGACCGAGATTTTAATACAAATACTCCTCTGTGCGCATGAAAGATTGGTATAATGGGGAATGTCCGAAAAAAATCAAATTGGCTGAATTTTTTTTTATAGGTAGGAATAAGCTCCCTTAGTAATAGAAAAAAGTTTCAGAATTTTCGGTTGCGTGAAAAAATTTAAAAAAAATAAAGTCTCTTCGACTTCACAAATGTACAAAAGTAACAGCAGAATGGAAATTATACCTTTGCCACTACCATATGTGGATGTACCTTTACCACAACACGTATTTAAAAAAAGTTTGACATTTTGTACTGAAACTTTTTTTAATACCATGTTGTGGTTGTGGCAGGTGGTGGCAAAGGTATAATTTCCATTCTGCTGTTACTTTTGTACATTTGTGAAGTCGAAGAGACTTTTTTTTTTTTTAATTTTCACGCAGCCGAAAATTCTGAAACTTTTTTCTATTATTAAGGGTGCTTATTCCTAGCTATAAAAAAATATTCAGCCAATTTGATTATTTCGGACATTCCCCATTAGTTTACGGAAATAAGGTTATAATAACTTAATTATAAATTACGGGGAAGGTTTAGTGTACATTTGTTATAAAGTGTTAACGGCGACTTAGCTATGGAATCGTAATTAACAGCATTAAAGCATTGTATTCTTCTAAAAGTTGATCAAATAACGGTGTTTTACGTGTCGCTATCTCATGTAATTAAAAAGATAGAAAAAAACGGGTCAGATAGTTCGATAGCGCATTTTTTCCTGTGTCAAACAGTATTAAAAAGTCAAATTCGGCTTCATGTCGGTTAACGGCATTATAGCTTATGCACGGCAGCATATTGAACCATACTCTGTACGATACTATTGTACCATATACGCCTCTAAAGGGGTATGTATAACCAACCAGCCTGTAGTTTATGTACTTATTTTATCAGTATTTATATTGAATTGAAAAGTAAATATATGTATGTATGTTTAGAATAAGTATGTAGGAAATTATTTGTGCCGTATTTATTCCAACGAAATAATAACCATTAGTTATTTTCTAAATAAATAAGTACATAGGATTAAGTTGTTTGTATATATTGCGTGGTAGAACAATGTGATGGTGATGTCTTGTTAATAATGCGTGATGTTATGTTTTAATTGCATAATTTATTTAATTATTGCGTTACATAATGTCAACTATGCGAATAATACAATTATATGTAGTATTTAATTTAAAATATCAATTGCCATTTTTTGGTTAAAGGTAAAGGTTATTTAAAATATTGTTACAAATATTGTTCTGATTTGTTATCTTCTCTGTTTCGTTTCATTTTATAGTTTGTGTTATATTTATTACAGAATAAAACCTTTTTTTCAAACTTAGTAGGTACTATTTTTTATTGCGGTGTCGAGAAATCCTACTAGTATTATAACGAAAGTTTGTGCGTGTGAGTGTTTGTCACCTCTTAACGCCTAAACGGCTGGACGGATTTGGAACACATAGTTTCTTACTTCTAGTACAAGTGTGGTCGTTAGCCCTACCAAAGGGATTTTGCCATTGGCCGTAGCTCCCCTGAACGGGGGAAACAGACCCTCCATTTATTTAATAATTTTATGGTGTTTTCCATTCCGATCAACTGAACAGATCGACTAGAAACTCAACAAGTCTCCCTCATGTTTGAAAATGCCAGGCCAGTGAACTTCGTAATAAGTTTCAAGCACTCGTACCTTGATGTGCGTGTGGTGTGAGTGTTCCTTTCTTAGAAATTGATTTAACCATACGAAGAATTTAAGAAATAATTGTGCAAACTTAATGGTAAAATCGAAAAATTTGTGAAACCTATGTAGACTAAGTTATGGTCGATTATATAGAACACTCATACCGCCCGCTTCGCGAAAACGCCGTACTTGATATCATACAATATACAAGACGTATGTTAAAAAAATATGTATGAAAAATTTGTGCCTAATTTGTGAAAACTATTCACAAAGTAATCAGTTCATTATCATGGTTAATTTGGATTTTATAAAGGTTTTTTAGGAACACTCACACCACACACTGTGTGGTGTGAGTCACTAACTTTAGCTGAATAATATTGAAATATTATTTCTGTATATTATAATTTGGATTCAGAGAAAATTTGTGACACATAAATCTTGACACAAAACGTGCTAGATCAAGAGCAATTAAACATTTTGTTTCTTTTTCAATGCTCGTGTGAGTGTTCCATATTTTGGCATTTATTTAACTAACCAGACCTCGTATACAAGTGGAGCCTGCATCCAAAATTGTGAAAAGTTTGTTCCTAAAATTTAAAACATAGTCTATTTTCGTAAGTGTTATACTTTAATAGTTATCATTTTTCTTAAATTTTCAAAGGAATATCTTATGTAGGGTGACCATGCATATGAAAAAAAGGGGGAAAAACATTTGTTTAAGCATTTTATAACAAAAAAAAAGAGATAAACACGAAAGTAAAAAAAGATATATATGGTTGATAACATGCTATTAAGGGTTGGTTTTATTGTTACCAGCATCTTTATGTGACGGTAATTTTGTTACTTACGCTAAAGCATTTTAGGTATTAATTTTATTGGGCTCGACGACATCTTTTTTATTTAAGTTTAATAGTAGTTTCTGACACTGACGCATAAAAGTGGTATTAAAACACGAGTGTGTGTTTAAAAATCGAGCCGTAAGCGAGGTTTTTAATAGTATCACAATTAGGATTGAACCTACTAAATAAAAGATGAACGTTAGAAAAGAGAGATAGAGACATTAGGTAACTTGATACGAGTCATTTCCTTCTCTGCATCTAAAATATCGGGCGGAGTCAAATTTTCTTTAAATTCACCGCTATCAGACATTTTAAAGTAAGAATTAAAAAACCTACGAAATTCAGTGCAACAAAATTAAAAAAATAAAATCATCACTTTTTTGTAATGCTCTAAAAAATGGCGAGCATTCCATTAGTAAAATAATAATGAGATAAGTGCATTCCAACAAACTAAAGGCGGAAATACTATATTATTGTTGTGTTGTGTTGTGTCGCGACAGAAAGCGTATTCGGAATTTAACTGGTAAGATTTTTTCTACGTAGTTGCAAATGCAACGACTTACAATGCAATTAAGAATTTAAAAATAAAAAAAAGTACGGGTTCATTCACACAATCAAATCACAATAGACCACTGAACTCCCTTCCATAATATTAGATAAATTAAATAAAAAGTACAGAAAATTTAATAACTTACATGTTATCTTGATATTAATAAACAGAAACACTGGAGAATTTAACAACAGACTGCAATAGAATTATAATTATTACAACGCACAACTACGAGTAAAGGTTAGCCAATACGAGGGTAGATGAAAATTTTGTCCGACAAAATAAAAAAGCATACCCACCCTACATAAGATATAAATAGCATGTTATCAACCATATATATCTTTTTTTACTTTCGTGTTTATCTCTTTTTTTGTTATAAAATGCTTAAACAAATGTTTTTTCCCCCTTTTTTTCATATGCATGGTCACCCTACATAAGATATTCCTTTAAAAATTTAAGAAAAATGATAACTATTAAAGTATAACACTTACGAAAATAGACTATGTTTTAAATTTTAGGAACAAACTTTTCACAATTTTGGATGCAGGCTCCACTTGTATACGAGGTCTGGTTAGTTAAATAAATGCCAAAATATGGAACACTCACACGAGCATTGAAAAAGAAACAAAATGTTTAATTGCTCTTGATCTAGCACGTTTTGTGTCAAGATTTATGTGTCACAAATTTTCTCTGAATCCAAATTATAATATACAGAAATAATATTTCAATATTATTCAGCTAAAGTTAGTGATTTTAGGAACACTCACACCACACAGTGTGTGGTGTGAGTGTTCCTAAAAAACCTTTATAAAATCCAAATTAACCATGATAATGAACTGATTACTTTGTGAATAGTTTTCACAAATTAGGCACAAATTTTTCATACATATTTTTTTAACATACGTCTAGTATATTGTATGATATCAAGTACGGCGTTTTCGCGAAGCGGGCGGTATGAGTGTTCTATATAATCGACCATAACTTAGTCTACATAGGTTTCACAAATTTTTCGATTTTACCATTAAGTTTGCACAATTATTTCTTAAATTCTTCGTATGGTTAAATCAATTTCTAAGAAAGGAACACTCACACCACACGCACATGTACCTTGTGGTTACACCAGTCGACTTTTATGTGAACCTCGTACTTTGAAAATTCTAGCAGTCTTTCGACGCCTACCTAGGTTATATCGTTTCTTTAGGATAGCTTAATTAAAATTTCAAAGTACCAGGCTCACATAAAAGCAAAGAGATTCCATTCATATTTTGAATGGTTCTCTTCTGGTTAATTTATAAAAAAGGAATTTAGAAAATCTACAGATCTCACATTACGCGCAACTATCAAAGGCAATGAAAATGTAATATGTATGGGCTTACGGACATAAATTGCACTTTGAAACCCTTCGGCCGACGCACATTTCGACATAATAATATGGTTCATCCGCGTACAGTCAGCGTCAAATTAATATCTGGTCAGTTTTACCTCATTCGGCAGCTTCGAGCAGCGACGGCTTTTATCCCGATATTCCCACAGGAACGGGAACCACGCGGGTGAAACCGCGGGCGGCCGGTAGTGACATAAAATTGAAACATTCGAATAGGATAATGGAATTTATGTATTTTTCTATATTTACAAAACAATTTAATAATAATTATAATATAATACAAACTTATTGATAGAAAGTACACACCTTTAAATACTATGAAACACAAACTATTGAATGAATTCTCCTCTCATCGCATTTATGTTTAGAGATCGTTCTTATACATAGAGTAGCACAACCAGCAGCTCGCTAACCTACCAAAATATGTAGAATAGCAATCCATAATGAACTCTAATTGTTAGACTTTAGAGTTGAAAATCGGTTAAAATACACTGGTCATCACAAAAATCGGCCCACTTACATTTTACACGAAAACCCATGTTTTAATATTTTGAATGAAATGAGCATTAAGATTAAAGTGGTTGATGACCGAAAGTGGCGCCCTCAGAGGTTTTTATTTAATAAGTTATTAAAAGAAAAAGATTTTAATACTGTTTTACGTGGAGTTTTAAGGCCCATGGTCTAGTATTGTTAGAAGGTGTCACTACATGCCCTTGTAGTCATTCGTAGAAGTAGATAGTAAATGAATCTACTTCTAGCAGTGACTACGAGGGAATGTAACGATACCGTCTAAAAATACTAGGCTGTGGGCCCTAAAAATTCTACGTAAAACATTATTAAAATTGTGTATTAAAATTATAATATTAAATAAAATTCACCGCGGCGCCACTTTCGCTCAGAATGCCACCTTAATAATTTAGTTTAATTGGTAAAAAATGACGTTGTTTAGTTAATAATACGATTATTACAATTTGTTTCATTCAAAATATTAAAACATGAGTTTTCGTGTAAAATGTTGGTGGGCCGATTTTTGTGATGACCAGTGTATAAAATTGATATTTTAGGTAAGCTGACGTGCTGCCAGTAGTACATAAACGTGGCTTCAATAATATGCTACTTATGTACAAATCAATAATATGTACATTTATACACATCGCTACTATACCCGCCAATTGGTAAAGCGCCTGGCGGCCATTTTTTGACCCTAAAAGGGAAAAACTAATTTAAAAATATCATATTATACTTAAACACTACAAATAAAGTAATAATATATTACCTATTAGAATTTTCTTGTTTCATGACATTTTTAGTTACTGATGACGTTAACGTGGATGTTAATGTGACAAGGTTCCTGCGCATTAGCAATTGACGGGAATAGTACAAGCCAAATTTAAACTTTTTATAATATTGAATTTTACATTTCAATTAGTTATCGCCTCAAAGCTGCTCTCACTATTAAAACCGGTTGTATTTTTGCGTATACTTAAATATTAAACAGTCTTACAGCCTCACGCGAAACGTTCAATAAATTTTAATGCTTCAATATGTGTTGTGTCATCTTTTATTATTATTATGGAAAAGAAAGAGATAGCCACAACTTTGATGAGGCATTAAAATTGACGTCTACGACGCCGACTGTATGAGGCCCGCCTTTCGATATCGTAAGTTTGAATTGGGTAATACATACATTTTTAAACCCTCACAGGGCCCTTCGCTCACTCCTAAACATCGCAAGGGAGCTTTTTTTAAATTAGAATACAATATCTTATAGAATCATAAATACAAAACGTAAAAAAATAAAAACTTAACAGCTGAAGCAAGTGGAATATTATCTGTCCTTATCTTCCTGTAAAATATTTTATATTGATGATGACAAAAAACTTAATGCTTATCGGAAAAAAACATGTTTGAAAACCCTACAGGCCATACCACTAAAATAAAACTAATAAGTATAGATTTAAGCGATCAAGGTCTTAACAGAAAGATTTTCTTAGGATATTTTAAACACCATACTAATAAAAATATTCATTCATGATTCATGAATGATGGGTGATGTGATGACCCATAAATTTCATTAAGTCAATCAAAAAGTAAAAATGCATTCAAGGTTAAATATAAAATAGGAACAATTAAAAATAATTATAAATAAAATAAAATCGACTTAATACTTAACGAAACTAAAATCGTGATGTTAGTTTAAATTTAAACAGATATTCACATAAAGTACTTAACACTAACAAGTAAAATAAATAAGTCATCTAGCTATATAAAAAATCATAAAGTTACAATCTCCTATCATTTGTCATAAAAATTAAAAAGTTAACAAAACCTTGAAACAGGCAAAGGGCTTCTCACAGTTGACGCTGTCTGGAGTCCAAGTCTGCTAATGTTAACGTTATAATTGTGTTTCAATTGTGTTTCGGTTTTGGGTTTAAGTAACGAACTGTGTCAAAAAGTATTACAACTTAAATACGATTGAAACACGATTATGACGTCAAGTTAGGCCCCTGCATGGTAACGTAACAATACTACTCACAAGTGGGTCTAGACGGTAGCTTATTGCACACAATTAATTTTTTTTAAAGGAATTATTCCATAATAGTATTTATTTGTACAATAGGTCACACGTTTTAATGACGTATGAATGTGTGCGTCTCATTTTATTACTTGTAACTATCGTACATTTTAATTTTACGGTATCGAGCACAAATGTCAAAATTTTCTCTCTCTCAGTTGTATTTTTTTGTAAACAAATTTGTGCAGCGCTACCTACCTCCGATTTCTAATACAAAAATTTTACATTTGTGCTCGATACGAACTCGATTTGCACTGGTATTTTTTTGTGCTAAAGTCTAAAATACACGGTTCAATCGATTCACTGAGAAAGGCGCAGAGTGTTTGTTAAAATATTGTTAAGCAATAACTCACACACACACACACACATTTGTTGTCTGAGTACAAAAGAAAGTGCACCTTAATGTCTCAAGATAAGGTTGATCTATGTCAAATGCTCAAATGTTTTGCTAGGTTTGAACGTTCAGATCATTTTAGCGCTGACTGGACCGCGAGAAAACGGCGGCTTCATCCATGTTTAAAGGCAGAAATGAACCGTGTATTTTCGGTATAAGGGCACAGTAGTGGTCTCGTTTAATTGTCTAGTTGCGGCAGGAAGACGGATTTAATTTCCATGGGGCAGAGCGAGATGGCGTTGTGCGGCAGTGGCGCCCCCACGCGGTTGAATGTCAGCGAAGTTGCGCGCGCACCGCTTGCCCCCACGTCCAACACGTCCGACAGCGATATCTATGGAAGCAAGTATGTTTAGTAATGCCGACCTAATTAAAGCCCGCCGGTAACGATCAATTGCGATTGTCAATTTTTACGTCATTGACGCTCATTGATGCGAAAATTGATCGTTTACGCGTGCAATTGAAGCGATTGTCAATTGCTCCAACAATGGCATTGACGAAAAAATTGACAATCGCAATTGATCGTTACCGGCGGGCTTTAGAACCGCTTTATTTCATTTAATTTAGCTTAAAGCAGTAATCTATTGAGCTCATTCTTAACTTATTCCCATTTAGAAATGCATGTGATTTCTGCCCCCTTAGCATGACCACCGAAATGAGATATGATATTGCGATTTCTCATTTTTGGCTGTCAAAAGACAAAGGATTTTAACAGTTGAGTGTCGATAAAACGCTAAATCACGCGATTTAAGTATAACTATATTTAAATCGCGAGATTTAGCGTTTTATAAGTAACTACCTATCGTGTTTCGGTGTCATGCTGCCATTTTATGGGCTGATGTGACATTTTTTTAATTTTATGTTATTTGTTTTTTAAAATGTCCGATATATTCAGAAAAAACAGTTTGGTTAATTTTTGTAAAAGAATATATATAAATTTACTGAAAAAAATAAAATACTGAGTTTATTATAATGTTAGTATGTCAGTATGAAAAATAAAAGTGTTGCAATAGTAGCTGCAGTTACCGTGCCGTCGCTGAGCGCGTGCGCGCGCGCGCGGCCGTAGCAGGCCGACAGCTGCGCGCGCTGGAACGTCAGCCCCAGCCCGTGCACCACAGCGCCATCTTTGTTCTGAACGACAAAACATTAACATATTCTAATTGATTGGGTTGAGTGACTGGAAATAATTAAAGGCGACTGTTAATACTTAAATACTAAACCTGGAAACGGTTTATTTTTTGGGCGACAAAATAACTAAACGGGCGACAAACTGTGTGTTACAAAAAATACGTTAAACGGCCGACTACATGTGGGAGATAAATAATTTAAATGAGTGACAAATATACTGAGTGGGCGACTATTATACCGAGTCGGTTCCTGTAAACCTAATTTTAAGCTGCCCGACATGGTATTTTTGTCATCTCGATTAGGTTAAAAGTCGCCTTCTTTAAGTAAAATATATGCCAAATTTTAAATGTTTAGTGTGCCCTAAGATTGTCACCCAAATAGTAATTTGGTCGCCCGTTCTTAATAACTAGTTACTCAATTTGTATTTTAAAGTCACCCATTTTCAACATTTGTAGTCCCCTAAGTCCGTCGGGATCACGTGGCCAGAGGGTAGTATTTCAGTACGCTATATTCAGTATTTTTGATACCCAAAATGGGAATGTATTGTTACCCGATTAAATACAAATTCAATTTCAAATTCAAATAAACTCTCAAAATAAGCATTTTTTTTTTTATTCATGATGATGAAAAAAATGATTTTTACCCTACCGTCCATTATGACTTCTTATACGGCTATGCTAGAATAATCAGTCCACAGATTGGAATAGGCGCGATCAAATGTCGTACATTCTTTATTAACATCAAACATTGCATAGCAATTAATCTGGATTAGGCCTATCCCAATCTGTGGATTGATCGTTAATTCTGGCTGTTAGCTGATAAGAAAAATGTGTAGGTATACGTGTAGAAACATTTACAATCAATAAACAATACGAAAATAATAAAAAAACAAACTCGTCGGTAACAACATAAGCAATAGATAAAAAAGTTTGTTTTCAGAATACACACAGGATAGGACATATTGTTTTTAGTCTAGTATGTTGAAAATAATAAACTGCACCCAATATTTATGTTAAACATAAATGAGTAATAAAATTATATTGAAAAAAAAATCAAACCAAATCAAAAACAAATGTATTTTTTATGAAACAACTGAAACTGAAACAATGTGCATGTGTATGCCTAACAACATTCATAGCCGAACAGATTTCGTGCGACTTATACCAGTGCATTAGCATGCGTGTGCGTCACAGCTAGAGTAATATCCACGGCATATTACATCACTGACAATATGCAAAATGGTAGGCAAGTCGATGTCATTTACACGGATTATAGCAAATGTTTTGATAGAATTCACCATGCAACTTTAATCAGCAAATTGGAAAACATTGGAAAAAAATACGTGCACGGCTGCAGGAGCGAGTGCAGCGAGTTGTAATAGTAGTTATACCACACCGCGGGCACTCCATACAAGCGCCGCGTTTCAACTACCTATTACCACAGAATACATAATAGTACAAAGTACAGAAAATTCACTCCGCATAGTCATTTAAATAAATAGCGACTCTTGCTTAGACACAATAAAGTACAATTCAGGTCGCACACCGCTTCCTTGCCTACAGTTATATTCACCTACAGGTTGCCTCTCTTTCTATCGCGTAGCTCTTAGCTCTTCTAACAACTTTAGGGTTGTCTTCTTCTAATCCTTCAACGCTCGAGCGGCCCCATCGGGCCGCACAACACAACAATGGAAAATCTATTGTCTCATTTTCTGTGCTTGAAGGATTAAATACTTTATTACAAGTTTTGTGTTTATAATGTGTACCTACCTACTTAAATGTGAAAAAATTACGTTTCAAATAAACCTAGGCTAGATGTACAGTTAACGCCACATTAGACTATGTGATAAATTTGAGGCAGTCTTTATGCCACCGCCACCATACTGTTGCCGGTTACGGAATCCTTAAATCCAGAAATGTAGGTATTTAGTTAAGTAGGTATAATTCGCTCAAAAAAAAAGAATTAGGTTAGGTACCTTAGGAAATTTGATCGAGAAAAAATAGTCACGACCCGCCTCTGAATATAAGTACCTATAACTACACGCTTTCCTACCTATAGTAGGTTACACCTACTTATCAAAAATAGGTATGTACCTACTCATAAAAATTACGAGAAAAATAAACAAAATATAATTTTTTCTTATACATTTTAGAATCTTACGGTAAAATGAATAAACCGGTCAAGATCGAGTCGGACTCGCGCACCGAGGGTTCCGTACCATCATAATTGCACCATCAAACCACACTGCAGAGTAGAATAATCAAATTAGTATTGCAGCTTTTGGTCAGCGCCATCTCTTGACCGATAGTGGAACTAATGTTAACTTTTTTAGAAATTTGATAATTTCTAAAAAAGTGTGCTACCTATATTGAGACATTGTTTTATTTTTCCTGTAATCTTTATATAAACTGCTATCACATAGAATAATTTCTAATTTTTCTCTTTGCAAACTTCGGAGATAAGGGGGGGGGGGACGGTATTTTTTTATATTTTTCATCATAAGTTGAAAACTATGTGGCCTAAAACAAAAAGAAAAAATGATTAACAAGGTGCAAACTGCGTTCTATCATATGATATTCCACATGCCCTAGTAGAACCCACTTCAATTTTTTCAGACCCTTTTCAGTTGTAAAAAAAAATATTTATTTTTTTATTAATTTCTTATTTACAAAATAGTTGGGCGAATGTCATCTAAAACTATTCCGAATTTCAAGTTGATACCATTAGTAGTTCTCGAGATATCCAGCTGTGACAGACAGACCGAGTCACACCATAAGGGTTCCTTTTTTACCATTTTGGTACGGAACCCTAAAAATGAAAACTTTGAATCCTTCTGTTTATTGCGACAGCCGTCCACGCAACAATTATTAGTATTACGATTCTCCATCCTTACTAATATTATAAATGCGAAAGTCCGTTTGTTTGTTTGTTTGTTTGTTTGTTACGCCTTCACGTCTTTACTACTGAACCGATCATCATGAAATTTTGCATACATGTTGTCACGGGTACAGAAAAGGACAACTCCGAGTTGTCGAGTTGTCGCGCGCTGTAGGTACTTATCGCGGTAGGTATGGGCGAGTGACGGATGCCTGCTATTACACAGACGCTACACAGTGACGTTTTTGCACACGCACAACTGTGTGCGTAAAGTCTACGGCTATTGAATGAGCACACGATTCGGTACACGAACTCGCGTGGTGGGGTGAGGTAATTGATTGTGGGGCGGGGCGGAGAATTTCCTTTCTGTACGGTAGTAAAGTCCGTTCGCTTAGATAGTGTTGCCCTTTTATCGCGCCGCCTTTGCACGTGCCGCTTCTTGTCAAAGGATGCCGCCGCATAAACAAAGGATACCGCGTGCGGCGAACACCTGTCAAGTCGTCAATTTGGATTTCGGCAGTTTACATAGAAGTGCCGTAGGGAAAGACTGTATTTGTTACCGGTATTCCTGTCTCTGAACACAGTGCTTGTGGGTGTACCGACACTATCTAAGCAAACGAACAGTACTTGTGGTTATACGTACCAACGCATTAGCGTGCGTGCGCGCTGCAGCCAGCACGATGTCGGCGGCGTCGATGCGCGCGCGGGCGTACTGCGGCGCGGCGGCGGCGGCGCTCGACGGCGCGTAGTGCAGCGCGTGCAGCGGCTGCAGCAGCGCCTGCAGCGCCGTGTGCGCGCCCACGGTCAGGAACCCGCCCGGGTAGTCCGGGGGCAACTTCTACGGAACCGACCACACAATATACTAAAGTTTCTGACGTTTTTTATTTAGCAGACAGCTTACACGAGAATTCCGTGTAATCAGCGAATTCAATACTACTTAGGAAGTATTGAGAAAGTCGACAAATTATGCAATTTTTCCGTAGATTCAAGATATAGAGAGCTAAAATTCTAACACAATAAACAAATTCCGCGAGCACATCGATAGAAACGGTGGTGTTGCAACATGAAAAACGGTGATTTTTCACAACCATCATCCCGCAAAATTATTCGCCACCTATATATGTTACGGCTAATACCCGAAGTACGAATAAACCTAGTTTTAGCCGGCTAAAACCAGGTGTAGCCGGTAGCTGTTGGTTAAACCTAGATGTAGCCGGTTTGCTCGCGGCTAATACTAGGTGTAGCCGGCTAAAACTAGATCCAGCATGGAGTATTAAGAAAGTTTTTTCTATTGTCTGTTAAAAAAATAACCTCGAAATTTAAGGCTCACGCTCGGCTATGTTCGGGACCTACAGGAGTAAGGCAGATCGGTTTCATCTAGTTTTAGCCAACAGCTATCGGCTACACCTAGTTTTAGCCGGCTAAAACTAGGTTTAGCCGCACTTCAGGTATTAGCCGTAACATATACAAAAACAAATTACTGTTGCTATGAAATAAAATTGATTATTTTCCGTACTAATAAATAAAATATTCTTACAAATTAAGTACATACTATAAAATTAAGAGCACTTCACTTTACATACCTGGCATGGCGCGGCGTCCTCGAGCATGACGCGGAAGGTGTGCCTGGTGCGCACGTTGTCGAGCACGCCCTGGTTGAGGCCGCGGTTGTCGTCGCGGCTCAGGCGACGGTCTTGCATCACCTACGCGACATTATATGTGGTTAAAATTACATGCACAATCTAGTGATTGTGCATGTAATTTTTAACCACACGATGAATGTGCATGTAATTTATGTTTTCTCGTGAAAACAATATATTTCAGAGTTAATTATTCCCTTATTTTTTCATCAATTAAACGTTAAATCATTTTAGGAATTGGTCCTTTTACGAATCAGTCTTTATTAGTAGTTTATGCTACAAGGTTCGTAAGGAGGTTTTTAAAACGAGTTGACGTTTAGCCGTTTAGTATAAGCCCGAGCCGCCGGCGAGGGTTTATAATCGTCACGAGTTTAAAAAAAACCTTAACAACCGTGTGCCATACAACGTTTTTCAATACATTTGCGAGAAAACATCATAAGTACTACTGAAATTCTAATCTATACATATAATAAAACAGTGAATTCTAAATATTTGTGCGCGAATTATGCAAAAACGACTGAACGAATTTTGATGGGCTTTTCACAGTTTGGTAGCTTAAGGTCCAAATTAAAATCTAAGCCATGTTTCATAAAATTCAGGTGGGTGAAACCAGGAAAACAGCTTGAACTCTCCGTGGTACTAGCTTTCATACACTAAAGAGGTCATTTTAAACTGATCGCTATATTTTTCTACTGTCCACGCAGATGAAGTCGCGGGCGGAAGCTAGTAGAAATTGAAAAAAATGTACGTAAATAAAAAAGCACGACCGCACAGCGTGCGGTAAAATCAACTTACCGCACGCTGCACTGTTATCGTAAGCTTACATTTTCAAGCAACTGTATTGAAATAGTAGTTTATGATACAAGGTTGGTAAGGAGGTTTTTAAAACGAGTTGACGTTTTATAAGCCCGAGCCGCAGGCGAGGGTTTATAATCGTCACGAGTTTTAAAAAACCTTAACAACCGTGTGCCATACTACGTTTTTCAATACATTTGCGAGAAAACATTATAAGTACTACTGAAATTGTATACTACACATATAATAAAACTGTAAATTCTAAATATTTGTGCGCGTATTACGCAAAAACCGCTTAAAGAATTTTGATGGGCTTTTCACAGTTTAGTAGATTAAGGTCCAACTTAAAATCTAAGATATGTTTCATTAAATTCAGGTGGGTGGAACCAGGGAAACAGCTTGAACTCTCCTTAGTACTAGCTTTCATACACTAAAGAGGTCATTTTAAACTGGTCGGTATATTTTTCTACTGTCCACGCGGACGAAGTCGCGGGTGGAAGCTAGTAGAAATTAAAAAAAAGTACGTAAACAAAAACGCACGGCACGGGCGTGCGGTAAAATCAACTTACCGCACGCTATACTAAACCGTAAACAAAAACGCACGGCGTGCGGTAAAATCAACTTACCGCACGCTGCACTGTTATCGTAAGCTTACATTTTCAAGCAACTGTATTGAAAAAGAATTTATAACATATTTGCTCGTAAAGGGTCTCTTATTACACCAATTTCAATATCGTATTGTATCTCATTACGAACTTGTGCGGTAATGTAAAGTAAAACGCACGGTTTCCTTGATAAACCGTGCGTTTTACTTTACATTACCGCACGGTTTATCAAGATACTTCGTCTAAAACGAACGGTACTTTTTTAAATCTTAGCAAAGAGTTTTTATGTCAGAAAAAGAGGTCAACATTTTATGGATAAAATTAACTTTGGGAGATAAAATATAATAAATAAACATAAAATTATTCAATTTAATTAATTTTGACAATAAATTATGTACAACCATTTATCTGTAACAAAAACACAAAAATATTAATTTACTTTATTAGTAATACTGGCTGTTTTTATGCCTTTGCCTTAAAAAAAGCGCTGATGCGCGCGCATTGCTAATTTAATTTTTTTTTGCTGTATTGTTTTTATTTGAAAATGTCGTCAAGTAGTGATGAATTTATTAATTCAACACCGCCAGAAGTCTCAGAGGCAGCGAAAAAGGCTACTCTAAGCCTCTTGCCCGAAAAATTTACCGATAAGATACTTTCAAGCGTATCAAAATTTAATCATATGGAAAACAAGCAAAGGTGTAAAGTCCGAGTTTTATTTATTTCCTCGCAAATATGTTATAAAACGTCGTATGACATACGTGCGCTTTGATAATTACAGCCGAGGCGATATTGCTAGCCCGAGCATGTACTATTTCAATACAGTTGCTCGAAAATGTGAGCTTACGATGACAGGCCAGCGTGCGGTAAGTTGATTTTACCGCACGCCGTGCGTTTTTGTTTACGGTTTAGTACAGCGTGCGGTAAGTTGATTTTACCGCACGCCCGCGCCGTGCGTTTTTGTTTACGTACGTTTCTTTTTATTTCCACTAGCTTCCACCCGCGACTTCGTCCGCGTGGACAGAAGAAAAATATAGCGACCAGTTTAAAATGACCTCTTTAGTGTATGAAAGCTAGTACTACGGAGAGTTCAAGCTGTTTCCCTGGTTCCACCCACCTGAATTTAATAAAACATAGCTTAAATTTTAAGTTGGACCTTAATCTACCAAACTGTGAAAAGCCCATCAAAATTCTTTTAGCGGTTTTTGCGTAATACGCGCACAAATATTTAGAATTTTCAGTTTTATTATATGTATAGATTACAATTTCAGTAGTACCTATCGTATAGTATCGTTCAGTACAATGTTTTCTCGCACGCATGTATTGAAAAACGTAGTATGGCACACGGTTGTTTTTTTTAAAACTCGTGACGATTATAAACCCTCGCCTGCGGCTCGGGCTTATAAAACGTCAACTCGTTTTAAAAACCTCCTTACCAACCTTGTATCATAAACTACTATAATTGGTATTTTATCTGACGGCGCGTTTATGTTATTTTACAATAGGTTTGTTTGTAATTTCATGATGTATTTTGTTTGATAATCAATAATAATTACAATTTAAAACAATAAAACAATGGTAAAACATTGTTAAGTCATAAAATCAAGTGAAATAATCAAAGAGGGGACTAAAGTCCGTGCGGGCTTGCGAGTGACGTCAGCGCCCGAACTAGTTTTGCTTGATGTAGCGCAGTGAGTGGGGCGACCCGGCCTTTATAAGTAGGCGGCGCTCGTATATTGGGACACATTCGATCGTGAGCCGTGGCGCTGTTCGTACGCTCGTAATTCTGCATACCTCTTACGCTTTCTCCAACGCCCATGGATATGGCTGAACTAAATGGTCAGCTCGGCACTCCGTCATATCGTAGTGGCTCTACCATGAGTTGATGCAAACTATTTTTGTTATCGTTTTCTTTCTTTCACTCGCATTGACTGTGAGCAGTATATCCGATAGTTTATGGTAGCGAAAACATAAAGATATTTTTATGAATAATCATTTGTAATATTATTTACGTATTCTTTGAATTAATACTTCGTTAAATTAGGCGTTTGCGGATCTAAGCAATAATTAATCGACTAAGGGCTTAATTTTCAATGCATAGACAAGACTACATTTGATGGCGTATTATATTGCTTAATTGAAAATGTTTCTCATACATTTGTCCGTCATAGTTCTTGAATGACTATTATTTTATTTGGTCACTAATTAATAATACTAACTACTACTACTAATCCGTCATCAGGAGTGGGGATGGACCAGAAAGCGGAAAACATACTATGGGGGCGCCAGTCCTACAAGACCGATGGAGGAATCTCTTGAAGTCGTGGCGTGGTGGATTCGGTGTTGACTGTCTTCGAACCTGGGAAAGGGGAGACCTAACTTATTTTTCCAGAATTTAGTCTTCAGGGGCGGATGCACGAGCGTTAGTAAGGCTCCCTGAGGTTAGGCGGCTGCATGGTTGCACGTATTTATTTTATGGTATTTTTTTACCGAAAAAGACCCAATGACCCAAAATGGATATAAAAGACTATTCTACAATGCAAATGCCGGAATTGAAAGCCAAATTAAGACGTTTTTATTTAAGTAAAAGTCCTTTGTTTTCATAGCTCTCGTGGAACAAACGTACGCAGCACCATTTTGACAGTTGCCTTCCCCATTGAAGACAAAATACTTGAAAATTATGGTTGACAGGTAAGTTATAATACCCACAGACAGTTGTATTTTGCTCATAGACAAAGTTAGTGTTAGTGTCATTATTCAATACGATTAACAACAAATGATCAGCCGTTATCAACTATTTGGCCAGGAAACAAATATTTTGTCTGCAAAAAAAAACAAGCTACAACTCATGGTCTACTAATAATCTTATTATTTTCAGTAATTAATCGTGCAGCGGAATTATTAATTTGTCTGCGATATTTCGAATTGGTTAGCGGAATTATTTCTATTAGAAGTTTTTCTGATTAGGTTGCATAATTAAAAGTCAATTGCAAATTTATGAAACAAAACTATACTGCCATTATTTGATTAGGTACTCGCTCACATTACATTAAAAATTATAGCCCTTATGAAAACAAGAGACACAATTTTTTTAAGTTTTATTTTGACGATTTTTTGAGTCATCCTAAAATTAATTTGAAAACTAATTCATTCTAAAAGATTTTAAGTGCAGTATACATGAATTCTGGCGGACATACTTTCTTGGCCTACTATACTTTGCCATCCCTGTCAACCTAATCAATGGAGGTAAGTTGTTTTCGAGAAACCTTACGAATCGTCTCGCTCGCAAGTTCGACGACTTCCAACCTCCCGAACAAGCCGGGTTTCGAAAAACCTTTAGCACCATAGACCACATCCATACGCTGCGGCAGGTTATACAGAAGACCGAAGAGTATAATCTGCCACTATGCTTGGCGTTCGTGGACTATGACAAAGCCTTTGATTCGATTGAAACCTGGGCGGTGCTGCAGTCTCTCCAAAGGTGCCAAGTGGACTATAGGTATATCGAGGTGTTGAGGTATTTATACAAAAATGCCACCATGTCGATCCGAGTACAGAACCAGAGCACAAATCCTATCCAACTGCAGCATGGTGTGAGACGGGGAGACGTTATTTCTCCGAAACTGTTCACAGCTGCGTTGGAGGACATCTTTAAGCTCTTGGACTGGAAAGGACTCGGCATCAACATTAATGGCCAGTACCTAACACACCTTCGTTTTGCCGATGATATAGTCCTTATGGCTTAGACCATGGAAGACCTGAACACAATGCTCGAAGATCTCCGTAGTGCTTCCCAAAGAGTGGGTCTCAGGATGAACATGGATAAGACGAAAATTATGTCAAATGGCTACGTTGTACCCTCTCCAATTCATGTTGGGAACACTACACTTGAAGTTGTTGACCACTATGTATACCTAGGACAGGTAGTCCAGTTAGGTAAGTCCAACTTTGAGAAAGAGATCTCTCGTCGATTCCAACTCGGGTGGGTAGCATTCGGGAAGCTTCGTAACGTTCGTAAGTAACCGACATCGCTCGAAGGATTGCTCAGCTGAAGTGGCAGTGGGCTGGACACATAGCGAGAAGAACCGATGGCCGTTGGGGCGGGGCGGTTCTGGAATGGCGACCGCGCACCGGACGACGCTCCGTGGGCAGGCCCCCGACAAGGGGGACCGACGTGAGTCGTGCGGTTGCGGGAAGCCACTGGATGCGGGCAGCGCAGGACCGATCGTCGTGGAGATTCTTGGGGGAGGCCTATACCCAGCAGTGGGTGTCGTGCGGCTGATATGATGATAATGATGTAGGTACCTTGTAAAAAAAATATTTTTTTCTGAAACATGAACTTCGATAGAAAAGGTAAAGTTTAGAATGTACCTGCAAAATAGCATAATCTTATTTTATTTTTAGCTGAACAAAACGAAATTTTCTGAATGCTAAAATTAATTTTATTACATTACTGTTGGAACACCTCTTTTGATTTAGGCATAGTTTTTAAACTTAGACTTATCCAAACTGACTGTAAACTGATATTCTTTGATTTTAAATATAAATGACACTTGTTCTCCGTCCGCGGCCCTTGTTTCATTGATTACACATTCCTCAGCATCATATCACTTAATTTTCTTAACAAAAAAAACATCAAAAACCAAAATAAAAACTTTACTCTTTGACACTCATTGTTATTTATTTAGAAATAGTGTCTGGATAAATTTTTCTGACCACAAGTACTTAGAAATGTACTTTGCTAACCATATAAATGAAACTTTAGCCGTTTCTACGTGATTAAGCGAGGGGATCCCTTGTTTTCGCATAATGGTTTTATACCTAATTTGATTTGGCATAATAATACTCTGGCATAATTGTTTTTTGGCATACTATTTATATTAGCATAATTATCATTTAGACTAATTTGTTTTCGCATAACGTTATTAGGCATATTATCTATTCGCCTAATATTATTTAGACATAAAAATCAAAAATAATAAGAATAAATATTTTTGCGCACTTATTTATTTTCATGCAAAAGGGGTAGGTATTGTATTAAAATGCCAAAAACTCATAACACATAGTACCTAAATATCGACTCATTAAACACCTATTTTTAAAATACCGAAAAGCCTTAATGTCGATATCCAATAGACCGAAACTTGAAATATCGATTATTAAATGACTGATGATAGTTCAGTTCGAAACCCTGAAAGTTAAAATGCCGATAGTTAAAAATCCCGAAAGTCTGTTTAGGTCTATTAGGTGCGACGACGAGCGAACGTAGCGAGCGAGGAGGTGGTTAGGTTCCATTGCGACCTACAACACCAGAACCGACCTGCTGGCATGTAACCCTCAAATTAACCTTCGGTTTTTCAAGCTTCGGAATTGTGTATTTTAGGTAAAAAAAATTTTTTGTGATTTTAAACGTCGTGATTTTTTGTTTATATAAATATGCGTTAATAACATTATGTGTGTTTAAATTTATGCTAAAGAATATTATGCTTAAAGTTGTTATGCTTAAAAAAATTATGCATAAGCTAAATAATATTATGCGTAAACATCATTCGGCGAAATCATATTATGCTATGACATATTATGCCTTAAAAATGTATGCAAATACATAGGGAACCTTAGGCGGGTCCCTTCTAAGCGCGCTGCCTCGCAAGGCAGAACGTTTGCCGCGTGTGGCGGGCCTCGCACGAGGCTGCTCGCTTGGTGAGGACCCGTCTAATCGAATTTTGATGAAATTAAAACATAGAATACAATTTTATCTGGTTAATGGTTCCCTAAGGATTTTCTCGGATATTCAGGCGGACGAAGTCGCGGGCGAAAGCTAGTTTATATTAAAATATTCAGAATTGGGTTCAGAGATATTAGTATACCGTTCCCGTTCGACCCCGTTCCCCTTTAAGAATTGGGTCCAGAGATATCTTCCTCCCTCTCTCCCCGTCTAGGGGATGAGTCATGTCCGCCGTGTTGGACTTCAAAATAAATATCATTATCGTATTCAACATCCCATAAAACGTCAATAATGACATCCATATCGATTTATAGGGTTATTTACCACATTTTCGCCCTAAGGGGTTGATTTTCAAAAATCACAAAAAGTTTGAAGAGAAAATGACCTTTTTATATAATTTTTCTATACAACATTTGAACGCCAACTTCACCCCTATAATAGGGGTTGAATCATGTCCACTCACACAGCTTTGTTGAAGGTCTTGTTACACCCGGTATATTTAAATTTTGGATACCCAAAATGAGAATTTATTGTTATCCGATTAAAGGCTACCCTGAAATAAATTATGTTTATTATTAATCAATTAACCATTACCTGTATCTCCCCGGGCCGGAGCGAGGCGACCCCTAGCGGCGCGGAGGACAGCAGCGTCAGCCGCGTCGCAGCATCTTCAACGTAGGCGGCGCCCGGCAGCGGGTAGAAGTTGGCCTGCAGCGGCAGCTTGTCCAAGTACCGACGCTTCACCATCTGTTGTTAACGGTTCTAATGTTCAACATTGCTACAGTACAAGGCAAACATCTTATTTGTTTATTTGATTAATCAAATAATCAAACAATATTACCTTAAAAGTATAGTTAATGACTATTACAAAAGCCAAAAACAAAACCTCCTTCAAAAACCTTGAAAACAATCTAACCAAAAACAGCTTCAAAAATAATTTAATGGCTCTAAAAAGCAAGAAATAAAATATTGAAATCTGTATAATAACTAACTCGAAAGTTTGTATGCATATCTTATATTAAACAACGCCTTTTGAAGTCGGGTGGGGGGGGGGGGGGACGAAGGATATTTTTTATCTAAACTAATATATCTAAACTTTAATCATGGGTTTAAACTTAATCATTGTATGTTTTGATCTAGGCCATAGTAGAACCAAATAAGTAGGCCAACTCGAGCCTCGAGCGAGCGATACAGCTTAAACACGTAGGGCTGTCACATCGCTAGTTTATTCAGTCGTCAAAAAATGCATAGTCAATCTCTATACAAAATATTTTTTTCTTATAGGGTAAGCATCAGGGATCTATAATTCAAAGTTTTTTTTTTATATTTTTTTGTACGTAGACCAGCGGGTCTATCGACTAAAATAATGAAGTTAATGTTAATTGTAATTTGACAGATGTATGTGATACATTGGCTCTTTCGTTTTGACACCAATAAAAACTTACTAAAGAAAAGTAGCAATGTATCACATTTATCTGTCAAATTACAATTTACATTAAATTCATTGTTTTCAGGAACTGACTACAATGTTTTCATTACCTACGTCATGTTATGATGAGAGTCAATATGGCGGGTGTATCATGGCGAATCGAAATGTCTCAAATACCAAAAAAATGTACCTAAAATGTACTATTTAATACCTGGAATTAAAAAATTTGTACCTAAATAAGAAAAAAGTAATAACGAAATCAAAGGTACACCCGCCATATTGACGTCAATATGGCGGGTGTATCTTAATAAATCAATATTGAACCATTATACATAAAATATAACTACATCAAAAAAATGTACCTAAATTGTACCTCAAGGCAAAAAAAACACATGCTCGATTACTTAAGTAGTTTCTGAGAAATCAAACAACAGTTTTTTTTTGTGATCAACAAGATGGCGGGATCCCTTATGGTCTTAAAGTATATCACGGCTAGATTTTACCATTCATTAGTGCCATTCATATTTTGGTAACTACTATTTAGTACTATTCGTTTGGAACTATTTGGTACCATTCATGAGGTACTATTTAGTACAAATAATTTAGTACCATTCATTTGTCACTATTTAGTACAAATTATTTGTTGCCATATAGTACAATTTATTTGGTACCATATAGTACCATTCGTTTGTTACTATTAAGTCCCATTCATTAGGTACCTACTATTAAATAAAAATTATTTGGTACCATCTTGTACCATTCGTTTGTTACTATATGAATGGTACTATTTAGTATAAATTATTTGATACCATATAGTACCATTCATTTGTTGCTATTAAGTACCATTCATTAGGTACTATTTATTACAAATAATTTAGTACCATATAGTACCATTTATTTGTTTCTATTTAGTGCCATTCATTAGGTACTATTAGGTACAAATTATTTAGTACCATATTGTACCATTTATTTGTCACTATTAAGTACCATTCATTCGATACTGGTTGGTACAAATTATTTTTCTACCATATAGTACCATTATTTGTTACTATTCATTAGGTACTAATTAGTACAAATAATTTAGTACCATATAGTACCATTTATTTGTTTCTATTTAGTGCCATTCATTAGGTACTATTAGGTACAAATTATTTAGTACCATATTGTACCATTTATTTGTCACTATTAAGTACCATTCATTAGATACTATTGGGTACAAATTATTTTTCTACCATATAGTACCATTCTTTGTTACTTTATGTAATTATTTTGTGCCATTCATTAGGTACTATTTAGTACAAATTATTTGGTACCATATAGTACCATTCATTTGTTTCTATTTAGTGCCATTCATTAGGTACAATTTATTTGATACCATATTGTCCATTTATTTGTCACTATTAAGTACCATTCATTTGATACTGGTTGGTACAAATTATTTTTCTACCATATAGTACCATTATTTGTTACTATTTAGTGCTATTCATTAGGTACTAATTAGTACAAATTATTTGGTACAATACAGTACATTTCGTTTGTTACTATTAAGCACCATTCATTAGGTACTATTAAATAAAAATTATATGGTACCATATTGTACCATTAATTTGTCACAATATAAGAATGATACTATTTATTACAAATTATTTGGTACCATACTGTATAATTCGTTTGTTGCTATTTAGTACTATTCATTTTTTGCTACTATTTAATACCATCCATTAGGTACTACTAAGTACAAATTATTTGGTGCCATATAGTACAATTTATTTTTTACCATATTGTACCATTCGTTTGCTACTATATAGGGCATGCAGAATCGGACCTCTTTGAAGAATCGAGAATTTCGATTCCGATTCCTTGGTTGGAATCGGGTACCCGGTTTTTTCGATTCTTTTCGATTCTTTTTTAGATTTTTTGTTTACAATTTTGTTTCATGTTAAGTAAAGAAAAAACGCTTTATTTCAATATTTTATATTTTATTTAAATTATTTACTTAAAATAAAACACGAAAACAAAAGAAACAGCTACTTAATTCTTATAGGGTCTATAGTAAAATAGGTAGGAGTCTACTCCTACCGTTTGTTACTAGTACTGTTTCATTTCTTCTAGTCTTCTCTTACAATAAATAAAGTAACAATAAATTGCACAGGAATTAACGATAGAAACAATAACTAAAATCTCCTGATAAATCAGGAGATTTTAGTTTATTTAAAAAGCTATTTTAAAAAAAATAGCTTTTTAAATCAGGAGATTTTAGGTTTTTTTAATGCAGTTAACTAATTTTGACCCAACTCTAATGCAGTTTACCAATTTTGATCTAACCCCAAAGTAATTAACTAATTTTGTTACGAACAAACACGGTGTTTGTTTAATGGGTACGTACGGTAGTAGGTACGTAGGTAGTGCTAATATCAAGATGCGTACTTTGTATATAAATTAACTAGTTTTGTTAAAATACTTAAGGTGGTACCCTGAGCGAAAGTGGCGCCGCGGTGAATTTTATTTAATATTATAATTCTAATACACAATTTTAATAATGTTTATCGTGGAGATTTTAGAACCCACAGTCTAGTATTTTTAGACGGTATCGTTACATTCCCTAGTAGTCGCTGCTAGAAGTAGATAGAAAAACTGCTAAAAGTGGCCGTTTTTGACACATTTGCTATCTACTTCTACGAATGACTACGAGGGCATGTCGTGATACCTTCTAAAAATACTAGACCATGGGCCCTAAAATCTCCACGATGAACATTATTAAAATCTTTTTCTATTAATAACTTATTAAATAAAAACCTCTGAGGGCGCCACTATCGGTCATACAACCGCCTTAAGAAAAAAATCGTTTTTAACCATTTTTGTTCCATCAGTCTGTATTGAAGTGATTTTTGTATCGAAAAAAAAACTAATTTTATTTCGACAATATCATCATCAGGAAGAATTTATATAAAATAAGGCCTTATAACATGTGTCACATCATTTTCTGCCTCTTAAGTAGTTAACCATTTTTGTTCATCATCACAACTTAAGCCGTCTAAGCAGTAAGATTGGGAATTTGGTATTTTTTTAACGAGAATCGAAAAGAATCGAGAATCGATTCTTACTAATTTAAGAATCGATTCTCACTGGACAAAAAAGAATCGGTTTTTCCCGGTTATTTTGGAATCGGTTAAAATCGGTTCCATGCCCTACTACTATATGAATGGTACTATTTAGTACAAATTATTCGGTACCATATAGTACCATTATTTTGTTACTATTTAGCACAATTCATTGGGTACTATTGGGTACAAATCATTCGGTAACATATTGTACCATTAGTTTGTTTCTATTTAGTACCATTCATTAGGTACTATTAGGTACAAATTATTTGGTACCATATTTTACAATTACTTTGTTACTATTCAGTTCTCAAGCTTACGCGCTCACTAGACATGAAATAAAACAATTTTTAACGGATACTAGCGCGGTTTTATTAAAAGCACTTTGGTAATTAGTTGGTATTTGGTTTGATTTTTGGTTTTCCCGACGTTTCGGCAACTTTGCAGCTGCCGTGGTCACGGGGGACTGAAGCTGCCTGTGAGTCTACCCTCAAGCGAAGAATTTTTTAGACGTTCAGAAATTAAAATTTAACAATTTTTTTTTCTAATTGTTATAAGTTGATTTATAGTGTAATTTTATGAATTATTTAGTGCTAAAAAGAGAGAGAAGTTTTGATTGACGCTCGCTTCAGAATGTTTCCAATCTTGTCAGTGACACCTTTCACGTATGGTAGGACGGCAGGTTATAATAATTATTATAATAAAAAAATGTTTATTTCTCTCAAACAATCTTACATGATACAACTTATTTCTAAGAGACAATATTGTTATAGGTAACAATTATTAAGATTGAGAGAGACTGGTGCTTAAACTAAGCAAAGGTTGACGCTCTACTGTGGCTGGTTTGGCGCGTTTTTTATGATGAAGGCGTGGTACTTGCCGTCCTACCATACGTGAAGGGTGTCACTGACAAGATTGGAAACATTCTGAAAGCGAGCGTCAATCAAAACTTACTTCAAGCCGCCGAAGAAGATCAACCAATTCTTACGACCTGTCAAGTGAAATATCCCCTTTCAAGCCGCAGGCGTCTACAAATTAGATTGTGACTGTGGGCTCTCCTACATAGGGCAAACAAAGAGAAGCATAGGGACCCGCGTCAAAGAGCATGTAGCTGACATGAAACATAGGCGCGATAACAAGTCTGCAGTGAGTGAACACGCTTTTAAGGGGCTTAACCATTATATTAGATATGACAAACCCAAATTCTTGCTAGGGAACGTAGATTTATTCCTAGAATGCTCCGCGAGGTTATCGAAATAAATAAATACCCTTATTTCAATAGAGATGATGGTTGGAAAATTCCACCAGCTTGGGACCCCATCATTCACAAGCTTAAGCCCCTCACACACACTGTAAGATCTAATGATACGGTTAGTTCCTTTTGCAAATAAATAAATTAATATAAAAGACGGAGGTCGGTTTTCCTCTCCAAGTTTTCTTTCGCCATTTCTTTCTTGGAGGGGCCTCCCAAATTTTATGAAATGGTGGTAGTTTCAGTAGATTCTCTCTCTTTTTAGCACTAAATAATTCATAAAATTAAATTATAAATCAACATAAAACAATTAATAAAAAAAAATTTTGTTAAATTTTAATTTCTGAACGTCTAAAAAATTCTTCGGTTGAGGGTAGACTCACAGGCCGCTTCGGTCCCCCGTGACCACGGCAAAGCTGCAAAGTTGCCGAAACGTCGGGAAAACCAAAAATCAAACCAAATACCAACTAATTACCAAAGTACTTTTCATAAAACCGCGCTAGTATCCGTTAAAAATTGTTTTATTTCATGTCTAGTGAGCACGTAAGCTTGAGAACTGAATAGTAACAAAGTAATTGTAAAATATGGTACCAAATAATTTGTACCTAATAGTACCTAATGAATGGTACTAAATAGAAACAAACTAATGGTACAATATGTTACCAAATGATTTGTACCCAATAGTACCCAATGAATTGTGCTAAATAGTAACAAAATAATGGTACTATATGGTACCGAATAATTTGTACTAAATAGTACCATTCATATAGTAGCAAACGAATGGTACAATATGGTACCAAATAAATTGTACTATATGGCACCAAATAATTTGTACTAAGTAGTACCTAATGGATGGTACTAAATAGCAACAAACGAATTTTACAGTATGGCACCAAATAATTTGTAATAAATAGTATCATTCTTATATTGTGACAAATTAATGGTACAATATGGTACCAAATAATTTTTATTTAATAATACCTAATGAATGGTGCTTAATGGTAACAAACGAATTGTACTATATTGTACCAAATAATTTGTACTAATTAGTACCTAATGAATAGTAACAAATAATGGTACTATATGGTAGAAAAATAATTTGTACCAACCAGTATCGAATGAATGGTACTAATAGTGACAAATAAATGGACAATATGGTATCAAATAAATTGTACCTAATAGTACCTAATGAATGGCACTAAATAGAATCAAATAAATGGTACTAAATTATTTGTACTAAATAGTACCTAATGAATGGTACTTAATAGCAACAAATGAATGGTACTATATGGTACCAAATAATTTATACTAAATAGTACCATTCATATAGTAACAAACGAATGGTACTATATGGTACCAAATAAATTGTACTATATGGCAACAAATAATTTGTACTAAATAGTGACAAATGAATGGTACTAAATTATTTGTACTAAATAGTACCTCATGAATGGTACCAAATAGTTCCAAACGAATAGTACTAAATAGTAGTTACCAAAATATGAATGGCACTAATGAATGGTAAAATCTAGCCGTGATATACTTTAAGACCATAAGGGATCCCGCCATCTTGTTGATCACAAAAAAAAACTGTTGTTTGATTTCTCAGAAACTACTTAAGTAATCGAGCATGTGTTTTTTTTGCCTTGAGGTACAATTTAGGTACATTTTTTTGATGTAGTTATATTTTATGTATAATGGTTCAATATTGATTTATTAAGATACACCCGCCATATTGACGTCAATATGGCGGGTGTACCTTTGATTTCGTTATAACTTTTTTCTTATTTAGGTACAAATTTTTTAATTCCAGGTACTAAATAGTACATTTTAGGTACATTTTTTTGGTATTTGAGACATTTCGATTCGCCATGATACACCCGCCATATTGACTCTCATCATGTTATGTGATTTGAAAACTTACAAACGAAATAGGATTAATTAAAACGTGGCTTTACTAAATAATGTATTTATTCAAATAAAATAAAATGATTATGAAATTTTATTTTTTACACTATTAACTGTTTCTTACTTTTTCATTTACCTACACTTATTAAAATAATAATCTTTAAATTCGGAAATTGTTTACTTTCCATAATAGGCATGCATAATAGGCTTTTTTCTATAGGAATTTGTGATTTTATAACAATATTACACAATTGATATAAAAAAAAATTCGTCTGTTTCGACAAGTACGAAATGCCTTATTATTTAAAGTTAATGTATAATATATCCTCATTCTCACAAATCTTTTTGCAATAATATCTTTGGAAAGCATGGTATGTACTGTAGGTAGGTACACGTTGAAATTATTACGAACGGCGTGGCGGCGTGAAGCGTGCGTGAGCGCGGGCGGGATTACGTACGGTGCAGCCATGACTGTTGCACCTTTATCACCTTTAAATTTTGTCAGTGTGTGCGTGCGACGACGCATACGTACGGGCCCGCTCACATACAAACCGCGTTCATGCGTATAAAGAGTAAGATGACTTACTTATTTGGTTCTACTATGTCTAGGCTATCTACTATCTGTGTGCCAAATTCCAACCAAATCCGTTCAGTAGCTTTTGCGTGATTGAGGAACAAACATCTAAACATCCAAACCCACAAACTTTCACATTTATAATATTAGTAGGATTAAGTTTGTTTTCAAGCTGTAACTTTCTTGGCACGATGCTGTTTCTGTACGTTAGAAATAACCTTTTTACATTTTCCTTTCAATACACTGAAGCAGTTGACCGACATTCATACACGAAATGATATTGTTTTATAAGCAGGCTTGCATAATGAAAAAATTGTTTAGTATATCTTCGGCGTTGATAACAGAGTATTTACTTTCAGTGACTTGTGCTTGTGTACAGCCAAGATGTATAAGTATACATACCTGTAGATTAGCTGCGTCGGTATACAACACGTCTCCAGCGTCGATGGCAGAAGCCAACCGTAGTGCGATCTCCACATCATCAGCTCGAGGTTCAATGAGCACCGTGCTGGATATCTCCACCGCCGCGTCGAGAGACTCTGGACTGTTGTATACGGTCATCTGTGAGAGGAGAGTTGCAAAATGAAATATATATTTATAAACCTAAGAATAGGGATGTTGACTTATGAATAAAATAACGAAATACTAATAAAAATCGTAAACATATCAAACTTTTGGAGTAGCTTGTATACATTTTGGTTTTATATATTGCGTATTATTTGTTTTATGACCCTTCAAAGTTGGGTGGACAAGTCCATTTAAAAACTATAAAATTTGTTAAAATGAATAATACATTTAATTAGTCCGTAAAATTTATAGCAAATTTGTCAAAGAAACCATTTTGATAAACACAATATTTAATATAGCTGCCGAACAAATTTCCTACGCGTTGCATACAACGTAGGAAGGCGTGACGTCATAACTTGGTGGCCGTTCGTATGGAGCGTTTTCGGGTGAGTCCAATTTTGTGCATTTCAAACTGTGATATCTCGGGCAGTTTTCATGCTAGCGTAATAATTCTTATACAAATGTTTCTTTTTTTAGGGGTAATTTATGTAACATAAAATAAAAAAATAGTCAACATGCCTACTATTTGAAGGTATCAAGGTATAGATGTAAATCGGTAGAAAATAATAATAGCAGATTATCCAACGAGTGAAAAAAGAGGGAATTTAGTTCGAGGGACTAAGTTGGATCCCGAGAGCAGCGAAGGATTCTAGAGTTGAATCCCGAGCGTAGCAAGAGATTCAAAAGTAGAATCCTGAACGAAGCGAGGGAAACAAAGGACCGAGATGAAATGTTTTTTCGCGAGTTGTGTACTCTACTTTTTTCCATTGACTGCGAGAAAACAAATAGCAGTACTTATTTATACCTACCTATAGTATTTATAGTTGTCACATTGTCTTATTTAGGTAGGTACTCGCTAATTGGTAATATTTAAACATTAAAAAATAGTGAAAATAGAAGTTTTCCAATGACATAAAACAACCACGCTAAGAGGGAAATTACATGATCAGTCTGGCAATCTAGTATCAGTCCATTTCATCAGTTTGTATAGACTTTGAATTTTTCCAGACTGAAGATCGTACCAAACTTATGGAATGGACTGATGCAAGACTGAACATCTAATCTCCCTCTAATATTTTGGAAAAGAACCCAAAGATAAGACACTAAAAAGAACCTAATTCATTAAGCGGGATTTTGTTTATTTAACTGTGTTAGTGTAACTATGTCTCTATGTATATTGCATAGCCTTCTCTATTTGCAAAAAAAAGGGAATTTAGTTCGAGGGACTAAGTTGGATCACGAGAGTAGCGAAGGATTCTAGAGTAGAATCCTGAGCGAAGCGAGGGATACAAAGGACCGAGATGATTTTTTTTTCACGAGTTATGTACTCTACTTTTTACCATCGACTGCGAGAAAACAAATAGCAGTAAGTACTTATACATATAGTAAATATTTATAGGTTATCAGATTTTGATATTTAGGTAGAAAATCGATAATATTTAAAACATTAGAAAAATTAAATAGTGAAATTAGATATTTTCAAATTTTCTAATGAACTGTACGCGCACAAGCTTTAGAAGTGTATATGAAATTAGAAGTATTCCATTACATAAAACAACCACGATAAGAGGGAGATTACATGATCAGTCAGTCTGGCATCAGTCCATGCCATCAATCTGCAGACTTTGAATTTTTTCCAGACCTGATGATCGTACCCTGAAAAAAAGGACTGATGCCACAGACTGAACATCTAATCTCCCTATAATAGATAGAAAAGAACGCAAAGCTAAGACACTATAAAGAACCTATAGATAGAAAAGAACCCAAAGCTAAGACACTAAAAAGAACCTATAGATAGAAAAGAACCCAAAGTTAAGACACTAAAAAGAACCTAACTAAAATAGGCGGGATATTTTTTTTTATTTAATTGTATAACTAATCTATGGAATTGCTCCATACCTTCAGGACGATTTTTTTTTTTGTACAAAATTCATATGATGCGCGCTTGTTCCAAATTCAAAATACTTTTATTCACTCGGTGAATAAAAAGACGTTTTATTCACTGTTTTCAATGAATAAGACGCACTTTTTTGAGTGGCGATGGTAAAATAGTAGATTATACAACAAGTGAAAAAAGAGGGAATTTAGTTCAAGGGACTAAGTTGGATCCCGAGAGCAGCGAAGGATTCTAGAGTTGAATCCCGAGCGTATCGAGGGATTCAAAAGTAGAATCCTGAGCGAAACGAGGCATACAAAGGACCGAGATTAATTTTTTTTTTCACGAGTTGTGTACTCTACTTTTTACCATTGACTGCGAGAAAACAATTATAGCAATACTTTACCTACTTTAACTATAGTATTTATGTTGTCTATCAGCCATTTTAATGTCCCAACTGCTGGGGCACAGGCCTTCCTTATGGGTTGATAAGGAGGATGGGCCATAACCCACCACGCGGGCCCAATGCGGATTGGTGGGTGTTAACGACTGCAAATGCAGCCGGGACCAACGGCTTAACACGTTAAGCCGTTGGTTCGGCCGTTGGTTCCCGGCTGCTTCGGAAGGCATGCCTTCCGAAGCAAGGAGGAGCTCGACATAATAAATTTTTGGTCACCCATCCCAAGACCGACCATTGCGAACGTTGCTTAACCTGCGCAATCGCTGGGCCAGGCGCTAGACCACTGCGCCAACGAGCTCTATTTATTAGTATTTATATTAGGAAATATTTAAACATTAGAAAATAGTTAAACTAGAAGTTTTCCAATGACTTATAACAACCACGTTAAGAAGGAGATTACATGATCAGTTTGGCATCAGTCCATTTCATAATTCTGTATCTATACAAAAATTTAAACTCTTAGATTTTAAATTTTCTCAGACTGAAGAACGTTCCATACTGATGTAATAGACTGATGCAAGACTGAACATCTAATCTACCTCTAATAGATACTAAACAGAACTAAATTTTTGGCGGGATTATTTTTTATCTATGGCTCTATGGAATAGCTCCATAGCAGCCGGTAGGGCACGTTTTATTTTTTTTCGTACATAATTCATATGATGCGCGCTTGTTCCAAATTCAAAATATTTTTATTCACTCGGTGAATAAAATCGCGTAATTCACTCTTATCGTTGAATTAATAGTTATTTTCAACACACTTGCTCGTAAAGTGAGCCCTAATACATCGCTTTTAGGGCCATAAACCGAACTATAACAAACGCGTGCAATAATATATAAAACACTAGTTGGTTATAGAATTATCCCTACAAAGTTAAATAGGTACCTTACTGCAAGTCCTATGCGAGTAAACAGAGCATTTTCAATTTACCGGGTAATACAGTTATTTTTTTAGTAACAACAAAGAGGTTTTATGCCGCTGAAAATTCATTTGCGTTTTTGGAATAAATAAATGTGTAGGTCCTTAATTAAGTCAAACAAATATTTATTATTATCAAATTATTTCTTATTTACAATATTTTGTTAAAAAATATTAAAATATTAGCATTTTATCACCTAAATTTATAATTTTGAAGTAGGCTGTATGCTCACTAACCCCTTTGTTCGCAAAATAGTCTTGCATTGGGCGTGTGAAAAAAACAAAAAAAAAACCTGCGCGCCTTTTCTTATCATGATTATCATTTTTGTTGTTTTTGTCGTATTTGTTGCTGTGTGATAAATTACTTTGTTTTTTCCTCGCAAATGTGTTGAAAAACGTCGTATGAAACTCGTGAGCTCTTACTTATTGCACACTCGGCTGAGTTACGCCCTCGCCTGCGGCTCGGGCTGCAACCCACAGCCTTGTGTGCAATAAGTAACCTAAGCTAACTTGTATCATAATGTACTATTGTTATACAAGAGAGCAAAGTCATTTTTTGCTGCGAGTGCTGACTTTTAAATCACGAACTAGCGAAGTAGTCTAGAAGATTCTAATATAGACTACTGAGCACAGTGAGTGATTTAAAGGCACGAGACATCAAAAAATTTGCTCTCGTGTTAAACATACAACTTTTCACCTCTACCAGCGAGAAAAGGTGTTAGAAATTAAAAAAGCACTTTGCCTCACGCTCGCAGCAAAAGTCGATTTTGCTGCGAGTTTTTACGCGCCAAAAGCACCCTTTTCGTGCTGGAGAGGTGAAAACGCACTTTTTCGAGTGGCGATGGTAAAAATACTTTTTTAAATTAAGTTGATACTATTATTAGGTATTTAATGATTCTCAAAGGACTAACCGCTTTACAATTTTACAACACATCCGGGACAGCCATATAAATAAACTAGCAGTAATATTTTTAAATTAGTGTGAATTGGAAATGGCTGGATCATATTTTATTTATTTTATTTTATAAACAAATGTAGGCTTACAGACTAGGAAATCCAAAACACCAGCAAGTTTGAAAACATGACAGAATCATACCAAAACAAAGTAAATTTAAACAACTTATACAATAGACATTATTTACATATAACAAACATAAGAACTTATTAAGTATTTAAAGTTTTTTAACATGGTCAGGACAAATATGATACAAATTTATTAATAAGACAAGCTAGGCTAGGCTATCAGTGAAAACATCAGCATCTTTAATTTTCTTTAAAAACGAGTTAATCAGACTGATCGCGCGCGCTGTGGGTCAGTTATTACCGTAACATGTACGCAATCTCAGGGAAACGAACAATTGTGCTGCCGCCGACCTGCACCACGCATGTAGTTTTGTGGAGCATAGAACCCTAAACGTTCTAGAGTAGCCGGATTGTCATTTTGTTCCGTAGAAGTAGGTAGTAATGAACCAAGAGGTGCAACTTCCTTCTGAGTTGCAGCGTTTCTATACCCACCATCCCTGCCACAAACAATGATGATATGATATGGCGACAGTGTGACACAAAATCATCGAAGTGGCGACCATGACCAAAAACGACCTCTAAGTTGCTAGCGCCACTAGCGTGGTCATGGTCACTCGTCATGTCAAGCACGAGTGACACGGAAGTGAACAAAATGTAAGAATATGGAGAAAGCCTATTAGAGCGGCGGTAATCTTAAAAAAGACGCTTAGAAAACACTTTTCGTACAAGTCATCTCGGAAATATGAAAATTTGGTATCGTTGCATTCAGTACGATGCCCTCATCACAAATATATAAGATGACAAGTGCGAAAGTGGTGGGGGTAGAAACTGTGACGTCATAAAGTTTTCAGTACAAAGAAATTTTTTTTCACACCATGTGGTATATCAAATGAAAGGGCTTTGTGAGTAGATTGCGAATATATAACACACTATAACATTTTCACTACTTGGTCTAACAAATTATTAGCAAACGTCGGAAAATTTCGCAATTCAGAGTCGCCATTGAACAGGTCTAGATTGAAAACGACTGAATTGATTTTTACAAAATACATAACAAATAACTCTGCACATACTCTTTTCGAATGTCTAAAGGTAATTGACCAAAGATATTTAAAAATAAGAAAAGTACATCAGTTTTAATAACAGCATAATTTTCTGCTTTTTCTAAATTCTCTGATTCCGTTAATAATTAATAAAAAAATAATCGCATTACTGATGTAGCGCTTTAAACGCTACGATGGTGGGATGAACGGTGACTCACCCCGAGCACGAGCTGCGCCACGCCATCGTGCTTGTGCGCCACGTGCAGCATGGCCCGGTGCGGGCCCTCGACGACGACGAGCGCTGGCGCGGGCGGGGGCGGCAGGGGGCGCGCGGGCCCGTCCGGCAGGAACAGGTCCGCGCCGCTGTTGTTGTCCGCCGCCCTCTGCGACCCGTACCTGCGTCACGGCCTCCCAGTTAAGAGGGCTTACTCACCCCGAGCATGAGCTGCGCCACGCCGTCGTGCTTGTGCGCCACGTGTAGTGTGGCCCGGTGCGGGCCCTCGATGATGACGAGCTCGGGCGCGGGCGGCGGCGAAAGGGGGCGTGCGGGCCCGTCCGGCAGGAACAGGTACGCGCCACTGTTGTTGTCCGCCGCCTTCTGCGACCCGTACCTGCATCATAGCCCCCCCAGTTACCGTACGTTCACACAGCGGATCCGTTTTTTTCGGATCCGTCGCTACTGGATGTGATGTTCACACCGCCTTTACACCACCGTTTTATCGGATCCGTTGCTATAGAAACAGTACACGAACGGATCCGATACACTGGATTGTGTGTGAACACGTTCATACAGCTACATACGCCGTTGCCGAATCCGATAAAACGGTCCTGTAAAACGGATCGGATTTTTTACTGGATCCGATAGACTGGATTGAGTGTGAACAGGCTCATACGACATACGCCATAGCCGAATAAAAACAGATCCGATAAAATGATCCTGTATAACGGATCGCTGTGTGAACGCACAGTTACAGTACGAGGCAAATATCTTGAAATCGGGTGGGGATTGTGGCAGGACGCGGGCAGGTAGCGGGTGTAAGCGGCGAGAGAGAAGCGCGCGCCATTGGACGAACTCCGTCGAAAAATTTCAATATGTTTGCCTCGTACTGTAAGAGGGCTTATTCTGCACACTAGCGCCACCATTGAAACGAGAATGAATCATAGTGCTTAAATAAAGACGAAATTGTTAATAATCTGCAGAGAGTGCACTCAGAACGAAGTGATAAAAGGTATCACAAAGCTTGTTCGGAGTACACTACAGTACAGGGAGATAATTCACAATTTCGTCTTTATTTAAGTACTACGATTCTCGTTTCAATGGCGGCGCTAGTGTGCAAACTGCGCCCTCTTAACACTTGAGTACGTCGTTGGTAGCGAAGCGAACTAAGATCTATGGAAGTGTAATTGCAAACAAGTATTGCTTAAAAAATAGCACTACGGGGCTAGAAAACCTACAACACGCACAGCATTTGGACGGGCCAGCCGCGCCCGGTGACAGACGTTAGCATTATTTAAAGAAATTGATAAAAGAAATTCATTTGTTTTGTCATCATTCAACGGTTTACAATTTTACAACACCGATCAACAATTTACAGTAATTGCAGTTTGTATTTTAAAGAAAAGAGAGAGTTTATTAGAAATGACGTCATTTCTGTAATCAAATGGTATAAAAGACGCAAAGAAGGCAAAAACGTGCAGAGATAACATATCATAAATATTTTTTCATTTAAGTATGGAAAATGTCTATGAGTAAGATTATATTCGCTATTATGCAACCAGTGTCCAGTCGCTGGTTGCAAGCCTACTTGGTTGTAATTTTTGTGTAGTGCTATTTTTTGAGTCGATCGTTGGTGACAAGTGACACTACTGGTTTCTATACTATTTTTCGTATGAAACTACATTTTGACAAGTAAAGCGACACTGTCATGGCGACAAAAATGGGGTTTATCGCTATTGATAGACGTCGGTGACTAACTCAAGCTCTAAATCTCTGACTCTAACGCATCAGCGTCTGATAACATCTACACACGTACATGTACCGGATACAGTATGTGTTTTAAACGGAAATTAACAACTTTACACTGTGTTTGTACACAGATGTAATCCCACCCTTAAACGAAAAACAAAATGTAATACAGATACAGAAAAAATATGTCAATTTAATCAATGAAACAGTCACTTTAATAAAACAAACGAAGTGGTATAATTATTTACTTCAAAAGTAAGTAATAAATAACTATACTACTACTACACAAAATCCATGTGCATGGGCTATGCTATATACGGGCGAGACGACAGCCTTCATGAGGCCATGCTTGTGGCCACGACCCTGGTCCTATTGGTGGGCTGGAAGGTGACGTCACCAGTCGGCTGTTCCACCACGAACATCTGATATTAAAGTGATCCTTGTTGAACTTACTGCACGAAGTCCATGTGTAAGGGCGATGTCTTTGGATGTCTTTCCTTCCGGTGAGATGATGGCCTTCATAAGGCCGTGCTTTGTGGCTACCATTCGTGTCCCGTCGGTGGGCTGGAAGATAACGTCACCGGTTGCCTGTTCCACTACGAACATCTGATATTAAAGTGATCCATGTTGAACTTACTGCACGAAGTCCATGTGTAGTGGCGTGGTCTTCCCTCCCGGTGAGACGATGGCCTTCATGAGGCCGTGCTTGGTGGCCACGACCCTGGTCCCGTTGGTGGGCTGGAAGGTGACGTCACCGTCGAGTTGCGCCGCCGGCTGCTCCACCACGAACATCTGCGGCAGCTCCACCGACCAGTAGTCCGCGTTGTAGATGCGTACGCGCGCGTATGACGTGTACCTATAGAGCGAACGCAATTTATAGGCTGACTAATAACAAAACGTCTCCTTGTTACGATACAAAAAAAAAAGAGAATTCAAATAAGATCGATTGTAGAAAAAAAGGTTATCTTATTTTCAGTCTATTCTAATTCACAAATCAACATCAAGTACCGATAAAAAACGGCAAGAAATTAGCCAAGGGAGGTTTTTTTTCATTATTCAATTGCATTCAAAGTCATTGATTAAATAGTGAAATTGAAACATAAAAACATAAGAAAATATATTATGGAATCGTTATATAAAAACTTTACAGCACCTAGAACTAAGACTAACTAATAAAATAATGATCGGAAGCCATCAAAGGACAGCTGGAACCTGTCGGAGGCCATGGTACTCACTTGTTGAGGGCCACGCTGTCGGAGGCCACGGTACTCACTTGTTGAGGGCCATGCTGTCGCGGAGGCCCACGGTGTAGGTGGTGAGGGCCAGCGGCGCGGCCTCCACGGGGAAGGACAGCTGGAACCTGTCGGAGGCCACGGTACTCACTTGTTGAGGGCCATGCTGTCGCGGAGGCCCACGGTGTAGGTGGTGAGGGCCAGCGGCGCGGCCTCCACGGGGAAGGACAGCTGGAACCTGTCGGAGGCCACGGTAATCACTTGTTGAGGGCCATGCTGTCGCGGAGGCCCACGGTGTAGGTGGTGAGGGCCAGCGGCGCGGCCTCCACGGGGAAGGACAGCTGGAACCTGTCGGAGGCCACGGTACTCACTTGTTGAGGGCCATGCTGTCGGAGGCCACGGTACTCACTTGTTGAGGGCCATGCTGTCGCGGAGGCCCACGGTGTAGGTGGTGAGGGCCAGCGGCGCGGCCTCCACGGGGAAGGACAGCTCGAACTTGTTGGAGGCCAGCCCGAGCCGAGCCTCGCCCGACACCACCGGCGACACTTGCGCCATTATCGGGTTGCCTTCCGGGTCGAACACCTGCCACGAGTTAGTGTTTGAATGCTAGTTTTTGACATATAAACCTTTAGATGTACGATGTACCTGTCAATAAATAGTGATTTATTTTATAACTTTACATTATTCGAGTGATCAAAACTGCATAGATCTAAAAATAAATCATTCATAAATATAAAAAGTTTTGAAAAGTTCAAAAGTTTGGTTAACGAGATATTTCTGTTAAATGATGAAAACAGTTTCCTAATATTTGATCTATAGTAAATGAATCTCATTTTGAAAATAAATGATTAGACATCTTTCTTCCACGTGAACATCAATACATTATACTGCATAATGCGTCTAGCGGGCGCTACTGTGTCCAACGCAATGGTGGGTATTGTCAAGGGCAAAGATCAGTCAACTAGTCGGCGTCTCTACACAGTTGGTTATCGTTACCATTATATATTGTCCAGTCTTCCACACACTTGATTCTACTTTCCCCCACATCTTTTCCGCCGTACCCCACACCTGATTTTTTTTCCCTCAACACGTGGTCCACCCTCCCTCAAAACCTGGTACATTTAAGAAGACTGACTTCAACATTAGGCGTAGACACAACCACAGTAAGCATCTCCTTCCGCGTAAACGTCAGCGCATCATACAACATGATCCGTTTAGAGGGCGCCACCGCGTTCAACGCTATGACACAGAATAACAAATAGTACAAGTACAGAAGCAGCATTCCGCAAAGTCATTTAAATAAACAGCGACTTTTGCTCCAACACAATAAAGTACAATTCAGGTCGCGCAGCGCTAATAGTAGTTGCCTCTCTTTCTATCTAGTGCTCTTACCTTTTCTGACGACGCAACGTTAGGGTCGTCTTCCTTTAAATGAACTGTGTAGCATATATCAAAATGTGAAAAACGACAATTGTTTATTGGTTTTTTGATTTTGACATCTGTACACGGCATAGTAATGGCGATTCGACATTGTTACTATTATAAAGAGACAATACCTACTTCATGCCGCGCGACTACACAGGCGGGCGTGTGGCGGCCCACTGCTCACTTGTGCCCTCGTAGCTAGCGGTAAGGAGCTTATCGTGCGACCTTGAGCGAGTGAAGGAGGCCTGACACGTGGTCCACGATCACCACATATTTGGTTCACCTTCCCCCAAACCTGGTACATAAGAAGACTCACCTCGACATGAGGCGTAGACACCACCACAGTCAATATCTCCTTCCGCGTGAACGTCAGGGCGTTGTACAGCATGATCCGTCTAGAGGGCGCCACCGCGTCCAGCGCTATGGTGGGGCGGTCGGGCAGCTGGTCGGCGGCGCGCCACAGCTGGTCGGGGTCGAGGAACACGTCGGGCGCGGATTGGTCGGAGAGCTGGGGCCGGCCCGCCAGCCAGTACGCGGCCTGCTGCATCGCCGACTGGCACTGCTTTATGGCGGTCAACATCCTACAAACGACGACCACTTCAGTAAGGCCCGTATTTATTATAGCATAGAGCGGTTGCTCTCGACGTTGAGAGTTATCTTGAGATCGTACTCGAGATACTCTTCTTATAGGTCCGTACGAGACGTTAGGTTGTTTGTCCTTTTTTTCTGTCGCGTTCAACGCGGTCTCAAATTCTCACTCATAATGCCACCCAAGACTAGCGGGAAAGCCGCAAAGAAGTCTGGCAAAGCTCAAAAGAACATCTCCAAGACTGACAAGAACAACAACACCTCAAGTATGATCTCAAGATAGCTCTCAACTTTAAAAGCGGTTTATAAATACGGGTCTAAATCAGCCCCCCCTATTCAAATGACTAACTTTCTATTTGTTTGCTAACAGACCCCTTATTTAAGGAAGAGTAAGTTTACACATTGTTTAATCAAAAAGTTTGCTTAAGAATATGACGATTTGAGAAGTCAATCGTAAGGAGTAATATTGCTTATCGATATTTTTAGTTAAACCAGCTGTAAACATACTTTTCGTTAATTAGTAAGGCCGTTAAAGTTCAAAAGTCTTATCAATATTATACATGCGAAACTTTGTATATTTTTTACCTATCCACGCCTAAACGGCTGGACGGATTTGGATGAAAGTTAATTGGTAGACCAGTTAGGACCTGGATTAACAAATATGTGTTATTTTTTTTCCTGGTCAAAGGTTCCTTAGGGTGCAGGCGAACGAAGTCGCAGGCGGCTGCTAGTAAGTTATAAACTATAAAAATTACGTGTCAGAAAATTGACAATTCCATAAAATACAACAATATCTGTAATAGCTAGTTTGGAGTTCAATTTCTAGTGGACCTATGTACCTACCTAATAACGTTTCAAATCATTACTTAATTCTTATGTAACTTGCTAAATTGTCATATTCTAGAAATGTCTTGGTTTGGGATGTGGCAGAATAACAGCGACAGTTGATAACTCAGCTGTCAGATGCTGAGCTGCATGCCTTTTTGTTCCAATCTAATTCATAATTTATTATAATACTTAGAATTAATTGAATTCATAATTTATTGTAATACTTAGAGTTATTTTTACGTGTTATTTGTTTTTTCTGGGACAAATAAATAATTTTATTATTATTATTAATTTACATGAACCTCCCATAAATGAGTTAATATCGAATTCTTATTTTTACTTTTATGTCAGCGAACAAATGGAATAGTGTAGTCATTTGAATCAGGGCTCAGAAGTTTAAGCATCGCTTATGTACAGTACTAGGCACGTATCTTGAAATTTTTTCGACGGAGTGGGGATAAGTTTGCGCAGGTGCTCTTGTGAGCGACCAATAGCGCGCGCCCCTCTTCCGCCGCGCGCGCCCCTCACCGCTACGCATGCCCAAAATACGCGTTTCGCGCAATCCCCACCCGATTTCAAGTTATATGCCTCGTATGTAAATAATGTGATCTTAAATTACTCAATTTACTTAAATGTGGATCAAAATTAAATTAGTTTCTTGCGCCCGTTCTTCTTGTCAGCTAAAAAAGTCTGGAACGGGTGGTAGAAAAATACTCGTATAGACGATTCAAAAGTACTTAATTGTTAAGTTTATTTGAATAAAGCTTATTTGACTTTGACTTTGACTAAGAAAGTCTGAAATGCAAGCCTAAACTGCTGAACCAATATAGGTGACTAGGGATATACAGACTTATTGAGATCATGGGTCATTTGGGTAAATGATGTACTAATGGCGGGTCATCAGACTCATCAGTACACAAGTTAAAAACATAAAAATAGACAACAATTTAATGTTTCCTTCAAATGTAAGAGGGAATATTTTTACTGGCGGGCCACTGGCATATTGCCGGGGGCTGCATGCAGGCAACGGGCATACTTTATAATTTCATAAATCAATAAAAATTTAATAAAACAAGAATGTTCTTTAGAAAGGACAAGAAAGCCAAAAAATCAGCACATATAACAGGTGTAAAAAGACCTTCAACGAAGCCGAAGTCCACGCATTCCGTCCATCATCAGGATCATTTTTGTCTTATATACCTTGGATAACCAATAGCTACGAAGTTATTGAAGGTCAAAGTAAATTTTTTGTTTCAAAGTTGTTATAAAATCTTATTTTATTCGTTATTTCCTCATTTTTGTGAAAGAAACATTATAAAATTTTTAAGTATTTCGTAACAAATAATGGCTTGAAAACGTCATTACTCAATGTATCTCATGAGTACGCACATAAGCGCTGCCTTTCAACTCGACCGCACATAGCTGTGTAGCACACCCTCGCAGGCGCGGGCTGTTGTACGCGTTACATTGCGTGGTAATGAATGCAATGTTTTTTTAACACCAAAAATGAAAATCGTTTCCCAGCAATAATTTTGAACAGAAATGGTCCTGATGATGGGCAGAATACGTAGTCCTCGGCTTCGTCGAGGGTCTTGTTACACCCGGTATAAATACAAGATACTTACTTATCAATAAGAAACAGATTTAAATGTATTGCATATTAGTATGTACTGACTTGTTGGCATAGTCCTGGCGGACCTCGTCCCGCTCCGTGCCCGTGATGCCGTCGTGGTGCTGGAACAGCGCGTGCGCCCTCCTGGCCGCCTCCACGCGGTCGCGCAGCTGCAGCCCCAGCAGCTTGGACACCACGCCCGACGACACCGCCTGCGCGGTTATTATCTCCGCGGCCCTGTGGGATCCCTCATATCGATTATACGAGGTCATTTTGTATTCACCATCCAAATTTTGAGGATGTGTTCAGTCCATGAAACTGAATAACTTTCTTTAAGGAACACATGGTCAAATATGTAAAATAAAAATCGACTTTCCATACAAATCAAAGAGACCATGTGATCAATTTAGTATGGGATGACCAACATTTTTTGGCGAAATTTGACTTATGTTTCTTAGAGAAAGTTGTTTAGTTTCATGGACTGGACACATCCTTAAAATTTGGATGGTAAGTTCAAAATGACCCGATATACGTAATATGTCCTCACTAATAGCACAGCACTCATAAGGAGGCTCGAGGTCACCCAGCGTGCAATGGAGAGAGCCATGCTCGGCGTTTCCCTGCGTGATCGAATCAGAAATGAGGAGATCCGCAGGCGAACTTAAGTGACCGACATCGCTCGAAGGATTGCTCAGCTGAAGTGGCAGTGGGCTGGACACGTAGCGAGAAGAACCGATGGCCGTTGGGGCGGATTTTTTTTTTTTTTTTTTTTATTTATTTACGAACCACAAACAAGTTTACAATTCAGCTTAATTTAAAAGTGATATATAATTTTACAATCAGTTCTTATTGTAAACTCAACGGTGTTGGTTACATCTTAAATATAAAACTTAATTATAAATACGAGACTCAAGTAACTAAAACTAGGGTAAGTATAAGTATAAGTAATTAGACTATTTTACTGAATAGACTGGAAGAATATTAATTAAATTTAAGTTATAAAATATGTTAATGGAAAAAAACAGTAAGTAGGTTAGATACCTACTTACTGTTTTTATGTATGATTAATAAAACTTAAATATATCTAGTGTATTTTGTATGCGTGATTGTGTATATGTATGAGGTTGATTGTATAAGGGTGTGTTATGTATGTGTGATTGAGTGTGTGTAAATGCGTATGTATGTAAATTTACAAATACAAGATATTGTTATCCTTAACAGGCTTAAATGTTTTACCGGGTGAAAAAGAGATTACAAAAATGGTTACCTAACAATATTATGTGTAAAATAAAAAAAATAAAAACAATATCGTATCGTAGGTAGGTATTGATTTTTAAGTTTCAGACAGTACTTCAATTATTTGTCGTCTGTATGAACCAGCATTACAGCCAAAAATATCTATTGTGCTGAATTTTTTATTATATGAGTGACATAAGCGATTTAATGGCGAACGAACACCAGACTTTGTGCGGCATATAGGGGTGGCGAATAGTAATTTTGGGCGCACCGATCTTATAAGAGCACGTGATGGCACTGAGTACATTATTTGATTGATAATGTCCATACAATCATACTTGTTGTTGCATAGGTCGTATAACAACATTGCGTCAAGTTGGGACCGTCTAGATTCCAAGTTTAATAGCTTGAACTTCTTTAATACAAATACATAAGAATCTCGCCTACGGTAACATTTATAGTTGATACGGCGCAAGAACTTTTTTTGTACTCTTTCAATACTGTCATTATATTTTTCGTACAATGGGTTCCATATTGATACTCCGTACTCAAGTTGCGGTCTTACAAGGGATTTGAAAAGATATATATAAGTTAGTGGGTTTTTAAATTCAGTGGCTGCACGCATAACAAAACCATACATCTTAAATGCCTTAGCAATAATATTTTGTATGTGGATATCAAAGTGTAATTTACTATCGTACGTTATTCCTAAATCCTTAATATTGCTGACTGTATCAATCTTATTACCACTCAGAGTGTAAGTAAATTTACTGTAATTCTTTTTTTTTAGTAAAAGTAATTGATTTACATTTATTAAGACTGAGCTGGAGTTTATTATTAGAACAATAAGTACTAAAAGTATCGAGATCTTCTTGAAGAAGGTGATGGTCTTCAGTTTTGTCGATATTTCTATATATTTTGAGATCGTCTGCGTATAGAAGAAATTTACTATGTTTAAAGCAATTTTGAATGTCATTAATGAAGATCACGAATAATAACGGACCCAATATAGACCCTTGTGGGACACCGGAAGTAACTTTAGCAATCTCTGATTGTGAGCCCATGATCACGACTTTTTGGGTTCTATTAGAGATATAAGATTTAAACCATCGCCAGAGGTTTCCGCGAATACCATTAAAGGCAATTTTCTCCAATAAGATTCTGTGATCAACTGCATCAAATGCCTTTCTGAAGTCGGTATAAACACTGTCGATTTGTTTATTTTGATCAAGCGCAGTAAATAAATCCGAAGTATATGTGATTAGATTAGTTGTTGTCGACCGACGCTTGACAAAACCATGTTGCTCCTTTAATATAATACTGTGTAAACGTGGATAAATAGAATTATGTACGAGCCTTTCAAAAACCATAGAAGGGACAGGCAGTATGGATATGCCACGATAATTCGTAACATCGTTCTTTGATCCATCTTTGTGTACAGGGACGACCCTAGCACTTTTCCAAATCTCTGGGAAAATTCCATCATTCAAGCATTTATTGTATAGATGCCATAAGGGAAGATCAATTTCAGACGCTGTTTCCTTGAAGAAAACACCTGGAATATTATCGATACCAGCACCCTTGGAACTATCTAACATTTTTAAGGCCTTATGTACTTCTAACCTAGTGAGTCTGATATCATGAATTACTAGATCATGTTCATGATCAGTGGATACCACTACATCATTTAAGGTGAGATCCTCTGGTACTGACGATGGGCGAAAAACAGACTGGAAAAAAGTACTAAATAATTTACAAGACTCCTCCCCACTGTGAGCGACAGAACCCTCGTAATGCATATTAGTTGGTATATCATTAGTTTTGCGGCGGTGCGATATATATTGCCAGAAATATTTAATATTTTCTTTTACACTACTTTCAACTTTACTCATATAATTTTTGTAACAAGTTTCAGCTAGTTTTTGAAATTGATTTCTGTATATCGAGAATATATTATAATTTGATTGATTTTTATATTTTTTCATTTTTATCCACGCTTTAGTTTTTTTAGTATCTAATTTAATTAGGGTATGAGAAAACCACACAGGATATGAAGATGGCTTAATAAACTTTTTTGGCACATTTTTACTAATAATCGTATTTATATTTTCATAAAATAATGATACCGCCTCCTCACAACTTTTATTTAGGAACAAATTATCCCAGTCAATATCTGATATTTCTTGATTAATCTTATTATAGTTAGCGTTTCTGTAGCAGTATTTCAAGTATGGCCTTCGCTGAATATAACTGCTACTCTCCTTGCACGGAACCAATACACAGAAAGGAGGGTGATGTTCATCCACAGATACTAACGGGTCCGAAACAGATAATAATTCACAACCGAGTTTATTAGTGAGAAATAGGTCTAATATACGATTATTTTTGTTTTTTAATGTATTTAATTGATGACAATTTAGCACTGCCATGAGATTATTTAGGTACAAGTGAGCTTGGTTCGAGGTCAAGCTGTCAGCGCAAGGACGCTGTCTATATGAGTCACTATTATTAATCCAAACTAAGTCAGGTAAGTTAAAATCACCTACGATAAAAAAATCTGTTACGCCGCAATTATCATCAAGAAATTTATTCTGTAACATATCCAAGTACCGAAGGTAAATCTCATGGTTTTGTTTTGGCGGAATGTAAACGACACCTATACAATAACAACGATTATCCAGTTTTAACTCAATAAGTAATTGATCTATGGCGGGGGGGAGCGCGGCGGGCGGCGCGCACACGCAGGCGGTGGTGGACAGATTGCGGTGAATTGCAATTAGTGATCCACCGCCGTCAGCGCGGCCGCTCGTCTCACGATCACGGTCAGCACGAAAAACCCTGTACCGGCTGTCCATATATTCATTGTCAGTGATATCTGCATGCAACCATGTTTCAGTTAGGATTATGATATCGTATGTCTGTGTAAGTATGTTCATGAATAGTGTGTGCAGTTTTGTTCTAAGGCCACGGCAGTTCTGATAGTAAATAGAAATATTTTTAGCCATTACTATTGTTTACAATAAAGTGTGTTATTAAAAGGGGATAAAAAAAAATTAATAAAGTTTCGTGCCTTAAAAGTATATGTTATAGAATTATTAGTTAATTTATACCAGAACCGCTTCATCGTTACAGTATTTTTGAGTTCAAAAAGATACCAGATAGGATTATATTTTATTTTACACAAATTACACATACCATAGGTCATTAAAATTATATTCATAAATATTAGACATGCAATTTTATTATATTTATAGTTACATACACACTTTACAGACTTGATACGTTCGTCCTTTATAAAACAATAGCCCAGATAATTTATTATAATAACAGAATCGTCTAGAACTTTACGATTTAATTTTTTTGACATCTTGTTCGTTCCGCACAGCGAAGATGGGTGATGACTCCGTTTGACGAACCAAAACAGTACCGTGCTTAATCCAAACAAACTTGTAATTATGCTTGGTGGCTTCTTCTCGGCACAAGCGAAATAATTGCTTGTTTTTGGCTGTCACGTGTTCATTTATGTACACGTTGTGTACCGTCCCAGTTAAAGACAGCTGATCAGATTTCAGATTTTTATTTGCTCGTGCTGCCGAAATAAAGTTATCACGTAGTATTTTCGTTGTAAATCTTGCAATTACATTTTTGGGACGGGGCGACTTTTTGTCAAAGTGGGGCACTCTATGAGCTGACACAATATCAGAAGCGTTGACAGGATGTTTGATGATGCTTCCTATTTTCTCAATCATTACTAACAGATTTTCATCACGTCGCTCTGGTAAATTGGCAATCTCGATGTTATAAAGTCTAGCTTGTTGCTCCATTGCATCTATCTTATCTTGTAATAAGTTGATTTGGCTGCAAGCTTCACTGTTCGAGCGCATTTGTCCTTCTACCTGTTTTAAGCGAGTATCAATACTATCTTGCCTTTCCATAGTATATGACAGGGATTTATCAAAGGTATCCAACCTGTCACCCAACTCCTTAAAGGAGTTACTTATGGTTAGAGATAACTTCTTTACTTCTCGGTCTATTATGTATTCGATTGAATTTTTAATACTCTCGGCAATAATTGAATCCAACTGTGATGTCCAAGAATTAAGTTGTGCATTTATTTTCTGTTCGACTAAATCCAACATCGGTTTTAAATTATCATCATCGGGTTGTTTTCGCTTTCGTGAGCTAACAAATATGTTATCATTGCTGTTGCTGCGACAGGATTCGGGTAGATCTGGATTTGACGAGCATTTGAGTGGCGCTGCCGGAGCTAACGACACTGGTGGAGATCGCTGCATCGTGTAGATTCGTGAGTAATTGCGAGACAAAAGATAGATTTCGTCTCTTAGCGTATAGATGGAAGAAAGGGACACGATGATTAATCCAAGTGAGATAGCTAGTATCACACAACACTCACGGGCACTGCTTCACACACGAAATTCGAACTTATTACTGACGAAATTAATTTCAATTTACTAAATTCGACTTTTAAGTTTTTAAGGAGAAAAATGTGTAAGCGTCCGCGTTAGATGGGTCTCGCACGACGAATGAGGAATGGTTCTTGAATAGCGACCGCGCACCGGATGACGCTCCGTGGGTAGACCCGACAAGGTGGACCGACAATTTGGTGAAGGCCGCGGAAAGCAGCAGATGCGGGCAGCGCAGGACCGATCGTCGTGGAGATCCTTGGGGGAGACCTATACCCAGCAGTGGGTGTAGTGCGGCTGATATGATGAATAGCACAGGATAAATAATCCGAGTCCCGAAAAAAACAGTAGGTAGTTTAGGCAAAAGGAGTCTTACTCCGCGCTTAAACTTTCATATTAGCCTACTGCTCGCGACTGACTCGGTAGGCCAGCGCATGAGGGCTGTCCATCCGTGAGCGCGGTTAGACACGAGTAAGTCGGTGCTAACTTACGATGCGAAATATAAGAGAATAAGAAATATAAGAAAATGCATTTGCGTAATAATAAATAAATTCGTTTTCAATAATATGTATGGAATATAGTAGTAGGAGTGTAGTAACCGCTTAAGTAGTGCTGGCTGCGGTCGGCATTCATGAACAAGTATAGCAACTATTATAGATTCAACCTTATTCTAAAGTAAAAGAGTACAATATGCCCCACCTCACATATCCGCCTAGCACCCGGTCCATGCTCTTGTAGAAGGGTCTAGAAGTGTAGTAGCCGCTCCAGTAGTGCTGGCTGCGATCGGCGTAGGTGAAGAAGTCGCCCGACAGCGCGGGGAACTCCGACTGCTTGGTCTCCTCGTGGACGGCGCGGAAGTAGTCTTGCAAAGTGCCGAATTGGATCTGCCGACACGTTTATATTATTAGAGAACGTCACAAATACTGAATTGAAGCGCTCATGACGGAACTTGACAGACCGATCGTACTCGATCACGTTTGTTAAGCGACGCTCGATCCGACTAAGATCGGATGGGTGACCGTTAAGTGGCATTACAACTGAGCGCTTCCGTGCTTCGAAGGGCACGTTAAACCGTCGGCCCAGGGGGGGTATTACAACCTCTTAAAACTTGCCAGGTTTATGAATTGCTATAGTTACATCTCTTTCTCGCTGTATAGCAAATAAAAGAGATAGATTGATAACCAGTCAGAAAACTGCCAGGAAATAAAAGGTCATAATAGGGAGGCTGATTATCAAATGACAACTGACAACAGTCGTTAAGCCAAGTTAGAGGCCTTACAGGCGGCTTGATAAACTCTAACATCAGAGGTGGCCACTATTCCTCATTCGATAAGAAGAAGAACTGAATTAAACCTGGCTACATATTTATATTTACGTCACAAATATTGAATTAAACCTGCCGACGCGTTTAGATTAGACTATTCCACATAATACATCTTCCTGAATTTACTTGAACTTAATTGAGTCAACACTTGCTGGCGATAAACAAAACGCAAGAGACTATAAAATTGGATCGAAATAAGGGGCGGTAATAGGAAAACATGGTTTGCGCGGGCCATATCTTTATATAGAAAACGTAAACCAAAAAATCATACGACAAGCTAAAGAGTTTATCTAGTTGCTACAAACATTAAATTGCGTATAAACCTCACAGATGATTGTAAAAAAAAATCAGAATGTTATCAAAAGCGCTTGTCGCGGGCCTTTTTTTGGCGTAAATAATAGCGTAAACGTATTGAATTCTACATCAAAAATACATTTTAACACACTGTGCAGTTGCTCCAATAACATTTTTCAAGAAAGATAATTGTGCTAAAGATAATGATGAAAAATAACGAAAAACATCGAAAAAGTGCAGAAGTGAGGTTATTTTCCATACTCTTTACACGTAAAGAAAAAGACAGAGACAAATGATTTCGCATAACGGAGCCTTAAGAAAGCAAATTGACGTTAGAAGCAACTATAGCGAATATAGTTACAACGATAAAGAGCTGCAAGACTATGCGTGCTTTATTTATTTTGGGCAAATTAAATTTTTCAGGCGCGGTCGTACACTCACACACTCACCTCGGCGTTGTACGAGTCGTGCGCGTTGATGTGTTGTATGAGCGCCTCGTAGTTGGTGAACTGGTTGTCCCACTCGTTGGCACACTGGTTGTCCCACTCGTCGGCGCGGTCGTACACTCACACACTCACCTCGGCGTTGTACGAGTCGTGCGCGTTGATGTGTTGTATGAGCGCCTCGTAGTTGGTGAACTGGTTGTCCCACTCGTTGGCACACTGGTTGTCCCACTCGTCGGCGCGGTCGTACACTCACACACTCACCTCGGCGTTGTACGAGTCGTGCGCGTTGATGTGTTGTATGAGCGCCTCGTAGTTGGTGAACTGGTTGTCCCACTCGTTGGCACACTGGTTGTCCCACTCGTCGGCGCGGTCGTACACTCACACACTCACCTCGGCGTTGTACGAGTCGTGCGCGTTGATGTGTTGTATGAGCGCCTCGTAGTTGGTGAACTGGTTGTCCCACTCGTTGGCACACTGGTTGTCCCACTCGTCGGCGCGGTCGTACACTCACACACTCACCTCGGCGTTGTACGAGTCGTGCGCGTTGATGTGTTGTATGAGCGCCTCGTAGTTGGTGAACTGGTTGTCCCACTCGTTGGCACACTGGTTGTCCCACTCGTCGGCGCGGTCGTACACTCACACACTCACCTCGGCGTTGTACGAGTCGTGCGCGTTGATGTGTTGTATGAGCGCCTCGTAGTTGGTGAACTGGTTGTCCCACTCGTTGGCACACTGGTTGTCCCACTCGTCGGCGCGGTCGTACACTCACACACTCACCTCGGCGTTGTACGAGTCGTGCGCGTTGATGTGTTGTATGAGCGCCTCGTAGTTGGTGAACTGGTTGTCCCACTCGTTGGCACACTGGTTGTCCCACTCGTCGGCGCGGTCGTACACTCACACACTCACCTCGGCGTTGTACGAGTCGTGCGCGTTGATGTGTTGTATGAGCGCCTCGTAGTTGGTGAACTGGTTGTCCCACTCGTTGGCGCGGTCGTACCGGAAGTCGTCGCCCAGCGGCACCAGCACCACGCTGCTGCGGAACAACTGCGCCTTCTTGCGCCACTGGTCCAGGATCAGGCTCGTCCTAAGGGGGAAATCAGTATTTTTTACCACATCAAAACCACAAAATATAGCCAGAAAGCTAGCACGGTAGAAATTCCATGCTCGTACATAGACTGTTATTTCTTACTAATTTTAAAATACTGTTTAATTAAGACACTGTTTATTTTTTTTGTGTTGGCTTATCTACGATCAGACTTGATTATGGGCAGATGTGATGTAGGCAATAATAGTCATGCAGGAGGAGTGCTGCACTGAGTGTCCCTCCATTCCTTATTTTTCTATCATTCTCCTGTGTGTGACTACTCAATGATGTGTTATCGTTTGCCTCTTAGGATAACTTAGGATATTTTATAATGGTCAATTGCGCTGCCAAGCGGTTGGGTTGTGTACTTAGGAGGTTTTTGTACTTGGTTGAGTATAGTTAAATTTTGCTCATTAACCGAGTTTATCCTAAGTTCAGCATGCAGCTCAGTAGTCTTTATAAACCACGGCGCATTAGATAAATTTCTAAGATTGCTATTCTGTGCCTTCTGTACTATTTCAATGTTGGAGTTACATGCTGATCCCCATAGCAGTATGTTGTATGTCCAGATACAGATAGGTTTTATGACGACCTTGTATATCAGGAGTTTGCTGTCCGTGCTTAACACCGAATTTCTTCCGAGTAGCCATTGTAGGTTTCTGTATCTGAGGTTAAGCTCATCTCTCTTTTTCTGTAAGTGCTTTTTCCATGTCGTTTTATTTTGTTTTTTAGGTACACCAACAAAATGCATACAGTAACATTACACATATTTCGTTCACTAAGCCAAGCTTTGATGTGTATGATTTCTATTACAGGTACACTCGACATTGACAAGGAATTCTAGCTTATCTATAAATTAGTAACTATATGTAAAGATTTTTAAATTTTTTTAAACAAATTTAAAATGTTAATTACAGTTTTGAACAATGAGTACTTTAAAAAAAAGAAGATTATGAGTCATTCTCTGGACCAAATGCATCCCAAGATATGCTTAAATATGATACTCTTTCAAATAATATTGTCAAAAATGTGTCAGCATCACATTAAAACAGTGTCTAAGTTAAACACTTGTTAGACAGTATTTTGTAGAGTTTGGCCAAACTAGCTAGACTTCTAGAATTTATCGTCGTCCTTAGAGGCATGGAATGTTTTGTCAAGTAAATGAGTGGGTAGAAAGGAATATAATGCCAAATGTCAAAATTCCTCGTGGTCAAATCAGTTTGACTACTAAGTTTGATCAACAGGAAAGAAGGGCCCCTTCTGTCATTTGTCTCGGTTTTTTAAATCGGCATTAGAAATCATAAAAAATACTGGTACCAATACACATTGGATCTGTGTTCCATTAATGTTTTCTGTATACAAGCAAGACCATATAGAACTAAAGCTCACATTTTTAAACCCAACATTTAATAAATTATTATAATATGCGAGACACATTATGCGAGATAGTTATCGTCTATCATTTACTATGTACTTGCACAATCTTTGTACGACGAAAACTTAGGAAATCACATGTATAGGTTATTATCAGTTGTAGCTTCCTGGCCACCATCAGATAAACGTACATTACGACAATGTTATTTGATTGCGACAGAAAGATAACATTTTGTTTGTCGATGAGAACTATTTTCTTTGACCCGATTTGACAAGCAAATTAATACAATCGACTGATAAACAGTGATCCGATGCAATTTTACCCGAGAATGTACGGCAAAGAGTACATTTTACAGATTAAAATACGGTGTCTTGAACCGCATGCGCTCTGACGTTGGCCACTTCAGTTGCATTGTACCTATCGTACTTATCTTTAGTAACGCTAATAGGCTTGTTTCCACTAAGAATAAATCGGCTAGCATAAAGTTTCTAATGATTTATCATGTTAAATAGTAACCAAAAAAAAAACACTTTTTTCATTAAAATAAATAAAGATTGCCAATATTTACGGAAAATAAAATCGGCAAAATTGGCCATTTAATCACGTGACATGATTAAATCACCAATCAGAGACGCGTGACGTCACGCCTCGCGAAACATTTGCTGTTGCTGTCATTTTCGATAAATGAACAGAGTATGTGTGTGTGTGTGTGTGTGAACAATGACGGTCATAAACAAACACGGATGTTTCGCGAGGCGTGACGTCATTCAAGACGCCATGACAGTTTTGGCCTTTTTCGATGTCATTTTGAGTTCATTTCTTAAAACGCAAAATTCATAGGTAAAATGACTGATTTTTCTTAAAATAATATATTTTTGGGGTAAAATAGACACCAAACTTTATTTTTAAACAATTTTCCAAATTTTGTCAACTAGCTTATTCCTGTGGTTTTTTACCAACCTCAAAAAAGGAGACTTCAGTTCGTCTGAATTTTCTTTTGTTGTTTTTTTATTAAATACAATGCAACACGAAAGTTTAAAAGTTTAGAAAGACAAACATCGTGGACAGTGCACTGACCTCTCCTCTACATTCTTGTCTATGACCTTCTTGGGGGGGATGCCCCACGGGCAGGTGACGCCGTTGCCCGGCAATCTCTTGAAGTCAAATTGGCAGCACACCTGTACAAAAATACGAATTAACTTCATTGAAGCTATAATATATATATATATATATATATATATATATATAATATGCTGATAATCTATATTTAGCGCCGATAACTTTATTCATTCATTCATTCATTTATTTATATTCAGGCAACAATGGCCCATAGATATATACCTTACAAACTAAACATATATAAAAATATAAAAACAATGGTGTTAGTTAATAACTTATAGTACCTAATGTTACCTAATGTTATTAATCAAAGATTGTTGAATATTTGATAACTCGATCATTAAAAAATATCACCTACTTTGGACTTTGCTACAAACATTGGTCCACCTGCGTCATACACGGCTAATTTTTAAGCACATCTGTAATGGGCGTATCTTTTCCCTTTACTAATAATAAAGTATATTCAGTTAAAGTTAAGTTGAGGAGCTCGGTGGCGCAGTAGTTTAGCGCCTGGCCCAGCGATTGCAGAGGTTAAGCAACGTTCGCAAGGGTCGGTCATGGGATGGGTGACCAAAATTGTATTATCTCGAGCTCCTCCGTGCTTCGGAAGGCACGTTAAGCCGTTGGTCCCGGCTGCATTTGCAATCGTTAACACCCACCAATCCGCATTGGGCCCGCGTGGTGTGTTATGGCCCGTCCTCCTTATCCACCCATAAGGAAGGCCTGTGCCCCAGCAGTGGGGACATTAAAAATGGCTGATGGACAAGACATTCAGTTAAAAGTTTCAACATTGAGGTTTGTGGGTGTCCCCAAATTTTATTGATTTGTGGATTTAGAGCTCATTCGTAGACTTACACACCGTCTTGCTATCTTTGTAAGTTTGCCGATTCATCAAGATATTTTTTCTAATATTTAACTTATAACTGCACATACGTATTTAGTAAAGTGGTCTGAGATCCCCATTTCATTTTTAATATACTTAAAAATTAAGGATTTGATAGTTTCATTCTTCTTGTCAGCTAAAAAAGTCTGGAACGGGTGGTAGGAAAATATAGACGATTCAAAAGTACTTAATAATTAAGTTTATTTGAATAAAGCTTATTTGACTTTGACTTTGACTATATTTCATAGCACTAATAATTATAGTAAGTACAAGAAGGCAAAATTTTATATTTCATAGCATTTTTACCAAATCTTTAAATAGTTTTATGAATTATAAAATTAACATAATAAAACAATATCGAATTAAAATATGATTCCAATATGAAATGAATTGTAAATGTTACATAAATCATTGTCACTAATTTAAGATTTTCAAAGGATTTCTGCTACAAGTTATGGAAATGTTTCGTATCGTATCTTAAGATTATTTTAGATCCTCAGTTAATTAAACTAAAAATTTCAATTTTCTATTTGACCATCAGCCATTTTTTTACTGTCCCCACTGCTGGGGCACAGGCCTTTCTTATGGATGGATAAGGAGGATGGGCCATAACCCACCACGCGGGCCCAATGCGTATTGGTGGGTATTAACAACAAAATGCACCCGGACTAATGGCTTAATTTTTTTTACAATTTTCTATTTGCGAAGATAATTTTAACTCATTCAATTAGTCAACTCCTAGGCGGCCCAATGGGGCTGCACAAAATTGAAAATCTATTGTTTCATTTTCCGTGGCTTGAAGGATTGGTGCTATTTTAACTAGCTAGCTAGAGGATATTTTAAGGCTTTTTTTACAAAAATATTACTATTCACTTCTTAAGTTTACGCGCTCATTAGACATGAAATAAAACAATTTTTAACGGATACTAGCGCGGTGTTATTGAAAGTACTTTGGTAATTAGTTGGTAATTGGTTTGATTTTTTGTTTTCCACCGGGTTGGACCACATGGTTGGAAAATTCCACCGGCTTGGGACCCCATCATTCACAAGCTTAAGCCCCTCACACACACTGTAAGATCTAATGATACAGTTAGTTCCTTTTGCAAATAAATAAATTAATATAAAAGACGGAGGTCGGTTTTCCTCTCCAAGTTTTCTTTCGCCATTTCTTTCTTGGAGGGGCCTCCCAATTTTATGAAATGGTGGTAGTTTCTGTAGATTCTCTCTCTTTTTAGCACTAAATAATTCATAAAATTAAATTATAAATCAACATAAAACAATTAATTTTTTTTGTTAAATTTTAATTTCTGAACGTGTAAAAAAATCATCGCTTGAGGGTAGACTCACGGGTAGCTTCAGTCCCCCGTGACCACGGCAGCTGCAAAGTTGCCGAAACGTCGGGAAAACCAAAAATCAAACCAAATACCAACTAACTACCAAAGTACTTTCAATAAAACCGCGCTAGTATCCGTTAAAAATTGTGTTATTTCATAAATATTACTGCTAATGTATTTATTTGATGGATAGATAGATAGATGCATCGTTTATTGCCGCTTTTTGACACACATAAAACATAATTTACAGTATAATTTAAAAATATAAATAAAAACAAAACATGATCTTATATAATATGTGTGCAGCAGCAACGGGCCAAGGCTCAGAGTAGTATTCGCTAAAAGCAAAAACGCTGATTTTTAGCCATCACCCTATGGCGATACGCGGGTAGCAGAAAAGAGAAAATGACAAATAAATAAATTTAGGAAGAATAAATATAAATGCATCGTAACTTAAAACATAGTATGATAAAAAAAATTATAGGGTATTCACTATAACATTATCTATCTTATAAAAGTTGTATAAAAGAAAATAAATAATATAATAAACATAATATGGAAACAGAAACGAAACTTTTGTAACAGCACTAAGACACACATAAACAAATACCAAATAATGATGGCCATATTCCATACAAATGGTGAGAGATACCTTGGGGTCGGGCCCGCAGGTGTGCGGCACGTCGTACGAGTAGAACGGCATCATGTGCGTAAACAGCTCCGTCTTGCCCGCGCCGTCTGCACGTCAACCAATATACAATACAGCTGTTTAACTTTACTCATTGGCCAATTATTTAAAGTAGTATGGGTGACATGGGTGTTGTATTGAAATCGTTAAATAAATTATTAGATGGTTGATACTTAATATCCTACTAATATTATAGATGTGAAAGTTTGTGGGTTTGGATGTTTGTTCCTTAATCACGCAAAAACTAGTGAACGGATTTGGTTAAAATTTGGCACACAGATAGTAGATAGCCTAGATTAAAACATAGGATACTTTTTATCGCGATATTCCCACGGGAACCAGGGCGGCCGCTTGTAATATATTGTTTTCTTTTCTTAATCCTACTGTGTGTTGTTAATAAATGTTTTTCTATTCTATGCAATTTGGAAATGGTGACTCAGTCACATCAAACTAGGTACTTTACAGACGCGGTCCCAGGGGGGGGGTCACAGGGGACATCACCCCCCCAAAATCGTACATGTCACATAGAAAAAGCTCCTAAAAATTTACAAAAAAGCAATTGTATTATTATTAGTGACCCCTCCAAATTTCAGGCTGCGACCGCGCCTGGTACTTTAAGACGGTTCTCACACTGGCACCTGCACGGGTGTTTTACTTTGTATGCAAGTACATCAATTTGTATAAAAAACCGCTTGGTCCAACACACCGAGGCCGCGCCGAGGCGCCATAGTATCGTGCCGGTTTATGTACGTAAGCGCGGCGCCGACCCGCGCGGGGGCGCGTCGAAATCCGCCCAAATAGGCGTTGCGCTGCGCCGTCGTCGCGCGCGTGAAACGCCAAACCGCGCCCCGCGACGGCGCGCGCCGGCAGTGTGAGAATCGCCTTAGGCAAAACACTGTGTAGCTGAACAATCACTAGAGACAAAATATTGTTGTCGATTCGGTAGGCACGACTTAACTAAATTGACAGGACTAAACTTCATTTTAGCATTCAGGGGAGTTACTCCCGACGAGATCAAGATCGAATTCGAATCGAGTAAACGTTAAAACGGTACTATTCATACCATGGATGGAAACCGTTTTCAATGTACCAAAATAACAGTTTTTCGACGTTTATTCCATCTCGAACTAATGTGAACCCGATTCCGTCGAAAGTAGGGCGGGCGGGGTGTTCTTGCCCTTTCGATACAAAAAAAATAATGGAAAACAACATTTTGTTTAGTCCTGTCAATTTAGTTGTTGTTGCCAACTAAATTGACACCACTAACTGTTGCATGTCTTTTATTAGTCTGAAATCTATCAAAAACCAACAATTATTAACATGGGTATAAAACTAATAAAAATGTGTAACAAGTTCTTACCCCACAATTGCCTCCACTTGAACTCCAACTGCCTATTAAGAGCCAACTCCTTCTTGATCCTATAATGTACCCTCTGTATAACTGTGTTCTCTATGCCCGCCAGTTTCAGTAGGTAAGGCTGTGTGGCCGAATAGCCGAAGGGGTCGATGGCCCACCCGTTGCGGGGCGCGTAGCCGAGGTGCTCCACCAGCCACTGGTGGCCGGTGGTCAGCTGCTGCGCGATCGACATCCAATGCGCGTTCGCTTCATCATTCATCACCCAACCACCCGTTACTATTTCAATTTTGCCGGCGTTCAACAAACTGAAAGGAAACGGTGTACTCAACATGTTACTAATACCACAGAATAGATAATAGTACTAGTGTACAGAAGTCGCACTCTGCGAAATCGTTTAAATAAATTGCGACTCTTGCTCCGATACAATAAAGTGCAATTCAGGTCGCACAACGCTCCCTTCGCTCCAAAACATTCACTTAGTAGTTGCCTCTCTTTCTATCGCGTAGGTCTTATCTTTTCTGACGTATGAAATTTGTCCTCCCAGAGGACGCCGAACGCTTCATACTCGCACGCGGAGTGACAGAGCCCTGCTAATACATTTAAAATAGGTAGTAAAATAGTCAAAGCTATAAAAAGGAAATCACTGTGTTGTGAGTTCTACCTAGTACTAAAACATACAAATATTAGTATTCCATTCATACCAAAGTCATTCTTATGAAGTCAGTTTCAGTCCAGGGGCCGTATTATTTCTTGGCAGTTTTCTGACTGGCTATCAATCTATCTCTTTTAATTGCTATACAGCGAGAAAGAGATGTAACTAAAGCAATTCATAAACCTGGCAAGTTTTAAGAGGTTGTAATACCCCCCAGTTATTATTTAATGATAGTTAGATTTTTTTAATGCACAATGGGCAAAGCTATAAAAAGGAAATCACTGTGTTGTGAATTCTACCTAGTACTAAAACATACAAATATTAGTATTCCATTCATACCAAAGTCATTCTTATGAAGTCAGTTTCAGTCTCGTTATTATTTAATGATAGTTAGATTTTAATGCACAATGGGGTAGTGCTTGGCCTTCACCTCACCTGATGTTTAAGTGACGATAAGGCCGAAGGTGGAAACGCACTTCACCTGGAATCCTCATCACTGAAGAACTGGCTATCTTACTTCTTACTGCCGGAACACAACAATTTTTAAATTGGTGTTATGGCGTCAGACTTAGGTAAGCTAGCGGTAGCTAGCCAGGCGGACTTGAAATAAGCCCTACCACCAAATAAACCGAGGAAAAATTGTACCCCTCCTGGGAATCGAACCCGAGTCCCCTGCGTCTTACACGGGTGGGCGAAACACTAGACCACAGAGGCGGTTATAAATAGTTTATCTTGATTGTGTAACTTTTTAGAGTTCCGTACCAAAATGGTAAAAAAGGAACCTTTATGGTGTGTGTGACTCAGTCTGTCTGTCTGTCTGTCACAGCTGGATATCTCGAGAACTACTAATGGTATCAACTTGAAATTTGGAATTGCCCAACTATTTTGCAAATAAGAAATAAATAAAAAAATTTTTTTTTTTTTACAACAGGGACTGAAAAGGGGGTCTTAAGTTGTTGAAGTGGGGCTACTAGGACATGTGGGGTATCATATGAAAGAGCGCCGTTTGCACGTTTTTAACCATTTTTTTCTTTTTGTTTTAGGGCACATAGTTTTCGACTTATGATGAAAAATGTAAAAAAAATACCGTTCCCCCCCCCCCCCCCCTTATCTCCGAAGTTTGCAAAGAGAAAAATCTGAAATAATTCTATGTGATAGCAGTTTATATAAAGATTACAGGAAAAATAAAACGATGTCTCAATATAGCACACTTTTTAGAAATTATCAAATTTCTAAAAAAGTTAACATTAGTTCCACTATCGGTCAAGAGATGGCGCTGACCTAAAACTGCAATACTAATTTTATTATTCTACTCTGCAGTGTGGTTTGATGGTGCAATTATGATGGTACGGAACCCTCGGTGCGCGAGTCCGACTCGCTCTTGACCGGTTTTATTTTAATCATAGAAAGACAAGCGCTTGACTGCTATCAAGCCTGGTGGTAGGCGATGATGTGACCTACGATGAAACGCGCTTGCCTAGAAGTAACCTATTCACTCGCGACTTGAAGGCCCACAGATTGTACCTATCGGGAAACAAACTCAGGCAAGGAGTTCCAATTTCTAGCGGTACGGATGACAAAGTTTGAAGCAAAACACTTAGTGCCAGTCTTTGGAATATCCACCAAAAAACGATGGCGCTGATTCGAACGTCTGGTTTTCCGATGGTAGTAGGGAGATGGTTGAATTAGGTTGTGCAATTCCAAGAACACTCACCGAAACGTAATTCGTAAGTATACACGTCATATTTATAGGGGTGAAATGAGAATGAACAATGATCATGTTTAAACAGTACTCACTCTCGGAAAGCGGCCTTCTCTTTGTCCGTGGCGTCGTTGGTCCACCACAGCGACAGGTAGCTGATCTCGGCCCAAATGAACTTTCTGCCCGCGGGGGCCAGCTTTTCCACCATGTTTGTAAAAATGGCCTTTGTCTGAGTTTTGTAATAATTCTCGAAAGTTTTCAGCCATCCTAAGAAAGAGTAATTATTTTACACATGCTTATTTTCCAAATTGTGTGTGTGAAGTAATATAAACGAATAGTATCCTTAATAATTAATTTTATAAATGCGAAAGTGACGGCCGTTTGCACTAAACTTAAGAATTGCCACACCCCGTACACTCCATACAACCGCGCCATTATAAACAAACTAGCGGCCGCCCGCGACTTCGTCTGCGTGGAAAGGTTTTTTACTATCCCTCGGGAACAATACTTTTTTTCGGGATGAAAGGTACCCTATGTCCTTCTCTATACCCCTGACAACGTGTACACAAAATTTCATGATGATCGGTTCGGTAGTTAGGACGTGAAGGCGTAACAAACAAACAAACAAACGGACTTTCGCATATATAATACTAGCGGCCGCCCGCGACTTCGTCTGCGTGGAAAAGTTTTTGCTATCCCTCGGGAACAATACTTTTTTTCGGGATAAAAGGTAGCCTATGTCCTTCTCTGTACCCCTGACAACGTGTATGCAAAATTTCATGACGATCGGTTTAGTAGTTAAGACCTGAAGGCGTAACAAACAAACAAACAAACAAACAAACGGACTTTCGCATTTATAATATTAGTAAGGATTATTACTAGCGGCCGCCCGCGACTTCGTCTGCGTGGAAAGGTTTTATTGCTATCCCTCAGGAACAACACTTCTTTTCGGGATGAAAGATACCCTATGTCCTTCTCTGTACCTCTGACTACGTGTGTGCAAAATTTCATGATGATCGGTTCAGTAGTTTAGACGTGAAGGCGTAACAAACAAACGAACTTTCGCATTCATAATATTAGTAAGGATAGTAAGGATGACGTCAGATGACTTTTTGTACACGCGTAACTGTGTGTGTAAGCCTAGGGCTACCGTCAGGCCTCCTTCACTCGCTCAAGGTCGCACGATAAGCACCTACCGCTAGCCGTGCCTACGAGGGCACAAGCGAGCAGCGGGCCGCCACACGCCCGCCAGTGTAGTCGCGCGGCATCTTAATGCCTGCATAGGTATTGTCTCTTTATAATAGTAACAATGTCGAATCGCCATTACTATGCCGTGTATGGATGTCAAAATCAAAAAACCAATAAATAATTGTCGTTTTTCACATTATGATATATGCTACACAGTTCATTTAAAGGCAGACGACCCTAACGTTGCGTCGTCAGAAAAGGTAAGAGCACGCGATAGAAAGAGAGGCAACTATTAGCGGCTTAGCGCTGCGCGACCTGAATTGCACTTCATTGTGTTGGAGCAAAAGTCGCTATTTATTTAAATGACTGCAGAATGCTGCTTCTGTACTTGTACTATTAGCTGTGCTACCGTGCAGTTTGTACCGTATGAACGGCGTTCAATTCATAATTCGAACTTTTTGGTATACAAAGTTACGACGCCTTTCTTTGAATATCAAAATAAGTTGACATGTGACAAACACGACTAAACGAGCGCACGATTCGGCACACGAACTCGCGGCACAGAATATATATATGTTACGGCTAATACCCGAAGTGCCCTAGATTTAGTCGGTTAAAACTAGGATTAGCCGATAGCTGTTGGCTAAAACTAGGTGTAGCCGATTTGCTCGCGGCTAATACTAGGTGTAGCCGGCTAAAACTAGGTGTAGCATGGGTATTAAGAAAATTATTTCTGTTCTGTTAAAAAATATAACCTCGAAATTTAAGGCTCACGCTACGCGGAGTAAAGCAGATCGGTTCACCTAGTTTTAGCCAACAGCTATCGGCTACACCTAGTTTTAGCCGCACTTCGGGTATTAGCCGTAACATATATAAGTACTACCGTACAGAAAGGTAACTTTCCGCCCTGCCCGGTGAGGCAATCAATTACCTCACCGCGCCCCGCGAGTTCGTAGGCCAGTTCGTATGCTCATTCAATTCAATAGCCCTAGACTTCACGCATACAGTTGCGCGTGTGCAAAAACGTCACTGTGTAGCGTCTGTGTAATAGGTAGTTGAAACGCGGCGTTTGTATGGAGTGCTCGGGGTGTGCTTGCAGGGTGGGGTGAGGTAATCGATTCTGGGGCGGGACGGTGAGTGTCCTCTTTGTACGGTAGTACTTATATCTATTCTGTGTTGTCGGTGAAATAACCCATCGGTAAAATAGCCTATCGATGAAGTGGACCGGCGATCGAGAAAATGGCATTCGATGAATTGATTTTCGATGATCAGTCCTAATACCAATAAAATAAAGAGTTAATTTTTTTACCGATAAGTTCAAAAATTTTAACTCTTTGTTAAGTAATATCATATTCCTTGTTACCTGGGTCGTTATGCGAGTGCGGCACGATGAACACCTTGAGCTTGTTCTTGGAGTTCCACTGGTCCTCGTTGTACTGTATGTCCCAGCCCTGCTTCCACACACCACCGTCTTTGTCGTCAAAATTTATCCTCTCATACATAGAGAGCATCTGCAAAAACATGCTGTTCTAAAGTACAGAATAAGAAGCAAAAAATATAAGGTGGTATCCAATGATCTGATGATACTTAAACAGGTGACAGTGTTGCTTAAACTGAATAACTTTCTCCAATGAACAGGTCGAAAAACGAAAAAAAAATTCATACTCCCAAAAAAAAGTGCATGGTCAGCTGACCGTCTTACTTGGAATGGCGAAAAAATATATCGTTTTTCGACCTATGTTCTATGGAGAAAGTTGTTAAGGCGAGGTGGTAGTGAAAGTGGCGCCGCCACTACATTTATTTTTGTTACTCGTAAACACAGTCAATATTTAAATAAAGCTCAAGTAATAATCTTTTAAATAGTCTCTAATATTTTTTGAATAACTCTTCAACAGTTTTCATATTTTCTGTAAGTTTTAAAATCCATTTTAGCTCTAAATGGCCACTTTTGGCAATTATGGATTTTAAAACTTACAGAACGAATGATAACTGTTGAAGAGTTATTCAAAAAATATGCGAGACAACTTAAGAGATTATTACTTGAGCTTTTTTTAAATATTGACTTGGTTTACGAGTAACAAAAATAAATGTAGTGTCAGCGCCACTTTCACTACCACCTCGCCTTAAGTTTAAGCAACACTATCACCTGTTTATGTATCATCAGATCGGGTGGATTCGGTGCTGGTTTACGCACGATCTAACTCCTGAGGATGCTCCGGGTTGGGCCGAAACACGTGTAGTGTAGTCTAATTATTATTGGTGAAGGTGCAAGGTGTGTTGCTGTCTGGCTAAATGCAAGTATAGGCTATTTGACAAATTTTTAAAAACCATTTTAAATTATTCCCTATTACGTAATAAGCGCACCACATAGATATTTCAGGAAAAATCAATGTATTTTATAAAAAAGATCAATGTTAAAGTTTAAAATTTTAAAACCGCGCCAAAAACGCTATGGCGCTGGAAACGCCACTTGTTGACGTCACAAGCCTATAAACATTGTAATATCCATAGACATAGAAAAACGGTCACATACCGTAACATAAGGTAAAAAAGTCAACGAAGTCTATGGTCGTGTCAAACGCCTGAAGGCATATTTATTTACAGGCAAGTGAGGTCATCAGTAATCTTAGAGCGTTTTCGCCACAGAAAAAAATTCAAAAATTATTGCATTTTTCTAGGTGAAATTAATCAATCAATAGACTTAATTTAGTCTTTATAAAAGTTGAATATGTTTATTACGCCATTATCTGTCAGGATGACCATTGCAGTATATTTTCAATGTTGTCAAATACCCTATTGTGCACTGATATTTTGTGGTGTGCATGTGCATTTTTTTGAGGGCGGGCGGGCGGTGCATCTTGCATGTATTGTTTGCGGAAGTAAGCTACATATATTTCCTTTTTTCAAAATATCATCAGATCATTTGGTACCACCTTATATACCTGTATTCAACAATTGCCTTGAGGAGCTCGGTGGCGCAGTGGTTTAGCGCCTGGCCATGCCTCGAGATAATAAATTTTTGGTCATCATAGGACGGGTGACCAATAATTTATTATCTCGAGCTCCTCCGTGCTTCCGAAGGCACCTTAAGGCGTTGGTCCCGGGTGCAATTGCAGTCCTTAACACCCACCAATCCGCATTGGGCCAGCGTGGTGGGTTATGGCCCATCCTCCTTATCCACCCATAAGGAAGGCCTGTGCCCCAGCAGTGGGGATATTAAAAATGGCTGATGGTCTTTGAAGAACAATACTCAAATGACCTTTGTCTATGCGAACTGTGTTGAAATAGAGCTCTGTGATAGGTTCATTTTCTGTATTACGTGTGTGAGACCTCATAGTAATGTTTGTGTATACAGGTGCAAATAGCTGGGTCTTGCCTCACACGCCCGCTCGCTCGAGGGGGCATGCGCCTACTGCGTGCGAGGCAAGTCCACGCCAAGCGAACCACCTCGCGAGGCAGAACGATTGCCGCGCGCGGCGGGCCTCGCACGTGGCTGCTCGTTTGGTTTCCGATATTTGTTATGGTTATACATTGGTTTTTTAGTAAAAATCATGTACCTGGTAGAATAAGAATAAATGATTGCCTAAGTTTATTAGTATTTTACAAACATTGAAGTTTTTACAATGTACAAAAAGCTAGCCCATAAAAAATAGACATAAAATTATTAAAATACAATAATATTAGTGTAGCAAGAAAATGTACATTATCCATTACTAGAAGAGCAGCTTTATTTATCTATGAGAAGGTACACAGGTTATGTATCAGCAAATCAATTTGTGATCTGTGATATTGTGATTGGTAAATTAGTCCCAGCAGAATAATGACACCAATGAAATCATTCAAGACTTGTGCATTTAAAGCTCGACAAATAAAATTAGTAGACTCCTATTACTTACTTGTACATCAGTTTTAGGAGTATTCTGTAACTGTATGGGGCACGTTGATGCGTTTAACTTTAAATGCATCCTCGGAGGCTCATCACCAACAGCTTTATATTCCCTTATCTTAGGCTCCTGGTGCTCCACTTCGTTGTGTTCAACTTTCAGGTGCTCCCTTGGCCGGGCTTGAGGTGGATGGTACTCCGACTTCACTACAATCTGGTCCACCACCGATTTGATCTCACCGACAACTGCATGATGTTGGTTTAGCTCTTCTTCAAGGTGACGAAGCTTTGATTCAAAGTTGGACCATTTAATCTATGAAATATTTTTCAAGTCAACTGATTTAGCAGGTGATTCAAAACAAAAACGAACAAAAACTTTAAGAAGCAAATCTATAGAGGAAAAATATTTTCTTTTTGGTTTATATTCATAAGTTTTTTATTCAAACATTAACAGCTTGAGATTAATAATACTTACTTCATCTAATTCCTGAGGGGCAGGTTTGATGCTCGGTAGTTTGAAGCTCAAATCAGTGACAACATATAATATGAATAGAAATGCAAGGATGCATGTCATCCAAAACACTGCAGATAGCCTCCTTATCCTCATATTGGTCAACCAGTCTAAAAGCATACCAAAATTCATGTCTTTATACAGGGTGGAACTTTTTGATGCCACCTGGAGGGAAAGTACTCTAAACTACGTAGATGACAAATTTCACTCAAAAAAAACATCCCTTTATTTTTGAAAAGGAACAAAACTGCATTCACAGATTTTTAAAAATACACATTCAACACCCAGAAATTAAACTGGCTATAAAATTCGAAAAAACAACACCCTATACTTTAATTATAGGGTCAATCATAAGGATCAAATCGGCTAAACTGTACGTACATTAATGGCCGCTGGTCTGGAGATTTATATTTTTTTTGACAGAAACTACACAATGCAAGAAGTGTCTTTCAATGAAGTCATTTTTTGAAGTAACCTAGTACTTTTCGAGAAATAAATTATTAAAAATCGCCAAATTACTTGGTTGCTTATGATTTTCGCAAAATCTTTGTGACAACAAAATTAGTGACAGAACTGGAAGCGGGGGACGGGGGGGGGGGCAGCTATGGTTTTGAAATTATGTTTACAAAAAACTACGCATCTCTGGCAGATTGGGGGTTGGAGGAGGGGGTTATACCACTCCTCCCCTTCTATTAGATTAGGTTTACCACTGGTACAGTACATAACCATGAGTATCTCAGAAGCCAAGGGCTTGCTTCAAGGGTGGAGGGTACCAGGGGGGGCACCCCCTTTCATACTCCCCTCCCATCCCCCTACTCGCGGCCCTTAATGTATAGTTTTACCCCCTCCGGCCGTATTCCCAACTGTGATTCGCAACCAGTTGCAAATTAGGAATTTTTATTCCTTGTTCGCAACCAGTTGCGAATCCAGAGAACTCTTTCATTAACCACAACTTGGTTGCAAACAAAGAATAAGAACTTCCCAGCCTTACGTAGTTGCGATGGGAGAAAAGTGTTTCTTAATCTAAAGAGAAGTCAAAATGTGAAGGTATGGAGATCTAAGTATGGCACTTGAATTTTGAAATCAATCACATTGTTTTTGAGACTTATCAAAAACACTACATACATGCGACCTCATTTCGTCCATCCATAACCCTTTATTTCGTACTATCAACCTTCTGTCACTTCTATGATTTAAAATATTTTTCACAACCATCATAGACAACTATCAATATAAGTCGTTAAAAATCCATATTATAGTTTTCTTAACATAAAAAAGTGGGCAGTCAGTATCCTCTTGAAAAGTTTGTATGCAAATCAAAAAAATAGAGTATCTACAAACAGATAACAAAGGTTGTGAATAAGGAAGAAAAATCTTTTGTCGCATCTGGTTGCGAATCAGGCAAAGCAGGATGTCTGTCTTAAAAAGTTAAGAAAAAATTTAGTATTGTATAAGAAAAAAGTTCTCTTGATTCGCAACTGGTTACGAACAAAGAATAAAAATTCTTAATTCGTGAACCGCAATTGCGAATACGGCCGGAAGGGTTTTACCATCAAATCTCTAACAAACATGGTAAATTGAATGAAAGGAAAACCATGAAATCAAATTTTAATTGAATGGGACAAAAAAATGTAAGCTAACTAATTAGTAGTTCGAAACGGGCCTCATGCTGTTGGATACATACATTTTATTCTTGTCTTTCATGGTTTAGGTACCATGTTTGTTAGAGAGATTTGATCCTTATTGACCCTATCAATTAATATTATAAAAATTTAGGGTGTTGTGTTTTTGAATTTCAGCTGGTTTGATTCCTGAGTGTGAGAACTAGTGAGAAGCGTATTATTAAAAAAGTTTAAATGCAGAGTTTCTTTACAAAAAATATCCAGCTGTGACAGACAGACAGACAGACAGACTGAGTCACACCATAAGGATTCCTTTTTTACCATTTTGGTACGGAACCCTAATAAAGGGATGTTTCCTATAAGGAAAATATGCTATCTTCATTGTTAAGAGTAATTTCCATCCAGGTGGCATTAAAAAATTCCAGCCTGTATACACTTAGAACAAATTCATTGAATCTGTTCAATATTTTGCAAAGAATGTAATTGTTTATGGCTAATGAACCAATGAAACATTACAGTTAACAGCCCCTAGGTAATTGATATTTTACTTGAAGATAAGATTCAATTGAGTATTGATAATAGCCGTGAAGTTATTTTCAAATTATTATAACTACTTCTAGTGTAAATGTTTGCGAAAAAGAAGATTTATGTAGCCGGACTACTATTATGCATAAACGTTACATGAAAATTACTTACCTACCTACTTTTCCTTTATTTCTTGAACACTATTAGGGAGAACACTTATTTTTCATTGTAATCAATGGTACAGAATATTAAAAGTTGAAGAAAATTAAGTATTTGTGCTCAATTTTCTACACCACACCACCTCACAAGTAAAGTAAAGCAACAATCTGAAATGTCAAATATGTCAATGATGACGTTTTCGTTTTGTTTACAAATTATCAAAACCTTCTGACGTGTCCACCACTCATTGAACGAAACGCAATATATTGTGCATAAGTTATTTTAATAAAAAGTCATAATCTCTTTTATAATTTGATTATTCTAAATTCATAAAATCGCCCAAAAAATATGTTTTTTTGAAAGTTTTCTAATATTTATCATTTTTTGATTGATTTGTTTGTGCGTATCCAAACGCATGTTTGCGACTTGTTATCGATTTTCGTTAAATGTCAAATTGTTTGTGTGTGTGAAACATGGCGTCGAAGGAGTCTCTGGATGTAAGTATTTCTTTTAATATTAATACGGTATGATAATGCATCTAATTTTATAATTTTGAACGTTTGCATCATATAGTTCTTGTATTACCTGAAGTTTTCATATGGTTCCTTAGACATTTTTTAAGTTAGAGACTGAAGACGACCACGCCCCAGGTTTCGAATTCTAGTTGAAATTAATTTCGTCTTATTATGGAAAACTGGCTTCATATTGGAGCTGGGCATTCATTAGAAGGAAGTAACGTTACTGAAGATTTAATAGTAATTTTCTAGAGTCGTGTATCTATTATTTTTAATTCATAAATATTTAATAAACTTCGGTCCTATTCTCTTCGTTTTATGGTACTTACCTACCCGGCATTGGTTTAAATAAATGTACCATTTATTCATATTTGATAGCAAAAAGGTATTATTAGAATGTGCCTAATCCCTACAAAACAATGGAGCTTCCTAATCCCATTATGGAATTTTAAAAAAATCACCAGAAACATATCCATGGCATATTAATTTATGGATATATAGTGGTGATTAACTTTTCTGCACCTGCTGAATTGTATAAAAAAAAGCACCAGCCAGTGGGGGGGAGCCCACTGTCTGGCAATATGGAAATAAAAAACTAAAAACAGAATGGTGAGAGCAGCTAAGCGTCAGTATTTCCTTGATAACGTTTCCAACAGCTCTCCGGCCAATACATGGAAATTTCTTCGATCCCTTGGCCTTGGTAAAGCTTCTCCTAACTCTAACTCCTACCCTTTTTCTCTAAATGACTTTAATAATCACTTTTCCTCAACTCCCTCATTAGACCGTGTTATCAAGTCCCAAACCATAACCAGGATTGCTTCCAAAGGCCCTCTGCATTCCTATTCCTTTTCTTTTTCTCCAGTGACAATTGATGAGATTAGTAAGATAAGTTCCTCTCTCAAGTCCAATGCAGTCGGGTGTGACGACATTAGCCGGAAAATGATTATCTATGTTCTAGAACAAATTCTACCCACCATAGTTCACATCATAAATTACTCCCTCGAGACTGGCCAATTTCCTCTTCTCTGGCGTAAAGCGTTCGTCACTCCTCTGCCTAAAACCTCCTCTCCTCGTCTTTTGAATAACTTCAGGCCTATATCTATCCTCCCTTTTCTTTCCAAAATTTTAGAAGCCGCTGCTCACAAGCAAGTCTCCTCCTTCATCTACTCCAACTCCCTTATCACTCCCCTTCAGTCAGGTTTCCGACAGCACTCCTCAAAGTAACCGAGGATGTTAGACATGGCCTGGAGAATCAGCTGGTCACCATCATTGTCCTTATCAATTTCTCTAATGCCTTCAATATGGTCGACCACGATATCTTGCTTGCCATTCTAAAGTTTCTGAACTTCTCTTCACTGTCACTGGAGTGGTTCTCTAATTACCTCTGCGGTCGCCAGCAGGCGGTGCGGGTGGGACGTGATGTATCTCACTGGAACCATCTCTCTGCCGGTGTGCCACAGGGTGGCATTCTCTCACCTCTCTTCTTCTCCTTATTTATTAACTCCCTTTCTTCCTCTCTTGGCTGTTCTTACCACTTTTACGCTGACAACCTCCAAATATACGCACAGACGCCAGTCGATGAAATCGACTCTGCTATCACGCTGTTAAACAATGTCTTACGCGCCATTTGCATCTGGTCGAATGATTTCGGGACAGCAGTGAACCCATCTAAATGCCAGGCTATAATAGTTGGGGGCTCTAAACAAATAGCCAAAGTGGTCAACAGTTTGGTTCAGCCTATTGTACTGAATAATACTACCATCCCTCTCTGCGCCAGCGTTAAAAACCTTGGTCTACACATCGATTCGTCGCTCAGCTGGACTACACAGGTTGCTGAAATTAGTCGTACTGTTACCTTCTCATTACGTTTCCTGAATCGTTTTAGAAATTTTCTCCCTATCCGTACGAAGGTCATGCTTGTTACTTCACTCATCTTTCCTCTCATAGATTATGCTGATGTCTGTTTTCCTGATTTGAATGAGGACCTTCTTAATAAGCTTGACCGCCTCATTAATAACGCTATCCGTTTTGTATTCTGCCTCCGTAAATACGATCACATTTCTTCCTACCGGTCACAGCTTAAATGGCTTCCAATACGTCAGCGCAGGCAGCAAAGGATGCTCTGCACGCTTTACTCCATCCTCAATAATCCCCATTCTCCAGAGTACCTGAAATGTAAATTTCAATATCTCCGCGACTCTCATGATCGTCAACTCCGTTCTGCCAATTCTCTTTTACTTTCTATCCCCCTCTTCCGCTCTGGCTATATGTCCAATTCTTTCACTCTGCAAGCATCGCGCCTATGGAATGATCTCCCTGAACCAATCAGAAGATCTACCAACAAATTTTCTTTTAAAAAAAAGTGCACGAGTTTCTCTTGAACGAATTATGATGCTCATAGTGCGAAAAGTAACGTCATCGTGTTTTACTCCTTCTCCTTATAATATTATATAGTATAATATTGTATGTATTATTATATGTATATAATCCATATTTTTGTAATTATTTTGTATGTATTTGTAAAGGATATATAAGTATTATATTATTGTGTAGATATTTCTAAATATATATATGTTACCGGCAATGTATGAAATGCAGGCATTGTATACAATGCCTAGGCATTGTATGAAATGCAGGCATTGTACACAATGCCTAGGCATTGTATACAATGCCTGGCCCTTTTAGGCAATGTATGAAATATAATGAATATTGATATCTATTTCACACATTACCTAGGCAGTGTATACAATGACTAGGCATTGTATAGAATGCCTGCTGGTCCACCGGCAATGTGTATAATAAAAAGATTTTCGAGAAGATTCGAGGGGGGATCGAGGGGGGCTTGGGGAAAGCTCGAGGGGGGGGGGGGCTTGAGGAAAGCTCGAGGGGGGCTCGGGGAAAGCTCGAGGAGGGTTCGATGGGGGGCTCGAGGGGGGCTCGAGAGGGGCTCGAGGGAAGCTCGAGGGGGGCTCTTTGGAATCGAACCTGTTTTACTCCTGTAGGTCCCGCGTATAGGTTAGAAATTTAATTTAAATTTCGAGGTTATTTTTTTATAACAGACAACAGAAATATACTTATTTTACACATTGCCGGTGGACCAGCAGGCATTGTATACAATGCCTAGGCAAAGTATAAAATGAATTATATTTCATACATTGCCTGATCGTTTTAGGCATTGTATACAATGCCTAGGCATTGTATACAATGCCGGATTATACACATTGCCGGTAACATATATATATATATATATATATATATATTCTGTACCGCATTCGCGAATATCGTATTTCCCAAAGGTTGACTGGTAGAGAATGCTACTATCATTAAGTCCGCCTCTTGTACCATACTGTATTGTACAATAAAGATATTTAAAATAAAATAAAAATAAAACTTTCGCTAAAAACTCGATAATTTTACAATCAGTCACAGAGTATAACAAATTTATTAGGCTTGTCAATGAAATAAGGTTGCCCATATATGAATAGTTACCTATAAGAAAATAACGGTTTATCAATGCTGTATCTATGCCGGCCTCATGCGTCCCCATGGGCGTTGATGGAACGGCTTAAGTGATTTCGGTCTGGACGCATCATCCGGGAGGACGTTGAAGAATGAAACACTATTGGACATAACTGACTTACTTACATAATCATTGCCACTCTGAATGAGTTTTTTTGCTCTTTAAACAAAACACTCTTTTGTTTGTCTTCAAATAATGCACCAAACATAAGTTACTTTACCCTGTTTAGAAGTCTGAACATCTTATTTTAATACTTGACCACTAATTTTGAGCTCTTGATGCTTGTATATACATTATTTATTGGCTTATATTATTGAGAAATCAAAAATCTATTGCCTCTTAACAATTTTTTACTATAGAGTTAAATTATTTAAAGAACTTTACCCATGACCTTCGCTATTAGGAACAAGGGCAAATCTATATTTCATACAGGCTTTATTTAACTTATTTATTATCGCTCAATCTTGCGGCTGAGCGTATGTATTGAAGAATGGTACTTATGATCAAACTCTGCCTCTCACTTTACTGTACTGTAAGAGCCAGATATAAATGGAGCAAAATGATGATGTACTGGTACCCAAGCAATGTCAAAAGGAAATGAGGAAGACTACACAAAAGATGGGTTGACGAGATAAGGGCCATAGTGCGGGATCAGCCTGGACTAGAGAGGATTTAGAAATGAAGTCGTGGTGCCCGATGGAGGAGGCCTTTGCCAATTTGCAAACAGACTAATAATAACCATTAATCACAATGTCTTTTATCACAAAGAAAAAAATCTGAAGAATGGTTTATTATTGGTGGAAATAAAAGACTGTAATTGGACGGAAAGTACCCTAAATATTATGGCAAATTTTACAGAAAGGAAACATTTCTTTATTTAAAAAAATAAGTAAAACTGCATTCAAAGATTGTTGTTAAATCACTTGTTTCAGCCGGAAATCTAACAGGCTAAAATCTGAAAAAGAACATCCTGACTTTTATGATACCTATGATAGGGTCAATGATATAAGTTAATTCTTTCTAAATTACATAGTATCTTAAATTAAATTCAGTTCCAAGAAAATTTGAAAACAAAGTCTGGGGATTATTATAGATCAGTGTTTCCCAACCGCGAGTATATGTTTGGGGGTCCGCGGTGTCATCTCTGGACCATACATAATATTTTGTATCTGTATTAACTAAAATAAATACCTAATCCGATTTTTTTTTGCTGTTTATTTTATTAATGGGGTCCGTGAAAACCGTGCTTGATTTCCTAGGGGTCCGTGGCTGAAAAAGGTTGGGAAACGCTGTTATAGATCATTATATAGTATTTTGTTTATAAAAATAACACTGGTAAAAATACTGAAGTTTATTATATATTTATATTATTTTCAATATTTATCATAACTCGACACAAAAGGTGGCAAGATGAATTCATTCAAATAATAAATCTGTGCATTCCTGAAAATGGGTCTCATTAATCACCTTTAAGATACCTACTATGTTATTTAGAAGAAATTGACCCTTATCATTGATGACCATATCGATTAGTGTCATAAAAATACAGGATGTTATTTTTCAGATTTTAGCCCGTTTGATACCTGGCTGAAACAAGTGATTAATATTAAAAATGTTTGAATGCAGTTTTACTTCTTTTTAAAAATAAAGGAATGTTTTTGTATTTACGGTAGGTACTTTCCTTCCAAGTACCGTCTTTTATTTCCACCTTGTAATATTTATGTTCAATACTAAGTAAATATTACCAATTGATTTTTATGTAACTATTATAATTTGCTTACTGAAATAAGTTCAATCTTATAGTTAGACAAGTGCTTGCTACTCTTTAGAATAGAGCAATAGCGATTTGGTTACCATATTTGGTTTCTGGGGCTCTTTGATCAGTCAGACCTGTCGGGGGCTGAGTGTGTCTGTACCTTGTGATAATAGTACTAGCGCACAGAAGTTGCACTCCGCAAAATCGTTTAAATAAATTGCGACTCTTGCTCCGACACAATAAAGTGCAATTCAGGTCGCACAGCGCTCCCTTCGCTTCAAAACATAGTAGTTGTCTCTCTTTCTATCGCGTAGGTCTTATCTTTTCTGACGTATGAAATTTGTTCTCTCAGAGGACACAGAGCGCTTCATACTCGCGCGCGGAGTGACAGAGCCTTGATAATAGCACTAACAAATTGCTTTATTTTCTGTACGGGATCTATATACTTACGTGTTCTTTTAATTTTTCAAAGAAACATTTTATTCTTATTATTTTTTATTCTTCGAAATACATTACAATTTCTAATTGCATCATTATGAATATTGCTACACATGTGTGATGCACAGGCTATAATGACACAACCATCATAATTTGACTAGTCTCAATGGCGCCCAGGGGTGAAGCTAATCGATCGCAATCGGCGTCCGTCTGGGCTGCACGGTGGTCCCAGCAATTACGGTGCATGCATTACTTGAGGTTTGCTGTAGCATCCACCATCCAACTCGGATGACGTAGCTGGTGGCTGCAAGAGTGCAAAAGTACCGGCAAGGCTGTGGTGTTTGCGAGGTGTTTAGCGCGGTTCGATAACGGCCGTCGCACCAATTGAACGCATCCGCATTTGTGTCAAAGGACGCACGCGCTCCAAGACGCGCTCATCTCCGCCCAAGGTTACCCACACATCCGCAGGCCGAACACGCCGGCTCATGTAGGTTGTGGTTTATAGCCACTCTGATTCTTCCAGACAGTGATATATCATGTTCACAATAAGTATCGGATATGGTACTAATGGCAGCAAATGCTAGGCACGTAACGTCTTCGTAGTCCCGCCCTTACCGGGAGCGATACACGATGCGGATGGCTCTAACTGCATTCTAGCTACTTGTTATGAATTATTGAAGTACCTAAGACATATTTATTTAATACTCAACTACCTATTAAAAGTATGCCGAACAATCACCTTTACTAATGAACTTCTTCATCGTAATTTCTGAATAGAAGATTATACAAAAAGTTTTCATTGCCAATATTATACATGTGAATAGTCCCGACCTTCCCCGCCCATGCCAACATTGTAGAGGCGCACATTATGGCATGAATGAATATGTCTGAATAGGAGATGCGTCTCATTTTTCAGTGCGCGTCGTTAGCAGATATACTCTGCCTTTTCAGAATTTTTCGTGTTGTTGGATTTTTATATCACCGGGAAATGGACCGAAGCTCGGCTAAAAAGCCTCAATGACTCGCGGGATCTTTGAGACAAAAAGGCTTTCAACGATGCTAAAAAGCTTGACATTATTTTTACATTTTTATGTTATTCTTTTCAACGCTCTCATCTCCTCATGCCTCGCAAGATAATATGGAACTGTACAAATTACTAAATTTTGATGACAAAAATAACTCGCAAAAGATTCCCAGTCTATTAATCGTTCACCGTCGCAATAACGTTCACTGTGCCGAAGGCCCTAATCATTAGGCCTGTAAAGGTAGAATCGATTAACTCCCGAGTCCCATCCATATATCTCCGTAGAGGAATCGTCTGTCAGTTGGTCTGCGGCGCGGCGAGGCTAAGGTCCTGCGCTGACGCAAGTGGCCGCGCTTCCCGCAGGATGTCGGGAATGAGAGCGTGTCCTCGTAACTCGACTGTCGTGGGTGGCGGCTGTCGAGACATTGTGCAACTCCTTGGTCCTAATGAGGATATTATTCAGCGGCGTCTTTGCCGCTGACTGGTGCTCGCTTGAAGCGCTTTAATTGCGTCCTCGGGAGCCGCCGCGCGCCGCTTCCCACGAAACAAAGACAAATTTGTGAGCCCTTGACGAGACGGTTCGTTGCTGTTATCAATCGTGCTTACCAATTTTTCTCTTGCAAGAGAAATGTGGCGAAATATGATCAAAATTCATTTGTTCGCTAGTGGTTTTTGCCGCCATCCGTCACTTTATTATTTATCGCGTCCGTTATTTATTCCCAAGTTATTCCAGTCTTATTATTTTGAATTATGTACCGTAGGTTGTTCACGTGACATTTCTTTATACTACACCTGCCTAGGATTATATTATGATAAGTTACAGAAGTAGCGTATAGCTGTTCGCCATTATAACATCCATTGATACACACTTTCAAACAAATTGAAGAACCCTTCGATATTTCACTAACCACTAATGGGGAAAAATTAAGCAAGCAAGGAAGTCAGTAAGCTTGTGCCAAGTTTGAGTATGTAGGTATCTGTAGGAGATTAACACTCAGCAACTAGTGTCTGGCATCTATCATTAAGTTCTTAACTTGCCAGATGGCTCACAACTAATTATCTGGAAAAAATCTTACATACGCTTGATATCTGTTAATTATTATGACGAAACAGCTAAGCCAAAGGGAATTATTATCTAGGTAAAAATAAGATTATAATATAGGATATAATTATATAAAAAGGGTTCAATGAAATATTTACGACAGCTATATTACCTAAATTTCCTGCCGCCTTTGGGGAAATGGGAAATTTATTTGAGAAAAAGTTATTCTAAACACGAGAGCCTCACCGTGTGTTCTATTTTCACATTGTAGGCACATAGCTTACGTTTTCGACGTAAATTTCGGTGTTGTATTGAAATGGAGGCAGGCGATGGCACGATACAATACACGTAGCTCGCGTGCGCCGCAGATATCTCCCTAACGACAGGAATATTTCGCAAAGGTTAGAAGGCCGCGGAGGAAATTGGCCCGTACCTCTTATATGTAGGTAGAATGAAGTGGGGTCGAGCTGATTCAGATCTAGACTTCACTACCTAGAGCACTGTGCCTAGTTACGTGGAATAAGAATAGCTATTTCGTCGAACAACCTTAGTTTTATTGGCTACTACTTTAGTAGCTTGAATAAATGGCAAATAATAGCAATCATAGTGTTAACTATCTATATCTATGTATCCTTTTTTAATTATTTTTAGGGTTCCGTACCAAAATGGTAAAAAAGGAACCCTTATAGTGTGACTCAGTCTGTCTGTCTGTCACAGCTGGATATCTCTAGAACTACTAATGATATCAACTTGAAATTTAGAATTGTTTGAGATGACATTTGCCCAACTATTTTGCAAATAAGAAATAAATAAAAAAATAAATATCTTTTTTACAACAGGGACTGAAAAGGGGTCTTAAAAATTTGAAGTGGAGCTACTAGGGCATGTGGGGTATCATATGAAAGAGCGCCGTTTGCACGTTTTTAATTCATTTTCTTTTTGTTTTAGGCCGCATAGTTTTCGAATTATAATGAAAAATGTAAAAAAAAAATACTGTCCCCCCCCCCCCTATCTCCGAAGTTTGCAAAGAGAAAAAACTGAAACAATTCTATGTGATAGCAGTTTATATAAAGATTACAGGAAAATTAAAACGATGTCTCAATATAGCAATTTTTTTTAGAAATTATCAAATTTCTAAATAAGTTAACATTAGTTCCACTATCGGTCAAGAGATGGCGCTGACCTAAAACTGCAATACTAAGTTTATTATTCTACACTGCAGTGTGGTTTAATGGTGCAATTATGATGGTACGGAACCCTCGGTGCGCGAGTCCGACTCGCTCTTGAGCGGTTTCATTTCTTTTTTAATTTACTTTTTTGTCTCTTCTACACAAATATAACAAATCCCTATATTGCCATTGAGTTAACGGCTTACATTTTATTTTTAAGTAACTAGAGAAAATTAAATATGGACTAAATACGAAGACTGGCGTGCCTACAGCCCCACTTGAATTGAGTACCCTTAAGCAAGGTCCTTGGCGTCATCTCTACCCAACTCGAAAAATCCATTAACTTTAATACATACATATCCAAAATAGGCGACTACATCCCGTTCGCGTGATATTGGCTACTAGCTGCATCACATCACTTCAGTAACTAATAAATAAGTATCCTGTCCAGACCCTTGTATAAAAAGTCTCAAGAGCCTATTTCTGACCTGTCAGAATGTTAATTTTATCATTATCTCTCTCTATATATATTTTTCTTCTCATAAAAATTCTCATAAAATTGCATTTTTATTGTTATTTATAAATTGCTGATTAAAATAAAAATCGGCAATAGAGAAATAGAGAAAAATAAAAGACTGGCTATATTTCAAACTAGAAACCCTTATGAGCGCGACGTCTAAAACGCAAAATATCAAAGTAGCAAAATGCCTAAAATCAATGTCTAAAAAGCAATTTGGCTTAAAAGCAAAATGCCTAAAACTGATATTCCCTAAGATGCAGAAAGTTTAAAAAGCAGTTGACCTAAATAGCTGAATGCCTAATACTTACATTACCTAAACAACGCTTTAAAAGCAATTTGTATGTTATTGTATTGATAAAGTATACTTTTAATTTATATACAAACTAGTGGCCACCCACCACTTTGTCTACGTGGACATTTTTAAATCTTTCAGGTTCAAAATGTTCACTTCCCATAATGTACACTGGTCTCAAAAGGTACATTTTCTGAAATGTCCATTTCCCAAAAATTACCATACCCAGAATATCAGTGGCGAGGGGTGAAATTATGATGAAGGTAAGCCGTTTTACAAAAATGCTATGATCTGCATAGTGGATCGGTGGGTTGGGATTTCTAGAAGGTAAGCCGATGGGAATCGGCTTTTATAGACCCTTCGCCACTGCAGAATATACATTTCCCAACATGCAGCTTCCCCGTAATGTACATTTCCCAACATTTACACTCTTAGAACATATAGGAATAACTGATTGGATACATTTTCAAGTACCAGGATCACATAAATATGCTATTGCATGCTATGCTATGCTATGCACTGCTATTCTTAAAAAAAAACATTTAATCATCAAAAGATTTTAGAATTAACAAGTTTTATTCATTTTGGATCCTAGTCCTTTAGCATTTAAGGCATTTTGTGTTTTAGGCATTTTGCGTTCTAGATATTATACGAATCAGGCATTATTAGCTTCAGGAATTGTGCTACTTAGGCATTTTGCGTTTCAGGTATTCTACTTTTCAGGCATTATGTGCTTTAGGAATTTCCCTACTAAGACATTTTGCGTTTTAGACGTCGCGCTCATAAGGGACTAGAAAATATCGTTCACTTCTCAAGCTTACGCGCTCACTAGACATGAAATAAAACAATTTTTAACGGATACTAGCGCGGTTTTATTGAAAGTGCCTTGGTAATTAGTTGGTATTTGGTGGTTGGAAAATTCCACCAGCTTGGGACCCCATCATTCACAAGCTCAAGCCCCTCACACACACTGTAAGATCTAATGATACAGTTAGTTCTTTTTGCAAATAAATAAATTAATATAAAAGACGGAGGTCGGTTTTCCTCTCCAAGTTTTCTTTCGCCATTTCTTGGAGGGGCCTCCCAATTTTTAGCACTAAATAGTTCATAAAATTAAACTATAAATCAACATAAAACAATTAAATTTTTTTGTTTAATTTTAATTTCTGAACGTCTAAAAAAAATTCATCACTTGAGGGTAGACTCACGGGTAGCTTCAGTCCCCCGTAACCACGGCAGCTGCAAAGTTGCCAAAACGTCGGGAAAACCAAAAATCAAACCAAATACCAACTAATTACCAAAGTACTTTCAATAAAACCGCGCTAGTATCCGTTAAAAATTGTTTTATTTCATAGAAGATATTGATTTTACCTTCTTTCATAATTTTTTGATTGCCAAATTTAAAATTCAATAAATAAATAACTTTCTATGGTCATAGCAACTGGCTATTCAAACATAATTTTATTATCATCATACATCAACATCACCTTTAAAAAAACCGGTCAAGAGCGAGTCGGACTCGCGCACCGAGGGTTCCGTACCATCATAATTGCACCATCAAACCACACTGCAGAGTAAAATAATAAAATTATTATTGCAGTTTTAGGTCAGCGCCATCTCTTGACCGATAGTGGTACTAATGTTAAATTTTTTAGAAATTTGATAATTTCAAAAAAAGTGTGCTATATTGAGACATCGTTTTATTTTTCCTGTAATCTTTATGAAAACTGCTATTACATAGAATTATTTCAGATTTTTCTCTTTGCAAACTTCGGAGATAAGGGGGGGGCAACGGTATTTTTTTTACATTTTTCATCATAAGTCGAAAACTATGCGGCCTAAAACAAAAAGAAATAAAACTGGTCAAGAGCGAGTCGGACTCGCGCACCGAGGGTTCCGTCCAATCATAAATATATTTGGATATGTTACTTTAGTACAGTCTTTAAAAAAGTAGGATATAAACGGCAGACAGGTGGAAGGGCGAGCAGGCGGACAGTTTATTTACAAATCTTAACCACAGCTGCTTATGGTGACTGAAAAACGTTTCAGCCACTCCACATTGCAAACTGTTTATATTACTAAGTAGGAACTTATTCTTCGTTTATTCGGACGGCAAATAGTAGGTAATTATATTAGAACCAGCCACCAATTTATTATGGCACAACCTAATGATTGCAGTGAAACTAAAGAATTTTTGTTTGTTTTTTGAATTTCTAAAAAAGTGTGTTATATTGAGACATCGTTTTATTTTTCCTGTAATCTTTACATAAACTACTATCACATAGAATTATTTCAGATTTTTCTCTTTGCAAACTTCGGAGATAGGGGGGGGGGGGGGGACGACGGTATTTTTTTTTACATTTTTCATCATAAGGCGAAAACTATGCGGCCTAAGAAAAAAAAAATGTTTTAAAATGTGCAAACGGCGCTCTTTTAAATGATACCCCACATGCCCTAGTCACCTCACTTCAAAATTTTAAGACCCCTTTTCAGTCCCTGTTGTAAAAAAATATTATTTTTTTTGTTTCTTTCTTGTTGGGCAAATGTCATCTTAAACTATTCCAAACTTCAAGTTGATACCATTAGTAGTTCTCGAGATATCCAGCTGTGACAGACAGACAGACTGAGTCACACCATAAGGGTTCCTTTTTTACCAATTTGGTACGGAACCCTAAAAATGATTGAAAAAGTGCAAACGGCGTTCTTTCATATGATACCCCACATGCCCTAGTAGCCCCACTTCAAATTTTTAAGACCCCTTTTCAGTCCCTGTTGTAAATAAAAATATTAATTATTTTATTTCTTTCTTATTTGCTAAATAGTTGGGTAAATGTCATCTTAAATTTTTCAAAATTTAAAGTTGATACCATTAGTAGTTCTGGAGATATCCAGCTGTGACAGACAGACAGACTGAGTCACACCATGAGGGTTCCTTTTTTACCATTATGGTACGGAACCCTAAAAAGCTATTTGACAGGTCGCTTGTCCCCCTCGCCCTCAAACCGTATACAATTATGGCAATCGAAAGAAAGTTGCATTGATATCACACTAAACAATGAACAATTATCCTCATGTTAAGGATATATTATGAAGTTAATTAGAATCAAATCGATTTGAAGCTAACTGATGAGTGGGGACTGCCGAGTGCGGTGTGTGTGCCTCACCAGTTCAATTTGATTGTATTGGTTTTCAATTAACGCGTGACAAAGCATTGTCACCCTTTTATCCACCTGCTTAATAACCCCAGCCTTGTATGAATTAACCACAGCCCATAATAATAAGTAATTTACTTTCTGCAAAGTGTCAAGCACACAAACAAATCTAAAAAGATCCCTTTATACATTGACATGTAATTATAAAACCTATGTGACGCTTTTACCAGTGTTTAAGCTACTCTACAAAAGATGTCTGCCAAAAGGTCACTCTTGGTTATATGCTCTGCTCCAGAATATAGATAAAGTAATTCCAGAAGCGCTGGTCGTTGTCACTTATGGCTTCCAGTAAACAGTTTTACGGGTTGATCAATATCTGTCGCCAGGCCAGTGAATGCTATAACACTTTACGACCCTTCGGAGGTGTGTGGTTCGTGGCACGCGACACTCAGCTATTCTTAATGACGCTAACGATACCGTCTAGGCACCCAATAACGCTGAATTTGAAAACTAATGACGTACGAAACGAGCGCATGCAGCCTTTTCTGGGTCATTAGGCGATCAGCTCGCGAGCTGCGGACGAGAGGTGTTTAATGCCGCCATTAATATCGGAAATCGGAACTCGGTTGTCTGACCAACATCCAGATAATGAACATGTATTTATCATCAATGAAAATGGACGTGACAGTATTTTGGGTTTTCGAATCTCAATAATTCCAAATTTGAACCACGAATTGTTTTCAATTATATTTCATTAAATCGCATCGGTAATTTAACTTTGTATTAAAGTGTAGACGTTATCGTTGGTAGAAGAAGAAAGAAGAAGAAGAAATAAGATTTATTTGAGACACAAAACAAACACAAAAGAAATAAAAACAGCCTTACATACATTGTCCCAAAACGGTCCCGACTCAGCATAATGCATGGTCTGCGACCAGCGCTGGTCTTCCGTCGGGACCGGTTCGTTGACGCTGCGATGATTACAGTAAAATAGACTTTTATAACTAACACGAGAAAAAAATTAAACCGACATAGCAAATACTATACCTTTGCCTTGCCAAATGGGGAACAAAAACAAAAAAAAAAGTTAACTCTGCACTGTGGTTACAATAAATGTCAAATAGGTAGTACTCTGTGATTTTTATCTTTCATGTCTGTGGATGGTTGGAAAATGGAAAATGACAACGAAAAGAAAATGTTAACAAAAAGAAAGCGAGAAGTAACTACAATCTAGATAACGCTGCTAGGTAATCGCTGCTAATCGCTGGTACGATTATGTATTCTGTGATGTGTAAAACAGCTATTCTAGTATCTACCACAGTATAATATCAATTATTCCGGGTCTCTACCATGTACCATGGTCTCTACGCTATAATGTGTCACACACACCATAGCTTCCGTAAATCGTTTTTCGTGAAACCATTTTCCTTTAGGTTCCAGTGTAACGTAAAATCTTTTACAAGCCATATCTAAATTGTGTTCGATCGTGAAGAGGTCCCATTTTTTAAGATGAGCGATGGCAAAGTAACATGACGCACGATTAACGGCGAATCCCTTCAGTAGATGCCACCGATAGCGCTCCCTTCAATATCGAATATTTCCCTTTACTTTGTAATATGACTTGCCGTCCAGCCTCCTCGCTCACAACCGCCTTCGGCTCGAATTACTACGATAATAGTCTTGCTGGGAAATATCTCGAAGGCTTTCCATTCCCTTTGTGCGAACTAATAGCGGAGAAATAATCGTTTCGATTTATATTCGGAATCGAGTATTGATTGGTTTCCCATTGAAAAGTTGAAATAATTAATCAAGATTGGCGTCCTTCTAGTTTTGAAGTTAATCAAATTAATAACTTCGTGTTCAATTATAATTGAGAATCTTGGACGAACAGAATTAAATATTTGGCATTAAATGCATAATATGGAACTTTGATTTGATTTCGCTGGGTTCCCGTTTAAGTTACTTTTCAGAAATGAAAAGCTTTGGTTTGAGCTTGAGTTATTTCTTCTGTCTCTACTGACAAATGTTGGCTATATTGTAATGTAAGCAAGTAGTTTATCCCTCCTCGTGGTGGAAACGAACTGGAATATTATTTTTTTATCGTCTTCGGGGTGCGGAATGTTTCTCCCGGGGCAGTGCAGTGCATTGCTCGCGAAAGGGGTCGATCGATCGCCGGGTCAGTCAGCGTGCGGGCCCGCTGCTTGGATGCATTGACGCACGGCACCCTTGCGGCACCACTGATACCCTTACGTAATCACCACTATGGATAAAGTCAACCTTACACAAAATAACATGTACCATGCTTTGTATTTAACACAACTCTACATTCTGCTATTAATAACACTAGGTTCATTTAAAGGAAATCTTTTAGGTGATATTAGCAAATGAGTTTATTATTTAAATTCCCAAAAAATGTTAGTCAGCCACTCTTGGTATGGCGGCATTGTCACAAGTTTGAGGAGAGTTTGTTATACTTGAAACAGTCCCAGATTTCGTGATGGATGGCCACTAGCCCTCGTGTCCGGTACTTCGTTAACGTGAGCTAATAGTTTTTGTTACTATCACACAAATATGTGTAAACGTGTTTTTCCATTGTATGATGTTCTGAGAAAGTTACTAGATACTCTGCATGTTACTTATCAATTTCTGAATGGTTCATAATCTTGTCTTGTACATATCTTTTTTGGTATTATATTATACGATGGCAACTTTGAAAGTTTTGCACAACTCATAAATAAAACGATATCTATGTAAACTTAATAAAACTTTAAATTCAATGTTTGTTTTGATTTCATGAATGAGTTCTAAAGTTTAAAAAAACATAACATTAAATATTCAAATATTTGTGTGTCGCCAGAAGTGCAAAACTTTCAGGTATTACGACTTTATATATTTATTGATTTTACGTACTTAGAAGATACTTGGTGAAATTTTCACAATATTTGCCCAAAATAAAGTTACATACAGGTCATTGCTTTTTTTAGTTGCGATGCAGCCTAGCTGACTGCCCCCCTACTCAAATGGCCAACTTTCTATTCGTTTGAACGCTACGCTTACTTTTAAAGCTTAAGACGCTAAGAAGGGTCAAATCCCAATATTCAATTCAAATTATTGAAAGATTACGCGCGTAAAGCTATCATGGAAAAAATATATAATGTACTTGAAATAATACACAATAGATTTAATTGAAAGCATTTGTAAAAATATTACCACTTTTGATGTAAAAAAAATATACCGTGGACCCTGTTTCTGGTCCTATTTGCAAAATTTCTCGGAAACAGAACATTCGTTTATGTTAAAACCAACACATAAAAATTGGCGATGTTAATACCTTCAATCTTAATTGAACAGATTTTTTTTAACTAACTTGAAAGCGAAGAAATTTAATAAAAACATGTAAAAATTAAGAATTCGGTGCTAGTTCTCAACGCAACCGCCACGTTCGCCGCGCACTGATTTGAACCCAAAGTGATTAGAGTTACGTTCGATTTCACACCATCACGGATCGACCCGCTCGAATTGAGGCATGTTAAAGCCTTAAATATGATCAAGAGAGAATTAAATCACACGTCGCAAACTTATGTAAATCACAGACTTCGATGTATTGTATGGAATTGTCAAGCTCACGGCACGTAATTTTATAGTTTACTGCTTATTTTAAAGTTTTAATAGTAAGCGTAGCGTTCAAACGAATAGAAGTTGAAGTTCAAACGAATAGAAGAATTTGAGTAGGAGGGCTGCTGGACTGAAATTGCTCGCTGTTGCGAATTACACGAAATGGTTTCATTGCACTTCATTCATTTTCAGACACATACTTATTAAAAAAAGTTAATTATCGTATTTATTAAACCATCTGTTAAAATTATTACTTTCAAAATCAAAATTTCGTAACATTTTTTTTCACGCCCCCCATCCACTTGTATGGGGCTCCCCTCTGAAATATATTATGCTTTACCTGGCTCTGTCCTTTGTCTTTGGTGCAAATATAAAGACTAGCTTGTAGCTTGCTTCAACTGTTTATAGCTGCTAGAGCTTTATGACAGACGACGGACGGACGGACGGTCAGACGGACACATGACTCACGTCATGAGTGACAGCAATAGGGCCCCTTCGGGTACGGAACCCTGAAAACAGCCCTTCTTTTAAGACATTGTACATTAACCTAAGAAATGTACCACTCATAATATTTGGGACGCAGTAGATTATGCCCCACCCTCGGGGCCTATTACACAAACTTTTTGGAGCAACTCACGAGAGGATGATACGTAGCAAACTTCACCTAATAACTTCGTAGTAACAACTTTATTCACATAAAATATAAAAGTTATGGAAACATTAATGAAATCGTGATAACTTCTGTGAAGGAAATATAACACAAACAAAATAACACGAAACGAAACCCCGTGCCTTTTCAGTTACGGATTACACAAATTATTGTAATTACGTAATCAAAAAAGGAAAGCCTCAGTTTTATACTTCGTAGATTAAATGAGGTAGGTCTAAGTACTATATTAGGGTGTTATGAAGCTTTTCAAATTCGAAACGTGGAGCTTTTCTTCATTTGAATAAATTTCCAATAATTTAACTCGGCTCCCTCCAGTGGCACACACTGAGAACCATTTAGCGCCTAGCGACGGGTCCTACGCGGACGAAAAGGTCAAAGGTCGCGACATTTCCCAAAATGGCTCCTGTCGAATGCATTCCCATCCAAATTATGTTACGTCAGCGCTCACCAATAATAGTTTCAATAAAGATTATTATCTTATTCGGGCACAACCAATTAAGGCCTTAAGGTCAGTTTACTTTCTAGATTAATTTCGCTGAGGGTGTGCCGCGTCGTAATAACGCTTCCTATCAGTTTGTTTGTCCTCCCATACACCCTCTAGGGACATAATGATGATGAACTTTGCGAGTGGAACTTATTTTACCTCGTCTAGTAGCTTCCAAGGATATTTCATTTCAATAACAAGTTTCTACTCCGTTGGAGCAGGCTCCAGCTTATCATACAGTTCACTCGGTGGAAAACTCTATCGAAGTGACTTTCTCAGAAGTTTATTATGAGTTGACTACGGAATGGATGTTATAGGTAGGCTACTGCAATGCCCCTTTTCAGATAACAAAGGAAAGTAAGCTACTACTGTTATTTATGTAACACCGTCCGGATTTTGTTGCTTAAAATATAGTCGGGGCGCGGGCGACGTTTACCCACTGAGATTTCGCCTCTTGTAGCCTATAAGACTTTTCTTATTAGATTACAAAGGTTCAAGGATGCCGGCGAACAGGTATACGATGAGGTTGCTTTTATCTAAGTAAACCTACCTGAAAAAATAGTTTCATCTCGGTTTTATTTTTTTCTGTAGTCAGGTGAAACCGATCTATCAAGATTTCGTAGATGAGGATGTCAATTTATATGCAGATGAGGTCTTATTACTGCTAGTTATAACATAATTGAAGACGTGAGCTCACTCCCAACTAGAAAGAAAATGAAGCTGCTTTTATTTGACCGAGCGAGCACGAAGTGCGAGCGAAGCGTCTCTGCTTCAGCTTGGGCAAAAATTCTTTCGTAATGTCCGGCTGTCTGCTCCAGCCTAGAGGTCGCATTTCTCAACCGATTCTTGTAAAATTTTGCGAGCAGGTTCAAAAATTATATAGAATTTTTTGTCGAGACAGTTTTTTGAAATTTTTCAAAATGGCGGAGATATGTGAAAAAAGCAGATTTCAGTCCGCTTTCCAGCTGTGCCTGTTTTCCTCTACAGATCGCATTTTTCAACCGATTCTCGTGAAAATTTGTAAGCTGGTTTGAAAATGATATACTTTTTTTTTGTCATGGCAGTTTTTTGAAATTTTTCAAAATGGCAGAGATTTGTTAAAAAAACAGATTTCAGTCCGGTTTTCCAGCGCTGTCTGTTCTCCTCTACAGGTCGCATATGTCAACCGATTCTCGTGAAATTTTGTGAGCAGGTTCGAAAATAATATAGAATTTTTTGTCACGCCAGCTTTTTGAATTTTTCAAAATGACGGAGAAATGTTAAAAATACATATTTCAGTCCGGCTTTCCAATGCTGTCTGTTTTCCTCTACAAGTCGCATTTCTCAACCGATTCTCGTGAAATTTTGTAAGCAGGTTTGAAAATTGTATAGATTTTTTTTGTCAAGCCAGTTTTTCAATTGTTTTTTAAATGACGGAGATAGTGTAAAAAACATATTTCAGTCTGGATTTCCGTTCTCCTCTACAGGTCGCATTTCTCAACCGATCCCGGTGAATTTTTGTGAGCAGGTCGCATTTCTCAACCGATGCCGGTGAAATTTTGTGAGCAGGTTTGATAAATACATAGAATATTTTTGTCGAGACAGTTTTTCGAAATTTATTAAAATGACGGAGATATGTAAAAAACCAAATTTCAGGCCAGCTCTCCGGCTGTTTGATCTTCTCTACAGGTCGCATTTCTCAACCGATTCTGGTGAAATTTTGTAAGTAGGTTTGATTATATAACTGTTTAGTCAAGCCAATTTTTCCAGATTTATAAAAAAAAATTTCACCCATTTTGAAAAATGATCAAAATTAGAAGCACCATCTAGCTGCGAATACTCACGTACCCACTGTGTGCTTTGAAAACTTCATGGCGACATTTTATTTTATTTTATCGCGAGGTCTACAGCTCACGGAGCCACTAGTGTATTGTTTCCAATCTTGTATCCATCGCGTTGATGATTTCTGTAATCGATTATTATTAGTCTTATATCAACATCCCTCTTCAGCGGACCGTTATTGTTCTGCGAGAAAGTAATTACTCATCATCCGACGCAAGGCTGGTTAAGAATGCCATTCAGAGGTGTATTTCCAGGCTATCGCTTTCTTATTTATATAATGGGAATCTTTTGTATTACGTTGTATTAACGCTATTGCATAACAATTCGTAGCTTAAACAAAAAGTATACTGTCCCATCAAGTCCGTATCGTCTGCTCGTTTGTCGTCAGGTTGTTTATAGCCAATAAGCATAGAAGGTCACCAGTTGAGGGTTGCGTGATGGCATTCTATACACATTACAGAACTAGGTGGATGTGGCAAAAAAGGTCCTTGAAATGTATAGCCAGACCATTCGGTATCGATATCGCGTGATGTTTCGGCATTGGACTCTTAGAAGTAGAGCAGTTGAAAAATTGTGTTGTTAGCCAAATAAAATTGAATAAGGTTCCCCTTTTAGTTTCTAGTTTATCTTTGAAAGTGATCTGTTACTCGCCTAATTTCCTGACTATCGTTACTGAGTTAAAAGAAAGACTTGTTACGGTACATTACTTGAAATGGGGTCATGAAAATTAGAATACACACCGTGCGCTAATAAACGATCTTCCGCGGTGGGCACGGAGGCGCCGAGCGAAGCGCCCCGTGATAAATCATTTAGACGAGAAGATAAAAGAAGTGAATATCTCCTAAATCTACACCTGTACCGTGCATATTCAATAAGACGTGTTAAAAGTTGGTTATATACCTCTATACCTGTGGATTACCAACAATTGATTTAATTACTGTTTTTTCTTTTGTATTAATACGTATATTTTGTTTTTAAAATTCACATGGCAGCAGTAAAGTAATAGAAAACACTAATGTAAATTTAGTTACCACAGAGCTGAAAGTGGTAATAAATGTGACACCCTACGACTTCTGAATACATTATACAAGATTTACGGTTAAGGGGTTAGATAAGATCACCGGTCTGCAGCAGTTGCATAAATAACTATTGCAGCTGAGCGATTCAATTCACTTTTTCTTTGCACTTTTCTTACTGAAACGATGGAACTTAACAGAAAGAAAACCATTTAGCCTTCTCCTATTACAAAAAGCATAAAGTAGAGGCAGTGTTAAAAAGCCAAAGACTGTTTTAGAGAAAAGAAATGTTGCATGATTACAGCTTAGCAGTCGCTGAATTTCCGAGAAAACCACAATAGTAATCTGAAATACTGACGTTCGGAGTTGTGCTTACGTAGAAAAATCAGAAAAGGACTTGTTTCAGATTCCCACTGACATGAAAAAAATTGTTTTTATTTAACTGGACTGGCTGTCTGTATGACTTGACAGCTAAGTTTTTGTGCCTATTTGAAACGCCACTAGCGTGCGTCTAAAGAACGTACAATATGAAAATGGTTGCCGTGATGGTCTCTCCAGACTTCAAACTTTAGTATCATGTCCCTCACGCTATGCTCACGCTACGTCCTACAGCGCCAAAATGGCGGAAATCAAATAGGCACAAAAACAGTTTGACATAAGCCTGTCCAGTGTAAATATATGCAGGTCAGTGCAGATTCCGGATTGTGTCAGATATTTCATTAAAAATCTATTCAATTTTCAAATGAAAGGCCTTATATGCTCATAGGTGGCAAATGTCCATTATAAAGTTAAAGAACGAAAATAAAATAGCCATTGTATATTCTACTCTACGCTATCTAATCTTTTTTGTGTGTTTATAATTTAGTCACATTATCGCTACGAGCTTGCGTGACTAAATTACTCGCCACCCCTTACAGATAAACCCACTCAGAATAACTATCCCCTTCGTACTTGATTCTTAAATAATTGTTCATTTAATTGTACAGGGTCGTAGAAAAACGGAAGACAATATAACACGCTATAAAATTCAACATAGATTTTATAAAGCTGACATTTAATCCGAAACAATGAAGCCATACTAGTAGCTACGTAACGATATTTTGTCCACATTTAAAGAAATGTTATTTGTTTTAAACGTCGGCTATATTAGAGTAGAATACTCCATAATTTTGCACAGAATGCGAAATGTGCTTTCCTCTCCTTTTTGCTACTTACCTGTTTTTCACAAACATTTCCAGAATTTTTTCGCTGCTGTTACATAATTCAGTAGTTGTTTTCCTTTGGATGATATGTATGGTGGCCCTCTGTTGTTAGTTAAGTAGTTTATGTTTATAAAGAAACTCTCAAAGAAACGAGAGATTCTGAGGTCGTATTTTGATTGATTTACTAATACATGATTGTTTCGGAAACTCGATCCACGAAAGGTTGAGCGTAGAAGCTTTCCAATCGCATTACACAAGTAGGTCAACTTCGCGTTGTTTGTCGCTGAACCGACTATTTATTTTCTGACTGTAACAAACAGGATACTTTTTAGTCTTGTGAATTCGTGTCGTTTTGTGCCCGCTTTATGTCAATTTTATATTTATTTATTCATGCACGTGTGATGGGATGCGCATGTATTTATAATCAAAGCAACACAATTCTCCCATTACTACAAGAAATTAAAATGTTCAAGGTACATTTGATTCAGGATTGAAAATGAATATTTAATGTTGTACTTAGCTAGTCCTTTGTTGGTAAATCAGTGAAGAAGAACTTCTTAATCTTAATTATAAAAGAAGTTGAATGAGATGACTTCATGCAAGTTTTAAGAGCTCTCATACCCCAGTATAAATCAATTTAGTTAACTTTAGACTAGGCGAATCTGTGCCAAGATGGCGCCCAAGATCTGAACAGTAGAGTGCTTAGCTTTTCCCCGTACATTGGCCCTGTTATAGCACGAAATGCCGGCGTCGTATTGATTAGACAGGACTGCTAAACGTTACATAACCGCGAAGCGTCGCCGCCGCACACTGCAAACCTGTCTGAAAATTGTACCCACCACAGTATGATCGCTCACTTGAGTTGAGCTGACCTCATAGATCAAAAACATGATTTCCGAAATACTATACTAAAGAAAATATTATAATATTCGTAATAAATTTCAATCTAACATTGTAACAGCGACGTGCTACTTTCAATATACAGCAGAAAGTTTCTCGTTAAAACTCAATCAATTTCTGTAGAATGTACCGACGGTACGGGGCGTTTGCGAAAGTTGTTGAAGTAGAAGTCTGTGCCAAGACACGGATACTTGGGAACTCGTGAATACGCTCCAAGAGGCGCTGTTCCTGATCCATCACGCTAATTGAATGCGGGAGACACTCCACGTTCATTATGGAGTCGGATGTTGCGATAAGATGACGTTTACTTGACGCGCCACACAACCCCCAATAATATTGATTGTTGTTTCGGTTCAGATGAATTTGCGATGTTAACGAAGGCCTAATAATAGAACACGGATATTGATACTGTAACTGGGACGAAGATGGATTAATTTAATCCCCACTTCATTGATTTATACTGCTAGGGGTAAGATGCTTTATTCCAACTCTTGTCTTCAAGGTAAACCGAGGAAATCGGGTGTTAGTCTATTTGCTCTCCAGATAACTAATGATATAGACTTGAGTATCTTTTCAAAGAAATAGTGTTTCTGAAATGCTAGAACAAAGTGCCGCGTAAGAGGATGTGGTAGGTACTTCAGAATACAGCAACTTCCGCAAAAGTATGTCGGATGGCATCATAATAATGAAGCCTCTATGTGCTTGGCTTTTGCTCAAATGATAGTTTTATTCAATTGCTATTTGATTCTGTCGTCCACCCGCACCTATTGATTTGCGCTTGTCCGAAGAAAGCTTCAGGTGTCTTTTCAGGCATGTCCTTTGGATTATTTTTAACACTTAGTGAAAAACATAAGTATATCTACCGCAGAAGTTGTTCCATTTACTTTACGTGACTTGAATATAAATTATGACAGCTTTCGAATTACCAACGCAATACATCTCTATCCGTATATAGCAGACGCAGAAAACGAATATAGCCCTCTGAGTAAATACCTCGAGGGCATATTGGTACGGTCGTTTCAGTAATCCGTTTCTAAATGCCATCATCACAGCGTGATTATGTTTGCCATGGCTGACAAGTCCCATAAATGTAAACCCAGTTAAACTACACTCGACGTCAGAAAAATCGCACCTCTTCGAAAATAAGTTTAGACTTGGCCACCTGCTATTGCTAGCTAACGTTTATTGTGTAAATTTTGCTATCTATTGAAAGTACATTCAATGAGCTTTTAATTAATAATTGTTTGATTTAATTAACAGTTACAATAATTAAACGCTTAGAGCGTTATTGCTTGCGCCGCCATAAAAGAGGTCTATTCAAGAAATGCGGGTAAATTCGCCATCGAGATGATGGAGAAAACACACTTCAACAGTTCAATTAAGAAAAGAAATACCCAAGATGCATACTATACTGCCCATGAAGCTCAAATATTGCAAAAAAATGAGGCAATGTAATGTCGCTCGGAAACTGAATCTCAGTAATTGATTGCGTTCGACGAGTATTCAAACTGTTGGCTATGTCCGAAGGGGTATGTCCTAAGGTAACAACACTTACCATTAAATTAGATAGGATTAAATTAACTTTGAAGAATTTTTTTAAAAGGTGCGATTTTTCTGATGCCGAGTATTATATTAACAAAAATCTGTTGATGCAAACGTGTTGGTTGTGAATGTGATGTGTAGAGATTGCGTCTGTAAAGTTAGTTGCTGTGAAGTAGCTGTTGCCAGCAACTTTGATATTAATGCGATGAGTGTTGGCTGCTCTGCAAAGCTTTCTGTAACTTATCTGTTGGCAACGAGAGGATCGTGTACTGGCGAGTCAAGTAACAACAACGAATCTTGTCCTGCCGGGCCTCTGGAATGTGTTTACATAGAACTTTTGATAAGCAACCATGCCGCGTAACGTTTCAATGAACCGCTCTATAACATTTTATTTATATTAACCTAATTAAGTCTCGTGTGTTAGTTCTGATATTATTTCCTTGAATTTAGCCAAGTCATAACTTAAATCACTTTATGGAACTGGGAGAGTCGTTTTTATGGGATAGACGTTTTTGTGTGGACCGGAGGAACAGTTGAATAAGAACCGTCGTAGCGCGCGCGCTCCGGTGCCCTGTTCACAGTATTATTTGTGTTATTTATGATTAATGTGTAAAGTTGTGTGTTGAAGTAAATAGTTGGTGTTAACTAATTGAGTCTTTTAATTATTTACATAAGTATTTATTACATCAGAAGTGACAAATTTCTCACGCAAGTTATTATGGGAAAACATAAAAGAAGACGAGCCCGATCAACATCGAGTGAAAGCAGCAGGGCTCGAACACCGCTACCCCCGCCTCCTGGGAAAGGGAAACGCAAGGTATCTCGTAAAGATGACACAGAAATTGTGAGTACAAGCACGTCGATTAATTTACACAATATGATACCAGAGTTTGACCCATTAACTGATAATGTTGTATCATGGCTTAATGTGATAGAATCCTATTCATCTACCTTTTCATGGAACGACAGCATGATCCGTTATCAGGCGCTAAATAAACTAAAGGGATCAGCTAAAATTTGGTACGACTCCCTGTTACGCAATGATTACACATGGACAGAGTGGTTATGGGAGGATTGGAAAGAGAAAATATTGTCAAGTTTTCGGGTGAAACGCAATATGTTCGAATCACTTAAAGAAATAATAGATAAGAAACCGTATAATAATCAATCATTATATACATTCTTTTTCGAGCAAAAATCCAAAATAGATTCCTTACATCTTAATTTTACGGAACATGATTTAATTTCAATTATTTTAGGAAATATCGGTGATGATAACATCAGTGCATCAGTCGAAGCAAGTAATTTCCAAGCATGTGACGGTTTAGCTGCATTTTTACATGGTCGTATTTACAAGCCACCCATGTCGAAGATAAACAAATCTAGTTTTACTGGTCAGTATGTATCACGTGATATCAATACAAATTATAAGAGCTTATCATCGATGCAACCATCAACAGCTATACAGTCGTCAACCACAATTTCAAGTCAAGCAAAAACAACTACACCTTTTCACAAAACCAGCGGCCAGTTTTTAGGGCGTGATCCCATTGAATGTTACAATTGCGGAGGTAATCACAAAAAAGCACAATGTACTTTGAAGTGCGAGTTTTGTGGAAAGCGAGGGCACACCGAAAGTATGTGTTTTCACAAAAAGAAATTGACAGCTGACCAAAATAAAAACGTAGATGAACAGGAAGCGCAGGAACGCATTTAGCGTTCGGAGTCGAGTTCAGTTGATAAATTTAATAAAAAAAATATATTCGTATTAATCAATTTATGAAGCTTTTATCGACACAGGATGCTGTTCCATTATCACAGAACGATTAGTTAGGGAATACTCACTACCAATCAAATTATTAGAAACTCCAATCACATTACAAGGATTTTCAAGTGACTTATCGGGTTGTGTGATTTTGATTGGACGTAACGCGTGTGGACGGATCTCATGTATACCTACTCTTGTTAGATATAGACTTACTTTTAATTACGTTTAGCGTTTTCGGACTTTTTGTCAGGAAGTTCGTGAAATTAGTTTAGAATTTGGAAACTTATGTTCTGGCAAATAAAATTATGATTTGATTTGATTTGATTTGATTTGACACAGATTTCCACCGTAATGAATTAGTGGCATTGTTTGCAAATTATAGACAATGCATTGCGTATAATATAAATAAACTTAGTAAAGTCAATAAACATGACATGGTGATTGATTAATTAAAAAATAAAAACCTGCTTACTGTAGACCGTACAGGGCATCTCAATCAGATAGGCAAATAATTTGTGACATAGTTGAGGAGCTCTTGGAAAACGGGATAATACGTGAGAGTCATTCAGCTTATGCTAGTGTTACTTGTCAATAAGAAAAACGGAGAAAGGCGACTGTGCATTGATTACAGGGCCTGAAATAAAATTACTGTTAAGGCCAAAATCCTTTGCCACGAACCGAGGATCTCATTGACAGGTTACATGGGTGCAAGTACTTCACGAGTTTAGATAAAAAGGGGGGCACTATCAAATAAAATGAACGTGGACTCAATTCATAAGAATGCATTTATTACCATAAATGGATATTATGAAATTTGAGATTAGCTTTATGTTTGGCGAATGCCCCATCGTGTTTTCAGAAAATGATGAAGAAATGTCATTGTTTTGGTAAAGTAATTCAGTAATAAAAAAAATTGACGTCATTTTACTGACGACTTTTTTAGCGAATCTAACAATTCTATATTGATAGTGGTGGATTCTCTCACTTTGTTTTGAGAAAGGCAGACAGTAACGGTGTAGTAAATGCAATGGACAACATTTCAAAGATTTTTGTTAATGCCCTAAGGAGACGCAAGGTCTGCATTCATTTCTCATCAATCAAGGAATATTGCTCGAACAAGAATATTAGGCTTCATACGATCGCGACCGGAATGCCTAGGATTAATGGTCAGGTTGAAAGATTTCATAAAATAATTCTAGTATTCATGAGTACCTACCAAGGGAGCGAACATAACTAAAATAGATGGGATCAATGTATTAAACCTCTTCAATATGCACTTAATAACACATTTTACAAAACTGTGCCTAGCGAGGTTGTTACTTGGATACACACGGATTGATTTAGTTGCGCCGGAACCTCATAAAGCTATTGATGGTACTCAACTGCGCGTAGAGGTAGACGAGAATATCAAAACGGATTCTGAATCACAAAAGTAAAGATTTAGCAAGATACGCGCAAAGGTTAAAAAATACCAGGAAGGTGATCTAGTTCTTGCGAAGATTCCAGTCAAGATAATCATGGAAAAAGCTGGAAGCCACTGCCGATTTTCAAGGGTCTCTTTCAAATAAAAAACGTATAGGGCCATGATCGTTACGAAATTACGGATGTAAGAGGTAGCAAGAGATGCACATTAAAAGTAAACTAGCCGAATATTTGAAACCTTGGATAAATATAAATGATTGAAACCTACACGACGTAGTATTTGAAATAAGAAAACGTACGTGTTGGCAAGGTAAAACTACAGAATGATATTAAGATTTGTGTATTGTTTGATAACTTTATTTATTTCATTGTTTGCTAATGATAAAGACAATTTATCACCTATCGTGATAATAAAATTAAATAACAGTAACAAGAAATAATACAATACTTTTGCGAATATAAAATGATAATCAAATATCTTGATGTTCTGGATGTCTTGTGTAGTAAATGATAAGATTTCCTAAGTCTAAAGGAGTCGTATAGTTGTGTATAGTTATAGGCATTGAGAGACGTACCCTAAGACTAAAGGGACGACTTTGTTTTGCTCTGATGACTATAAAATTTTATGGTTGCAGAAATCGCCTAAGGCTAAAGGGATTGCCTAAAGCACCAGAGGAATATGAGACGGTTGTGTCGTTTAGACTTTATGTGCAAAAGTCGGCCTAAGAATAAAGGGACTGCTATAAAGCACTGGGCCACAACTGTCTATTGTATTTATCAAACATCTAGAACATCATGATAGGAGGAAAGGATTCTAATGATAGTCTATTCTTCTGGCTGCAGGAGTCGTAGCCTACAATAAAGGGACTGCCTAAAGCACCAGAGGAATATGTGACAGTTGAGTCCTTTAGACGTTATGTGCAAAAGTCGGCCTAAAGGGACTGCTATAATGCACTGAAGGCCACAACTGTTTTATCTGTCTATTGTATTTATCAAACATCTAGAACATAATGATAGGAGGATTCTAATGGTAGTCTATTCTTCTGGCTGCAGGAGTCGTAGCCTACAATAAAGGGACTGCCTAAAGCACCAGAGGAATATGTGACAGTTGAGTCCTTTAGACGTTATGTGCAAAAGTTGACCTAAAGGGACTGCTATAACGCACTGAAGGCCACAACTGTCTTCACTGTCTATTAGTATTTCTCGAACATCTACAGTATCATGATGGGCCGAGGCGCTTAGATGACGTCATAATCATAACAATTTCATAAATAGACATGTTTTTTATGCCACAGATTGTAAACTATCAATAAGGGTGTGGAGCGTCCGCGGAAGTGCCTGGGGGCAGGCACATTGCAGCATGGCCGTGTTGGCAACGAGAGGATCGTGTACTGGCGAGTCAAGTAACAACAACGAATCTTGTCCTGCCGGGCCTCTGGAATGTGTTTACATAGAACTTTTGATAAGCAACCATGCCGCGTAACGTTTCAATGAACCGCTCTATAACATTTTATTTATATTAACCTAATTAAGTCTCGTGTGTTAGTTCTGATATTATTTCCTTGAATTTAGCCAAGTCATAACTTAAATCACTTTATGGAACTGGGAGAGTCGTTTTTATGGGATAGACGTTTTTGTGTGGACCGGAGGAACAGTTGAATAAGAACCGTCGTAGCGCGCGCGCTCCGGTGCCCTGTTCACAGTATTATTTGTGTTATTTATGATTAATGTGTAAAGTTGTGTGTTGAAGTAAATAGTTGGTGTTAACTAATTGAGTCTTTTAATTATTTACATAAGTATTTATTACATATCTGGGTTTTAATAAGCTTTGAATTTTTACTGCATCCGAAAAAAATACAGTCTTTGTGTATTTTTCTGGTATAGTTTCTTTATATTTTGATTTGCTGTTAGAATTGACTTTTGATATCTTGCTACTGTAATTCAGGAAAAAGTGTCGATCGGACAGCTTATTTTGCGGCACATGACTAAGCAACGATTAACTTCACGTTTAACTATCAGAACATATACAGATAACAAATGGTGAGCTTATCGCCGGTTTTTGCTATCTGTGGCAGGACTCAAAGGTACTATTTATTACGTGCTCACAGCCTTCAATTGCCTTTAACTAGTGAAATGGTGATGGTATTTATTAAATAGACTGATCAACCCTCTCTGAATAATTCTGAAAGGGTATTGTAAAATAATGTCTGCAGACAATTAAAAACTTTCCATGTTATCTTTCACGCGAGATCCTAACTACTACTTATTGCCCGCTTCCTTTCAAGTGGAGTAGAGATTCGAATCAGTTGGATTAACTTGGTTTTGTCTAGTTTCATCCTCTTCGTGCAAGATATTTATCAATTCCTTTGATCCTCCTTTCACATTGACTGCCGGTGCCGGCATTGTGGAAGTTGTATGCCATCATTACTTTGAATGCAATTCTTTCTTATGACATTATTAAATGACTTTATGACTTGCAAAGGGTCACTCTCTAGCAAGATAATGTATACAAGATAAAGTGTTATTCATTCATATAATATAGGTAATCCTACAATATATAATTTAATTAGTAACTCCTACTAGCATTATTGATGTTAGCGTCATCATTCACATGTACCTGATAATTGCTCGATTATTGAATCTCGTGACGGCCATTAATAGAACAAGAATGGCAGATATATTTACCACTTTTATCCTTCATATTTACCAGTTTATTCCACACTCATTTGCTTAAACTTTTTAAACTACACCTACGTCCTGTTTCTTGGAAACGTAATCGCGGAAGATTTTGAATGATAAAATGGCAGTCAATTTTAGGTTGAGTCAGAGTTTGTCGACTCAACTCGACTGAGTACTAATGTAAAGTTGTGTAGTGACTAAAAGAACCAAAATCTTTTGATATATTTCCTGCGAATAGTGTTGTTTTAAATAAAGTTAGCTAATAAATTTAAATTCCTGATTTTACCAAAACAGAACAAAATTCAAAATTCAATTCAAAATTCAAAATAATTTATTCAGTCTAGGTAGGTTACAAGCACTTGTGAATGTCATAGAAGCTACGCCATCGGTTCGCAAACCCTAAGCGGGAGACCTTGTAACGAGAAGAACCGGCAAGAAACTCGTCAAGGACTGCTTTTTTCTCCCTGTATATTTCATACAGAGTCGTCAACATTGAAAAATGAGCTCCACGTTTAAAGTGAGGTCATTTTCCATCACAATAATTAACAAAAGTTTGCACACAATGGGTAGGTAAGTTAAAATTAAATATCTACTACATTCAGATAGGTAAATGATATAGTAAATAACAATAACAAGAAGCAGCTAGCCTAAATTAATAAATCATATGAAGATCGTTTGGAATCCTTCTCTTGCTTTAACGAAATTACGTTATGCTCTCAAAGCGTTCTCAACTATTTTCTCATTTAAAAGCGGCCGGGAAGTCAGCAAAGCTCTGAGAAAAATTAAATCTGCAATTTTGCGAGGCGGTAACCAGCTTTAGCAAATCTCATTTGATTCGCCGCCACGCTTGCGTCCGCTCATTTGAATTACTACAAACTGGATCACTCAAGTATCATTGTAATGTAAGGTTATTGTAATGGCCCAGTGCTCTGCGAATTTCATTCATGCGGCACACCCACGCGCAATTTGTCCACCATTCTCGGATTACATCGTAATGAGGAAGAGTACGTACTGAAATTGACCTGCGGAGAATAGATGGCGTCCTTTGTTAATTAGCCGCGTAAATAAATCCTAGCAGTGAAACCTATTACGTCGGTCGCCTTCGCTACTGACGTATTTCTTAATTCGGATAATGTAATGGAAAAGTCTCGAAATATATCTCTACGTGGTTTTATAACAGTCCGTTGAACTTGGGCACCGGGAGCGGATGTAGCTCGAGATTGGTCAGACAGAAACACAGGTACCGGTGGTTCCAATTCCAACTGCCTCGCACTGTTGACGGGCAGTAATGAGAGCAACACAAGATTTAGAATTGGGTAGACGTGCTCCCGTAAGATTAAGAGAAGTTTTATGCTCTGCCGTATTCTCTGTGTCAACAGACCCAATATGGTAGAGTTTGCTCCATTTTTGCAAATAAACAGTGTGGCTGCGGTTGGAACACGCGAGCGTCGCCGAGCTCGTAATTAAATTATATGGAGCACGACAATTCTCGCGTGCACTTAACGCTGGCTGATTCACGGCGGATTTACGTAACGCGAATTACCCCTGGAGCCTGGTTAGCGCTACCCGACCCTGTTCCCGTTGCCACATCTACAGAAGATATTCTCTGCGATACATATTAACTTACCTACCACTTTATATACATACGTTATGTACTCAACTTTATACTGATACATTTGCTTTGTTGACTGATTGTAGTTTACTAGTCTCGTGCTTTGTGATTTAGTAATATTTTAGGACGCTAACATTCCCAATGTCAGCAATGGACAATATTATAAAAGACATTATTCGCTATAATGATCCACTAAAAGTTCTGATTGCCATCAGCTGGTGATAGCTGAATTTATCACGTCAGGCAGGAGTTTACGTAACGCCGCGCCGTTTCAGTCGGGGCTGAGTTTTTATAACGTGCACTAATCAATTGGTGAAAAGAGCATTCAACTCCAACCCGGTTTAAATTGGAGTACATCGCGACTGCGCCGTTTGTCACATACATTACATAAGTCTTGCACTTACAGAGCTTTTGCTAAAATATGTATGTGGATGTTTTATATTCATGAGAGAGCTTTCTACCCGTTATGGATTATTGGATCAGTTTCTGCTACTTTATTGCTAATTATAATTACAATATGAAATAATTTTTCGCAATAAATACCTTTATGGAACCTCATTCTAGTCTAGATACCTTGTATCTTGTATGATTTAGAGGGCTTCTCGTTTTGATACAACAGGAATTTTAAATGCTCATGAGTCGTGGTTTTAGTATTGATTTTGTGTTAGGCATTGTATTGGATTGGATTACAGCAACCACAGGCCACAATTGTACTTCTCAAATATCATACAAAAGAAACTTGCACATTTCTGTTTGAAAACGCGAAAACAGGTTTATAGTCTTATTTAGAATGAGATCAGCTGGTGTGATATCGCTGACAATACTATCCTGAGACGCTGATATCACTCCCAGCTTTATAGTTATTTCGTTCTTTCTTTTCTTGTATATTCAGCATCGAGGTTGTAAAATTTTTAGAACATCTCATAGAAACTATAAATCTGATCTACTCGTATACATCAATAAACTTCCTTCATGCTCGGATCATGCGCGAGAGTGTGTGAATCACCGATGTTTATATTAAATTCGTTATTTCGTAGCTCCATTGACTAAAATGTTTACTGGGATGCCAGTTGCTAAGAATACGATTTAGTTTTGACAAAATGAGATTTGATTTATTTTAGGTCTAAATAACTTTCAATAGCTCCTGTTATTTATCCTTAGTTCCTCCTGTATCGTTTGGTTTAGTGTCTTTAAATAACTGAGTGGTTTCTTTTTACTTGTTTCTTTTAGAATTGGAATCTTTTCCATACATGTTTGTGGGAATATTAACGTGATTCCGATTGCCTCGTTTGCCCAAATGTCTGTCAAACGTCGCATTCCCATCACTCGTCGACGCCTCTTCAGGATTTACTTCTCGCTTTTTGTTCATATTTAATTTTCCTTAAAAATTCCGCTATGTATTCTGTGACATATCATATGCAATCCATCGAAAATGCGGATTAATCGCAAATTGCTTTAACTGATAACAAAGTTCTTTGTCTGGATGCAGCGACGTCTGTGATTATCTAAATTATTTACTATGTGGGAAATGTCTGCGAATATCCAAATGTTTTGTAAATACTGTCACTAAATGTTCCCCTCAAAAATCTCCCAAAGTATTTCCCTCCGTATTTGTCTGTCGTTCGGTCGGTTGACTTGCAAGTCGCCTCACATTTGCCTGAACGCAAATTTAATATCGGAAATTGACTCCGGCTGAGTCAGTTTATTCGCTTTGGCCTCGCCTCGCCTCGACTCAGCTCTCACGAAGGTAAAACTATTACCCTATTCCACCAATTCGTTCAATCAGAAGTTCTCTAACTTTAATCTTATGGTTTATGATCACGTTAAGCAATTATAGTCTATTTTTACCCAAAATGTCAATTGCTGCCATTATTGTGTCGTCACATTTTCACGGTCAATAGAAAAGAACAAAGTCCTACCCTTCTCTTGCAATAAATAATTCAAATAATCATAAATATAAATTTGTCATTCGGTAAATCGCCTTAAGAACGGTAAGTATTTTCCAATGAAAGACAGATGAGGGCGGGTGCTCCTGAATATGGTATAATGATAACGTTTGATTTATTATTCCGTGCACACGCATTCGCGGGTCTGAGGGAATCCAATATTGAAATATTGAGGAGGCGCGGTGGGCGCAGGCGGTGAGGATATGACGTATCGGTTCTACATACATCTTCGAGGCGGTTGAAAGCGGTGCCTGACCAGCCTACCCATGACGTCAACGCGACCCTCGTGTGGCCAAGAAAATTGATAATATCTACAATGGTTTCAATTCAAGCATCTAAAACAAGATATAGATTCTACGGGCTGAAATCGAAGTCATTAGCAATATTTTAAACTAAGAATCTAACCGCGAAATTGGCTTCGACTAATGACTTCGATTTCACCCTGTGTATACAAGGTGCAGATCCAGTTTTCAGCCTTAAAAATACCCGAAACAAACGGTTAATACCATCATAAATAGCCGCAGCAATAAAGTGCTTACGTATTTCTTCTGATTGGATTATTTCTGTACTAAACATTTTTGAGCTTTTTTTTTTCACAATAAAAAATGCATAAAGTAAATTGCTTCTAAAAATTTATGAAGGTACATCATAATATTTTTACAATCTCTTTGAAATAGCTAAACAATGTATTATGGATGAACTTGAACAATCGAACGTACAGAACATTTGAGCTATTCCGCAGAAGGCGTCCGCTGTCAGTGATTGATTTCATAAGATGCCGGTAATCTATCAAATGTCTTGGAATATTTCAGTTCCACTGCTCCAGTACATATAAAACTCATAATATGTCTGTCGACAAAGCTTTATTAACTGTGATTTATTAAGGTTGCATATATTTAGATCGTTCATTTGCCTGATCATCAGAAGTAGCTTGTTTCAAATGTTTTATATTACGAGTTTTGGGTTTTTATGAAAAAGTTACATGACATCGCTACATCTATAAATATATGAGATTTTATTTATAAGAGGCTCAGAGACACTGGTGTCCAGAAATATTTAGTACCTACCCATTACATTAGGTTTGCTCATATTATTATCATGCCCATTTCAGTTTTTAGTATTACTCTTTCCCTTTGGTTTTAATATATGGTTTTCAATCCATGCTATCCCCAAATAGTTTACTTATCATTGATTTATAATAATTAGTTATATTATGCTTTATCTATTGATATTGTTATTCCCAAGTTTACCATAAGTTTAATTCCAATTCACCTATACTCCAATCCAACGCGTAAACCCGTCATCGCATATCTATGTGTGGATGATATAATAATAACACTTGTTTCTTCAAAGAGATTCCACTTGACTATATCTAAATTAAATTATGTATCTCATAGGGATAATCTCATTCTATTCTGTTGAATATGTTTTTATGAATTAGATACTTGGGCAATATGTTACGAACATGTGAATTGACAATCCAAGAAACACCTTCACATCTTCCTTCTTCTTTTAAAGTATCTTATTAAGATGTAGTCAAATCTCTAAAGAAAAATTGTTTAGTTAGTTCGTTCATACTACCTCTAGAAGAATTCCTTTTTGTGAATCAGTCTTATTATCCCTCAACAAACTCTGCATCGCGAGTTAAACCGCAAGCAGCAAACGCACTCACGTCTCGCGCTTAATTTTAGGCAGCCCCTAATCGTTACCGTAACATTTGACCTTCGATAGGTGTTTCTAGTAAACCGGTGAGGTTTATGGGCACGTTTTGGCACGCGTCAGGCCGCGTCACCGTGCGCGGTTGCCTTCTATTTGCACGCTTCTCGCGCGGCTATTTCTAAAGCACTCCGATGTGGCCTAGGTTCTTTACCTAACAATAAACGTTTTACTACGACCATTGTACCTAACGACGTGCTTGCTCCTTGCACCTCAATCTTTCTTGCAAATGCATTTGAGAAAAAGCTTGACACATTCACGTAGATTTAAAGTTCCGTATCCGCATTTCCTAATGCTGCTACTGATACCAGTTCTGCAAATGTGTCATAAAAAATAATTGGCTTGTCTTAACAAGACGTACTAAATGAAATATGGAGCAATATCTGTCCAATGTAAATGTGGCGTCTATTATAAAATTTTGCTTCAACAAAGTCCTACTTACTCCATTCATAGTTAAATATTAATCTTTGAAGCTGAGCCTAGATAAACATCTCAATATAAACCTTTGTTATAAATCCAATAAAGGACGAAGACGCGTGAATAAATAATGAATCGCTTCCGAAGAAGTTTGCTGGTAGGATGTTGGTTAATGTAAAAAGTTGGCCAACTCGATCCAGTTAAAATGCTAATGTAGGATACGACTCGGGCTAGTATTGGGCCGGCTGAATCTGGCAATGCATGCAGGTACTTTACACGTTTCTTTTTTACCGATAACACGATTCTAAATTGTGATTTTCTTATTTCTTGAGGATTTCGTTCCATCATTACTGTCAGTCAATCCAAACCGAAGTATAAGTATGCTTGACTAGTTGAACCCTCTTCATAACCTAATCAATATTTGAAAACTTACGCTACTGCTCCTTGCCACCTCTCAACATATTTTATTATCCGTACTCTCTATTTACGACCTTCATGTAGAAATCCACGGTTCCTGGAAAAATTAAACGATTTATTTATAAAACTAAAGTTATTTCTGAGGAAATTGAATTTCTAATCGTCCATTTATTTTAAAAAGTGTTGTCCAACGAAAGCTCTTTGTCATGGATTACGATGTCTGTTGTTCCGTATTATGTAACTATTCACGAGGAAAATTTCCCCCAACGAGCTAGACAGAACGGAACGTCGGTCGCTCGCCATCGCCTAGGATCGGATTTTTTACTGCACTCCGTACGTGAGTACGACATTTGCACAGTTGAAAGGCCCATTTACAGGAAATGGGCTTAGTTTAGACTAAATAGCTCATATAAGAGGCGATTTGGAAAATAATTAATGTCGGCGGGCCAGTGCGCGAGACGCGTTAGGTAACCGGCGGTGGTGGCGGCGGGCAGAGCGAGAGGGCGGCGCGCGCTGGCAGTGCTATCGATCGCGGGGATGACGCCCGGGGTGACCCAAATAGAGCCTTCGCGCTTCCCCACGCCCCTGCCCTCCCCCTCTCCGCCCCCTGTCGGCCGTTCCACGACGAATTTTCATATCAGCCGGTTGTTCACGAAGGAATGGCCCGCTGGCCCGGCTCTTCTACTAATGCCTTACATAATACATCAAGAACGCCCTGTTGAATTATCTCCGCTTAAAATCTCTTTGTCCTTTTGACATTTCGGCATCTGCTGCGTAAGCTTATTTTACTTTGTAAGCTTATTCCGCGTAACTTCATGCGTTGTTCTAGCGCAGGTACTTTGGCTCAATTGAAAATTGTCGCCGGATTTCCGTAAGGGACATTTTCTTCGGGCAGATCTTGAGGGAAATATTGGAGAGAGGACGCCAAAATAATTTTATTCCTCTCGTTTGTCTGTACTATGCACATTACATGCGTCCGACGTTTCTTAAAAAAAAATGCTTGCAATTTCATAGTGTTACTGTAATCGTGATTGTATTCGTGTCGAATCTGTTTCCGTGACACGCATAGAGGGCGCAAGTTACTGACCTATGCCCGGGGGTGTTTCCCTGGCCACACCGGTACACGCTTACATACTATTGCATTATGCAACCACATTGATCGCAGTGAGGTTACAATAAACAAATATTTTGACTAGGTCCTCCCTGCTCATTAGTCTCGCTGCAGCCTCTAATTATGTGAAGTTCCGCTCCGGGCGAACGGAAATAAAAATGTATTTGAACAATGAACAGAAAAATCTTTTTGTTTAACGCTGCAGTCCAGAGCGGAGCCGGTAAAATGAAAAATACGCAAAGAGCGCGCTACGGCCGCTCAAATTGAAAAGTGCAACTTTGCGTTTTATTGCGCTGAGAGGCCTCCGAGAGAATTGCCAACTGCACAAATGTCAATGCAATGCTCCCCTTAGCCCTTTACTTCGAAACTGTTTCATCTATTCAGTACAAATCTGTGTTTTATAAAAACTTTTTGGGTTTAACGACATTCATTTGGAAACATCTCCAGAAATAAAAGGACCAAACTGATACTCTGCATTATTTTGCCTTTCATGATATTATCTTTTTAATACGTTTTTATTGGGTTGCTTCCTTGTTTATTTGTTTGTCCCAAAATCTCACAACCGATTTTATACTAGCTTTCCGATAAGCTAGAGAATTGACACTTTGAACATAAGTTAGAACTGGAAGGCAATGCAATATAATTATGTCATTGAGCTGATCTGATGATGGAGCTGGAAGAAGGCCACAGGAACTCTGTATTAAAACCATATAACCCCATCGAATTTGGGCTGTTTGATTCATCTTGACGGAGTACTCGTCAAAACGAATCATGTTGAATAATAGTATCCAGGGTCTGATGATGGAGCCGGAAAAAGGTCACAGGAACTCTGTAATAAAACCATGCAACCCCGTCGAATTTGGGCTTGTTTAAAACCATGACGAGTAGTCTGTTGGGAAATAGTTTCCAGGGTCTGACGATAGAGCCGGAAAAAGGTGTCTTAATAACACCATGCTACTCCATCCAGTTTGGGCTCGTATGAATCATCTTGACGAGTACTCTGTTGAGTAATAGTGTACAGGGTCTGATGATGGAGCCGGACTCTTCCGGCAACAGAGACTCTGTAATAAAACCATGCAACCCCATCTAGTTAGGGCTCGTTTGATTTTTTTATTCTCAACGGGATAGTACTTGGCCTTCATCTCACCTGCTGTAATGTGGCGATAAGGCCGAAGATGGAAGCGCACTACTCCCGGAATCCTCATCATCACTGAGGAACTGACTATCTTACCTCTAACTGCCCGAACAACAATTTTCAAATTGTTGTCATGGCGTCAGACTTAGGTAAGATGGTGGTAGCTATCCAGGCGGACTTGAAATAAGCCCTACCACCAACGAAACCAAGTACAAATTGTACCCCCCCTGAGAATCGAACCCAGAACCCCTGCGTTTTACACGGGTGGGCGAACCACTAGACCATAGAGGCGGTTAAATTGATTCGTTTGATTCGTCTTGACGAGTACTCTGTGTCCAGGGTCTGATAATGGAGCCGGTAGAAGTCCACAGGAACTCTATAATAATACGTCTTCGATAAGAGATGGTGTATTTTTATTTTAGTTTTAGCTCGTTGACTAAAAAGCAGAAAATAAAAATTTACCGAAAGAAAAACTTTTTTATAAAAAAACACGTTTTTAAAACGGTCTTCAAAGTATAAAATAATTTCTCCCGTAAAGATGTATAACTCTATACAAAAGTTTTAAACCTAAAAACGTGGAGTGCATGCAAAAGACAAATACTTTATAGTCCATTTTAAAAACGTGTTTTTTATATAAAAAGCTTTTTTCTGTAAATTTTTGTGTTCTAACAAATGCTTAAATGTCTGCTGTCTTCTATAAAATCGCATCACTCTCTAAGCACAAATTACACGATATAAATGATTTAAAGGAAATGGAAGAAAATCCCCCGCAATAAGTCCAACCAAGATTTGCTGGCTTATAATTGCGTCAGGCAGAGGGCGGCAAGCACCGGAAATTAACAGCTGGCAGGTGGCTCCTGCAGCGGAAGCGGTCCCTGCGTCGCCAGTCGCCAGTCGCTAATCAGGCGACAGGCGACAGTCGCCACAACGACTGATAAGGCTGCGTTCAGACGATAACACACAACTCAAACTCACCTCAACAGCAGCCTTCCTTGAAATACATCGCTTACAACTTTGAGCCTTATGACACGTTTATAAGCTCCTGTGTAATGTTGAGGTGAATTCGGGTTGAGTTTGAGTTTAGTTCGGGTTGAGTTTGCGTTGAATTCGGGATGAGTTCGGGTTGAGTGCGGGGCGAGTGCAGTTGCATCGACAAAATATAATGGAGCTTATAATTAATGTGTCATAAAACTCAAAATTGTATGAAATGTATTTCAAGGAGTGGGCTGCAGTTGAGTTGAGTTCGGATTGAGGTCGGGTCGTGTGTTATCGTCTGAACCGCAGCCTAACAAGACCGCGCTAGTGGAAACAGTCTTTGGCTTTAACGAACTATTTTAATTTGCTTCAGCGGAACACTTCCCGTTCCGGTTTAACGAGGACTTTTCCAGATAAACTTTTCTCTCAATCACTTTAGTGGTTATGGTTAGTGGCTTAATCATTTTTAGGGTTCCGTAGCCAAAATGGCAAAAAACGGAACCCTTATAGATTCGTCATGTCTGTCTGTCTGTCTGTCTGTCTGTCTGTCTGTCTGTCTGTCTGTCTGTCTGTCTGTCTGTCTGTCTGTCTGTCTGTCTGTCTGTCCGTCCGTATGTCACAGCCACTTTATTCCAAAAGTATTAGGACTACATAGTTGAAACTTGGTAGGTAGGTGTATTCTGTAAACCGCTTTACGATTCTTACACAAAAATAAAAAAAATAAAAGATTAAGGGGGGGCTCCCCATACATGGAACTGAAACTGAAAATATTTTTTTTCATCAAACCAATACTTGTGGGGTGTCTATAGATAGGTCTCTAAAAATGACATTGAGGTTTCTAAGACTATTTTTTTTCAAAGTCAACCGTTTGAAAGATATATGCCGCCAAAGTGGTAAAATATGTGTCCCCCCCCCTTTAACTTTTAAAGTAAGAGGGTGAAAAATCTAAAAAAAATATAAGCTATAGATCTTAATAAACACTTTCAACGAAAATTGGTTTGAACGAGATATAGTAATTAGTTTTCAAGATATAGTACATTTTCCAAAACCGCAAATATAACTTTGTCATTCATACAAACACTGTGAAAAACAAAGTTATTTTTTCAGACGAAAAATGATAGCGGTATTAAAATATGGTATGGTATAATGTACCTACGGAACCCTACTGCGCGTGGCCCGACACGCACTTGGCCGGTTTTTTGTTATTTGTAAGTACTGGTAGGGGTACGTATCAGAATGTCTAAAGTTAGAATGTCTAAACTTAAAATGACGAAGTTTAAAATGTCAAAAATTTGAATGTCTAACGATTAAAATGTAAAAAGTTCAAAATGTCAAAAACGAAAATGTCAAACGGTCAGATAGTCCTAAATTAAAATGTCTAAGTTCAAATGATCAAAACTTAAAATGTCTAATAGTCCAAATACATATAATGACGTATAGAATTTACTTATTTTCTGTCATTTAGGTATCTTATTAATTAGGTTAAATAACTGCGTGTTAACCTCTGTGCCTCCGCTGCACATCAACATAGCTGTGCCACTCACTGATTCAGTAGCCGGCGAACAAAACCCACCAATTGATTTTGAATTAGATTTTTTTTCTGGCGCTTTGCCGGCCGCTGCCGCGGCACGTTCGCTTCGCTCGCTCGGCTTGCGCGCTGGGTTCATGTCAACCTAACATGCTCGTCACTACGCTCCTCGCACCTATCTCGTGACCTGCGGTCTACGGTTTCTAAGTCCCAGTAGACTAGTTTAGACTCGTTTCCGGCAGCTAAATTTGCTATGAAGCATTTTAGGCGAAGCCCGAAGACACCTCCACAGACTCAATTAACCTCAAAGAAGGCGATTCGTTTTAAGATTTAACCCAATTCAAATAAAACATTGTGAACTTAGACTTAATGACCATTGATATTTTAACTTTCAAGTATTTGATACGTTTGATACTTTGAATTTTGCTATTTTGAAGTTAGACATAATGATTTTCGACATTTTAAACCATTTGAATTTTAATTTTTGACATTTTGAACTTTGTCATTTTAACTTTAGACATTCTAACTTTAGACATTCTGATACGTACCCACTGGTAGTCATACTAAAATAAGTGACAGTTATGTTGATTTCAAAACTTGCAAGGAGAGCAAAGGAAATCGCTACTATTTTTAAGTATATTTTTTTTAACCCGATTATAATATTTCGCTGATTTACTGCGGGAACGGGAACCACGCATGTTCAGTGAATTCGAACGAAAATCAACTCTAAATATGTTATTTGAAAATCAATCTAATATCTTATCAGAATAGAGTAAAACTTACGTAAGTTATGCAGAAAAAAAGAAAAAAAAAGAAAGTGATACCGAACACAATTCGGTTGCAAGATTTTTCTATCTTGAAAATTTTAAAAAACTTTACTCCATTCCTTTTATGGACAAACGTTTTCATTAGTGTTGTTTTCATGAATATTTTTCCTGTGGCCTGAGAGTTTCTATTGAAGCTGTTGAATTAAAAGTGACAGAAGATGTGCACAAAAGGATGTACGAAGGGGTCTGCACTAAGTAAAAAGCCTACCATTTTAAATGTTTCTTTATTTTCATTACAAAATATAAAAAGAACTACCGACCGCCCGCGACTTCGTCTGCGTGAGTAGTATTTTATCTATCCCTCGGGAACAGTTCTTTTTTCGGGATGAATGATACCCTATATTATTTTCTGTAACCCTGACAATGTGTTTGCAAAATTTCGATTATCGGACGTGCCGGACTACAGCTGCGCCACAAAAAAAAAGTTGGAAATCTGACATTTTGACTATGCCATGATGAAGTCTATAGTTTGTCGGAGTTTGTCGCCAAAAACCAGAGTTTGTCGGTCTTCCGTTTAGAAGATACATGTGGCTCAGCTGTAGAGACGTCTCTACAGCTGCGCCACACAGATCTCGAAAACGGAAGGTCGTAGCGAAAATCTGATTACTTGTATGTATAGCCGTTAGTTTGTCGGAGTTTGTCGCACAAAAACCAGAGTTTGTCGGTCTTGCGTTTAGGAGATACGTGTGGCGTAGCTGTAGAGACGTCTCTACAGCTGAGCCACACAGATCTCGAAAACGGAAGGTCGTAACAGAAATCTGATTACTCGTGTGTGATAGCCGGTAGTTTGTCGGAGTTAGTCACCAAGAACCAGAGTTTGTCGGTCTTGCGTTTAGGAGATATGTGAGGATACGCTGTGGAGACCTTTCTACCTGGACCTTGAGAACGGAAGGTCGGAACACACACGAGTAATCAGATTTCTGTTACGACCTTCCGTTTTCGAGATCTGTGTGGCTCAGCTGTAGAGACGGTCTCTACAGCTGCGCCACACGTATCTTCTAAACGCTAGACCGACAAACTCTGGTTTTTGTGCAACAAACTCCGACAAACTAACGGCTATACATACAAGTAATCAGATTTTCGCTACGACCTTCCGTTTTCGAGATCTGTGTGGCGCAGCTGTAGAGACGTCTCTACAGCTGAGCCACATGTATCTCCTAAACGGAAGACCGACAAACTCTGGTTTTTGGCGACAAACTCCGACAAACTATAGACTTCATCATGGCATAGTCAAAAAGTCAGATTTCCAACTTTTTTTTTGTGGCGCAGCTGTAGTCCGGCACGTGATTATCGGTTCAGTAGTTAAGACGTGAAAGCGTAACAAACAAACATACGGATTTTTGCATTTATAATATGAGTAAGAGGAGCTCGGTGGCGCAGTGGTCTAGCGCCTGGCCCAGCGATTGCGCAGGTTTAGCAACGTTCGCAAGGGTCGGTCATGGGATGGGTGACCAAAAATTTATTATCTCGAGCTCCTCCGTGCTTCGGAAGGCACGTTAAGCCGTTGGTCCCGGCTGCATTTGGAGTCGTTAACACCCACCAATCCGCATTGGGCCCGCGTGGTGGGTTATGGCCCGTCCTCCTTATCCACCTATAAGGAAGGCCTGTGCCCCAGCAGTGGGGACATTAAAATGGCTGATGGACAATATTAGTAAGATAGTAAGAATAACTTTGTGGGTAAGAAAGTTCATCTTAATGAAACGTATATCAACATTATCAGCCAATTTTAAGTCCCTACTGCTGAGGCACAAGCCTCCTATATGGGTGGATAAAGAGGATGGACCATAATAACACACCACGCGGGCCCAATGCGGATTGTTGCGTGTTAACGACTGCCAATGCAGCCGGGACCAACGGCTTTACGTGCCAAGCATGGAGGAACTCATGATAAAAAATATTTTAGTCACCCATCCCATGACCGACCTCGCTAAAGTTGCTTAACCACAATAATTATGTTATAATGAAACGTTATAATTCATTTGACAATCTCTCAAATGCTCTCAAAATCGTACGTTTTATGCAATCGGATGAATACGAATTTCTTTTCAGACACCAAAATAACGTTATACTATAACCGAGTCTATAAATATAATAAGCTTATGTTATTATGAAACGAAAACCATTAGTATATTAATGTTATGTAAAAGTGTAGTAACCCATAATTTAAACGAATATTACTATCTAGATCGGCGTATTGCGTGTTGTCACATATCATAGCCGTTTTATCGATTGACTGTCCGTCCGTTGTCATCGGCTGTGCAAAGTAGAATTTACAGTTTACTGTCTATTTGTATGTATTTACATATTTTGATAGTGAACTTCCAAAAAAAAAATCTCTTTGGACCGAAATTCTAAATCATTTCAACCCAAGTCGCTATTGAGGAGCTCGATGGCGCAGTGGTTTAGCGCTTGGCCCAGTGATTGCGGGGGTTAAGCAACTTTCGCAAGGGTCGGTCATGGGATGGGTGACCAAAAATATATTATGTCGAACTCCTCCGTGCTTCGAAAGGCACGTCAAGCCGTTGGTCCCGGCTGCATTTGCAGTCGTTAACACCCACCAATCCGCATTGAGCCCGCGTGATGGGTTATGGCCCGGATCCTCCTTATATCCACCCATAAGGAGGGCCTGTGCCCCAGCAGCAGGGACATTAAAAATGGCTGATGGACAAATCACGATTTGTTGCTGAATCGAGAAGATCTTGTCATATATCGATTATTATTATTTGTTTCATTTACATAATCTATGTTTATTCTCAAAATGTATATGAACATATTGAATCTTATGTAGCGTCGTATTTGGCGAATCCCTCACGTTTCAGTCCGTAGCAACAGCAACAAATGTGCCGCAAACCTTTCGATGGCAATTTTTTTTATCGATTTTCTAAATATAGCACTGCACATGCACCGACTATTCCACCATGCTCTGAAATTTTAATGTGCTTCACTTCGTACATCAGTATCGACAAAATTGGAATAAGAATCCAAAAAGCAACAACAGAAGGTCTATTGATCCGGAAATAAAGCAAGGGTGCCGAAAACGGGAGCTTTCAAGGTCCAAACGGGAAAGACTAGTTTTTGGTCAAAAGTATTTTATTCTACTTACGAGTATTTCACTCTGACAAAAGATTTAATGGCGCCGGTATAATGTGTGCGAAACCTTTTCGGCAGTAATGCGGGTTCTATTTGCCGATGGTGGAGCAATAAATAAGCGCGTGTGGTGCCGCGACGGGCAGCCGCGCGGATTGAGACCGCGCCGCTGCGCCCACTCCGAACAACATAAAACTTTTTATTTACGTTAACGGAGGTTATACCATTACCATAATGTGTGTACCATAAAATCGGCTTCAATATACCTCCCTCATAAAATTGCTCTATCCGATATAGAAACGATTTGAAACCGAATTAACATTTTCGCGTCCGTTGAGTTTGAAAAGCTTTCAACGAAATTGTGTTACAATCTATCGATCGTTAACAATTTAATCTCGGTCGCACAACCGTAATTAAATTCTTATCTGGCTTCGTCTTAATAGACAGGTAAAATGGCTTTCACGTCTGAAGTTCGTCCTTCAGATGAAGCCGTCTGTCAATACTTAATATTACATTAAGGTCGGGCGCGCCAGAGACCACCTTCCGGTTCGCATCGGCCGCCCTACGGCACGTCGCTCGTAAAAATTTATTAACGCCATCCGATTAAAGTCTTCGTAACGGGCTTAAAATTTATTCATTCGTATAGGTGAGCAAATTTTTCGCGATAAATTAGAGGCAATAGGATGCAAGGGAGTCGAGGTTCTGGGGGATCAGGAAGGCTGTGATCGTACCGGTTGTGGAAGGTTACGGTGGGGCGGCGGGTGCGGGGTGGGGGGTCGGGTGCGCAGGGCGGCGCGGTGCGGCTGCGCGGCGGGCGCGGTGCGCGCGGCGGGCGGCGGCGCTGGCGTCGTGACGCAGTGTGACGTCAGCGGAGTGCCGGCTCGATACGCGCCCGGCCCGTCGTCAGTCGCCGCCCGCTCCAGGCCGCCGAGCGTCGCGCCCTCCGCGATACACACCCGCGCGCTCTCTCTCATACCGGGTTTTAGTTTCATACCACGATGACATAGTCCTAGTGCCGTGCGAAGAGACTACGTGGAAGCGCACATATTTTTAAGTTTTTTCGTTGGAACGAGGAAACCATAAAGGTCCCCGTTGTTGCAGAACTAGCGACGACCCACCCCATTCCGTCGAGGGACAGAGGCGAGACCGAGAGGCGGCTCACACCTTTTTATCCGCCTTTTTATAGAGACTAGCGAAAATGGGCGAGGTGAGTGCGGTGCTTGCAGTAGTGCTTGCCCTTAGAGTTTGCAGTAGCGAGCCCGGTGCGCGGGCCGAGTGCTTTCGTGAGGTGCAAGTGCATGAGAGGAAGTGATAGTGGACCGTCAGCGCAGCGGCAGGCGGCGGGCCGTGCGCCCGCGCCGCGCGCCGGCCCGCCTCGGCCCGGCGCGGCGCCCTCTCACCGCACGCAGGACTCCATTTGCACGTTCTACTGCCTTTGTTCCGTCACCGCAATCGATGTGCAGCGTTAGTTAGCGCACCTGTCACTCAAAACGTGATCAAAAATTTCATCCCATTGTCTGCAACATCGTTTTCTGCAATATTTTTTTAGTTTAGTGCACTTTTTCTAATATTTCCAGTCATATTGTAGTCATTGGTGTTATTAGCAATAGTAGTGTTCTTATCAAATAATCTGTGTAATGTAGTGTGAAATGGAATTATCATGGTGTAGAAGAGACAGCGCCGGCCGGTTGCGTAACTTGTCGGTATCGATCTGTGCGAGACCGACACTTCGCTCAGAAACTTCCTCGGTACATTTGAACGATGCATAAATCTGCTTCCTTCCTTATCATAAAATACAATAGACCGTAATCCCCACTACAGTCATATCTCTTTTAAGCTTTCTCTTTGTAGAGCGTGCTTACGAAAAAGTCGATCAGGAATGTTCCTTTGTTTTTCATCCAATAAAGGAATTCAGCAGAATTTCCTTGTTGCATGCCAGTCATAGAGAATTCAGCCTTTTCATACGAAAAACTTCGGCCACTGCCATGTTCTTTTTCCGATATTATGGAATGTCCACATCGTATGAATTGAATTATAAAGTAACTTATTGGTTCCGCTTGGTTCGATTTTAAAACAACCTTCGATTTACTTATTGTTCCGGAATAATACAAACCGTTTAACCCAGTATGTTAGTTGAGTAAGTCCCTTAAAACCGTTAACATTTAACAAATTAGCTTCTAAATCTCCTCATAGCAACTAGCAGGTAGTCAAACTAAACGAAATATGAGTCAATCCGTTAGATGCACTTTTTAGTTCGAGGATCTTTTATTACGAACTACAAAAAAGGATTTCATTCTTGTGGATTAGTTCAATCTTATGATAAGCAAAAGTAACATCTAGAATACTCTAGAATAATCGTTATCGAAGGAGATTATTCATTCTGGGCCTTATCTAAAAGTGCCGGCCAACGAAAAACTAAAACGCATTACTAGAACTAGCCATTTGGAGCCATAGTTAATATGGCACAAAAGTTGTAGCATTACTCTGAGCAAAAATATCTAAGTTCGAAGATTCGTCATTTCAATAATTTTATTGAATTCTGAAAGTACTGGGAACCATAAAAAAATTATACATACCTATTGCTAGAACTAATCATCCGAAGCAATTCAAATCCGAAGACAAACTAAAAATGGGGCCTGATGATCAATCCTTTGTTCGATACACCAAAAATGACCGAAATTTCTCCCCAAAAAAATCTTTTGAGTTGTCATAAAGCTTGAAAAATCATCCTCAGTTGTCCGGTCTCCTGCGAATCAGACCAAGAATTCTGTAGCGTTTCCGGCCCCCGTATTTACAACCTCTTAAAACTTGCCAGTTTGCTGAATGGCTATCATTGCGTCTCTTATTTGCTATACAGCGAGAAAGAGATGTGACTATAGCAATTCATAAACCTGGCAAGTTTAAAAGGTTGTAATACCCCCCAGGCCGCGCAAGAGAGCGAGGGTCTTTAAGAAGATTCGCTAGGTGCTCCGAAGGAAGTAGCTAACAGGTTGCGGGAGTCGCCGTGCTTCAGCCCGAGAACTATAAGCCCGAAGGTTTATTAGAAAATTGCCTCGTCATTATGTCATTTAAATCGCATAGAGCACCGTCGCTCTATTGGAGTATTTCCTCTATCCTTTGTGACGGCAGCGTGGATCAATTAGGATGCTACAGACACGGTCACTGGGTAGTTTCCTCAAGTATGAATTGCCTTTTTAATTTTACATTACGTGCTTTTGAAAAGGGTCTGAAAAATATTAGGGCCCCTGAATAATGTATGGTTAATTATCCCTCTGCTTTCAAAAGCTTAAGTCGCTCAGTATTATAATCGAAACATTTTAAATTCATGTTTAAAGTCTACCTGCCTTAAAGGGTTACCCTTTGTATTGTGAATTAAGAGAGAATATTATATCACTGTATGTATACTTAATAATGTCCCCAGAGATAGAAAATATTGAGAAACAACGTGTTGATACTTAATGAGTTGGATTCCCTGATGTAGACCCATAGCAGTAGATACTCCTATGGGATCTTCCCGCTTGCTCACATAAAAATATTCCTGTTGCTCTCCCCTAAGTAACTGAACTGTATGTACCCTTTGTATTGTGTATTAAGAGAGAATATTGTAATTATCACTGTATACTTAATAATGTTCTCTTATATTGTAGAGATTAATCTACGTGTTTATCCTTAGTTGTGTTTAAATTATCCCAATGAGCTGGCTTCCCTGATGCAGAGCCATAGCAATAGATACGCCTATGGGAACTTTCCACTTGCTCACATAAAAATATTCCTATTGCTCTCCCCTAAGTAATTGGTCTGAGCAATTTAAATAAAAACGCGATAAAATATAAATGGGTATTCGATAAAACGTGTCCTGAAATGTCCAATGTCTACACACGTTGTAATTTAGCGTGTGTCCATTCTAAAACGTAATGAATTTATTGAATTCGGAAAATCTCTTGTTCAATTCCCCTTAAAATTACTTACATAAGTTTTTTGCTTTGCTTGTTTTGCATTAAATAAGTTTTTTGCTTCGTCTGTAAAACATAACCAACGTTGGGTTACTGAGATGAAATATTTTAGATTTAGAAAATCAGCAAAGTTTGAGGACCAAAACCTTTTTCTTAAATAAATAACTATAAACACAGTACCGTAGAGTGCGTTTCATCGGTTATTACCTAGGGCGTAATGTTGGTAGCCCGTAAAATTATTATTATTGCGATGGAATAAGGTTCAAAATTGAATAAATTTCCAGGGTACCAACATAACACCATAGGTAATACCCGATGAAACGCACTCTAACTAGCGTTCGCCGAATAATAATGTAATCGCTACTCAACAAAACCGTCCCAAAATAATTTCCAGGTCACTCAGTATTAACGAGTCCTGCGGACAAATTCTGTTAATTTGAATTTCCTTTAATTCCGAACGTAATGACGCAATTTTTCCCGAAGTTATTGCCTCGTTTAACGCTGCTCGATTGGGGAGCTTTGTGGAAACATTTTGCTTATTGTTCCACCTTCAAATTTATTGCCGTTTGAATAACCAATATTAGCAAATGTTTTTCTTTAAATGTTCTGAACATTACTGCTTTTACTAATCGTAAACGTAACATGGTCAATAAATGGTGTTCAATGTAACAACGTCCATGACAGTCCTTGAGGCTGATTGTCACAACACAAGACATAATGTAACTCTGCAGGAGGCCGATTCTCGCACACTGCGATATTTCTCGAATTCGATATTATCTCTAATCACAAATCTCTATTAAAAATGTCACTAAAATCTCTATTGCAGCTAAAATAAACTTAATCTCAGCGATTTTCGAGATTACAAGTCGAAAGTCTTTGCAGTCTCTACGATTTCTTGACTTTTTCGAGATATACACTATGTCACGCGCCCGAGAATTTCCTCCCAGTATTCGTGAACAGTCAAACACACGCATCACATAGAACATGGGATAATATCTTTCATCGTTTGAATAGTTACATCAGAACTCTCATCTTTTTGAGGATCCTGTCTCTTAAGTATGATAACAGACTAAATACTTGACCTTTCCAAAGAACGTTATCTGAAACTTGACATTCATTAAATCTTTCCTATTTCTACTTTTGCTCTTTGTTTATCTAGAAGTAAATACATAATATCCCTTAAAAAGGTTATCTTAATTATGCCCTTGTTATTACAGTTTGATGAGTAGTAATGTTGTTTAAATTATTGGGACACCTTTCAAAACTGCTTTGGCTTTACCAATTGTGACAATCATCTTGATTGCATCTCAGGATTTTTTAATTTTTGATGATTCCGACTAAAAAGTGTTGTAAATTAGACAGCAGCTTTTGAAAGTAAATAGGAGACAACGAGTACATAAATGAGATATCTGTAATATCTCATTCAAATTCTGATCCCTTCAAATCCGCCAATAGTCAGGACCAAGAACTTTAAATTCATTCTTGGTCAGGACCTAATAAGGATACCGACGATTGAATTGATATTGCTTAAAATGACCTCCTGACATTTTCCGAATAGGTATTTCCCGTTAATCTTATTACTCTTCAGACACACTAATGTTATTTGCGTTTATCATTACAAGTATAGCACGTGTGTCGTGTGTTTTGGCAACGGCTTCACGCGGGTGTCGTCACAGCTCGCCAGCTATCACATGCGACTCATTAATGTTAAAAATAATTGTCTCATTCACACGTCATGCAACCACTACGATAGTAACTCCAATTTTTCGGTACGAAGCAGTTCTATGACCGTGGCAATGAATCTATGGATGTTCGTTCATTGACATTTTCTATTTAAAGTTAGTAGAACACATGATTTTTATAATAGGTTCGTGTCGACGGCCGACTCGACCCAGTTCTTGATTTCGTAACACTTGATATAACGATTGGAATGAAAAGATAAACCAGAGCTAAAATTATTAGACGTTTTTATGTCTCATCCGAAAGTTGCGGTGTTCCATAAAGTTGAATAGCTCTCGCCTTTGTCTGAGCGTCCTCGTTAAGAACCCCATTTTTGTTCCCGAATATTTTGTCACATCGCTCTCTTGTCCCCTGAAGTAGTTGTAATGGGCTCGTCAGCCCTTCATAGCGCTTTAACATTTCATTCTAGAGAAAACCAGTTTCGATTTTCCATCAGATATTCCGGTTTAACCTTTATAGAGATTATAAATGCGGTCGTCGGGGTTGGGGGGTGGCAACCTTGTCTTTCAGCTATTTATGTGGGGGGCAGGGGGAGGGAGGCGCGCGCACGCCCGCCCTCTTATGTAACGCGCCGGACACGCCGCGCGTCTGCCACTCCTCATAACCTCATCCTAGGCTCTCCCATGAATATTCCATCACACCCTCGCACGTTTATAGCGGCCGTTATGCCTCTAATTAAGCGCCGCGGGCAGACCCTGCATTATTCACGGGGCGCCTAGCGACCGTCTTCCGCCCTGAGTGATTACAGCGCCTCGCCGCAATCTCTTAGCGCTTCCCGCAACTCGCTCCAGTTATTCTGATCGCGACCTTCGGAGGAATTCAGGGCGCGGCTTAATGAGGCTGCACGTACACGGCGATCAATTATCGGCGAGTGCGGACTTGTTTACGGCACCGAGGACGCATTTAGAAGCAGCGACATTACCGCCCCTATGTGATGCACTTGCGTAACAAAACAACTAGCGATTCCCGTCCCCGTAGTCCGTACATATCACGTGCTCGTGTCACAGAATATATATAAGTACTACCGTACAGAAAGGACACTTTCTGCCCCGCCCCACAATCAATTACCTCACCCCATCGGCGACCATCCGTGTGTCGATCTGTGTGCTCTGCGATCTGCGTGCGCACACAGTTGCGCGTGTGCAAAAACGTCATTGTGTAGCGCCTGTGTAATAGGTAGTTAAAACGCGACGCTTGTATGGAGTGCCCGGGGTGTTGTGACACAATTTAATAATTCAAACTTTTTATTTTTATTTATAAAATTATATTTCAAATTACTTACTTCCACGCATGTGACTGGCAGCTGTAAATTAATTATAGTTTGTAACGTTTTAAGTTACGACGACAGTTATTTAAATGGAGATACTTTTTCCATCATCTAATCAGTCACGCGAATAAAATGTGCGAAAACATGAATGGTGTCGTTACGCACTCGGCGCTATTTGGAGCGTCAGGTTAACATCGCCTAGTTGAGAGCAATTGAGCGCGATTGCCGGTGGTCCTGCAGGGCGGTGCGTCGGCGCAAGGTTACATCGCATTGTCTGTTGCCGTGGCCCGCCGTACTCTTCACTATTTGTGCCTACCTACGTAGCATAGAACCACGTACTTAGCCTTTTCAATAGTCACATTACTTCCTGGTTTATATCATTATGTTTGTAAAGGTTTGGATTAGCAGTTTCGATCACAAGTCCAGACTTTTACGATTTCTTCATTATGTTCATGAGTATCGTTTTGCATGGCTCATTCTCTTGTTCCGTAACCTTCCTAATCAATCTTATCATTGACATTAGTATTATTGAGCCGTGCAATGCGTGCCTCTGCCTCGCCGCTGCATGGCCCCTAGGGCCGCCTGTAGATCGTGTCTAGCCCCTAGTTGTGTTTCCAGCATGGCAGATCCGACTCGTACCGCGTCGCCACCATCGGCCCCATTAAGGACGATAATAGGACCGCTGACGGACAGTTCAAGGTTTTTATTTCAATCATCTTCCATTTACGTTCAACAGTGACGATGGTATTATGTCCATTATGCTTTTTGACTACCATCCTCTCTGGTTCTTTCTTTGCATGCTTTCTTTTTTTTATTGCATTTTGACTCATTCCATAATGCTTCCAGATAAATTAAGAATTTTGTATATTAATAGCTTGTAAGATGCTAAAACAAATGAAATTTTTAAATTACTCATGTATTGTATAGAAATAAAGATGGCTATTTTTCATTGGCTGTTTACAGACCCGCCGGAAACCACCCGCAAAAAAACGGAAAGCAGGAGATTTAGATGACCTTAAACAGGAATTGGACATTGATTTCCACAAAGTAACACCAGAGGAGCTCTACCAAAGATTTCAGACACATCCAGAAAATGTAAGAAAATATTTATTATTACCTTAACCTATTTAAAATATGTCATTCAGTATAAAAACATTTCGTGGTCGCGTTGTATAAATTATTGAAATAAATTTCTAAAAATAACTATATTGATGTTACAGCTTACAATGTTAATGCTATTACAAAACTTTGTGAATATTTTAGAACGGGACGTTTAAACGAGGATGTTACGTCAACAATAATGTCGAATATGGAAATAATTGAGATGAAGTAGTAACTTTGAGTACTGTTATTAATATTAATTTAAGGGTTGATTGAAGTGTATGCTCTTTTTCCAGGGCCTTAGTCACGCAAAAGCGAAAGAAAACCTCGAGAGGGATGGTCCAAATGCGCTTACGCCGCCCAAACAGACGCCCGAGTGGGTGAAGTTTTGTAAAAACCTCTTCGGTGGCTTTGCGCTACTACTCTGGATTGGTGCTATACTATGCTTTATCGCTTACGGAATTCAGGTCAGTTCTACCACAGAATAGATATAAGTACTACCGTACAGAAAGGACAGTCTCCGCCCCGCCCCAGAATCAATTACCTCACCCCACCCCGCGAGTTCGAGTGCCGAATCGTGTTCTCATATACCTAGTCGTGTTTGTCTACGTCAACTTATTTTGATATTCAAGCAATGCGTCGTAACTCTTTAGTCGAGTTTGTCAACTGTCAACCTATTTTGATATTCAAAGCAATGCGTCGTAACTTTATTTTACCAAAAAGTTCGAATTATGAATTGAACGCCGCGCATACAGTACAAACAACTGCACGGTAGCCCTAGACTTACACAGTTGCGCGTGTACAAAAACATCATGTGACGTCATCTGTTTATAATGTGTGGAGTGGTGGTGGTTGTATCAAAGGGTTGTATGTGGTTCTACAATAACGTCAATCGACACTTACCGCTAGGGACTATGTTTTAGACGCGAATACAAGAATAGCGCTTTGCAATTTATACACCTAACGTGTAAAGTACAAGAGACGTCACTCTAAACTAATGATAGGATTGCAAATTCATTCTTTTGACTCTAGCGCACGTCCCAACGGCTGAATTTTCATTGCCTAGATAAAGCTTCATCCGTTTGATAGCGATTATACCGCCAAATCAAAAACATTTGTCATTCAATTTTGTCTGTCGTATTTTTAGAATAACTTTTATTATACATTGCCTTTAGTCTTGAACTAGAGATAAATTGAAGGCGTGAAATACACCTAATTTTAGCGACAAAAACACCCACATGTTGGGGTCCATTCCCACTCCTGTTGGTATGGCCGCCATTTTTAAAATTTGACTTTTTATTTTAGATGATCCTGCGGAATAATATTAATTTCTCCGGATTTAGAATTCCTACAGTTATAACAAGAGTTTTTATTACATTTCTCAAAAACTAGGACATTAATGTTAGTTTTTTTTTCAAATTATTCAAATGCATGCATGCATTATTCAAATACACAAGGATATTATCTACAAAACGACACCAAAATTTATTGCTCTATGTTGCATATTTCGAGAGTTATTTTTGTTTGAATTATGGCCCTTACGTAACCAAAAAATGAGTATTTTCGAAAATAGACATAATTACAAGCATTTTGAAGATATTTTAAATTAGGTTGATAATTTTATCTGAATATAAGTTTCATCAAATGATAAAATCTAATTTTTTGGAGTTTTTTTTTTATTTTCGAAAATATCCATTTAGTTCTCGTAAGGGTCATATTTAAATAACAATAGCTCTCGAAATATGCAACATAGAGCAATAAATCTTGAATTCGTTTTGAAGATAATATTCTTCTGTATTAAAATAATGCAAAAAAATTGCATTAATGAGATGAGATATGTTAGAAAAACTAAAAAAAAACACAAATTTCGTGAAAAATTTTTCTTTAGTAATTTTTATGACTTATTTAAGTTGAAAGTTTACACATTCTTTTTTTAAATTGATAGGTGGTATTATTAGCTTTCGAACAGTATTTTTGTTATAACTGTAGGAGTTCTCAATCCGGAGAAATTAATATTTTTCGGCATGGTCATCTAAAGTTAAAAGTCAAATTTATATCACAATCTAAAGGTCATCTAAAGTAAAATGTGTATTTCACGCCTTTAAATTATCGCTAGTTTAAGACCAAAGGCACTGTATAATTATGGTTATAATTGGGTCTATTGAATTTGTGTTTTTTTTCTCACGCACAGAGAATCTTATAAGTAATGTAATTTAAAATATTTATAAATTGCTGGATATAACATCAAATTATGCCCATAGCCCTCAACTATCAGCAAAATTGAAGTGTATTTATTTGTTTTCTTAGAATTAAAAAAATACCTTCAAAGAGACTCCTTTTTTGTTAGAGAAAATGATCACTTTTTCTGTTGTAATTTGCCCAAACTTATTTTTTTCGCTTAAGTTATGTTGTCTTAGTTAGCTTAATGTTCAAACATTTGTACATAAAAGTTTTGTTACAATAGCGTTCACGGTTTGTTAAATAAATTATGAAAATGCTAGTATGGAAAATGTAATTTGTTAAAAACTAATCAATACAAAACGTCAATTTCATAGGTAAGGACCTGATGTTTCAACCGACTCATATCTGTTAACTGAGGTATTAGCAGGGTTCTATTTATCGCTGTTCGATTAAAAGACTTAAAGACTGGCGTTTAATAGGTTTCGAAAACTCATTATGTCGAGCTTAAGCGCCTAGGACTTATAGCAAATACATTATATCTATTGGTTCAAGCCTCGCGTGGTGAATTATATCATAATTTTGCAATCAGGCTGTCTGACAAGGCGTACGATCTTGTAATAGAAAATTTAAATTAACTTACAACTTTAAGTTATGGGAAAGTTACTTAGTTGCAGTTTCTATAAAAAATCTCGCTTAGGCTCGTATTTATAAACCGCTCTTAACGTTGAAAGCTATCTTAAGATCATAATTGAGATGCTCTTCTTACAGGAACAGCATCTCGGGCAGCGAACTAAAATCTTTAGAACAAGCATTGCGCTCAAAAAATGGCACCACACGAAAAGTACAACTAAGTGAATGGTTAATTATGCAGCACAAAGCGTCTGAGCACTGGTTGCTTATAAGCGACCATAATTTGTATAGTCATAGATATTTTCTATACTTAAACGAAAAAATATGATACGTTATTTCTGCATATTTTACTGCCTTCTTCGCGTCTTTTACACCACTTGACAACACAGGACGTCATTTCTAATAAACTTTCTCTTTCTTTCTTTTCTCTACAATACAAACTGCAATTATTGTAAAGAACGTTAACGTCAGGCATCAGATGCGTGGCTGGCCCGTCTTAAGCTGAGCGGGTTGTACTTTTTCGGCCCCGTGGTGCCATTTTTTAAGCAATAATTGTTTGCAATTACACTTCCATTGATTTTAGTTCGCTGATCTAGATAGCTCTCAACGTTGAGAGCGGTTTATAAATTCGGGCCTTAGATGCGAGTAGTTTGTAGACAGATGCTATCGATTTCATACAGACGCGGTGATTGTGTCGATATGGGTCGCCGATGCGGCCGCGGCTGAACCATATGATTTGATTACTAGGTTACATGCGACGCAGTTAGTTTCTTTCGACGTTTTGCTTCGAATGCCTCCGTAAATAGCGTTAGCGACAATGCAAAACTTTGTAATGAGAAACTGATGACTAAATCTACTGGACAATATCTTATTTCAATCAAACTAGTCAATAATTCCATTACACTGAAGATATGGGGATCCCAAAGTTTGTCACACGGAGGGAAAGTATATTTATTGAAGGAAGAAAATTTTGGAATCGGAGCAATTTTTGTGACGTTGTCTAATATTTTTTTACTAACGAATAAAGGATAAAGGGCAACTTCTCAAAACGACAAATTCTCATAAGGGGAAATTTTCATAATGGCAAATTCGCATATGGACAAATCTAATACAGCCACCTGAGCCACCTACATAAATTTAAATCATTAATATTGCAAATAGGTTGGTATATTTTTTTTGCAACAGAGATTGAAAGGGGGTCTTTATAATTTGAAGTGGGGCTACTAGGGCATAAGGGGTATCGTATTTGAAAGAACGCTGTTTGCACATTTTCTTCTTTTTTAGCCCACATAGTTTTTAGCTTTGATTAAAAATGTAAAAAACGTTTAATTTAAAAGAATATTTTAATAGTAACTGCCTCTATGGTCTATTGGTTCACCCATTCGTGTAAGACGCAGGGGTCCCGGGTTCGATTCCCAGGGGGAGTACAATTTGTACTCGGTTTGGTTGGTGGTAGAGCTTATTTCAAATCCGCCTGGCTATCTCACCATCTTCCCTAAGTCTGAGGCCATAACAACATTTTTTTTTTAAAATACTGTGTTCCGGTAGTTTGAGGTAAGATAGCCAGTTCTTTAGTAATGAGAATTCCGGGAGTATTGCGCTTACAATTTCAGCCTTATCGTCATTTAACATCAGGTGAGATGAAGGTCAAGCAATATCCCGTTGCGCATAAAAAAATAAAATAGTCCTAAGGTGGAGTTTTTCATTGCAGGCGAGTACTGTAGAGGAGCCAGCGGACGACAACCTGTACCTCGGCATCGTGCTGGCGGCGGTGGTGATCGTGACCGGCATCTTCTCCTACTACCAAGAGAGCAAGTCATCCAAGATCATGGAATCATTCAAGAACATGGTGCCCCAGTTTGCGACCGTCATCCGTGAAGGAGAGAAACTGACGCTGCGCGCTGAGGACCTGGTGCTCGGAGATATTGTTGAGGTCAGTGGTCTACTTACTTGTGGTCTAAATAGGGTTGCCATAATTTTCAGGAACCAATGCGGACGTACGATGAACAAAAAACATCGAAATACGGGACGCGATGGTTAAATACGAGACAGTCCCGTATATAAGAGGCCAGGGATGTAGCGAATATTCGCATCCGCTATTGCGGAGCTTCCGCATCGATGTGGACATCTGCATCCGCAATAATTAATGCGGATTCGGACGCAGTGCGGAAGAGCGTTCATCAAGAAAATTTAAAATATTAGCATCAATAGCACGCACATTTTTATCGCCGCCACCCGCCAGTGCTCCTAGTGAACAGTTATTCAGTAGCGCGGATTTAATTTATGAAATTGAATTCTCTGCAAGAGAGGCTTGAACCTGAAAAGGCGGCAAAATTACTTTTTATTAATTATAACGTGCCAATTTTTAATTCTAATTACTTACTAATTTTTAAATGTTCAAAAAAAATATTAGGGTGGGTACCGACCCACCCATTTAGGTTAGCGAACCACCGCGATCCGCGAACCTGTACCAAAAATTTGTTTTATCCTATGCTGCTACAGAGCGCCATAATATGTACGTATGCAAATTTGGTTCACACACGTACACGCTAAAGCCAAAGTGAAAAAAAAATTGCTTTGCAGTGTTCTAGTTTCGCGGAGCGCGAAGTTTTGCGAACCTAAGTGGGTACCTACCCTTAAAGATTATTTTTATGATTCTCTGCCTCCATAATGAAGCTTTTCTTTAAAAAAAACATGAGATCTACATCCGCGAATGTGAGTATTCAAAAATCCGCATCCGCGTATGTTAAACAATCTGCATCCGCAACATCCTTGTACGGGACGTATGGCAACCCTAGGTTTAAGTAAAGCGTTATTTTTGCAGAAATTACAGCGCCGAGCTTGTGGTACATCATCCGGAATTAGTTCGAACAAAGAAAATGGCACGGACGTTTGACCCTGTACCACAGTATAAATATGGGCCTGAGAGTTCTCAATATTACTTATTAACTTGCTTATTTACCAACGCAGTATGCTTACAGAAAATACTCATAAATAATTTAGTCTTGGCTTGTAGAATTTTTTTATTTTATTTTAATTCCTTCAAAGGGTAACCACCAGTAAAAGTTGGCAATAGTTGTCAAAATTACGTTACATTACAACTGTAAAAAACAGAATAGAAGTTACAAATGAAGATAATTTGAGTTCATTCTTATAAAACATTCGCCTTTTATTAAAAAAAAACTTTAAAACTGTTGTTATAACTTATGCTGTCACTTTTATCGATTGTCAGGTTTAATTTTTGGGGTCTCTGTGGGTTCTTGAGAGTGGGGGTATTGATGTGGGTGTATGTATTTACCTCTCAAGCTTACGCGCTCACTAGACATAAGAAAAACCGGCCAAGTACTAGTCGGACTCGCGCACGAAGGGTTCCGTACCAAAAAACGAAAAAACAATCACGTTTGTTGTATGAAAGCCCCACTCAAATATTTGTTTTATTCTGTTTTTAGTATTTATTGTTATAGCGGCAACAGAAATACATCATTCTATGAAAATTTCAACTGACTAGCTATCACAATTCATGAGATACAGCCTGGTGACAGACAGACAGACAGACGAACAGCGGAGTTTAGTAATAGGGTCCCGTTTTTACCCTTTGGGTAAGGAATCCTAAAAGTGATTGTTTTATATTGAAAGTCTTTTTAAATTTATCGCTTTTGAGTAGACTCACGAGCAGCTTTAGTCCCTCGTGACCGTGACAGCTGCAAAGTTGCCGAAACGTCGGGAAAATATAAAATCAAAGCAAATACCAACTAATTACCAAAGTAATTACAATAAAACCCCGCTAGTATCCGTTAAAAAAGTGTTTTATTTCATGTCTAGTGTGCGCTTAAGCTTGAGAGGTAAATATGTCCACCAGTACGGACTGGATATCGCCAACAGTTTTCGTCGGTTGGATCTTGAGACATAGCGCGCAAGAAGAACAGTAGGTAGTGGGAGTTTTTGGCGCCATTTTGTCGAGTTCAGTTCGGTGACTATTTTAATTATTCGCAAATTGATTCATAGTGGATATTGTGTCTTAAAGTTGGTGCAGTTTTGTGGTACATGTGTATACGCAACTGAACAATATGTGGGATAATGGAAATAGGCGCGATCTTGGTTGTGTGAAGCTGAGACTTTTATTGTAGTGATGGCTACCTCGGCAGAACTTACCGAGTTAACTATCTTGATAATACTTGGTGCCAAATGCTGCAAGAAGCTTTTGGAATGCGATGCACCCGCATTCTAATGTAAACTGAAACAATCTACCACTGAACTATTCAAAACTTGACACTGGCAAAAATTACTCCCTAAAGAGGAGAGTAGATTGCCAAACTAAAATAAGAAGAAGAACAGTATCCGTTAAAAAGGGGGTGTATGTTATGTATTAGGTGAAGTTCGGCGACCGCATCCCGGCGGACATCCGCATCATCGAGTCGCGCGGGTTCAAGGTGGACAACTCCAGCCTGACGGGCGAGTCGGAGCCGCAGTCACGCGGCGCAGACTTCACCAACGAGAACCCTCTCGAGACCAAGAACCTGGCCTTCTTCTCCACCAACGCCGTCGAGGGCACCGCCAAGGGCATCGTCATCTGCTGCGGGGACAACACGGTCAGTCGACACTAAACCGACCTCGCCCTTTCTCCTCCTCCCCATCTTTAGGTGTTACAAAAAAACGTTAATGTTAACTTTCTCCAAGGAACATAGATCGAAAAACCATTTTTTTTACGCCTTTACATAGTAAGGCGGTCAGCTGACCAATCCCATTTTGTATGGGATTATGAACATAATTTTTAGTTTTTCGACCTAGATCAAAAAAAAATTTTTTTACGCCTTTTCATAGTAAGGCGGTCAGCTGACCAATCCCATTTTGTATGGGATTATGAACATAATTTTTAATTTTTCGACCTATATTCCTTGGAGAAAGTTGTTCAGTTTAAGCAACACAATCACATGTTTAAGTATCATCACATGATTTGGTACTACCTTATATAACGTGTTACAAAAATACCCCTAATGCCGAATATGGTAGATAGGGACTATCAAACTGAACAACTTTTACTATGAGACCAATTTTAAAATCGCGAAAAAAATCAGCTGTTTCATTCAAAAATTAATAACGAAAATACAGGGTGGATTTTTGAGACGGTACATTAAGGGCAGGTACCTTAACTGTTATAGTTACAGGAGAACGTTCCTAGGAGACCTTCCATAACTTTTTGAGATATTTTGAACTGCATTCACAGATTTAGGAAAAAGTTACCGTTAGCAAAAAAATGCTAAAATACCAAAAAAAAAATTTTATGCCAATCGATCCTATTTCATGTGGGGATCAAAATACTCTATGAGACCATTTAAGGTATGAGTACTAGAAACAACAGAAATCGCCAAAAACTTTTCCAATACATTTTGTACCGAAAAACGATAAATCAAGTTGAAATATTTTTTATTGCCAAACGATATTATTTCTTACTGTGATCAAAATACTCTTGAGGCCAACCGAAATTTGAGTACTTGCCCTTAATGTACCGTCTCAAAAATCCACCCTGTATAACAATTTTTTTCGTGATTTCAGAGTTGGTCTCATATTAAAAATTGTTCAGTTTGATGGTCCCTGTCGACCATATTCGGCAATAGAGGTATTTTTGTAACATGTTGTATAAGGTGGTACCAAATCATGTGATGGTACTTAAACAGGTGATTGTGTTGCTTAAACTGAACAACTTTCTCCAAGAAAGTTCGAAAAACGGTCGAAAAACTGAAAAAAATGGTCGAAAACCTAAAAATAATGTTCATAATCCCATACAAAATGTATTGGTCAGCTGACTGACTTACTATGGAGAGGCGTAAAAAATAGTTTTTCGACCTATGTTCCTTGGAAAAAGTTGTTCACTTTATGCAACACTAATCATCACATAATTTGGTACCACCTTACATAAATGCTAAGGTAAGTACCTATTTTACTTTTTGGAACTTGGTAAAAAAACACATTATTAGTTTCATGTCATCTATCAGGATCTAGGACTGCTTTATTTTGAACATGACACAAAACGAAATAACCATTTCGCTGTTGGTTATCCCTCTGAAACCGTTTTGTCGTAACTAAGACTCTACCTGACTTAACCTAATTACCAAATAAAACTAAAATAGTACAAGGATTTAATCCGCTTAGTTGTGAATGAGTGTCGAGTTACGTGAACGGCAGGCCTTGACCAATTGCGGGTCTCGCACGCCGCTTCCGGTGCCGGACCGGTGATGTCACCCGGCCTGTAACGGAAACTGTAACACACATAGTGTATTGGTTACAGTTGTGGCCTGTAATCCAATTATATGTATTAGACCTGTTAGCTAACTTTACGATCTGTTTCCGTGTATTTTAAAATGTTGAATGCTGTTTTTATTATGAAGATCAGATCTAAATACCTAGTAGAGAGAAGATCCTTTATAAAAATAGTATTTTGAATGCAGATATATACAGTGCCTTTGGTCTTGAACTAGCGATAATTTAAAGGTGTGTAATACACCTAATTTTATCGATAAAGACACCCACATGTTGGGGCCTATCCCCACTCCTGTTGGAATGGCCGCCATTTTAAATTTGACTTTTTATTTTAGATGACCCTGCAGAAAAATATTAATTTCTCCGGATTTAGAAGTCCTACAGTTATAACAAAAATATTGTTCGAAAGCTAATAATATCACCTATTAATTTGAAAAATAAAATATTTAAATTTTATACGAAATTTGTGCAATTTTTTTGAGTTTTTTTTATTACATTTCTCAAAAACTAGGTCATTAATGTCCACTTTTTTTGCATTATTCAAATACACAGGAATATTATCTACAAAACGATTTTAAAATTTATTGCTCTAAATTTGTTGCATATTTCGAGACTTATTTTTGTTTGAACTATGACCCTCAAGTAAATTTATTTTCTTTCTTTCTTTCCAATTTTAATAGACTGACTACTGCGGTTTGGTATTGCTGATAATGCAAAAAATATTGTTGTGTTTTCAAAGCAGAACGATGAAATAAAAAACTTTTAGTCGACGTAAATCTACGACGACGACTAGGAGGGAAGCAGTTGGCCCCTTAAAATGTATGCTAAGTGGAAAGCCTCTCCCCTAAACAGAGTCTTAGCTACGCCCTTGTAAATCTCACGTGTAAACAATACAAATGTGGTGCCCTCTTGACCAAGTTTTTATTTTTCTGGTCAAGCGTTACAAACTTTTTAAAAGGCAAAGGCATTGAGTTCCGTACTGCCTTACAGTATAGTACAAACCTTGTAAATAGAAAAAAAGAAAGAAAATTTTAACACAAACTCGAGACACACTGCTACTGAATTAATATAATAAAACTCCTAAGTTAAAGCAAAAAAATACTTCGTAAATAAAAAAGAACATACAATTCAGGTGTCTCACAGCTGTGCTTAAACAGGTTACCAGATTCAGCATAAGCCAGATTTGAGAAATCTGACGTTTTTGTGTTCATTTAGAGTCCTGTCCTGTCCAGAGCTACGTGAGAATGAAATTCGTTGTACAATGTTCGCTTATGATATGCGACGTCAGCAACAAGTGAAATATTAACAGCAATGTAACCAAAATTGCGTGTAAAGTCGCGGCGAATTCGCCCTTTCTGGACAAGATGTTAGCAACTTGGTTATGTCCAGGTAGGATATGCGACGTCAGCAGCAAGAGATATATTAACAGCAATGTAACCAAAATCGGGAGTAAATTCGCCCATTCTTGACAAGGTGTTAGCAACTTGGTGTGATATTGTCCAGGTAATGGGGCGCATCGCCGGGCTGGCGTCGGGGCTGGACACGGGCGAGACGCCCATCGCCAAGGAGATCCACCACTTCATCCACCTCATCACGGGCGTCGCCGTGTTCCTGGGCGTCACCTTCTTCCTCATCGCCTTCATCCTCGGCTACCACTGGCTCGACGCCGTCATCTTCCTCATCGGTGAGCTATGTTACTTTGTGAATAAGGTACTTGGTGTTTTATCAGTTTTTAGCCAGATGGCGCCACAATGTCGCGTCTCGATTATCGATTTATTTTCATGGACTAAAATAATTGTTGTGTTGAAATATATTTATCGTATCAAACATTGTTTGATTTGCATGTATAGTGGTGGCCAGATAAGTAAGAACACCAGTAATTTTTTTTAAAGCTTTGAAACCTCAGTTCTCCGCCAAGGATCTGATGGCCATCCAGGGAGTGAACGGAGGAGACTCAGATCACTATATAGACCCAGCTAATCTGATCAACATTCTAAGAGATATGAGGATAACTGTGAAAAAACCCCGCGAAATTAGCATAACAATGTATGGAAATCCCGAAAATGAAAATTCTGATCCTTATAGCTCTTAGAATGCTGATCAGATCAGTTGGGTGTTTATAGCAATCTGATTCTCCTCCATTCACTCCCTGGATGGCCATCATCAGATTATAGCTAAGTCAATCCTTGGCGGAGAACCAGGGCTTCAAAGTTACTTCGTTTGTATGAAAATCAACTAGTGTCCTTAAATATCTGGTTACCACTGTATCATGTAATACAAATTTACAATGTCCGTAACATTGTAAAGTATCCATGGTGTATGGGACAGCTTGGCCAAAACTGAAACAGTAGCTTCAGACCATGATTTATGATTGAAAATAGCTGGAATTTTCCTCAGGAAAACTTTCTAATTTTCCGACTTTCTTCCGAAGTTATCAACACATCACAGATTAAATGGAAGAAAAGTCGGAAAATTAGAAAATTTTCCTGAGGAAAATTCCAACTATTTTCAATCATAAATCATGGTCTGAAGCTACTGTTTCAGTTTTGGCCAAGCTGTCCCATACACCCGGTATTACTATTTCAGTAAGTAGTAATCTTTAAAACTCTGTGTAGCGTGAATAGACCGTTAGGTCTTATAGATATATTAACATTTAATAGCTACATGAAGTAGCTTCATGTAGCTATTAAACGTTTCGGACTCGATGATATCTAATGTCATTCACAACAGGTATCATCGTGGCGAACGTACCCGAAGGTCTGCTAGCTACAGTGACAGTATGCCTAACCCTGACGGCCAAGCGCATGGCGTCCAAGAACTGCCTGGTGAAGAACTTGGAAGCTGTGGAAACCCTCGGGTCTACCTCCACCATCTGCTCGGACAAGACCGGCACGCTCACGCAGAACAGGATGACCGTGGCCCACATGTGGTTCGACAACCAGATCATTGAAGCTGACACTACTGAGGACCAGTCTGGAGTACAGTATGGTCAGTATTTTGATAACATGTAGTGTATAATTGTATCTGTTTGTATAACAAAGGAACCAACCAACAATTCTTGGTGTATAGGTACTTAAATTATAAAAGAATTACACTTATTTTTGGAGGAGTATTTATTAATTTAGAATCCATTCATCAAAGATAATGCTAAAGCGTTTTGAAATGAATAATATTAGGGTGATAGTAATGAAAAGAAATCATTGTTGTCGGATTTTTTTATATACAAAATACGTAATTTACTAGCTATGGTATAGAACTAAAATCAAGCAGAAAGAGAACACCGCTTTTGATTTTGTTTTAAAATTATTTGAGACTTCGCTAAATCGCAAATAACGAAGGGAGTTCAAAGTATTCTCATTACGGATATGAAGGAAAAGGCCGAAAAATCTGAAATAATTTTATTTTTTTATATAGTCCCCTAGAACCTCAATACACTTCTTACAACGCGACCATAGTCGCTTTAAGCTCTTCATCGTCGGAAAATAGCTTTCCACGAAGCTCTTTTTTCGGCTTCAGGAACAAAAAATAGTCACTATAGGTTACAGGTCTTGGCTGGAAGGCGGTTTATGGATCTCTTTGAAACCACATTTCTGAATAGCAAGGCGCGCCGAGTGAATCAAGCTCCGTGGTTGCTTTTGGTCAAAATATGTTGATTGTGAAAAACGAACGATGGTAAACCGACGAAATTTTGTAATTGTTACCTTGGATAATGTCGTAAGAAAACCATAGACAAAAATTTGCCTCATTACTAACCAGAAAATCCCGATACCGAGAATACTTTGAACTCCCCTCGTATATCCAATAAATTCTTAGGTGGTGAATAGGAAGAAACATGTATTTTGATTCGGATCTGAGTCTGTAGCCAATGTCACATTTACAAATTTTCGCTATCGCTTCGCTCTGAAATATGTATGGATTTGACGTTTTAAAATTCGATAATTAACGAAACCTTATAACAATCCCATACATGTTTCGAAAGCGAAGCGACAACGAAAATTTGCAAATGTTACTTTGGCGGGGGTCTGTTTAGCAATCATCTCGTTTTCGTCAATTGGAATTAGGGTTGTCAGCACCCCAAACGGTCGCTAACGTAACTCGTGTACCCCAGATCGCACGAGCCCCGGGTTCAAGGCTCTAGCCAAGATCGCGACGCTGTGCAACCGCGCGGAGTTCAAGGGCGGCCAGGACGGCGTGCCCATCCTCAAGAAGGAGGTGGCGGGCGACGCGTCCGAGGCCGCCCTGCTCAAGTGCATGGAGCTGGCGCTCGGCGACGTGCTGTCCATACGCAAGCGGAACAAGAAGGTCTGCGAGATACCCTTCAACTCCACCAACAAGTACCAGGTGAATGCGACATTACTGCAGCCCCTTATACTCCATTACAGCAGATTATAGAAGAATGACAATGATAGCATAGATTTTTGTTGCAATTGCAATAAGATTACAAAATACATGTGATTTAGACACAACATGTGTAAATTCAACAACTAGCAGAGCAGCACATCAAATAGGGGTAGTTGTAACAGGGGTAAGTAGTAACAGGGCTTGTTCACTAAGAACTTAAACTTATTAATGTCTTTCTATGACTCAATCTTACCGTTATACCGCGCCCCACCACGACATCACACCCAATGTACCACCAGGCAGGACACTGAGTAAATATGTACAAGTATTTCATTGTTGCCAGGTAACGTATATTTTTACTTTCGTAAAATTTTGGTTAGCTTTACAATTATTGACTAATTGGAGCTTTTTGTATTTTATTTGGTATTAAAATTTAACTGTTTAAGCTGTTGTATCACAGTTTTCAAGATTACTAAGTCGATTAAATAGTAATCGTGATAAATATTAAGAACTATACCTTGGGGTTAATTGTAACAAAATCTTATGGTTTGTTGTAACATGTTACAACTTGCCCCATATTGGTGTATGATACGGTTAATATATGTAATGTAATTTACCTAATTTTTTTGTGTCAAAAGAGATACTTTATTTTTTGTATCAAATGAAACTCAGATGAAGACTAAATTAGAATAGAAACTTATTAAAAGGCTGATTATTGTAAGATGTAAGGTAGAAGTAAGAGTTAATTATGGGACATAATTTGAAGGTTTATAATTTATCTTACTGTGATTTTAAAGTGCCATGTTGATACATAAGTACCTATAATAGTAGTACGAGTATTTAAGTATAAAACAAGATAAAATCTAAAATTTTCAATTTGTTGATATAGAAAAAGTACGTTACACTTAATTATACAATAAAAAGTATTAAGAAAATACCTAGTTATTTTTTGTTGAAAACAAAGCAAAATGGTTCAAGTTGTGAAACAAATAAGTTATTGAAGGTGTTACATTCTTGTTTTTTATTACTTTTACCACTTGCCCCAATAGATGTTACAACAAACCTCAAACACGGGGTAAGTTGTAGCACCCGCTCTGTTTTCAATAAAAATGTAATTGTGAAAGAGTTACCTGTAGATTTGATATTTTTTCAATTTGACATAAAAGAAGAATAGTTAGAGTATCAATCAATGTTTAGTTGGTGGTAATTTAATCAATACATCTCAAGATATATACATTTTTATAAAAATTGTTACAAGAAGCTCCTCGCTCCCCTACTATAAAAATTTTAAACAACAACGGTTCGATCGCACGTATTTTATTAGCTTTCCAATCTAAGTGACAATGTGACCGGGGTTACCAAGATGACAGGAATTTTCCTGACATGTCAGGAATTTAAGGCATCTGTCAGGAAAACAGAATAAAACTGTAGTTGTCAGGGATTTTAGATATCCTAAAAAGTGTAAGTAAGTACCAGGAAATCCTCGCCAGCCAGTCCAACACAACAAAAATCAAACCTATTGATGAGCGTCAACAACTGCAAAACAGCTAGAATTTATGGATCAAAATTCTACTTTAAACAAAGATTAGGTTACCCATTTGGTTAACAGCCTTAGTCAAAGATTTTAATTTTTTACGAACATGACTGTCTTCGTCGCTTCACTTCTCTCTCTTGCTTGAGATGGTAGCTACTCACATAAAATATTACCATCCATACCAAACTTAATAACAGTAATTGTCTCAATAGTTTAAAAAACTGTTGTTCAACCGTCGAAAAATAAAATCTTTCAATAAACAAAGAATAAGTTTACTCCCTCGTTAAACTAAAAAGTTTGCCTATTAACATGACATGGCAAAATCTCCTAACTCAATATTATACTATTTAATCCATACCAATTTTGCTGCGAATATACCCTAATTTTATAGGGAATACCTTCTATGTAATTATAAAAAAAAAATATGTTCGAAAACCTCTTATCTACTCCAAACAAATTACAAAAACATTGCCAAAAAATGTAAAATGTTTTTTAACTTTATTTACTGGCAATAAAGTTATTTAGTCAGCCTTGAACTTTACACTATTTCATAATTAATTATTAATACCTGCTACAATTCTCCCAATTTTCCAAAATGTATTCAGACTTTAAATTTCTAAAGTGTATTGCACTAATTTTAAAATTTAAGTTTATAAAATACTTACTTATTCGGATTTAAAACAAAAACCATAGTAAATCGTTTTTAGTTTCTTAATTTATGAAAATAAATATAATTTTACCATTATCCTGTTATAATTATCAATAATATTTATTTCTGCCATTTGTTTCTTTTATACTTGGAATTCCTATATGTATACTCCTGTCCTGTATTCCTGTATCAGTAAAAATAAATTATCATTTATTTTTACTGATACAGGATTTTTACCAAACTTACGCTATAAATAAGTCAAGTGTGTGAAGTGACAATTTGACCAAACATGAATTTGGAAAACAATATTTGCCAAAAAAAACGTTTGCTTAATAAACATTTGACTTAATAAAACTTGACAAAGTAAAAATATGCCAAATGATAATTTGACCAAGTGAATAAAATGCGAAATGTAAATTTGCTAAAAATTCATTTAGGAAATGAAACTAGTGCGATACGTTTTTTTGGGAAGTGAAATTTGACCAAAAATTATTTGGCCAAACGGCAGAACCCTGTCGCCCGCGCACCTCACGACTACGCATGCCCAAAATACGCGTTCTACGCAATCCCCACCCGATTTCAAGATGTTTGCCTCGTACCGTACTTGTAACGTTAATGACTGCCGTAGGTTTCCATCCACGAAAGTGATGATCCCTCCGACCCTCGGCACCTGCTGGTGATGAAGGGCGCGCCCGAGCGCATCCTGGAGCGCTGCAGCACCATCTTCATCGGCGGCAAGGAGAAGGTCAGTACTAACGTCGTCATTACTTCCTCTGTGGTCAGTACTTACTATGTGCCATACTTATTTCCTGATATACTAACATAGGATTTAGCTAATGGTTACAAACAAAAATGGATTGTAATATCTGAGTAATAAATAAATTATTATTATTATTTACACACGTCGAATTTAAAATTGAGAATATTTGTACTGTATAACTAAATAAGCAGTTCACAATATAGTCTAAACAGAAGGTAGTTCCAATGGTGTTGTTATACATAAAAGAGAAAATCTATATATCTATTTGATTCATCTTTGTGTTTTATGGTTTTTAGATACCTACATAATTTGTAACAGTAGTAGTTTATGGAAAAAAATACAAATGCATACAAAAGATTTAGCATTGTGCAGCATCAACTACAAGAAGAAACATATTTTTTCCCATCGCGTTTAAAAAAATTAACGAAAGCAAGTTTACTATATTGTTTTCGCAATTTGCACTTCAATTTGCAACTCCAGACGTTTCCTATCGATTGACACTAGTTTTATCAGCCTTTGCAATATTTTCAAAGGCAGCTGGTACTTTTGGTAGATATGCCAAAAAGGTTACATGGTCTTTAAATATGGAATGGAACGTAATGATGTGTGACAGAAATAAAATTTTGGTATTGAAGGGCTCTCTCTATTAGAATGACCTTTTCGGTGAAAGACATTCACATGAGTTTGCGGAACAGGACACTCGGTTTTATTGTCGAGTAAAACCTGTTTTATAAAACAATACATTTCTTCAAATGATTATTAAGTAGATTAACCAATGTGGTAGGTTTTTCCATATTGCCCAGCTCTCTTTTGTTTGCTACTGCAGCAGAACTGCCAGATTAGGAGTTTTTCCCGCGATTTTGCGTAAAATAGAGAAATAAAGCTTGTGTTCGCCAATTAGGGGCGAGTAAGATATATTAAATTTTCGATTTGTTTGTTTAAGTTGACAGATAGTCTAGGAAGACGTGTAGAGAAAACGAAGTCTTAATAAAAGCAAATACTTCATAATTTCAGTTGATCTCTGTGGTTCAACTCCCAGGGTTCGATTCCCAGGGGGGGTGGGTACAATTTGTACTCGGTTTGGTTGGTGGCAGGACTTATTTCAAGTCCGCCTGGCTAGCTACCACTATCTTACCTAAGTCTGACGCTATAACAACAACTTAAAATTTATTGTGTTCCGGCACTTAGTGGTAAGATAGCCAGTTCCTCAGTGGTGAGGATTCCGGATGTAGTGCGCTTCCACTTTCGGCCTTACCGTCACTTAACATCAGATGAGGTGAAGGCCAAGCACTATAAAAACTTCCATTGGTCACTCAGGTGTTAGACGAAGAAATGAAAGAAGCGTTCAACAACGCGTACCTAGAACTGGGCGGCCTCGGCGAGCGCGTGCTCGGCTTCTGCGACCTGCAGCTGCCTTCAGACAAGTACCCACTTGGATACAAGTTCAACACGGACGACCCCAACTTCCCGGAGGAGAATTTGAGATTTGTCGGCCTTATGTCCATGATTGACCCGCCGAGGGCGGCCGTGCCGGACGCCGTTGCTAAGTGCCGGTCTGCTGGTATCAAGGTAATAATATCTTCACATTTATAGTTTTCCGCCGTTACTAATAAAGATTGTATAGTAGATATATAGTTATGCAGTGTTTTGTCACTTTCTTTTATTATGTAAGGGGGTTCTATTTTTATCCCCTACATGAGGTGTGCCCATACTTTTTCTTAAGGAGATCGACCTAGCAAAAATTTATGACTAAGAGATCGTCATTTTGACCGTTAGTAGGCTGCTACCGTTTAACCCCCCAAATATTTATCACTAATAATTTTAGCTATCCTTGGCGATCGACCTTAAAACCTCTTGCGATCGACCGTATGGGCACCTCTGCTCTACATAGACCACTTAAAATGTTGTTTCGCGTAAGAATTTCAAATAAATGTCTTTGTTCTTGTCTAAGATCTATATTTTTTATACCAAAGTTAGTTAAGCGTTTAAGTCGTGAAATGGTAGCAAACAGACAGCAAAATTTATTTGTGTCATTTCTTGTATTAGTTGGGTTTTGTGTGAATAACTATCGCTTGTGATAATTTGGCGTGTGTTTATGCCTACGTCTATCTTTGTCCTTAGTTTCACTTCCGACTTAAACCCTTTTTTCTGAAAATACATTCTTGATATAACATCGTCTTTTTTAATTTAGTTCCATTCAAAAAAAACTAAGATTGGTACGGAAAACAATTCATTAATATGATTTTTATTTGTTCCATAGTCAGGCCAGGTCATACGTGTGGTATATTTGGTTTTAAATTCGTCTCACCAAAAGCGTCGTTATTGGCACAGGTCATTATGGTGACCGGCGACCACCCCATCACTGCCAAAGCTATCGCCAAGTCAGTAGGCATCATCTCGGAAGGCAACGAAACGGTAGAGGACATCGCGGCGCGCTTGAATATCCCCGTGTCGGAGGTGAACCCGCGCGAGGCCAAGGCCGCCGTCGTGCACGGCACCGAGCTCAGGGAGCTCAACCAGGACCAACTAGACGAGATACTCAAGTATGTGCTCCCGTTACAACATGCACACACATCACTCAACATGCACACACATCACTCAACATGTACACACATCACTCAACATGCACACACATCACTCAACATGCACACACATCACTCAACATGCACACACATCACTCAACATGCACACACATCACTCAACATGCACACAGATCACTCAACATGCACACACATCACTCAACATACACACACATCACTCAATATCCTCAATGAAAGTACATCACAAACTATCTTCCACGTTTAAATAGCATCAAAGTTAAAGTTCTGTACACAAAATATGGACATCTTCAGTTGTCTAAAATGTCAGATTTCTCCAAAATGATTTTAAGTCCTTACATGTAAAAAGGAGACAATTTTTTTTATCTGTGATTCATAATCTGCTATCTATACTTTTTCATTTATTAGTCTATGATATCTGTCAACCAAATGACAGATCAAAGTCAAATCGGAAGTCAAATTGACATTTCTTTTTCCTAATTGCAACTTAAATTCACGCCACCGTGCACGAAAGTTGACAGCTGTTGAAACTTATACGATTAGGCACATGAACTCGCGGGGTGGGGTGAGGTAATCGATTCTAGAGCGGGGCGGGGAGTGTCCTTTTTGTACGTAGTACATATATCTATTCTGTGCTAAAATACTACGTGTGCGTCAGGTACCACACGGAGATAGTGTTCGCCCGCACGTCGCCGCAGCAGAAGCTGATCATAGTGGAGGGGTGCCAGCGGCTGGGCGCCATCGTGGCCGTGACCGGCGACGGCGTCAACGACTCGCCCGCGCTCAAGAAGGCCGACATCGGCGTCGCCATGGGCATCGCCGGCTCCGACGTGTCCAAGCAGGTATGTACCCCGGGGACGGCGTCGACGACTCGCCCGCGCTCAAGAAGGCCGACATCGGCGTCGCCATGGGCATCGCCGGCTCCGACGTGTCCAAGCAGGTATGTACCCCGGGGACGGCGTCGGCGACTCGCCCGCGCTCAAGAAGGCCGACATCGGCGTCGCCATGGGCATCGCCGGCTCCGACGTGTCCAAGCAGGTATGTACCCCGGGGACGGCGTCGACGACTCGCCCGCGCTCAAGAAGGCCGACATCGGCGTCGCCATGGGCATCGCCGGCTCCGACGTGTCCAAGCAGGTATGTACCCCGGGGACGGCGTCGACGACTCGCCCGCGCTCAAGAAGGCCGACATCGGCGTCGCCATGGGCATCGCCGGCTCCGACGTGTCCAAGCAGGTATGTACCCCGGGGACGGCGTCGACGACTCGCCCGCGCTCAAGAAGGCCGACATCGGCGTCGCCATGGGCATCGCCGGCTCCGACGTGTCCAAACAGGTATGTACCCCGGGGACGGCGTCGACGACTCGCCCGCGCTCAAGAAGGCCGACATCGGCGTCGCCATGGGCATCGCCGGCTCCGACGTGTCCAAGCAGGTATGTACCCCGGGGACGGCGTCGACGACTCGCCCGCGCTCAAGAAGGCCGACATCGGCGTCGCCGGCTCCGACATCTCCAAGCGGATACTGTACCACGTGGCGACGGCAACAGACATACGCCACAAATACTCTTACACGATATAGACGAGAATAGCCTATTGAAATCAGCAAGAGCATGGGTGCATTCCAGCAAACCAATCGCTAAGTCATCGATCACCACAGTATACATTTTAACCATGGAAAGTAATTTGTAAGTTCAATTTTATTACATTCTATGGTTAAAATGTATTTTTTGGCGATCGATGACTCAGCGATTATCCTGCTGGAATGCGCCCAATGTCAAATAAATCTCGTTTAGGGTAATCTAGTAGTTTAGGGTATCTAGTAGTAGTAATAAAGCAATGAATAATTGACAGTTTTAGTTAAAAAAGTAATTCCTTGTTTATAATTGTGAATTTCAGAGCCAATTTCATCGTTGATTTTAAACGCAATAGTCACTAAAATGGGTTTAAAGACTGTCACTGCCACGACAACAAAGAGTTCAAATCTACTTGTATCAATATTATCACTAAGCTGGTGAAATCGATTTGAAATTATAAGAGATAAACTCGTTTAAACTAGATAACTTACGTTAATCAAGTTTTTTTTACATTTGCTTAGTTTTGACTTGGGTCTACCAATGGATTAGTTACTAGGTAACTGTAGAAATAGTAGTATGGTAAATGGTAAGAATAGATGAGGTAGGTATAGCACTGATAGGTAGGCCAAAGGGAAGATCTTCCTCTGGGCTGGTATTTCACATCATGTAACAGAAATATCAAAGCCGAAACCGAAAATGTAGTCAATGTAGAAATGTAATAAATTTCAATCCCATTTTTAAGCATGATGAAATGTTAAGTTAAAATTTTAATTGACTACTAAAGTCGCATTACTAATTTCCCAGCAAAAGTGTTGCCAGAATAAAACAACACAAAAAGAAATATTATATTGCTAAGACAAGAAATAAACACACTTACATGTTTTTTCATCACAAACCTAATAAAAATAGATTAGATAAATATTCTGAATCATGAGTTTTGCGGCAAAAACAGTAATATAATTTAATATTTCATAAAAACAGTTTTATAATAGAAAACATTTTTATGATACTGTGCACACATCAACTGCAAACCGTACACATCAACCTTTGGTCATTTTATAAAATTTCATAAAAATTAGTATTACGAGTAGTAGCTGTAGTAGTATCATTTGTCTTTTGGTATTGGGGGGAACAGGCGAAGATACTACGTATTTTTTATAGTTTACATACGGTCAATATCTTAGTTTTCTAATCAGTTCTTTTCAAGAACTAACATCAAAAATTATGAAAGGTTATAAAGATAAAATTACCAATTACCATCCTACTTTAAAATTACCCTGGATTTCATTATATTTATTATGCTCAAAGTATAATAAACAAATTAAAAAAGTTATAAAAGTGACCATAGGTTTTCAATGTCTGAAAATGTCACTATCAAGGTCAGTTTGTCAATTTGACAGTGACGTTTCTTTGTTTACATTTTTGCTGGGAGATTAGTAATGCGACTTTAATCAAGATTTTAGTAGTTCCAATACCTCCAGTAACTTCAATCTACATATTGTATCCGTTAGGCCGCGGACATGATCCTGCTGGACGACAACTTCGCATCGATCGTGACGGGCGTGGAGGAAGGCCGGCTGATCTTCGACAACCTGAAGAAGTCCATCGCGTACACGCTCACCTCCAACATCCCCGAGATCTCCCCCTTCCTCGCCTTCATCCTGTGCGACATCCCCCTGCCCCTCGGCACTGTCACTATCCTCTGCATCGATCTTGGAACCGACATGGTAAGTTCGGCTTTATTGTTGATGAGACAAGATAGGGTTTTCTTTGAGAAAGTGTTGCATCGAAAGTGTAAAACGTTTTGGATTTAATCTGAGGTGTTATTCAACTTTTTTGGTTTACATATATGTAATTTATGATTAGAATTTGTATACTAAACGTAATTTCTGTGTAAAACACTTTCTATGTAACATCTAAAAAATTAAAAATGTAACAATTTTCAACTATTTCAATTATATTCCGAATGTATTGTCAAATGAAATTCAGAGCTATAGAAATACTCGTGTCATTTGAAAATCGTTACACAAAAATGTTTATTTAAGATATTTGAAATTGTAATAGTATTCACAACTATTGTTGAAGTGGAACAGTTAGTGATCAGCAATGATTGTGGAATACCAAATGTCTTCCTTAGTGTTTATAGCGTGGGTGTTGGGTGTAAATGTCCTTGTTAATGCGTGATTGGCGTAGGTGCCTGCGATCGCGCTAGCGTACGAATCGGCCGAGTCGGACATTATGAAACGGCCGCCTAGGAACCCGTTTTGTGACAAGCTTGTCAACGAGAGGTCTTTATGCGTGTTGCGTTTGTGGGCGTACTACTAACTGGGTGCAGCTAACGCCTGTGTCTCGATATCGTGCCGGTGTTACTCTAATATACACGCTGTTATGCATTATCATAACGTTCATTATCTTTTAATCCAAAAGTACAGGTCTTTGTCTGAACAAAAAACTATTTTATGGTCCCATCCGGAAGAAAGAATGATACTTGGCATGAATGTAGCTTTCATATGTGTGCTTCAATGTCGATATGGAAACACACTGAGAAATTATTGCTTCTCCCCCCTCTCCCCCTTATATCTCCCTCATTCTGGTTTTCTTCATTTTCTACAAAAACAGTAAGCCCAAGGAGTTTACTTTTAGGAGGCGGAGGATTTTAGCAAGAGTGAAAAAAGTGTACCTATTTTTAACATTTTATAATATGTTGATGGCTGTATTTAAGAAAATATTAATCTTACCACTATACGTTTAATATCGTTTTGTAGGTAATATTGACGATGATTTGGTCCCTTAAAAGTAAACTCCTTGGGCTTACCGTTTTTGTAGTAAATGAAGAAAACCAGAACGAGGGAGATATAAGGGGGATAGGGGGGAGAAGCAATCATTTCTCAGCGTGTTTCCAAATCGACATTGAAGCACAAATATGAAAGCTATATTCATGCCAAGTTTCATTCTTTCTCCCGGATGGGACCGTATTACAAGTTAAAGACCCTTACTAAAATCAGTGATTAACTCGATGATTTTCTTTAAAAATTGGTCATGTGCCTTATGGTAATGTAGGACGGTAATAACAGTTATGTTTTACCTTTGTGATATGAACATGTGGAGTCATGCAACCCTTAACAGTTATCCGCTAATAATACTTCCTAGCCTAGATCGAATGGACTCCGCTAGAACTAAACAAGGATGTACCAGCTGTAAATAAGGGATTAATTCGGATGTGTTATGTTTGTACCCCCCGAGCGGGGGCTTAGCTCGGGGCGGGGTAAGGGCTATGATAGTCGACAGTAACGACAGACACAACACACGACGTCACACGCCATCCCATCATCACCCGAGTCGGAGAACAGCCATAAAATACGGTCATCCTCATCCACGAATCATTCGTTCGTTACGTTTCACGGAGTCCCATCCACAGATGTCATGTCATGGTCTACATTTGTTTTATGTGTTTACGATTATTTTGTGTCATAGTTTTAAGTTCAAGCGGTTGCAACTATTCGTGCCGTTCGCGGAGGGCGGCTGGTTGCAACCGCTTGCTAAGTGTTCGGTGTTGTACACATGGTCTAATGATGCACACGCTTCGGTCCGAGTGCGATAACAAAGCGCCCGCACTGCCGCCCCCGCCCCCCGCCGCGATATTCTATCTCCCGAGTCGGTCGTACACGATTATAGCCCAGTAAAATTCTACATTTAAAACGCAAAACGCGATGTAAAGCTGCATTTTTGGTATGTTATTTGGACCCCTTAGGAGACTGAGGGCCTAGGTTTTGCAAGCAAAAAAAAGTTGTGCTAGCTGCGTTATAGGAGAAAAAATTCCGTTTTTGCAGTTTTATTCAAAAACTGTGGGCTTTTGACATTAGTTGCCAAAATTATTTTGAAAGTGTATTAAATTTCAAACAATTACGCATATCTCAGCTCCGTATGTCTAATAGTTTTTGAGATATGATGCTTGAAACATTGACACTCACCGGCAAATCTAACGTTATTTTCATACAAACATGCTCACTTCACAGTCTCATAAATATAAAAGTTTACGCATCTCAGCAATGGTTTGTATGTTGATAGATTAGGAAGGTGCTCGTTTTTCGAATAAGAATGTCAAATAAGCATAGACATCTCTCAATTTCGCCAAAAAAAATTTTTTTTGCTTGCAAAACATAGTTCCACACTCTCCTAAAGGGTCCAAATAACATACCAAAAATGCAGCTATACATTGCATTTTGCGTTTTTAGGAAAAACATTTGTATGATTTTACTGGGCTATTATGCTAGAGATGGGATATGGTCGAGACGGCTGGCGGCGAGCGGCGGGCGGTAGAGGGCCGCGCTCACATGGCTAGTGTTTGTGTAGGTGCCCGCCATTTCCCTGGCCTACGAGGAGGCCGAATCTGACATAATGAAGCGCCAGCCGCGTAACCCTTTCACTGATAAACTCGTTAACGAGAGGTAACTGAGCACGGGTGTCGTCCGCACCTGTTCACAGATATTATTCTATCCGCTACTCGCTTGCTACCACGTGTAAGCTAGTCTTCGATATGAGGTTTGGTTGTTGCCTGCGTGGACGGTGTCCTGTCACGATAGCTGTGTGGATGTGAAGGCGACCATCGCACCGCTCCTACTTAATGCCTTGCGATGTCTTTTCTATATTTTTCTATACTAACAGACTCTTCTTACGATGTAGCTTGTTGTCGCGATGGAACAATGTGTATTGCCGCGTCCCGTGACTCACGACCTAAACGCATTGTTTCATTTGTGTGGTTTTTTATTATTCTATTTTTATATACATATTGTTATTATGAGTGGTTGTGCTTCCAAGGTAAGTCTATTCGGTGTCTCCTGTCTCTGTCATTTGTATAAAGTGCATGCATCTGTCCGACTTAACCGTTTCAAACCTTACTAATAGAAAAAGATCCTTTGAACCTTGTTAATTTCAATGTTTTATAGTGAGTTTTAATACTTTTCATTAGTAAGGATTTATCGTTTAACATTGTTTATATCTTACTTTTTATCTCATTCTTACCTCATGATCTCCATGCACACACACACAAACACACATTATATCTCGTCGCGTCATCCGGTCTACTCTCACTCGCCACAGCTTCACACATCGTATGTTCACGTACTGTCTTCATCTATATGTAGGTCTACCATACTTATCGTATCATAATTATGGTACATATTATGTAACAGTTTTATATTCTGACGCTGCTAGGGCTTGTTCGTTACTTATATCACTAGAGTAGTATTTCAGATACCGTACTGTGTCTTACGACGAAGGTAATAAGAATCATAATTTCGAATTCTGATCACGCTAATTTTTCTTATACATCTATCTAGTTAAGTAATGTTAATTAGTTGATATAATTTGACGATATCGCTAGCAGTAGTCGTGCGGTGGTACCGTAGAGGGGGTGTGTATATTTATTATGTATGTGTGTAAGTGGTGTCGGTGGTGTCGTTTGTGCTGATTGGTTGATGTTACCGAAGGTGCCTGCTATATCATTGGCGTACGAGGCTCCCGAGTCCGATATCATGAAGCGGCAGCCGCGGGACCCTTACCGCGACAACCTGGTCAACAGAAGGTCCGCATCGCCCCGCCCCAGCCCGCGCTTGTAGTATCATCTCGGTGTTGTCGCCCGCCCTCACGCGCCACTAAACTTGAACCTTGAAACAAGCTCATTTTGTATTCACCGTCCAAATTTTGAGGATGTGCTCAGTCCATGAAACTGAACAACGTTCTCTAAGGAACACATGGCCAAATATGTAAAATAAAAATTGACTTTCCATACAAATCAAAGAGATCACGTGACCAATTTAATATGGGATGACCAAAATATTTTGACGAAATTCGTCACAGGTTTCTTAGAGATAATTGTTTAGTTTCATGGACTGGACACATCCTTGAAATTTGGATGGTAAGTTCAGAATGACCCGATATATCCGAGACATAACACACTTGTGACTTAAAAAAGCACTCTTTAGAGCTGATTTAGGCTGCCTGTTCATTGACGCGGAGCGAAGCGCCGAAGCGGAGTAACATAAAAATATTAACCAATAGGTTTGCATAAAATCTCCGTTCCGCAATCCTATTGGTCAATATTTCCTCGTTTCTCCGCTCCGCCCCGCCTCGCTCCGCGTTAATGGACAGGCAGCCTTAAGTAAGGTTGTTCATCTCCGTGTAAACTATTATGGTAATTTCATAGTGCATTGAAGTCTGATAAATGTGCACTTGTACACAGTACAAAACTGTAAAGGCTGAATAACATTATTAATGGCATTTAAAACTGACAAAAGAGCAATGCAAAAGATAGATCAGTGTCATAATAAAGGTATGATTCCGATTTCGGCAGCAAGCAGCAGTACTGCCGCAGCAATACGCTCCAAATTGAACCGTAATTTTATGATTAAAAAGCCTCAATTTGAAGTGAGCGTAAAAGGACGCAACCGCATAGCTATGCAGTCGCGACACTTCTCCGCTCACTTCAAATTGAGCCTTCTTTTATATCTTTACGATTCAATTTGGAGCGCACTGCTGCAGCACTGTTGCTTGCTGCCGAGATCGGAATAATACCTTAACACTTCGTACTTATTAGAAGAGTAAACTGTTTTTAAAGCACAAGTGTCATTTTGCTCAAATTTTGAGATTAAATTCAACAATTTAACTGATTCCGTGGTGAGGGCGCGGCCTCTTGTGACTGAACCAACTACAACCATGACACTGGATGTGGAAGAGTGATATGCCAGCACTGAGCAATCCCCGTAACTCCGTTACTAAACGCCGTAGTGTCCCCCGATTGTATCCTGGTAATAGATTACCACGGTACACTTACCCCGCCAGACGTAAAGCCATTTGGAACGGGGCTATATGACCACCCGAGTATGATTCCGAAACGCCTCGTGTTATATACACAATAAATATACAAGTACTTTAGAGGCCACACAACTCACGTTCCTTCAAGTTTCGAGTACAGTTTCTTCTATAGTTTCAAGCAATATTTTGGAAAGTTTTGATCTATCGCATAGATATAGAGGAGTTAGTCCTTTATCTCTATCCCTTCGTTCTTCACTCTTCCATGTTTACGAGAGCGTCGGTAGAGACGCGCGCACGTTAGCGGCAACTTAGAGGTTCTAGTCTTAATAGATCACTATAGTGGACTTATCTGTGTGAGTTTCCGTGTTAGACTAGAGCAAAACTAGCGTTAGTGCAGTAAAATGCGTTTTTAATATTTATTTTGTTCAAGGAATGTATTAGGTGACATGGAGCATCAATATTATATCTTTATTGCAATAATGTATTTATGTAAAGCAGTATACTATATGTATGTACATATTATTAGAGTAGTGTATGTAGCTACGACATGAGAACCACTCCGCTACAAGCGCTTTGGCCGCACGAACACACAACATAACGCCCTGTTCACATTGGAAGCGCCGTAGACCTTGCGAACGCCTCGATTTTAAAAATACGTTGTTCTTTTTTTATATTAATTAAGTTTAATTGCTTTACTTTATTTAACGTTAGATCGCATGATCGCATTTGAGCTGACATTTAAAGAAATCCGAAGTCTTACCGCTCTTTTAATGTGAATGGGCGATTAGGGATCATCTCCAGCTTCTTCCCTTCCCTTTAGGTTTTTTTCTTTGGTTGAGCTATTTGAATGCCCTTAATCTGTAGGCAAAACGTAAACCTCCGCTTAACTGTATGATAAATCAATGCACACCAGCTGAAGCCAATATTCGAAAATAAGCTTATTCGAAAGTGCTTTTCTTCCGCTGCCTAACCCTTCCGATGTCTTACTTCAATATTTGGATGCATATGTCGTAGGATATTCGTACAAATCGGATCTTTACAAAAATACTAGTATAATTGCAAAAAACCGGATAATTAAAATCTGAGACAGATTTTGCATGCAATCGTCCGAGTAATGTTAAGGATTTTTACAAAAATCCAGCGTATCTTAGGTAAATCACGAATGACCATCACTGCGCGCGCTGATTGGCTAACGTTAATGTTATAGACTGACGGATGCTCTGATAGGCATACCTATAGTCCTATAAGAAGAGACATGTTCTGACCAATCAGTCTTAAGATGTTATAAATCGACTCTTAGATTATCCAATCAGCATTAAAGTTTCCAATTGTCGAAACATACTGGGATTTTTAAAAGGATCCTAAAATTTGCTCGGACGATTGCGAATATATATCTCAGATTTTAATTATCCGGTCCTTAAACATCGACCTAGGAAAAATGCAAAGATCCGGTTTATACGATTTACCTACGACACCATTTTATAATAATTTACACATACATACTTATTAAGAATACTGAATCAGATTGTATCCTAATTTTGATGTAAGTCGGAGATTACTAATGATAAAGCATGCTGGATTTTTATTAGCATTTTTAAAGGTAAGTCTTTCTTTTGGAAACCAATGTGCAAGTAATTTAACGAAAACAAGAAATAAATAAATAAATGTTTTACTTATATAAAATTACGGATCTTTATCCGAGAACGTGGCACCAGTCACATTCAATAAATTTTGGTAGTTTTAGCTTCTTTGTTTGTTGTTTTCGTTCCATTATATGATTGTGAGTAACAGAGACATTAAAAATTTTCTCTCTGCTAATAAAAACAAGATTTCCCATCTAACTGATACTTATTTGGTTTTTGAAGCACAGCAAAGCATGTGTTTTATAAATGTCCATACCAAAACCATAAATAAATTATAATAAATTATTTTTCCCTAAATATGACATAGAAATCTCGGTTACTCACGACAATTTTCATAAAAATTAAACATGTTGCTTACATAGTTGAAACTTAATCAGTTTTAAACCGTAACACTTTCCAATCTTTTACTTAAAACATTGCAAATACCGCTTTCGAAGTGAAGCCATCGAGTTCAATAAGTAATAGTGGTGATGGGTGTGCGCAGGCTGATCTCGATGGCGTACGGGCAGATCGGCATGATCCAGGCAGCCGCCGGATTTTTCGTGTACTTCGTGATAATGGCTGAGAACGGGTTCCTTCCGATGAAGCTGTTCGGCATCAGGAGGGAATGGGATTCGAAAGCCATCAACGACTTGACCGACTCGTATGGACAGGAATGGGTACGTATCACGCTGTTTATTTTGCTAAGCAATATTTTATTATTCTAAACATTTTACATTTAGTGTACACATATGTAATCTACTTGGTTTGAATTAAATAAGAGAGAACTTTCGTTAACACGCTAATAATCGACCATATTTAATAAACAGCTTGTGATAGTTAAAGAGTATGGATGTGTAACCTTCCCAAAATATTAAATGAACTACCTAAAATTTTTGTAGATAAAATCAAAGATAAAAATACCATGCAAATTAAAAATACATTGAAAAAATATTATTTAAAAGATCAATTCCTACACAAAAGGTCGGATCCACATCCAAATTCCAACCTAACTAACCAATAGAAGGGCAACAAGGGCCTCACAATCTTTAATTTTAAGATTTGCCTGCAAATGTATTAATAGTAAAAAAAATATTCATAAATAAACAGTTTAAATTTTAATTTTTTTTTTAAAGATGTCAGACTTCTTTTTTTAAATCGTAATTTAAAAATATGTTGTCTTATTCAATCAAATTGTAACTAATTTCTCTCAAATTGTCACAGAATTATTGCATGACCATCAGCTATTTTTATGTCCCCACTACTGGGGCACAGGCCTTCCTTATACGAAGGGTGGGCCATAACCCACCACGCGGGCTATAACCCACCACGCGAGACGTTAACACCCACCCACCCAATGCGAGTGGGTGGGTGTTAACGACTGCAAACGCAACCGGGACCAACAGCTTAACGTGCCTTCCGAAGCACAGAGGAGCTCGAGATAATACATTTTTGGTCACCCATCCTATGACTGACCCTTGCGAAAGTTGCATCGCCGGGCCAGGCGCTAAACCACTGTGCCATCGACCTCCTCCTTTATTGATTACGATTCGAAAAATCTTTAGATTGTTTACCAAATAAGACAAGTGAGGATAAACAGACTATACCATTCGAGTAGCATTCCAAATAACGCTTTGATCGGTTGTGCAGACATACCGCGACCGCAAGGCGCTGGAGTTCACGTGCCACACGGCGTTCTTCGTGTCGATCGTGGTGGTGCAGTGGGCCGACCTGATCATCTGCAAGACGCGGCGCAACTCCATCGTGCACCAGGGCATGCGCAACTGGGCGCTCAACTTCGGCATCATCTTCGAGACCGCGCTCGCCGCCTTCCTGTCCTACACGCCCGGCATGGACAAGGGCCTCCGGATGTACCCTCTCAAGTCAGTGCTACTCATTTTGAGATTATTTATTTATTTTGGCACATACAGTCATTACAAAAAATAATTTAAATAAAAGAGTTAATGGTGTAGACAACGAGTGCCCAAAATTAAACACAATGAAATGTTGGTTGCGGACTTACAACTAGTTAAAATATTTGTTAATAGTAACATGCTATTAATTTACACTATTATGTGGTATGATATAACAAAAATGTAGTGAGGTACAATGAGGTATATTATAAATAGCATTGTGAATGCTAAAATCTTTTATATGTGACGCCCTTAATACAAGCAGACAGAAGCAGATCCATTCCCACTGGCAGCACCCGTTCACGAGCATGACGCATAACTAGCCATCGTTTCGCTCAATCACATTGTATCGTAACGACCCGCCTCCCACGACACTACCGCAGAAATGTTCAAAGAAAGCATGACATACTAAAACTACCCATATTAAGTCGTCGAGTCAAGAAGCCAGTAATACGTTTTTAAGTAGGTAGGACACTTCCCACAATTTATACTTATAAAAGAAAAATTGACGACTCGAATTACTCGGACTTTTACTACAGAATTTATTAATCGATTGTCAAATATCTGGAAATATATTTCAATTTGGATGTCGAGAATAATTCCTCAAATGGATGGAATAACGCTGGCCTTGCAGCGAAAGAGTAAGATATACCAGAATAAATTCGACGATGTAACTCAACATTGGACCGGACTTCCAAAGGTCGCGGGTTTAATTCCTGCTTGAGAAAACAATCTAGTAACGATGCGATTTTTTTTTGGTATATTTTTAGTATTATACAGTACTCATCATGTCATGACAGCCTATTCTAGACTTCTGCAGGGCGTACACCTCTTCTGTGGGAGGATGTTTCTATAATCTCCACGCTTGGTAGAAGAGTTGGAATGGGCTTTGAAGATGTTAGACATACGACTCCTAAGTCATTAGCCGAGTTTTGATAAAGGTTTCGGAAGACACAACAACTATTTAATTTTGTTTCTCACGTCCAATCATAGATTATTATGATTTGCTTTTGGTAAATAGAATCAATTGCAAGAACATTCAGTTTCTGGGTTCATGTTTTGCTGTTGTAAACTTTAAAGTAACTAGTCACTGCAAAACGATGTACATATCTAAAATTCAAGCTCTGTCCTACTTTGTCAGGTGGTGCTAGTTGAAGTACTGTATTGTGGTGTTTGACTTGTCGATAGGTTCGTGTGGTGGCTGCCTGCCATTCCGTTCATGCTGTCCATCTTCATCTACGACGAGATCCGGCGCTTCTACCTGCGCCGCAACCCGGGCGGCTGGCTGGAACAAGAGACTTACTACTAGACGCCCCGCCCCGCCCCGCCCCCGCCCCCGCCCCTCCCCGCCCTCCCCCCGGCGGGCGCGGGGCGCTGGCCGCCGCCCGCCCCGCACGCCCCGCCCCGCCCGCCCCCGCCCCCGCCCCCGCGCACATTCACCGTTATCGTTCGACGAACTATGTATGTATATATGCACAGTGGAGTATGAAGTTTGATATTTGTGATGATAAAAAAAATATTATACGCGTATTATTTTGGAATCGTGAATCATGTTATTTTTATATTGAGATGGTTTATGTAATTTGCGTATCTCGGACGTGACGCGGAGGAGCCGGCGCCGGGCGCCGCGTCCGGCGCCGGACGAGCATTTGTTGTAAAATTAACGTTTAAGAAGCCATTATTATTATTATAATTTAAGTGAATTAGATTAAGTTGAATTTTTCGAGTGAATAACGTTTAGTTGGAGATTCGGTCGGGTGCATGGAGTGTGAGTATGAGTGAGAGTCGATGTGAGTGCCTGTTACGTTAGTGTCCGGACTACCGTACCGCTTACTGTAGGTAGGTAGCTGCAGTAGCGGCCGTCGCGACGCTCGCGCGCGACGCTTGCGCACGCTGCCATCACTTTTATAACCGATCATCTGATCATTAGCGAATTTCGTCAAGTTTATTAAATAGGCTGCTCATGGTAATTACGTAAGATTTTATTTCTTAATTAAAGGATAATAACAAAACGTAGGAATGCGTAATTAGAAATTTTTAAAATTATACAGTTACGATAGAGTCACGTTGCGTTGCTCCCCCGCCCCCGCGGCGGCGAGGGGGCGCGGGGAGATTCATTTCGAGTTTTCGTAACGAATACATATAACATTATAATAATGGTTACAAAAGTAAAATATAACATTATAGCGACTAATAAATCTAAATTATATGAAATGTTTATAGATTTAAATGAAGTTTGTTTCTTTAGGGTGACCTTCTGTGCTTGTTGATGGAACGATGCTGACAATAGTGGTTGATATTTCGTGACGATCCGAGCTTGTGAGCGGTTTGTTTACCATACACTGTAGAACTAACATTGTTTTGCGTTTGTCAGTTCTTTACACCGATTCATTTTATAGTATTACTCTGTTGGCTAGGAGCGCTGTAAAAATGTAAGTGTTAATAAAAAAAACATTTTCAAAATATTATTTTGGTGTTTCATTTATGTACTGGACCTGTTCATGTTTAAATGTGTTGTGTGTATCATACATAAGGGTCTCTGCGAAACCTTATGGTCTGGTCAAATAGGTTCAACAAAGTAATGCTATTTAATAAATATTATTAATAAGGATATTATTTTATTTAAAGTATCACTTCCCTTTAAGTTTAAGTAAGGTGTATTTTTATTCGTTTACGTGAAAGCTGATACTAAACTTGGTGTTTAAAGCGCCCTTTTTGCGTCCACTAGCGCCGCCAATACATTTATTTGTATACAACTCTTAAACCAAGTCAATATTTAAAAAAGCTAAGACCATGCCCTCTTAAATTGTCTCTAATATATTTTTTTTAATAACTCTTCACCGACTTCAAAAAAGGAGGAGGTTCTCAATTCGATTGTTTGTTTTTTTTATCGATGTTCGCGCATATCTTCGTCATTTATGGATAGATTTTGTTGATTATTTTTTTGTTTGTTTGAGTTTTTTTGCGTGATGGTACCATTTTTTTTTTTTTCAGATCGGTTCAGTAGTTTTCAAGTAATCCTGAAAATACTATGATTTTGCATTAACTATCTTGACGACTTTTTTATCGTTGTTCGCGTATATCTTCGTTATTTATGGACCGGTTTTGATGATTCTTTCTTTGTTTGATTGAATTTTCTTGCGAAATGGTTCCATTGAATTTTTTTTAGATCGGTTCAGTAGTTTTCGGGTAATCCTGAAAATACTATTATTTTGCATTAACTACCTTGACGACTTTGTCCTTTATTTATGAACCGAATTAGCTTTTTTTTTGTTGGAAAAGAGATAACTTAACTGTAGTTCTATTAATTTCATTGACATTGAACCTTGGACCTCGAAGGTATCCAAGGGAACTCCTCAAACTCAAATAAGATAATATATTGTGATTGAGATATTGGTAGGCTTATGAAAATCCAAAACAAACCGAGCTATGGTCTGTTTGCTACGTTCTGGACTAGACTTGACTAAAAAGGCACAACGGAACTCCTTTGGAAATTGAGTTATGGGCATTTTGAAAATATATAAAGCTAAATAATATTACACAATATTACATTAATGTTACATACCACAAAAACGTTGAAAATAAAAAACCTTTTAAAAAAAAAGAAAAACCGCCTCCAAAAACCTAAAAATAAAAACAAAAACAGCTTCAAAATTAAAAAGCACTAAAAAACAATAAGCAATATTCTAATCACGAATACGCATATCAATTTTAATAAAAAATGTCTTATGAAGTCGGGTGGGGCTTTTAGAATAAAAAAAAAGTTGTCCTCCAGCCCCACCCGACTTCAAAAGAAGTTTTTTTATTAAAATTGATATGCGTATTGGTGATTTGAATATTGTTTATTGCTTTTTAGTGCTTTTTAATTTTGAAGCTGTTTTTGTTTTTATTTTTAGGTTTTTGAAGGCGGTTTTTCTTTTTTTTAAAAGGTTTTTAAAATTAATTTTAGCTCAAAGCTAGATTTTAAAACTTACAGAAAGAATGAAAACTGTTAAAGAATGAATGAAAACTGTTTAAAAATATATTAGAGACAATTTAAAGGCTTGACGAATCGATTCGTCCAAGTTTAAAGGGCATGATCTTAGCTTTTTTTTAAATATTGACTTACGGGTAAAAAAAATCATTTCTTTTCACTTATGGTAAAGAATAGAGGGAACAAAGGAAAAATAAATGTATTATGGCGGCGCTAGTAGTAGTTAGTTACGGCGAAAGTTATATTACTATCACAAATCTCGCCAGCCTTGTAAAATACTTGCAGAATTAACTATTTGAATTATTATGGGGACTAGAATTTTACTTGCGCCTTTTGAAGGGTAAAACGTGTTACCTTGCTTGCTGAGGGTTATAGGTACAATCGGCGTCAATTATTTGGAGACAGGCATGACGTAAGCGGAACACAACTAGACAAACTGGCTGTACAAGACCATAAATCTTTAGGTTACCTTAGGCGACGGCTACACGCGTGGTATTTACCGTGATCCATCGCCATAGAGTAAATTTTATCCATGGAAAGTAAATATTAAACATTCCGTAAAAAATACTTATCATGGTTAAAATTTACTCTATGGCGATGGATCATGGTAAATACCACTCGTGTAGCCGTCGCCCCATAGATGCCGTCTTGGTTCCCATTATAAAGGGATATGTGTTAACGGTGGCGGACGCGACCACTTAACTTTACATACCTATTTGGAATACAGGCGTTAACATATTGAAGTATTTGCGAGTCGAGGACAGTTGGCATTAACATAAAATGGTCAAAATTCCACAGGTATTTTCGTTTTCACAGTTGCCCCAATTTTCTTCAACTGATGTAAAATGTCGTTTCTTTTCCGTAGCTCGTTAAATATTTCCAGAAAAAATCGATTTACCTATAGGGTCCTTCTTAAATAGTGCACGAAATTTTAAGGGGTCAATGTACTCATGCATACAAACAACTTTTACTATGGTACCAACATTGAAATCGCAAAAAAAACAGCTGTTCCATACATTTTGATCTATTCGATTTTAAATTTTCTATGGAACAGCTGATTTTTTTTCGCGATTTCAATGTTGGTACCATAGTAAAAGTTGTATGTATGCATGAGTACATTGACCCCTTAAAATTATGTGCACTATTTAAGAAGGGCCTTATATAAGACACTTCTCGGATCAAACGGAAAATTTTGTGTTGGTAGAAAAAACATTGGCAAATGGCAGATGTTCTTGGAAAAGTCCCATTGTCCTTACGGTGGCGAAAATGTCGGGCATACTGGGAATGCCTTTCGGAAATATGAGTATAAGCTGTTGCAGTATTTTATTCGGGAAGCTAAAGCTAAAACAGCCTTTTCCTATGATTGAGGATCCTGGCTAAAGTTTACTTATACCTTCAGCCTTAATGTCCCTCGGGTGCAAATAAGATCAAACTGCCCCTTGTTGTATAATAAAAAAACCGGTCAAGAGCGAGTCGGACTCGCGCACCGAGGGTTCCGTACAATCATAAATATATTTGGATATGTTATTTTAGGACAGTCTTTAAAAAAGTAGGATAAACGGCAGACAGGTGGAAGGGCGAACAGGCGGACAGTTAATTTACAAATGCTGCTTATGGTGACTGAAAAACGTTTCAGCCACTCCACATTGCAAAATGTTTATATTACTAGTCCATCAGCCATTTTAATGTCCCCACTGCTGGGGCACAGGCCTTTCTTATGGGTGGATAAGGAGGACGGGCCATAACCCACCACGCGGGCCCAATGCGGACTGGTGGGTGTTAACGACTGCAAATGCAGCCGGGACCAACGGCTTAACGTGCCTTCCGAAGCACGGAGGAGCTCGAGATAATAAATTTTTGGTCACCCATCCCATGACCGAACCTTGCGAACGTTGCTTAACCTCCGCAATCGCTGGTCCAGGCGCTAAACCACTGCGCCACCGAGCTCCTCGTTATTATTATATTACTATATTACTAAGTAGGAACTTATTCTTCGTTTATTCGTACGGCAAATAGTAGGTAATTATATTTAGAACCAGCCACCAATTTATTATTGTAGGTCCCTTAGGTTAGCATGCTTAGGACAGCCCCATCTGTTGACTGGTAGTGAAACTAAAAAATTTTTTTTTGTTTTTTGAATTTCTAAAGGAGCGTTCCTACGACCTGTGGTGTCACAGATCAGGCCGAGCCAGCACGTCGTGGGAATCGACGCGTCCGTTGACGTCTGCCGTGGCGCGCCGTCGTCTGCCCGATCCATCGGGTGTCGGTAACTTTAAAGGATCGGCGCGGAGCGTGGCCTGCCGGCGCCTGCCGCCTGTCGGCATCTGCCGTGCGTCACAGTAATGATATCTATCAGTATTGTAACTCGACCGTCTTTGAAATACCTAATTACACCATAAGTCGGTTCATATTTCGAGAGTTATTGTTGTTTGAATATGACCCTTACCATCTTACGTACCTAACCAAAAATTATTATTTTTGAAAATGGACAAATATGAATGAATACAAATCTCATCAAACGATTAAATCCAATTTTTATGAGTTTTGTTTTTTATTCATTTTCGAAAATTAACATTTAGTGCTTAGGGTCATATTCAAACAACAATAACTCTCGAAACACAGCAAACAGAGCAATGAAATTTTAGATTCGTTTTGTAAATAACATCCTTGTGCATTCGAATTATAGAAAAATAACTAAGAATATTAAAATGAGGTGTATTTCACGCCTTTAAATTATCGCTAATTTAAGACCAAAGGAATTTATACAGCAACAGTCAGAGATCGGAAAATTGTTTCATTTCACACTTAAGTACTATATTTAACGGTAAAATGTATTTTCGTATTTTGTATTCCTCTAATCAGCCATATTTTTACACTCCCATGATCGCGCCAATGAGCGCATGCAGCGGTATTAATTACATAGTGAAAATAATTTCATTTCATTAAAGTACTTTCGTATCTTTCTAGTTTTGTGATTGTATTGTACGCACGACAGCACGTCAGGTTAAACAGTTGATCTACGAAAACAGCTTTTATTACGCACGGAATAAAGGCGGTCTCAAGGTCAACATGTATAGTCTGACGTGCAGTTCACTGTACACATGAGGCACCTCAGGCCGTTCTTTTTTGGTCTATGTTGACCTTGAGACCGCCTTTATGCCCTGAGTAATAAATGTTGTTTTCGCAGTTTAATTGTATAACTTGATTGCTGTCGTGTATCGTAATATTTTAGAATCCATATTATATACGGTCTATCTTCACCGCGAAATCAATTTCTAAGCAATCAAATACCTTGGTAACCAAAACTAACGAAGAAAACAAAAAACCAAAAAAATGCTAAAAACCTACCTACACATATTAAAAGAAGAAACAAATTAGCTTCGATTCCTTCTGAATGTACAGTGCCTTTGGTCTTGAAGTAGCGATAATTTAAAGGCGTGAAATACATCTAATTTTATCGACAAAAACACCCACATGTTGGGGTGTCTATGTCTATGTTGGAATGGCCGCCATTTAAAACTTGACTTTTATCATACCTAAACCTACTGTATTTTACTATTTTATTAAACTGTGACGCCGCGCAGGGCGCGCGCCGCGGCAGGCGCCGGTGCGCCGTGGGAATGCTCTGCACAGGCCCCGGCGCGCCAGACGTTGTCGATTCCCACGACCTGCGGTTAGACAGACGGGCTCGGCTCGGCGCGGCCTGTCTACAGGCAGGCCGTGGGAACGCTCCTTTAAAAAGTGCGTTATATTGAGACATCGTTTTATTTTTCCTGTAATCTTTACATAAACTACTATTTAATTATTTCAGATTTTTCTCTTTGCAAACTTCGGAGATAAGGGGGGGGGGGGGGACGGTATTTTTTTTACATTTTTCATCATAAGTCGAAAACTATGCGGCCTAAGAAAAAAGGAAAAATTGTTTCAAAATGTGCAAACAGCGCTCTTTCATATGATACCCCACATGCCCTAGTCACCTCACTTAAAATTTTTAAGACCCCTTTTCAGTCCCTGTTGTAAAAAAAATATTAATTTTATTATTTCTTTCTTATTTGTAAAATAGTTGGGCAAATGTCATCTTAAACTATTCCAAATTTCAAGTTGATACCATTAGTAGTTCTCGAGATATCCAGCTGTGACAGACAGACAGACAGACTGAGTCACGCCATAAGGGTTCCTTTTTAACCATTTTGGTACGGAACCCTAAAAAGCAGTATAAAGCCACGATTATAACTTGGGCCTTTTCAAGGCTAGAGTGAATAGGCTTATTCTAAGTGAGCAATGAGCATGCATGCTCCATCGTAGTCTTTTTAATTTGACGTGTGATTGTGGACAAATGCTAACTTATTTTCAATAAAATAAGTGAAAGTGAAAGTGAAAAATTTTTTTCAGCACACTTGTTTACAGTACATGTGATTACAAAAAGTACATATTAAATCACTTGACCGTCACTGGAAGCTTTATTGAGATAGCATTTCCGTTTCCCGTCGGTTTTACTAACGTTTTCCTACTTTTTAACCAATACTACTTCCGGCTCAGTGGCGACACCTGGCGGAGCGCGCCAATTTTTTGTTAATGAAAATCATTGCGCGCCATTTTTGGATCATTGGCGTTTTAGTTCCCGTCGAGTGAAGTCGTCAACAGTGATCTGCCTAAATCACTGTGAATTTCCTACTATAGGAAAACCTTGAACTACTCAAGGAACACCTTATAAGTTAGAATCAGTGAAAGTGATAAAAAACTGTAAGTACTTAACAATTTTCACATAAATTTAACGGTTTTCCGTTCGATATAAATGTTAATTTGAACTTAAGTTGAACTTGAATCTAGATGATCATGTTACGTTTTTATGAAGTCTTTTTCCTTTAAGTTTAAAATTTTCATTTTTATTTTAAACTACCTCCGGTTTAGGACTGAACATTTAATGCGATTTCTATTTAGTTATAACAACGAAATGAGTTCAGTTGGCAATATGTAGTGTTTTTATGCACATTTTTGTGCATATATATTGTCTGTAGACATTTTATCAAAAATATTGAAATAACTGGACTGATAAAATATTGTTTAATTTTAGCAAAGGTTGTTGGCTTTTACACATTTAATCATTATCACTTCTACCTAGGAGTTGAACGTTTTTTGAAAAGATTTGATATTTAATTACAATATATTTAGTTATAGCAATGGATCATGGTTCGACATCTGAGCAACAAGCAAATGCCGCACCCAGTGGAGGAAATCGCAAACGTAATCGGGACCGAGGCAGTCGGAGCAGATCGACGAGCAGCAGCAGCAGCAGCAGTTCATCGAGCTCGTCTTCATCCGGGCGAAAGCGATCACGCCGACACCGCAATAAAAGAAGTAAGCGCAGACATCATTCCACTCGTAAGATAGATCAATTATTCCAAGAAATGAGTGAACTTCGTAACCATATTATGAATTCTAATAATACTGCTTGTGAGGAAGGTATATCTATTTTGTCTGGAGTCAGTGATGAGTTATATGAACAAAATTTTCCTAATGAACAAAATGTTCCTAATGAACAAAATGTTTCTAATGACCAAAATATTTCTAATGAACAAAATGTAGATAAATTAGATTTGAATTTTACTTTTGATATCGAAACCAAATTAAAAGAACCGACCGTTCCAAAAACCTCGGATCAATATCTTAAAATGTTTAGTAAGGCACAACGTTTTGGCACTGATTCTTGGTCAGATGTTAGATATAATGACACCCAAAAACTATATAATCATAGCCCAGGTTTTGTAAACCTGGAATCAAACGACGAGGTAAAAATGTATGATTCTTTGCGCCATCTACAGCATACTGAAAAAGCATATGCAGCAATTACATATTGTATACTTAAGCAAAAAGAGTCTTTGCAAGATAACATTCGAAAACTTATTTCTTGGTCTAAAGATACAAATGTTAATTCTGATAATTTAACTGAGAAAGTTGAAGAATTATTTCTGAAGGGTGACTATCATAAAATATCGTCCGATCTTTTGCAATTAACGTGTGGACATAGAGCGGAAACAGTTGAAATGAGACGTGAAAACATAACAAAACATGTTAAAGAACTCTTAGTTAAAGCAGCTCTAAATAAAATACCACCATCCCAGACAAACCTTTTTAGTTCAGATGCTTTCACTTCAACGCTTGAAAAAGCTGGAGGAGTGCGTAAAGCTTTTTGGCCTTTAAAAAATGATGGTTTTAAACCTTATCGGCTCTCGCGGGGCCAAGGTCCACGAAAGGCAACCGTTCCATCGCGTGGAACTTCTTATATCAATTATGAGTCAGGCATTCCTACTCATACAAATGCCTATAATAACCCACCCTCGCGGGGTGTATACCAACATTACCAACAGAATGTGAATTCTTATAGAAGCCAAGCTTCTAACAATTCTTATGGTGATTATAAAGGCAATAAAAGGGGTTCTTTTCACAACCGAGGCTCGCGGCCCGATCGTGGAAATAGCCGAGGACGCTCAAATGCTACTCGGAATTCCAGAGAAAGTACAAAAAAGTACAAATGACTCGAAGAAATTCCAAGCAGGTCAATTAATACATTATCTAAATCAATGGCAGGAAATGGGGGCACCACAAGTAATCTTAAAATTAATTCAAGGTTACCGTATACCTTTTTCTCAAAAACCCCCACTAATTTATCCCAATGTAGAAAAAAGTCCTTTTCAAACTCCCATTTCGGAAGAAATGACCACTATTATACACCAAATGAAAATGCAAGGCATTTTAAAGACTGCTCCAAACACACCGAGTTTCATTTCCCCATTATTTCTGGTGCCAAAACCCGACGGGTCAGCCCGACCCATTTTCAACCTCAAAGCCTTAAACGAATACATAAAACCAGAGCCATTTCATTTGATAAACATTTATCGCATCCCGGATTTCCTTCAACCTCGAGATTGGATGTGCAAGCTGGACCTTTCGCAAGCTTACTTCCATCTAAAAGTAACAGAATCGCAGAGAAGGTTTCTACGCATCATTTACAAGCAAGAGTTGTTGGAAATAACATGCCTTCCGTTTGGTCTGAGCACAGCTCCCAAAATTTTTTCTGTACTCACAAATTGGGTAGCCCAAATATTAAGAGAAAGATGGAATATAAGGGTAATAGTTTATCTAGACGACTATTTAATAGTCCATCAGAACGCAGACACGCTCCAAATTCATGTAAATATTGCAGTAGAAACATTACAAAAACTAGGTTGGCAAATAAACTTCAAAAAGTCAATTCTTTGCCCACAACAACAAATTATTTATCTCGGTGTGGAATGGCGACCCTGGGTCAATCTAAAATCCTTACCAGAAACAAAAATCACAAACATAAAAGTGAAAGTAAGCCAAGCGCTACAAAAGAGAAAAATGTCTCTGAAAGATTTACAAAGATTAATAGGGTTATTAAATTTTGCCAGTTTTGTGGTACCAAGAGGCCGACTAAATCATCGAGAAATGATAAGGCTCATGATTTCAATACTAAATCAACCATTACAAACGTACCCACTACCACCAAAAGTCTTGCACGAACTGCAATGGTGGCTACAAAATTGTCATCTTTCAACTCCACTACATTACCCACCTCCAACGAACTTTCTGGTTACGGACGCATCAGACTTAGCATGGGGAGCACAACTAAACAACATAGAGTTGTCAGGCAGTTGGTCTCGAGAAGATCAGGTACGCCACGGCAACCAGAAGGAGATGCTAGCGATTCTGTATGCTCTCCAAAGACATGCTCAAAGGTTAAGTCACAGTACGGTCTTAGTTCAAAGCGACAGCAAAACTGCTGTCGCTCATTTGCGGAGGGAAGGCGGAACGAAGTCGAAAGAACTAATGGAAATAACTTATCGAATTTTGAGTTTATTAGACCAACACCAAATACACCTAAATATACACCATCTCCCAGGCAAATACAACAGCCAAGCCGACCACCTGTCTCGTTGTCGTCGGCCCCCGGAATGGCACCTGTTACCACCTTGTCTGGAAATAGTGTTTGCAAAATGGGGGACTCCAGTCATAGATTTATTTGCATCGGCGACAGCTCACGTAGTTCACAACTACGTGTCTCGAGATCTGACAGATCCTCAAGCCCTATTTCACGATGCATTCAGCACTCCGTGGCATTACCCACTAGCGTGGGTGTTTCCACCACCATTCATGGTTCCCAAAGTGCTATCACACCTGATAAAATCATCGGGAGTATTTTTAATAGTAGTTCCACGGTGGGAGAAGGTCTTCTGGCGCGCAGATCTAAAAGCCCGAGCGCTTGCAGCTCCCCTAACTCTGAGAAATCTGCAGAATTACCTGGTGGACACATCGACCGGCCTCCCACCTCCACAAGTCGACAACATAATACTCGAGGTTTGGAAATGTGGGGGTGATCAGAAGCCACCAAGACATGGAACCCAGAACAACTACTATTGTTAAAAAACTCGTGGCGGAAGTCTACTTTAAAAACCTATGAGGTCGCATGGAAACGTTGGATATTATGGTCTTCTCATAATAATGTTGATCCAGAACACCCCACAGGTTCATAATTAGCACAATTCCTGTCCGACCTCTTTTTAATCAATAAATTGTCGTATAGTTCGATTCTACTACACAAATCGGTTGTCTCCACACTATGTAGTGCTGATATGTCGAGTCAGTTAAGTTCACATGTGCTCGTGAAACACATTTTAAAATCGATTGCTTTAAAAAATCCAAAATCTTCCAAACCTCCCGTTTGGAACGTCAGTGAATTAATTTCATTTTTAGAGAAATATCCATTAGATGAAAATAACCTTTTCCAAATATCACGACATACAGCGGTATTACTCTTACTCTGTTCAGGTCGTCGTATACATGACCTGACGCTACTCAGTGTTGATCAAAATCATTGTCAAAAATCAAATGACACTATTATATTCTGGCCTCAGTTCGGTTCAAAAACTGATAGTATTGATCACAGACAGTCTGGTTGGAAAATTCTATCAAATAATGTCAATCAAAAACTTGATCCTGTATATTGGATTGAAAAAACAATAGCTATGTTAAATGAAAGGCGTAAAGTTGCAAAATCCTCTAATTTATTTCTTACAGTTAGAGGTATAGCTAAGCCTGCTTCACGCACAGTAATTGCAGGTTGGATTAAGACGCTATTTAGGGAAGCCAAAATTGAAGCCACTCCTGGCAGTTTCCGACCAGCCGTAGCATCAAAAAATTGGATGGATAACCACCCTCTAGATGACATTTTGGCTCGTGGAAATTGGCGTTCTGCAAACACTTTCCGGCAATTTTACCAAAGGGAAGTAATGGAAAAGAGTGCCTCCAAAACTTTAAGTGGCTTGTTTAATCCAGTGGATTAAGATAATAAATGTTAATTATGTATAATTAAATTTTTGGTTTATTGATTTGTACTGTTTTTGATTAATAATTATTGTATGTAACGAGTGTTGATTGTGGCTAATAATTGTATAAATTTATTGAAATAACAGAATGTCAATAAAAATCCAATGAGTGATAAACATCTTTATTTATTTATACAATACCTACCTACACTAATCACATTGGCGTTTTCAGCATACATTTACCTATCTTTATACCTTTTATATATATTACTGAAGTTGTAGTTTTCAGACTTTATTTTTAAATAATTGATATTTATAAAAATTCTTAATTTCAGAAAGCATCTAATTGTGAACATAATTATTAATAAGTATCTGTCTCTTAAAGTTTGAAAGTAGTATATTTACACATAATTTAATTTTACTGATAGTATATCTTGGGTTCATAGTTTCAAAGATAATTCAAATAGTTTCTATTTATTTTCTGAAGCATTCAGTGGCATCACCAGGCGACAACAAACATATCTCAATAAAGCTTCCAGTGACGGTCAAGTGATTTAATAGCAGCGTTTTACCTGAAATAAAACGCATATTAAAATACTTACCTCACTGGAAGCTTTCACTTTAATTCCTGCCTGGTGAAATTTTGAGCCAATGATCCAAAAATGGCGCGCAATGATTTTCATTAACAAAAAATTGGCGCGCTCCGCCAGGTGTCGCCACTGAGCCGGAAGTAGTATTGGTTAAAAAGTAGGAAAACGTTAGTAAAACCGACGGGAAACGGAAATGCTATCTCAATAAAGCTTCCAGTGAGGTAAGTATTTTAATATGCGTTTTATTTCAGGTAAAACGCTGCTATTACTATTTATAACACAATTTATTTAAAAAAAAAAAGTAGTTAGCCGAAATGGTCTCCAACCTCAGCTATTGTCACAGCCTGTGCGACACTGATTTTCAGGTGGAGCCAAATGTGTTTAAAGCAACAACTAAATAATAAGATTATTCCCACTGAAAAATAATAATCCGAAATAAATTAGCTAGGTATGTAGGTACGGTTAACGGCACGCTCGCTGGGCTTCTACGACAGCGTAATGATATTCAATCAATTTCATACTTAAATGCAAAGTATTAAGGTTCAAAATAAATTACAGGTTTTTGACAATTTTGAATAACCTCATGTGCTGCTGCTGTACAATATTGGCGGCTGACAGATGGCGGAACATCGCGCTAGACTATGAATATAAGGTTCTTGCGCTAGACGATCCGTAGAGGACAATTTCGATATGGGTGGGAGACAGGCGCGGTCCCAGGGGGAGGTCACAGGGGACATGACCCCCCCAAAATCATACATGTCACATAGAAAAAGCTTCTAAAACTTACAAAAAAAATGGTATTATTATTAGTGACCCCCCCCCCCCCAAATTTCGGGCTGCGACCGCGCCTGGTGGGAGAGGAGAGTGGTGGGCGGGCACGGTTGCGGCTTCACTTCACTTCACAGCCACCAATAGAATTGAAACGCATTGGATATTATTTTACCAGTATATAACTTATTGCTATTTGATAAACACTTCGTTAAATTAACGATTATTTAGCCCCAGTTCCTACACCTTTTCGGGAAACGATTCGTTTTGCTTAAGGATGGTAGAATTTTGACACATTTATATACGGACTTTATGTCAAAATACTACCATCTGTGTGCAAATCCGGCCGTACCGAATACAGCATACACTGCGCGTTGCGTAGTGAACGACGTTGTAAGTAATCTTTAAGTAATCTATGAAATGCTATGGTATACCTACATCATACCGAACGCGCGATCCCTCCAGTCACTACAGGTGATATAGAGTAGGCTATAAATGAAGAGGGCTTATTCTGCACACTAGTGCCGCCATTGGAAAAAAAACATTGTTCTTATAATAAACAATTATTATTATTTAAGAGCGCGCAGTTTGCATACTAGCGCCGCCAATGGAAAAAATCATTGTTCTTAAATAAATACGATATTGTGAATTATCTTTCTGCAGAAGCTTTGTGGTACTTTTTATAACTTTAACAATATTCTCTAGCCTGTCTGTTGTTTAGTTTAATGGAGTTTTATTGCGAAAAGTGTCGGATGGAGCGCCATCTATGCAAAAATTCTGAGAAAGCTCAGCTTTACAATGCTGTCAGCATAGATTGCGCTCCATCCGACAATCAGTTGTATATGGCACACACTACAAACATAGTTGCATTTAATGAGATAATTTTGCTTTAATAAAACAGTTCATAGTAAAGGATTGGTGTTAGTTGTCGGACACGCTAAAATATATTGTGTAAAAGTTAAAATCCTGTGAAAGCACGCTATGATAAAATCAGCGCCATCTATTTGGCCTATAGTTTCGAGTCCAGTGCTGATGTTTAACTTTAAACTAAACGACAGGCTAGAAAATATTGTTTAACTTCTTCGGATTGCACTACAGAGAGATAATTCACAATTTCGTCTTTATTTTAGAACAATGTTTTTTTTCCGTTTTGTATAGCTTGTTTTGTACAGCCAGCACATGAGGTACAACAGCACATGCATGAGGCTGTACAAAACTGTGAAAAATCTGTGATTTATTTTGAACTTTAAAAAGCTTTGCATTTAACTACAAAATTGATTGAATATCATTACGCTGTCGTGGAAGCCCAGCGTGCCGTTGACCGTACTATGAAGCTGTTAATTAAACGAAATTTTCTCTGGGTATGAAAATTCTCCATTAACAGCCATAAAAATGTGTCCAAAGGGACGGGAATAAATGTAACGTCTACTGACCAGTAGCTAATATTTTAGTTCGGTAATGGTTGTGCTTAAAATAAAATAAACATTTATATTTAGTAATGGTCAATAAAAACCAACCTATTATCATTTATTTGTGTCTTGCTCACAGAAGGTAAAGCATTAAAACGGTGCCAGTGAAATACCTGCCTTCCTATTTCTTTTATTTATTGAACTGTAATAGTAATAAATGCGAAACAATATTACCCTAACACTGCGAGGTAACTAATATTTTATTCAATAGGTCGCATTAAGCAACTGAATGGTTACACGGGCCGAATCCCGAGGGCGTAGGGTGGCAAGCGACCTCGGCCTTGACGACTGTAGCCTGCGGCATATACGAAGCAAGATAGTTATACAAGGCGTATTATGTATAAACGGCACGAGGCTATAGCTAGGGCCGCGGGCCTCCACACGCCCCGCCGAGCCCCCGCGCCGACGCGCATGCGCCAATCTGTCACCCGCCGTGCCAACACACTAGACTGGAACGTCGCAAAACCACAAAAGAAATGTGAAACGCAATGTCCACCAGCTGAACGATGGTGGCCAACCTTGGCGTCATAAACCCAGCCAATGGTAATAAGTGCATGTGCTAATTAGTATCGCTAACCCTTTGTTGATCGTATTCTACACCCCTTATTGCAACATTGTAGTGCACCACTAAATTCGTGGTGATTAAAAGGTCTTTGTGTACCTCGACTGGTCAAGTGCATGGTGGTGCTAAAGTTGTTTGTTGTGTCAGTGGAGGCGACGGCGTACATAAGCGTGGTGGCGGCGTTCGCGACAGTGGTGCTAGTGGTGCTACTGCTGCTGGGCCGCCGGTGGTGCCACGCCGCGCCGCGCCGCGCGCGCCCCGCCGACGCCCGCGTGCTGCCCGCCGACCCGCCGCATCTTACCATCGACGATGCTCAGTTTGGTGAGAACCCCTATTTACAACACAACACCACAAATACATTCATTGTTGGATACCAATTTTTTTTTTGTTTTATTAATCGCTTATTCCACATTATACTGTTGCTAACACAGATATATCTGTGGTTGTTAAATAGATTACCACCCAGATCTACGATGCCGATGAGAAGTTTTTATTTAATAAGATTCAAAACAAAGAAAGTCTAGATTCAATACCACAGGCCTGTAGTTATAAATCGCTCTCAATGTTAAGAGCCAACGTCGCGTCGTAGCTAGGAGCTGGCAAGGGTGGCGGCTACCAGGGGCGCAACCCTCAGGGGGCGCGCTTTGCTGACCCATGGCTAGAAAAAGTCGCAAAATAATGATCTTGCCAGGGGCGCTCGAAATATGTCTTGGGGCGCAAAATTCAAAACTTGCCAAGGGTGCCTATTATCCTAGAAATGTATCTTGGGGCGCACAATTCAAATCTTGCCAGGGGCGCTCGTGCCCTGTTAAGAGCTATCTTGAGGATCTTGAGATGCTCTTTTTAAAGAAACAGCATCTCAGGTATGATCTCAAGATAGCTCTCCACATTGAGAGCAGTTTATAAAAACGGGCCTTAGAAATTGTGCATAACAACAGCTACTGTTATAAAATCATTCTTGAATCTTGATATTAAATTAATTCGTGTTTTAAAGTTACGGCGCGGTTGTATGAACGAAAGTGGCGCCCTCAGAGGTTTTTATTTAGTAATTTATTAATAGAAAAAGATTTTAATAATGTTTTACGTGGAGTTTTTAGGACCCATGGTCTAGTAGAAGGTATCACTACATGCCCTCGTAGTCTAGAAGTAGATAGTAAATGAATCTACTTCTAGCAGTGACTTCGAGGGAAGGGAAAGTAACGATACCGTCTAAAAATGACAGTGGGCCCTAAAAATTCCACGTAAAACATTATTAAAATTGTGTATTAGAATTATTATTTTAAATAAAGTTCACCGCGGTGCCACTTTCACAGAGCCACCTTAATTAATTAACATTAATTTGTAAGTGCTGCGTGCGTGTCGTTGGCACGACGACGTCCTTGCGGAGGTTTGGCCACAACAAATAGACTACAACCATTAATATTTTAGTGTCGACTGAGGCAGTTAAACGTTAAGGCCGCGAACGTAGTTTTCTTTGTCCTTTATTCATATTTTAATACAATAGGTATGCCTACACGATAGTTTCACAATTAAACTAATAGTTATAGTCATAAATATTTTAGTGTTTAGCCAGTAGACATAGTTTGTATAATACAATCTAATCGTAGGGTAATGCGTATTTCTATTGAAGTCTTTATCATAGTTGGTCACTCGCTAGTCTTGAGTTAAAACCTAAAATTTCTTCAATTAATCACAATAACGTGACAGTAATAGTTTAGTAACTTTAATGCGAGGTAAGTGCGCGGCCGACTGTATGTCTGTGTTGTTATAGATGCTTTGTCGAAACCGATCCATTATCCTGAACGAATATTCACGTTCGAAGCGTCGGATTCAGACGAAGAGCTGCGCTTGCGCATACAACAGGTAACGACGCTAGACCTAAACACTTGCCACTTTATGTAGTTAGTAGAATAACACTAATACACATAGATTATTTCTTCTTTTTTAATATCGCGGATGCTATCGCGGTAGAGTATCATTGTCACACTATCACACATTACTTACGTAAAATTACCTTTTTGAAATAAATTCCCCCGAATCGGAGTGAGAAAGTAACACTTTGATATTTTTTTAGTCACCCTAGGTGGGTGCTGATAAGAATATTAGTTCAAATAATTGAGTAGGTATATGTAAAAAAAACCCTTGTGAATTATTATAGTAGAAAGCTACGAAAAGAATCAAATAATATGATCTGAAACAAAACTTTTATTGCTTGCTTAGTTCTTAAATGGTTCTACTCTGTATTCTAGTGATCTGTGGCTCTACTACAGAACTACACCCAATAGGTACTAATTTCTTAAATAAATTAGATAACCTTGGCCTATTTGTTGTAAAAACACGATAGCACATCAAGTTAAACAGTTTAATTGCGAAAACAGCTTTATTACTACGATATAAAGATGCGGTTTCAAAGTCAACTTGTATATTGATGTGCCGTCGTGTGTACACAATTATCTTCACACTACTTACATACTAAGTAGTTAGAAAAAAATACCCACATTACATTTATTATTTTCTTTGAAATAGTAATTAGACTTTAGCCGTAGTTAACAGAGATACTTAGTTATTATATTACTTAATAAATTTCTAAAGCCGGCCAGGCGGAATTCCGTACGGAAAAATCCCGCATGTGTTTGGTAGGTCCATAGACATAGAAAAATTTTCGCTGCGGGTAGGTCCATAGATTTGTATGGATTAGCTGCGTTCGGAATGCTGTCTGTATGTGGCCGGCCTAAGGCCGCATTTTCACCTGCGAGTAGGGTTGGGTAAATTTCACGAAAAATTTCGGCCTGTGAAATATTTAGAATAAATTTCATTTTGGTTTGAAATATTTCAGTTTAGAGTGAAATTTATTTTTAAGTTTCATCTGACCTAAATAAAACAAAATTCTATGCATTTTGTCAAAAAAAACCAACATAATTATAGAACAAAACAATAAACAAATAAGTTGGCTTAAATTACGAATAGCTTTGGCTATTTTACAACTTTTAATAACAAAATATTGAATGTCTGTTTCGATTGTCGGCCACGATGGCGTAGAAGAAAAACGACTTCATCAACATTACGAAGGAATATGTAGAAAACTAACAATAAAAGTCGCAAAGTAGGACCAATATTCAAAAAATTATAAGTTTAACCGTGGCCGCGCAGTCGAAACGTGGAGAACCGCGCGGCCACGCAGTTCTCTCAAACGGAGCTTAATAGAGGTCCCATTCTCTTTTATAATCCCTGATACGATTAGGTAAAAATAGTAGACAGTATAAATAAAGCCCTAAGGTTTGGATTTCACGACCTACAGAAAAACGTGGCCGTTAAGTCCAAACATTAGGGCTTTACTTATACTGTCTTAATTATCTACGAAATCGTATCTGCGATTAGCAATAATAATGGAACCTCTACTAAGCTCCGTTTGAGAGAACTGCGTGGCCGCGAGGTCCTCCACGCTTCGACCGCGCGGTCATGGTTAAACTTTCTGAATATTGAACCTACAAATTTGCGACTTTCATTGTTAGTTTTCTACATATTACTTCGTAATGTTGACGTAGTCGTTTTTCTTCTACGACACCGTGGCCGAGCAATCGAAACCCCTTTTTCCTCACTGCTCGCGAGGTCTTTGCAAGAACATAGTAGGTTAGATATATTATTTGGTTACGTGCGGTTTGGTATATTATTTGGTAGCTATGCGCAGCTAGATGGCGCTTCTAATTTTGAATACTTATTTTTGGAAATGGGTGATTATTTTGATAAATTTCAACTAGCTCGACTTAAAAAATCTATAATATTATCTAAATGCTCGCAAAATTTCACGAGAATCGGTTGAGAAATGGGACCTGTAGAGGAGAACAGACAGCTAGAAAGTCAGAATAAAATATGTTTATGTATATCTTTGCATTTTGAAGAATTAAAAAAATATATAATTTTCGAACCTGTCGACAAAATTTGACAAGAATCGGTTGAGAAATGCGCCTGTAGAGGAGAACAAACAGTGCTGGAATGGCGGACTGAAATGTTTCTTTTACATATCTCCGCCATGAAAAATTTCGAAAAATAGGCTCGACAATAAAATTCTATATAATTTTCGAACCTGCCCGTAAAATTTCACGGGAATCGGTTGAGAAATGTGACTTATAAAGGAGAACAAACAGCGCCGGAAAACTGGACTGAAATATGTTTCTTTTACATATCTCCACCATTTAGAAAAAAATCGAAAAACAGGCTACAAATTTTTTTGTATGTTATAGGCAAACGCCGAAGCTCAGGTACTCCTAGGATTGTCTAGTCAAACCTCAGGTTTGACAAGAAGTCTTAGTCAAAGCCCAAAATAAAATCGTGTTTCGGCCTTTGACTAACTAATTTATGGCCAAACCTAGGAGAGACCAACTTGGACAGTCAAAGCTCGACGAAACGATCAAATCGGAATTTGACCAAATGGACTTAAATGAGGTACCTACAGAATGTGTTAATTTATTTAATTAACTATTTTCTTGCGAACCGAAGATTTCTGTTGTCTGTTAAAAAAAATAACCACGAAATTTAAAACGATCGCTCCGCTACGCTTCGCGATCATCTTAAATTCCTAACCTATCACGTGTCCTATAGGAGTAACGCTAACGCAGAGTCTTTGACTAAACTTAACCTCAAGATTATGAAAAACATCATTCATTTCCGATGTGATATTTAGTCAAAGCTGCCTTACTCCTGTAAGTCACGTGATAAATTAGAAATTTAAGAAAATCGCGAAGCGCAGTGGAGCGTTCATCTTAAATTTCATGGTTATTTTCTTTTAAACAGACAACATAATTGTTTTGTTTACAAGAAGATTGTTAATTTAGTTAATTTTTCACTCTACAGAATGTGTTTTTCATAGTTGTACAAACAAAATATCAAATTCTGTGCCTAATTTAAGCGTGACTGGTCATACTCAAACCTCGATTTGATCGTATTGAGTTTCGGCTTTCGACTGCCCAAGTTAATCTCTCCTAGGTTTGGCCATAAATTCGTCAGTCAAAGGCCGAAATATGCCATTGGTTTTGGACTTTGACTAAGCCTTCTTGTCAAACCTGAGGTTTGACTAGGCAAACCTAGGAGCGCCGGGACTTCGGGGTTTGACTATAACATTTATATAATTTTCGACCCTGCTTACAAAATTTAACAAGAATCGGTTGAGAAATGCGACCTGTACAGGAGAACAACAGCGCCGGAAAGCCGGACTGAAATATGTTCTTTTACACATCTCCGCTATTTTGAAAAATTTCGAAAAACTGTCTCGATCCTAATATTCTATATAATTTTCGAACCTGCTCACAAAATTTCACGAGAATCGGTTAAGAAATGCAACTTGTAACCTATAGAGGAGAACAAACTGACAGCAGGAAGGACATACGAAAGAATTGTTGCCCAAGCTGAAGCAGACACGCTTCGCTCGCGCTTCGCGCTCGCTCGGTCAATTACCTAAGCCTTTAAATTTCATTTAATACGTTAAAATTGTAAACTAATTCAGAAAATAAGGGATTTCTAGCACTGGAAATAAATTTCACTCGAAAGTGAAATATTTCAACCCGTTTTGAAAGATTTCATAAATTTCATATAAATTTAATTTTCATTTCATTGAAATTTTCACTGGACCCATCCCTACCTGCGAGAAAACTTCTGCAAGAAATGTCCCACAGCCTGTCAGACAATAGCTTACAAGTGTTAACTAATAGCAAATGCAATGGCGACAGTTTGTCAAGCTTTTATAAGCTAGGTACTGTCTGACAGGCTGTGGGATACTTCTTACAGAAGTTTTCTCGCAAGTGGAAATGCGGCTTCTTTCTTTTTCAAGCAACAAGAGCGTTAAACATAATTGGTTTCTTTCTACCTCTTCCAAGATTAATGCATTAATGTATAGCAGTGTTTCCCAATTAGCGGTATGCATACGCGTCGATGCATTAATTAATCTCATCTACATGATTTCATACATCTTGATTTCATTTTTATAGTATGAGGCAAACATCTTGAATTTTTTTCAACGGAGTGGAGATAAGTTCGCGCATGTGCTCTTGTGAGTGACCAATAGCGCGCGCCCCTCTCCCGCGCCGCCCGCGCCCCTCACCGCTACGGATGCTCAAAATACGCGTTCCGCGCAATCCCCACCCGATTTCAAGATATTTGCCTCATATTGTACTAATAATTCCTTAGGGGTTTTAGGTCTTCCTTGAAAGGGTACTAAAAAAAACTAATTGGGAACCACTGATCTATAGTTAAAAATTGTAAATTATGCGAAAACAACCATGTAACGTGCGACGCCATCTCGCGGTATCTGCGTTAACGTTGGGACTACACGCGGCCTTGATACAGGATAAGGAGGAGGTGGAATGCCACTACGAGGAGAAGAACGAGAACGTGTCGAAGCCGGACGTGGAGGCGGTGTCGGCGGTGGCGACGGCGCTGCGCGAGACCCGCATCGACGACGTCGCGCGCGCGCCCTACCTGCACGCGCTCGAGCCGCAGAGCAGCGTCGATAGCGATGTCATCGCGCATAATGTGAGCACTGATCAAACTTTCCTTAACAAAAACAAAGTCATGTTGGAATTGTTTTCAATTCGAAGTTAGCTACATATTTGAACTTTATCCCGATATAGGTGATTGCAGTCATACTCTACTTTAGAGTATGACTGCAGTCACCATCAGTTTTGTAGTTGTTAGAAAGTAGGGTACCTATCGGAACTTAAAATATTGGTGAATGGGCTAAGGGTTGAAGGTGTAGCAAGCGAATATTGGCAATGGTGCTATCAATTTTTTGTACATTATTTTGTACAAATTAATCTATCGTCATTTCTCAAACATAGAATGCTACCACACAAGCCCAAATTGAAAACTTAACAGACACTTATACAACGAATTATTCATTGTGTAGAGTATGTGAAAATCTGGCCACACCTAAACCTCCAATTCACTTACAAGGCAATTACACGGGCTCGTGCTCAACAAGAACAAGCGGAAGCATTCGCAAATCGTCTTGCTTCAGTATTCCAACCCAATCAGGGGATGAAGTAACGAACGACCTATCCATAAACGAAGTTCTCCAACAATATTTTCAATTAGATCCCCAGACCAGTATAACCGACTACTCTCCGAAAATTCAATTTCTAATAAAAAAACTTGGAAGAAAAAAAGCGCCAAGTTTGATCTAATTCTAATAGATTAAAAAGTGCGAATTGAACTGCCACGAAATGGAATGGTATTTCTCACTTTACTGTTTAATTGTGTCTTGAGAACAGGACATTTACCAGCTGCTTGGAAGATATCGCAAATCATAATGATGGCAAAACCTGGCAAATTACCGCATGACATGACGTAGTGCCGTCCAATTAGCCTATTACCGCTTATAGCTAAACTGTTTGAAAAAATGCTTCTGAAAAGAGTACTTCAACTTATTTCATCAGTTTGGATTTAGAAAGGAACACGGAACCATAGAACAAGTCCACAGGGTATGCAAATTCATAGAGACACCTTTGATATAAAGAATATTACTCTGCAGTTTTCTTGGACGTGCAGCAAGCGTTTGACAAAGTATGGCATAAAGCTCTCTTGTACAAAATCAAAACGCTCCACCACGCTTCCACCCACTTTCTATCCAATACTGGCATCATATGTAAATAACAGAGTTAAAGAAAGTTAAAGAAAATGATTGCGCCTCTACTTTTCATGAAATCCTCGCGGGAGTACCACAAGGTTCGGTATTTGCACCAATTTTATACACTATTTTCACATCAGACCTACCTGAAACTCCCCGGGAACAACTGTGGCTACATTTGCATATGATACTGCCATCTTAGCAACGAGCATAAGTCGTGAGCAAGCCTCTAAGCTTAAAAGTCCTGACAATGACGACCAATGGCTAAGAAAATGGTAAATCAAGGCAAGTCCATCAAAGTTGATCCATATAACATTCACTGTAAGGAAAGATAACTGCCCTGAAATGAGACTGGGCCCAACCCTCTACCAACTAGTGAATCAGTCAAATACCTGGGTATTCACTAAGATCGTCGTCTTCCCTGGGCCAAGCACATTCAAACAAAACAAAAAGAGACGAAATACACCTCAAGTACTGAGGAATGTACTGGTTGCTGGATCAAAGTTGTCTGTGGACTATAAGTTACTCCTGTACAATGCCATCTTTAAACCCATATGGACCTATGGACTTCAGTTGTGGAGTTCGCCTAGCCAATGTCAACAAAATTCAAAGAGCACAGAATTATATTCTGAAACAGATCTCAAATGGACCTTGGTTTATTCGCAACTCTGAAGTTCACCAACTCCATATTAACACTATCAGGGATGAAATCTCAAGGATATTAATAGGCTAGACAATCACCCGAATGAACTACATAACTGGAAACGATATACATATTTGTAAATATCGTTCCATCTGAAAAAGCTGACAAGTTTTTTGAGTCCATTTTTCTTGTCAGCTAAAAGACGTCATACTTACTTAATGGGTGGTAAGATAAAAGTATTGACGATTTAAAAATGCTTATTATGTGAGCTTATTTGAATAAAGGTTTTTTCACTTTCACTAGCAAAACGACTGACATTGCCGTATTGTATGAGTCGCCTGAAAAGACGCAAACTATCTGTAAATCTTGGCTTAGACTAATTCAGGAATGAGTGGGATCTCAATGGAGCGCCTGACTCTACATGTCATTCTTAGCAATAAATCTGCTCATAGTCCAGGAGACTGATTGCACGATAAGAATTATAAAAAAATGTCAACACTGAAGAGTTTAATGAAGTGAATTTGTGTGAGCAGGACACCTCCCTGCTGTGTGGTGAGAGTGGGTCCGGGGCGGGGCAGGAGCGCGGCTGCGTGGAGCTGACGCTGCTGTACGACGCGCCCGTGCGCAGCATGACCGTGCACGTGCTGCAGGCGCGCGGCCTGCCCCCGCCCCCGCGCCCGCCCCCGCCCCCGCTGCAGACGCAGGTACACACTACACTAGGTACTGACGCTGCTGTACGACGCGCCCGTGCGCAGCATGACAGCATAGATGTCGTGTGAAGGAATGGGCAACGCACGTTTCGAATATAGTGCACTCAAGAGGATTAACACTCGGCCACCAACGGCGCCGTTACTTGCGTTGTTGCGTGGCCAAGCCGTTGGAGCAACAGACAAGTCTGCATAACAGAATACTAATATTAGCTAAGTCTTCCTTATTCTCACTGGTTTCTTCGAGTTCAATCAGCTTTTCATATTGTTTGTAATGATTTTTAATCTTGTGTAATGGTTTATCTAACATATTTTACAGCAAATTAAATATTTGTCCTTAGGTTCGAATTGTACTGCTTCCACTGAAGAAGCAAAAATTCAAATCGAAAATACGCAATGGGGAGAATCCTCAATACATGGAGAGTTTCGTGCTGCATAAAATTAATCCAGGTAAGAAACATTATTTACTACGATCCTTATGTTGTTGATGCTTATTTAAATGAATAATAATAGCTTTATTATTATGAATTTTTGCAAATTATTCATTTCCATATTGTTGTAAAAAAACTTCATAATTATATATCCTTTTAAACATAAACGAGACTAGCATTATATTTATTGCTTTTTGAACAGTTTCAATTTGCATTCAAAACAATACCTAGCTAAGAAATGTGTTTAATATTTGATTATTTATTAGGGACACCAGCATTTGTTTACACTTTTACATACTTACACTAACTTAAAATAACATCTATTTATTGCTAAGTGTAACAAATTTTAAACGTGAACACCACATGCATAAAGACAACAATATACTATGTTCTTAATAAATTTTTTTCATGAAAACCTTAAATAAAATTATATATAAAAAATGAATACCTAAAAACAGAAAAAAGAAAATTTACACAGAATCGTGCCAAGCTTCGCAAAATTTCCCACTCTTGATCTTTCGGGAAAGAGGGGTGGCTGAAAATCAGCGCGGAGCAGTGCTTAATCCTGCCTGTTCAGCATAAGCTGAGCCACTACCTTTTGCCTTTGTGGCTATTTGTAATTTTGTAAGCACCTAATTTGTAATTTGAGGCAATAAACGATTTCTATTTCTATTTCAAAATTTCTTTTTGAACTTGGCAGATGAGTCTTCAAAAATGTCGACGCTGCTTCCATTAAAAAGCTTACATAGCCTCGGTACGACGGATTTTGCGCCTAGAGTAGTCCTGTAGAAGAGGACAGAGCGGAGTGACGGGAGCTCGAGGAATTCTCCTTGGGACACGGAATCTGAATCCCTCAAGCAGTTGAGGGCAGCTAATTTTATTATGGAGGATTTAAAAAGAAACGTACCATCCAGTAAAACCATACAATTTTCTATCGAGAGCATGTTAAAAAATTGCAATCTCTTTTGAATTGAAGCGGACCCAAATGAGAGCCCTGTGGCACCCCTGTTGTTATCCTGCGTGAAGATGATTCATAGCCATTGATAACAATATAGAAGCTACGGTTTTGTAAATATGATTTAACCGATGATAGAAGCGATCCCGTAATACCATAGGCTGCCATAGTGCTAGCATTAAAAGAAGAATATCATGTGGGACCCTGTCAAATGCCTTATTGAAGTCTGTGTTCAATACAACAACTTCTGCGGTAAACAATGCTAGATTTGTACAGGTTGACCTTGATTTTAGGAAGCCGTGTTGATATTCAGAAAGATGATGGTTATGATGATGTAGAATGAAAGGGTACACAAGCGCCTCTAGAATTTTAGCAAACATAGATAAAATTGATATCGGTTGATAGCAACGAGTTCAACTTTATCCGCCTTGTGTATGGGAACTATTTTCGCAGATTTCCACATAATACCTGGAAAACACCCGTTTGGAGTGATCTATTGTAAATAAAATAAATGGGAGTATCCAACTCATTTGCGCAGGATACAATAAATATAGGCGAAACACCATCTGGGCCTGGGCCTTTGTTACAATCTAAAGACTTAAGCTTTTTCAATATATTTGCTTCAGTAATAAAGGGTGCTTTTAATTCTGAATGACAAAGATCTTTCATTACATAATCTGTCTTGTGTGTAATTTCATAATGTATCTCGCATAACCTATAATGTGTGTTTGTGCTGTGTGTATCACGTGTATAACTGAATGATGATCGTACCAGAGGACGTGCACGGTCTGGGGCTGCGCATCCGCGTGTACGGCTGCGAGCGCATGCGGCGGCAGCGGCTGGTGGGCGAGGCGGGCGTCAGCTTCAGCAGCCTGCCCCTCGAGCAGGAGAGCTGCCTGTGGCTGCAGCTGGCGCCCCGCCACCACGCCAACATGCAGCTGCAGGTACATACTCATACAGCAGCCTGCCCCTCGAGCAGGAGAGCTGCCTGTGGCTGCAGCTGGCGCCCCGCCACCACGCCAACATGCAGCTGCAGGTACATACTCATACAGCAGCCTGCCCCTCGAGCAGGAGAGCTGCCTGTGGCTGCAGCTGGCGCCCCGCCACCACGCCAACATGCAGCTGCAGGTACATACTCATACAGCAGCCTGCCCCTCGAGCAGGAGAGCTGCCTGTGGCTGCAGCTGGCGCCCCGCCACCACGCCAACATGCAGCTGCAGGTACATACTCATACAGGCAGGAACAACTCATACTTTTTTATAGAAGTTATCTTTAGGGAGAAGGGACATCATGATCATGACACATCTCGCAAGTCTAATAAGAATTAGCTGATGAATGAAACAAATTATTTATTTTGTAAAGGTCATAAAAGGTGATAATGATAACTCAATATGTAATAAATAAGGCTCCACACACGACCACTTTGTAAACAAAGTAACTGCGGATGCGGGGGCGGAGTACTCGCCGAAACTTTACTCATCCGATTTCACAGTACCTACTCATATTTTATTCCAAACAATATTATTTCAGCAATATAAGCTACATTATTATAACTGAATTTCATACATAGATTTAATTAACAAACGTCAATTTAAGTATTGTTTTAGTTATTTTTTTTTTTATCTTAGCTACCGAAACTGGAGTTGACCCACTCCATAACGGGCTTGCTGGCCAGCCCGTCGTCCATAGCGACCGTGACGACCCCCGGCTGCGGCGGCGGGGGTGGGGGCATGGGTGGGGGCGGGGGCGAGGCGTGTAGTCTGGCTCGCTCGGACTCCGCGTCATCGTGCTGCAGCGCGCGCTCCGCCCCCGAGCTGTTACTAGGCCTGCAGTATAGCCCTACCACTGGTCACCTGTCTGTTGAGGTCAGTGGTCCTTCGCATGACGTCACACTTCTTTATTAGATCGATGGATCAATAGCAGGGCGTGTAGTTTGGCTCGGTCTCACTTTGCATGTTCGTGCTGCAGCGCGAGTTTCACTTCCTAGCTGTTACTGGAGCTGCAGTACGATCTTAATACTTGACACCTATCTGTTGAGGTTCTTCTTCTTCTTTTTGTTTTGGCAATCTACTTTCCTCCTGGATGTAATTTTTGCCAGTGTCAATTTTTGAATAGTTCAGTGGTACATTGTTTCATTTTACATTAAAATGCGGGTGCATCGCATTCTAATGCTGCTTGGAGCATTTGGCACCAAGTATATCAAGACAGTTTACTTGGTAAGTTCTGCCGAGGTAGCCACCACTACAGTAAAAGTCTCGCCTTCACACAACCAAGATCGCGTCTATTTCAATTATCCCACATATTGTTCAGTTGCGTAGACACTTGTACCACTAAACTGCACCAATTTTAAGACACAGTATCGACTATGAAACAATTTGCAAATAATTAAAATAGTCACCGAACCGAACTCGACTAAATGGCGCCAAAAACTCTCTGTTGAGGTTACTGATCGATTACGTGTGATATTTTTTTAATATTTATTCAACCAACTCAGCCACGAAATCTTTTTATTTTTATTTTTCTACTTCGTTAAGAATTTTACATAATCTCTGTTACATAACAGAGTAAACATAGAGTAAACATTTACTTGCTATTTGGTTGTATTGATTTTGTTATGAATGAATATTTTAATTATATTAAAGAAACTTTCCAGTTCAACTGAAAATGCAAAAATTACGTATCATCCATAGTAGCCGTGCAATTTCATTGAAACGTTCATCAAATAATTTTTTCTTATTTACATATTTTATGAAACACGCAGTGTTGGTTTAGTACAATACCATAACTTACGCAGTTTAGTGTTTGTAAAAACAAAAAAAGTAACTGTTCGAGTTCCTATATTAATGTAATTAGTGTCTACCTACAGTTTTGTAGTGTTTTTTTTTATACAGGGTGCATTTGAAATCACTCTCCAAATTTTAAGGATGTGTTCAGTCCATGAAACTGAACAACTTTCTCTAAGGAACATACATATAAAAAAAAAATACTTTTCATACAAAACAAAGAGATCACGTGATCTGTTTAGTATGGGATGACCAAAACTTTTTGGCGTATTTCGACACATGTTTCATGGAGAAAATTGTTCAGTTTCATGGACTGAAGACATCCTTAAAATTTGGAGAGTGATTACAAATGCACCCTGTATAAAAAAAAAACACTACAAAACTGTAGGTAGATCTAAAGTTCCACAGATTGTCACAAATTCCTTATAATTGTCTGGCAAACTACATTTATATTTAATATCTTTTTATTTTTGTTATGTTAATTTTTTTTAAATCCTTTTACGTTTGCTTGTATACATCCTTAAATTGTTACCATGGGAGGAGGAGCTGCTGCCTGAGATACGGGTATATCCCAGTTTGGGTAGTAGGTAGTTTGTAGTGCCATGCTATTGATATAACTTTTATTTTTTGTTTAATTCATTGGCAATAATAGTTACCTAGTTGTTTACGGTGGGTACCCACAGTATGGTTTATCAATTTGTAATGTGGATAAGGTGGGTATCTACTCCTACTCTTTGCTGTTTTTATATTTTAATTGTTAGTTGGAAGCTACCTTTTAATCATTTTGTAGTGTATGGGTGCGCAAATAAACAATTCATTCATTCAAAAAAATACGAGGCATACATTTAAAAAAAAGCGGGTGGGGATTGCGTCGAACGTCTATTTCGGGTATGCGTAGCGATGAAGTACGCGGGCGGCAGGAGAGGGACGCGCGCTATTGGTCGCTCGCAAGTGCACATGCGCGAACTTATTCGAAAAACGTCGAAAAAGTGTCAAAATGTTTGCCTCGTATTGCAGCGGACGTGTGAAACAAGTACCTATGTTTGCAGGTGATAAAGGGCACGCACTTCCGCAAGCTGTCACCCAACAAGGCGCCGGACACGTACGTGAAGCTGTGCCTGGTCTCCTCCCTGGGCATGGACCTGGGCCGCGCCAAGTCCTCCACGCGCCGCAACATGTCCAACCCCCTCTACAAGGAGCTGTTCATATTCCAGGTGAGTACGCAGTCGTAGAGAGCTGGAAAGGTGCTGAAATGTCGGAAAATTTATAATCAAATCATCAAAAACCGTTAACAAAACCTTGTTAGAATATGTAAAAGGATTTTAAGGTTCATTGTTATAAATGAGATGGGAAATAGAATGAATTTTATTGTTAACAATTGTTTACCTACGTGAGACCTTTGGGGAAGTATATTCTGATGGAACTGTCTGGTCAACAGGTGGCGCTGTTCCAGTTAAGCGAGGTGACTCTGATGGTGTCAGTGTGGTGGCGGCGCAGCGTCAAACGCAACGAGATGGTGGGCTGGTTCTCACTGGGGCACGCGTCCTCCTCGCGCGACGCCCAGCGCCACTGGGACGAGCTGTGCCAGCGACAGGGCGAGCAGGTCGGGACTTACATTGTGGATATAACACACACACATAATCACGCTAGCACACAATGAGATGGTGGGCTGGTTCTCACTGGGGCACGCGTCCTCCTCGCGCGACGCCCAGCGCCACTGGGACGAGCTGTGCCAGCGACAGGGCGAGCAGGTCGGGACTTACATTGTGGATATAACACACACACATAATCACGCTAGCACACAATGAGATGGTGGGCTGGTTCTCACTGGGGCACGCGTCCTCCTCGCGCGACGCCCAGCGCCACTGGGACGAGCTGTGCCAGCGACAGGGCGAGCAGGTCGGGACTTACATTGTGGATATAACACACACACATAATCACGCTAGCACACAATGAGATGGTGGGCTGGTTCTCACTGGGGCACGCGTCCTCCTCGCGCGACGCCCAGCGCCACTGGGACGAGCTGTGCCAGCGACAGGGCGAGCAGGTCGGGACCTACATTGTGTTTTAAAGTTTTAAAATCAATTTATATTCCTTTTCTATACAAAATTTGAACCCCTTTATCACCCTTTCAAGGGTTATATCATGTCCACCGTATTGGACTTCAAAATAAATATCATTTTCGCAATCACCATCCCAAAAAAAAATCTCAAGAACGACATCCATATTTATTTATGTTTACTTTCCCCATTTACCCCCTTAGGGGTTGATTTTCAAAATAACAAAACATATGTTTGTCTATTTATTTTAGACGTACCCCTACGAAATTTAAAGTTGTAATGTCAATTTATATTCTTTTTGCATACAAAATTTGAACCCCATTTTTACTCCTTTAGGGGTTAAATCATGTCCACCGTGTTGCGTGTTGGACTCTAAAATAAATGTCATTTTCGCAATCGTCATCCCAGAAAACCCCAATGACGACATTCATATCTATTTTTAGGCTTATTTATCCCATTTCATCCCCATAGGGGTTAAAATACTAATAATAACAATATACGTTGCGTTAGATTTCCATCCAGAAGACTAAATTATAAATTTAGCGATTTTTACTTCGAAGATGAAGGATTTTCTTCTGTACACAACTTCATCCTCCTTTTCACCCCTTCGGTGGTAGAGTTTTGAAATACGCTGATACACGTATTTATTAATTTTCAATCGTCAGCCTAAACATAAAATTTGGAAATCCTAGCTTCTTAACTGAGGGACTGTCATTGAAAATTTAATTCCTTATTTCATCCCCTTAGGGATGAAATTTTCAAAAATCCTTCCTCAGTGGATGCCTACACTGTATGAGGTATCTGTGTACAAAATTTCAAGTCTCTAGGCCTAGTAGTTTGGGCTGTGCGTTGATTTGTCAGTCATTTTGGGCTTTTTTGCTCCATTTACCCCCTAAAAGTTGATTTTCGGAAAACCACGAATCACGTATTTGCTTATTTGTTTTAAAAAATACTCCTACGAAGTTTCAAGTCGAAATGTCTGTTTGATATTTTTTTCCATACTAACTTTGAACCCCATTTCACCCCTTTAGGGGTGGAATTTCCATAAATCCCTTCTTAGTGGATGCCTACACTATATAAAGAATATATGTACAAAATTTAAAGTCTCTAGGGCCAGTGGTTTGGGCTGGGCGTTGATATGTCAGTCACCTCTTCACTTTTATATTAGAGAAGAAGATAAACTTCATCTACGCTATTAAAATTTTAAAAATTACATAGCTCCCGTCGCAATGGTGTGGGGTACGTAAGTTGAACTACGGTCAGTAACCCAGGTGGTCCGACAGGTGCAGCGCTGGCACGTGCTGCTGGACTCCTGACACGGCACGTAGCGCGCGCCCAGCACGCCGGTCTGACTGCCCCGGGCCCCAGCGCCCCGCGCCCCCCGCGCCCCGCGCCCCCCGCGCCCCACGACACACGTCTCGAGATACCAGGCCCCTCCACACGACGGCAACACCATACATCTTTAAGTCGCTTGAAAAAGGACTGTAATAATGTACATCTTTTGTCGTACTTGCCGGTGCTGGAAAATTGGGGTCTTTTCTTCGATTTGTATCTGAGGCTAGGTGAAGCTATGTCGGCCGGCCCCGACCGGGCCGAAGGTGGGATCTGTTTGTTCACTCCCGCTGCGGGGTTTCTGTGTTGTATTCGAAGATGTTGTAACCGCTACGTTGTTGTACGGAGTGCACTTTGGCACGCACATTCCTGACTGATTGTGAATTTCGATATTGTAACGATATTAAAGTAAGATTTACGAGTTGTATAGTGACGTAAAGATGACGTTCGATTTACTATTGACGTATCAGATGCGTTCTATTGGAATTGTACTGTAGATACCGCAGAAATTATTTAAAGGGATTTTCCTTATCGCTTCTGTACCCTGTAAATCTTTAGAAGAGACGTTTAGTTTGAAACATATTTGGATGTAACTGTTTTGTAGTAAGTATTTATATATGAAGATGAAGACTTGGAGCGCACAATACTTGTGAGACATAATTATATCTAGATGGATATATTATCATAAATATTTCTATGACTACCCCAAATTATTCTTAAAAGCTGTAATGTGTACTGGTATTGAGTACTGTAGCCAGTTTTGCCATTAGGTGGATATGATATACAGTATCGAGGCCTGCGCAGTTGTTTGTACCCATGTGTTACCGCCTGGGGAGCTATTCACTGTATTAGCAAAAGTTTATATGAAAAGATATTGAGCATATTAAATAAACATTTATATTTAAAATTCTCAAAAGTACACCAAAATATATTTACTCAAAAGATATTAGATTATATAAAAAATATTGGTGGACAGACGATGACCATGTTACATCATAGCATTTTGTTTTTCTTTTGTTAGGTAGGTAATTTCAAAGTTAATTATAATATTCCTCTGCCAGATTAAAACAGAAAGAAATAAGAGTACTTTAAGTATACTTAAGTGTTCCAAAAAAAATTCGCTATTTTATCGATGTTTAACGTCTGAATAATAGTTTTAATATTATTTATTATTATTATATTTTTATTCATAAGTTGAATGTATTATTGAATTTTTAAGATTTTATATTAAAATGATTAATATATTAGAAAAATTACTAGAAATCTAGTGTTCTTCTAATATATTCATTTGAATGGATTATTTATAAATATTTATTTAAGTAGTAAACTTAAATTAACATAAAATAATGTAAGTAACTCTTGATGTCTCGATGTCTGTCCTGTCCCCAATGCTGAACCCCGATGTTTATAAGATCATGAGTCGATGTGTGATTTTAGACATATTTTATCCATGTTCGTATTTAATCTACATAGGATAGTTGATTGAGCGCCATTCACTATGTTTTCATCATCACTCATGACTTGCATTGAACTTTATTATCGGAAAAATTATAAAACGTAAGACGTTAAAGCCTGAAATTCACTGTACCTACTTACTTAAAATAATAAACTTTGTTTTAATAAAAAAAGGTGTTAAGGCGAGGTATCAAAAGAAAGCGGAGAATACTGTTTTGCTAAATTATCTAGCTAGGTATACTGATAGATCTGATATCATTTTACAAAACACAGTTAAAGCTTTTTTTATATAAGTGGGTAGGTACTTATGTAAATTCAATATTATAATATTTACCTTTGCAGCAAAAAGCAAGCTTTCTTGTGAAAGAATATTATTGTAAATCATAGCTTAAATAATAATAACTGACCAACTATAGATTGTAAGGGTTTTTAAATCTTTTTCTTGTTCTCTAAGAACTACAAAGATTTCAAGTAGCTACAATTCGCCGTATATTAAAAACAAATACATTATCTTACTAATAATTAATATACAATAGTTTTTCTCTGTATTATGTAATTGAACGTTTTTTCATAAACATTTATTAAACTTACTAAATATGTATTACAAGAAGTAAAATATTGAATAGTTGATTTAATACGTAGTCAAGGAAGTTACAGTACGAGGCATGTATCTTGAATTTTTTTCGATATAGTGGGGATAAGTTCCCGCATGTGCTCTTGTGAGCGACCAATAGCGCGCGCCCCTCTCCCGCCGCGCGCGCCCCTCACCACTACGCATGCCCAAAATACGCGTTTCGCGCAATCTCCACCCGATTTCAAGATATATGCCACGTACTGTAATATGAATTAACCATAGTATACAAATATTTACATACCTAATATTAATTATCTATATCTATTTATAAACCTGTCTTATTTGGTAATCAATCTTCACCCAACTATAAAAATATTGAATTTAAAAATAAATACATCAAAATGGTAAAAACACACAGATTACGAAAGAAAATGATAATTATTAATGACAATTTAATTGCTTGTATAATCCAGTGTTTGAATGATATTTTACAACATTACAATTTATAATATGTTGGATTTCGTGGATTTGCCATCGACAAAGCTTCCATTATCACAAGTTCAAATTCTAGTTAATTTAAGAGAATCGTGTGATGTGAGCAGCAGAGCGAATCAGTATTTATTACTTTTTTTTACTTGTTTGTACAAATACAAATATTATCGAGTAGAACTAGAAGCCGTCTAAAATCACTGACTATTTGTCAATTATATTTGGCGATTGCATGCATGCTTAAACAAAATTGAACATTTGTTAATGCATATAGGAATCATCTGCTAAATACTAATTTTTAAATTATTTTCCTATAAGAATGCAAGCAGTAGGTACAATTATGAAAAAAAATATGCATACCTACCTACTTACATTTAGTTTAGCTAATAGTTCTTTTTTATTTAATACTATATGATTTAATTCGAATATTATCATTATCGTACATAATACTTTATGTAATAGTTTTCGTTATAAAAATAATACTTAAATCAAGACAGTTTATGGTCACTAACTCTATTATAGCTCAACTTTAATACTTCATTAGATTTCTTACATTATTTATTTACATTGGTAATTAATTAATATGTAGTTATTAAGCATAAATCCCTAGATCTGCTAATGTTATATTACCTATACGATCTAGTAATGATCACATTATGCGTCGTTCTATATTGGTGTTGGTAGACACTACGTTATATGGAATTGTTTAAAATTTTGACTCTGATATGTTACCAAATATGAGAATTTTCAATAAATCACTTTATACAATTTTCCTACACACTTGTTTTTATTTTAAGAATACATCGCAACATCGCAAGTGCCCTCTGCAACTGACTTAAAGAATAGAATATAATATATTGTCTGGAAATATTAATTTTTTAAATAGCTATCTAGGTAATTCTAAAGTAGTTTATAACTTTGAAGGGAAAACCTACAAAACAACGAGCGTTATACATTAATTCACTAAAGTATTAATAACTAGTGAGACCAAACAGCAGCTGTAATTACTGCCAAGGCCGCACTATCAGCATTCCGCAGCTGTCCCGATACACATCTACAAGGATTTTAATTACTATTAATTATCGCTACAATCATGTCCTTGTATTTGACAGACCCTACATTTCACACTATGCGAGCTCCCTTATTTGTTGGTCTTGAAGTTTATTAGAACATACCTACACAGGCTAATGAAATTATCATAAAAAAAATGAAGGGAAACTTCGGAACTCTGCTGAAAAGATATTGCTTGCAGAGCAGCGTGTTGGGATTGAAGTATTTTTATCTGTACCCCGACTGGGTTTCAAGGTAAATATGTGAAAACTACTAAATATGTAATGGGAAATGTCTGAAAAAAAATCAAATTGGCTGAACATTTTTGTAAAGGTAGGAATAATCTCCCTTAGTAATAGCCAAAAGTTGCAGAATTTTCGGTGGCGTGAAAAAGATGAAAGAGAATGAAGATTATACATTTGCCACCACCTGCCACAACCACAACATCGTATTAAAAAAAGTCTCAACAGAAAATAATATTTTTATACGTGTTGTGGTTGTGGCAGGTGGTGGAAATATAATCTTCATTCTGCTGTTAGTTTCGTACATTTGGGAAGTCTAAGTGACTTTTTTTCACGCCACCGAAAATTCTGCAACTGTTTGCGTATTTATAAGTCTAAATTAAACTGTCAGAAATTTTTTCAAAGGTCAGGTAAGTCTATTGGACTAAGAGCTAGCCCCAGAAATAGGTGGACAATTTACAGAGCGACGATATCCCTTTTTTTAGTGTGCCGTACTATCATTATTAACAGATCCGGGCACCTCGCAGATTTCAGTGGTAGGGGTTGGAAGGATTGAGCACCAAAGGGGCTGAAAAAGCGATTGAAGGTATATAATTTACCAGCGAACTAAAATCTATGGAAGTGTAATTGCAAACAAATATTGCTTAAAAAATGTCACCACGGGGCCGAAAAAGTACAACCCGCTCAGCTTTAGTCGGGCCAGCTACGCACCCGGTGACTGACATTAACGTTCATTACAATAATTGCAGTTTCTATTGTAGAGAAAAGAGAGAAAGATAAAGTTTATTAGAAATAACGCCCTGTGTAGTCAAATGGCGTAAAAGACGCAAAGAAGGCAGTAAAAATATGCAGAAAAAATTTATCAAATTTTTTTTTTGTTTAAATATAGAAAATATCTATAAGTATACAAATTATGGTCGCTAATAAGCAACCAGTGCTCAGACGCTTTGTGCTGCATAATAAAAAGCCGCCATTTCATCAGCTCCATCCACTTAGTTGTACTTTTCATAAGGTGCCATTTTTTGAGCGCAATGCTTAGTCCATAGATTATAGCTCGCTGCAATTTACAGAGCTCTGGATTTAGCAAGCCAATCATGAATCTAAATCGAATATTTAACATTGCCAGGCATTTTGACTGGTGGAAAAGTAGTGCCAGGCGGCATCAAAGGTACGCGAAAAAGTGGTAAAGTTTGATGCCGCCTGGCACTACTTTTCCACCTGTCAAAATTCTACCCCCACCACTGAAAAACTGCCAGGTGCCCGGATCTGTTAATAATGATAGTATGGCAAACTAACTAGAGGAATTTCGTCGCTCTATAATTGTCTACCTATTTCCGGGGCCAGCTCTTCGTATAATATTACCAAATTCCCCACCTCCAGATGTTACTGGGCCGTGACCATGGTGCTGCTGTTCTCGTTGGCGTGCCAGATGGCGCTGCTGCTGCACCAGCGGTTCGACAAGATGCCCACGCGCGTCACCATCGAGAACCAGTACGAGCCCGTGTACGCGTTGCCCTACCCCGCCATCACCATCTGCTCGCCCAACCAGATCACCATCAGCGCCGTCCAACACTTCAATAAGACCCTCATGTAAGAGTTCACTTTTCAACTGTACTTGGAAAAAGCACTTTACTAGCTGAAAATAATATATAGGATAGATTTTTTAATGAAACATAGACACCTGCCCCCCTACTCAAATGGCCACTTTTCTATTCATTCGCTAACTTAAAGCTTAAAAATCTTATACCTTGACAAGCAATTCTTATATATTCCGATTATTTAAAAATCTTATATATTCCGGCTTCATTCTAAAAACTAAACAAATCAGGTATAACTAATAGGTCAAATGTGGTATCATTTTCGCATAAATCAATGACGTAGAATTTATTTCTCGTATAAAAAATGCAACCAACATTTTTAAACTTATTTTTTTTATTTTTTTTTTAGTTTTACAGGTTAATTTGTTTTATGCTTTTGTTATGTTACCTATATTTTATACAATTTGTGCCTAACTCAAGTAGTTTAGGTCCATTGTTTGCGGAGACACAGCTAGCCAAAAATAGGCATTTTTCACGAAATAAAAGGGGTTTCTGGTTCGTTCGGAAGCATTATTCTGTTTTATGTTCATATTTCTGTAAAGTTAATAAAATTTTCTACAATTTGAGCCTAATTTCAGTAGTCTAGGTCTACTGGTTGCAGAGACACAGCTAGGGGGCCATCCATAAATTACGTCACACCCTTAACGTGTGACGTAATTTATGGATGGCCCCTAGTCAAAGATAAGATTTTTTCAAATAATTTCAATAAAAGGCCCATTTTTAACCAGCTATGTCTCTGCAACCAATTAACCTAGACTACTTACTCAAATTAGGCTCAAATTAAATAAAATTTAAATAACTTCACAGAAATATAAACAAAAAACCTGGAAAATGCTTCCGAACGAAACGGAAACCCCTTTTATTTCGTGAAAAAATGTCTATTTTTGACTAGCTGTGTCTCCGCAAACAGTGGACCTAAACTACTTGGGTTAGGCACAAAAATTGTATAAAATATAGGTAACATAACAAAAGCATAGAACAAATTAATCTGTAAAACGCTTCTTTAAAGTAGTTTTTTTGAAAATACTGAAACAAGTGCCAATACCTAAAATAAAAAAATGAAGTTTAAAAATGTTGGTTATTGTGTAATTTTTTAGAAACTGCTTTATAAACGGCATTTTTTTTATATCAGAAATAAGTTCTACATTATTGACTTATCCGAAAATGATACCAAATTTGATCTATTAGCTAAACCTGAATTGTTATAGTTTTAGGAATAAGGCCGGGAAAAGTGCGCTATTCAACCCGCCGCCGTATGGAACTGTATGTAAGGATAGTTTGGCCCAGCTCAATATTAGTTAGGAACAGCCTACAGATCAGTTTCCATCATGTGGCCAAACTTTATCACGACTTGTAACCCCCAACTTTTTTTTGTATAGAGTTTCATACCTACTAAGATGGCAGAATTATGAATTAAGTAGGTTGTGCAATTCTCTGTATTTCTCGTACAATGTTAGTGTGCGTGCACGTAAATCACAGTTATTTTATCTCTTACTGAGGACACGATAGGAAACTGGGATCTGCTGTTAGATAGTGTCTGGTAGTGGCTATTGTTGCGTGCTTCGGCAGCGTTGGGGTCACGCGCGTATGTAGATGTATGGGGCTAGTAGTTGCGTTTTATTTCCGCGCCGTTAAGCGGCGCCATTCGGTCATCAAAGGCGTCTTGTTCTACAACGGCGCTGCCGCCGAAGCGCCAACCGTTTGCAACTAAACTATAAATACCTATGAAATAAAACACTTTTTAACGGATACTAGCGCGGTTTTATTGAATGTACTTTGGTATTTAGTTGGTATTTGGTTTGATTTTTGGTTTTCCCGACGTTTCGGCACCTTTGCAGCTGCCGTGGTCACGGGGGACTGAAGCTACCCGTGAGCCTACCTTCAAGCGATGAATTTTTTTTTTCTATTTATTAGAGGGGTTTGTTCGTGAATTTTTTTTAGACGTTCAGAAATTAAAATTTAACAAAATTTTTAATTATTTTATGTTGATTTATAATTTAATTTTATGAATTATTTAATGCTAAAAAGAGAGAGAATCTACTGAAACTACCACCATTTCATAAAATTGGGAGGCCAAGAAAGAAATGGCGAAAGAAAACTTGGAGAGGAAGCCGACCTCCGTCTTTTGTATTAATTTATTTATTTGCAAAAGGAACTAACCGTATCATTAGATCTTACAGTGTGTGTGAGGGGCTTTAGCTTGTGAATGATGGGGTCCCAAGCTGGTGGAATTTTCCAACCATCATCTCTATTGAAATTAGGATATTTATTTATTTCGATAGCCTCGCGGAGCATTCTATAGGGATAAATCTACGTTCCCTTCAATTCATAAAATTAAATTATAAATCAACATAAAAAAATTAAAAATTTTGTTAAATTTTAATTTTTGAACGTCTAAAAAAAAATTCATCGCTTGAGGGTAGGCTCACGGGTGGGTAGCTTCAGTCCCCCGTGACCACGGCAGCTGCAAAGGTGCCGAAACGTCGGGAAAACCAAAAATCAAACCAAATACCAACTAAATACCAAAGTACATTCAATAAAACCGCGCTAGTATCCGTTAAAAAGTGTTTTATTTCATGTCTAGTGAGCGCGTAAGCTTGAGAAGTGAATATAAATACCTACTTGCAGCGATGGTGGGCCGTCGACGCGCCTGGATGAACTGGTGCACCTTCTACTGGGGTTCTTCCAGACGGTCAACGTCAAGAACAATGAACCCCTCGTCACTTTACAAACGCTGATAGATAAAAATAGATATACGGTGCGTAAGAACGTTTGAAACTAAAGATTTAGATAAGTCCCTTTGGTAGTAGGTAATAGTACAAATAAATAATACAAGCTCTTCATTATGAGTTCGGTCGCTAGCTTTCGAGTTGATGGGCAGGTACATCTCTTCCGAACCCTATTTCTATATGAACACACAAGCGTATTATACAAAATATATCTTAAACCTTTAAACGAGCAATTCTTGTAAATTTATTGATTTATTTCTGCGATCTCGGAAACGGCTCTAACGATTTGTAACGGGTTCGAATTCCGCTCGGTGATTTACTTTTGTTTTTTATATGTTCAAGTTTATACAGGGTTATTTGTTAAACACCAACAACCTCGCAGGAGTAGATTACAGACATCATAAACAACAATATTTATTCTACGACTTTTCAAAAACAGACAAAAAAAATCCTAGTTTTCATACAAAACTCGATCAGCTGTTCGGACATTAATGGTATGGAGTACTCCTGCGCGGTTGTTGGTGTTTTACAAATAACCCTCTATATATATATATTTTATTTATATTTTTATTGTTTTTAGACAAGTTTAAAAATCTGTCGTTAATGTTTGAGATAACAATGTAGATTATCACCTAAACACCACCATATTACAATAAATATTAATAACCGAGTAAAGCTCGGTCGCCCAGATATTAATAGTACCTACTAAACGTGTAAGGAATTTGGAACGTTGCAGTCGGCCCATGAAAATGTTGACCACTAATACTGTGTCAAATTAAACAATAGATAAGGCTAAGAGTGGTAGTGACATGTTACTAAACAGAAGTTTCAATATGACAACGTTCTAAGTACTCTCAACCCCTTTTAGATCCCCGAAGTGGTGACCCTGCTGCCGCAGCGCTGCGACGATTTCCTGCGGCTGTGCGTGTTCCAGAAAGTGGCGTACGACCGGTGCCGCGGCCTGTTCCACCCCATCCTCACCACGCACGGCCTCTGCTGCGCCTTCAACAGCGTCTACTACCTAAAAGATGGACAACGGTCAGTCATTGACGCAGGAATCTGTGCCCACCCCAGAACAGTCTGGTGCCTACCCCACAAGGTGGCGCATGACCGGTGCCCCATCCTCACCACGCACGGCCTCTGCTGCGCCTTCAACAGCGTCTACTACCTAAAAGATGGACAACGGTCAGTCATTGACGCAGGAATCCGTGCCCACCCCAGAACAGTCTGGTGCCTACCCCACAAGGTGGCGTATGACCGGTGCCCCATCCTCACCACGCACGGCCTCTGCTGCGCCTTCAACAGCGTCTACTACCTAAAAGATGGACAACGGTCAGTCATTGACGCAGGAATCCGTGCCCACCCCAGAACAGTCTGGTGCCTACCCCACAAGGTGGCGTATGACCGGTGCCGCGGCCTGTTCCACCCCATCCTCACCACGCACGGCGTCTACTACTTGAAGGACGGACGACGGTCGGTCCAGCCAGGGCCCGTATCGGTTAACGCTCTGAACCTCGGCAAGTCTGCCGGGCTTCAAATTAAAACAGATAAATCGAACCCCAAGCAGGCCAAAATGTCTTCCAATAGTACAATACGATATACCTTACTTCGATTTATCTGTTTTATGTTGAAGCCCGGAAGACCCGCCGAAGTTGGCCGGTAGGGCCCCAGATATGTTAATTGAATGATTGCCGCAAATGTTCATCGGCTAATATAAATTTAATACTGTTTGAAGCCATCTTTTTTTGCAGTCTACGTCTTAAAAATCGTATCTCCAAGCAAAAGATTTACGTAAGTATATTATGTTATTATTTTATGCGCTGGCTGACTACGCGACCTACTACTTTGGCGTATTGGCGTACCCGATTGTTTACATTCTATGCAATAATTATTTAGTTATATTACTCATTCATAATATAATCATATCTGTTAATTTGCATACCTACCTACTATCTATTATACTTGAATCTGGGTGTTTTAACTTCCAACAGAACTGTCTAGGTAGGTATAATTAATTTACTACTAGTCTACACTCTTCAAGACCTAAACATCTCTTCGTGGTCCTTCGAGCCGGATCAATACTAATTGATAACAATAGACCAGAGGTTCCCAAATAGATTTTTCTCGTACTCCTTCAAAAGACCTCAAACTCGCGAACCCCTAATTGCAGGAATCTATACATATAATCAATGATCAATAAAATTGTAATTAGATGTATGAAATCAGATATAGGTAAAAGTGCTGTGCGTACCCCTTAATGCAAATTCGCGTATTAGTTGTACGCGTTCGACTAATTGGGAAATATTGCAATAATAAATAATAATAATTAATGCTTAGACAATTTCACACAGCGCCATCTAGCCCCAAACTAAGCAAAGCTTGTAATGGGAGGGTGCGAAGGTATAATAATCGATCGCAGCGCTCATGGTGGCAAAAAGTAGAAATAAAGAAGGCTCTGTAATCTGCTTGAAAACGATATTTAATTTATTACTAGCGATACAGGAATATTTATATATGTTTATTATCACTTAGTAAAATCATTAAAGTAGCTTTATCCTCTTGTTTTCAAAATCTACAACTAAAAAAGAAGTAAACAAACCCTAATATAACCAAAATAAAATCTCTTTTTGAATAGATCTTACTTGCCATATTTAATTTAAATGACCAAAAATGATTTCACAACACTTCGTCTACCCAAATCATAGTAATTTAGAAATTTACATTAATAATTCAATATGTATAGTATTTTTTAACATTTGTAACAATGCCGCGATTACATATCAAAACGTCAAAACGGTCAGGTCAGAGCCAACAAAGTTGCAAAACGCTAGGTGGCGGTAAAAGCGTGCACGGGGTACTACTTATATACTTTTTAAATATATACCTACTTATTATACATAGTAACACCCAGACCCATCACAGAAATTAAAATTCATCATTTCAATTTCTGCCCAGTCGGGATTTGAACCCGGGGCCTCTTGCTTGGCAACTGGCATGTTGACCACTGCACTCAGGTCGTCAATAAACGGATTCTCGTGCAACGTACTGAATTTCAGAAACGAAGAGTGGCGCGATTACCGGCCGCACCTGGTGAAGGGCGGCGGGCTGACGGACGGGCTGTCCGTGGTGGCGGACTACCGGCCCGCCGACGCCTGCGACGCCACCATCAACTACGGCGGCGCACTACGGGTGCTGTCACACTTTATTTTGAAGCGCTCATAGCGGAACTTGACAGACTGAACGTACTCGATCACGTTTGTTAAGCAACGCTCGATCCGGCCAGGTGTCGCATGGGTGACCGTTAAATGGCATTACAACTGAGCGCTTCCGTGCTTCGGAGGGCATGTTAAACCGTCGGTCCCGGCTGTTGTCATTTGATAACAGTCGTTAAGCCAAGGCCTTACAGGCGGCTTGATAAACTCTAACACCAGAGGTGGCCACTATTCCTCATTCGATAAGAAGAAGTGAAGTGATTATACAGGCTTCTCCACATTCGCGTGCGAATCACGGCAAAACGGCAACACTTCCACATTCGTATAGTTTTGCGCCAAGTTCACAGTATAGTTCGCGCACTTAACAAAGATGGACGCCGAAGTTGCTGCTGCTGGTGCAGGGCACTGCAGGGCTACTTTGTGCATTAGCGATTTATAATTATGCCGATATGAAAAATTGACAAAGAAATTCAAAATAATTTTAAATACGCGCAAAATTGCTCTCAATTCTTACACTCACAGATTATAAGTTGTTATTTGTAAAATTCCCCCTTAACGCGAACACAGTACAGTGAGAATGTGGAGCCTAGTCGCTTACGCTCCAAGTTCGCGGCTTGATAACCCTTTGTCGCGGGACAAAAAACCGTCAATTTTCGGAAACGAGGCGTGAACGCGACGCGAAGGCGCGAAGAATATGTGAATCGGATTCACACTCATGCTTCGCGGGAGATTCGTGGCTTCACGTGTGAGTGTGGAGGAGCTTTACGGTGTGCGATCGCGGAGAGCAGAACTCTACAACCCTTGTTTGTGCTAAATGTACTAAAAAACCTATTACCAAAAGTCGCAGTCATCCGTTGCGGTAGTGTGGTATGCCCGCGCGCTCCGTGTTGCTTTTGGGCAGTGGCTTAATTAGCGTAAACGTGCATGTGGGCGGGGCGTAGTGAAAATTGCAATAGAAAACCGTTTAAGAGTGACCCCAGACCTACCGGTTTCATTTCTTTGCTTTGCTGTTCTACTAGAACAGAGCTGCGTTCCGAGGTTCAGAGTGAGGTTGTTTGGTTGTTTTTATTGTTTTAACTTAGATGTCATCAGTAATGCAAAGTCTTCATTTTCCATTTAGAATACGGATAATTTAAACTTTCTTATACAATAAATCAAATATGTTTTTTTGAGGGGCAACCATGAACTTTTGAAACTTATACACAAAAATACAAAATTCCTTTTTTTTTATTCTAATAGCCACACCCGACTTCAATAGACGTGTTTTTATTATTACGAATATTATTTCTTGCTTTTTAGAGGTAGTTTTTTTGAAGTCGGTTTTTTGTTTTTTAAACAATTTTTATTTTTTTTTTATTTTTAGTTTAGGTATCTTTTGTATTATGTAGTGTAGGTATATTATTTAGGTAGAAAACTCGGGTCAGCCAAACGTGAGTTAATCGCGGAGAAACATACATACATGCGGGTCAAACTGAGAACCTCCTTTTTTTAAAGTCGGTTAAAGAACTACACATAAGATATCCCTTTTCCAACAAAAAAATTATTATCTTATTCAGTTCATAAACAAAGAAGTTATACGACTGATCATCGAGGTAGTTCACACAAAATCATACTATTTTCGTGCTTTTTTCAAGATTACTTGAAAAGTACTGAACCGATTTCAAAATTTTAAAAAATGGGACCAACTTGAATTTTTACCTCTCTCCTTTTGAAGTCGGTAAAAATAATGTCAAATGAAATTGTAAATTTTTGTATAGATAAACGTCAGAGCGTTTTTCAACAACCGGTTTTGATAGTTAAAAAATTGTTTAAAAAAACAAAAAACCGACTTCAAAAAACCTACCTCTAAAAAGCAAGAAATAATATTCGTAATAATAAAAACACGTCTATTGAAGTCGGGTGGGGCTGGAGTACAAATTCCTTTTTTTTTATTCTAAAAGCCAAACCCGACTTCAATAGACGTGTTTTTATTATTACGAATATTATTTCTTGCTTTTTAGAGGTAGGTTTTTTGAAGTCGGTTTTTTGTTTTTTTAAACAATTTTTTATTTTTTTATTTTTAGTGTAGGTACCTTTTGTATAAGGTAGTGTAGGTATATTATTTAGGTTGAAAACTCGGGTCAGCCAAACGTGAGTTAATCGCGGAGAAACATACATACATGCGGGTCAAACTGAGAACCTCCTTTTTTTAAGTCGGTTAAAGAACTACACATAAGATATCCCTTTTCCAACAAAAAAATTATTATCTTATTCAGTTATCGAGGTAGTTCACACAAAATCATACTATTTTCGTGCTTTTTTCAAGATTACTTGAAAAGTACTGAACCGATTTCAAAATTTAAAAAAATGGGACCAACTTGAATTTTTACCTAATGTAATAACGTTTGAATCATTTCAATCGGTTCAGCCGTCTTCGAGTAATCGGTGTACATACAAAAAAAACGGCTCGAATTGAGTACCTCCCTCCTTTTAAAGTCGGTAAAAAACAACACACTCTGTTTGGGACGCCGGCCGTTAGAGCCTAATGTTGCACTCGGAGCGTAGGTTCTGAACACGCCTCAAGCAAAGCAAAGAAATAAAACCGGTAGGTCTGGGTCAGCCTAAAATACTTTGTCCTCAAAGTAACAGGGGGTCTATTATGAAAAGTTTAATGCGATACACGCAGCTGCGTCCGTGCTTCGTTTTGATTGTTTCCTATTACAAATCACTTTCGTATGCAATATTGCGAAGTGATTGCGTGAGTTTGACACTTTCTCTCTAGCGTATCCGTCATCGTTTGTTCAGTAGTCTATGAACTACGATAGACAACTTCAAAATGTTTGTAATAACTACAACCAACGAACTGCAGACGACTATCGTCGCCAAGTGACTGCGTTACGCAATTGCGTACGTTATTTTCGTAATAGGCCCCCAGAGCGGCAACTTCTGCAATTGCATCGTACCGGCTTACGAATCAATTATTTATCAAAAAGTCTGCTGGGTTTCAAATTAAAACAGATAAATCGAGCCCCAATTGGGCGAAAATGGCGAACCCCAATTCATGATGTCACACGAACATCGTTATCTTCCAAATTACGTCAACAGAAAGTACAAGACGAAATTCCTTACTTTGATTTTTCTGTTTTAAGTTGAAACCCAGCAGACTTTTCGATAATCGATTCGTTAGCCGGTACGGCCCCAGGGCTAGTTATCCCATGGTGCTGACTGTAAATGTACCGGTGGCGTGCAGGTGATGTTCACGGACTGGACGGAGTTCCCGGCGGACGCCATGTCGGCGCTGGTGCTCACCAACTCGGAGACCTTCCACGCGCTGCACGCCACCTACACCTACTGCTCCGAGGAAGTCCTACAGCTGCCCGTCGATAGGTACACAATTCTACAGTAAAATTGTTACTGTAACTAATATGTTTGCGGTATCTCGAACATACGAGTGCAGGTATTTTACTTTGTTTTTTTTTGAAGAGTAGATAAGAATCTTATACCTTTAATGGATATAACCTAATTGTCATTAGTATCAAGCGTTTATGTCATTCGAAAAAAAACCAACCACATCATGACACTTAAGTCAGACCCATGTTGTCATTTAATGGGTTTCCGTGTTCCCCAGCCGCAAGTGCTTATTGTCGGACGAGAGGAAGCTGCGGTTCTTCGGGGAGTACCGCAACAGTGACTGCGACCACCTGTGCCGCGCGGGGGGCGTGGAGCGCGCCTGCGCCTGCCTGCTCCCCCACCTGCCGCGCCTGCGCCCCGAGCGCGCCTGCAACCTGTCCGTGCTGCCCTGCCTCGTGCAAGTCAGGGGTCAGTCGCAGATTTTATTTGTTTTGTTTTGTTTTGTTTTGTTTTGTTTTGTTTTGTTTTGTTTTGTTTTGTTTTGTTTTGTTTTGTTTTGTTTTATTTTAGTTAAGTTTATTTTATTTTATTTTATTTTATTTTATTTTATTTTATTTTATTTTATTTCATTTCATTTTATTTTATTTTAAACTTTATAATAACTTTAGTAACTTTATATCTGATCTAAACTCAACGCACGACCACGACACAAAAGAGAATAACTTTAGTAGGCTATTCTTCAGACTTGTCAGATTTAGATACTGTCTATACAAGTTGTTTGGTAATAGCCTTATAAAGCCGAATATGGTAGATAGAGACTATCGAACTGAACAACAACTGAACATGAAAAAAAATCTGCTGTAAAGTCTGTTCATCCTTACTTGTCTTATTTAATAAACAGTTTTTGATAGTTGTCATAAGTCTTTTAAACTTAAATCGTTATTTAAAAATATGTTAGTAAGTTTATGAAATTATTGTAAATTTATTAACAATTTATTTCGTAATCTATGTGTGGAAAACCATTTGTTTTATTTTATAAATGATTATTTCTATAAAGAGTTCGGTGAAGATTGTTTACTATCAGTGCCGGTTTTAGCGCTACCAGCGCCCCTGGGCGACATTTCTACGGGGCGCCCCCTATTTGCGATTCCAAGATTTTCAATTTTGCCTGTTAGTTAAAAAACGGCCGCACAGCGCGTGTTTTTAGTCAGACGCAGTAGTAGTTCACCCACTAATCTTGTAATCTTGCTTGTTTATAGTAAAAAAAAAACAGCCGCGCAACGCGATTTTTAGTCAGTTTCATCTACTAATCTTGTAAACTTGCGTGTTGTAATACATCTTATATTATTATATAAAGAGCGGCCAAGTGTGAGTCGGACTCCCGCACGAAGGGTTCCGTAGCAAAAAACAGCGAAAAAAAATACTTTTGTTGTATGGGAGCCCCCCTTAAATATTAATTTTTTTCTGTTTTTATTATTTGTTGTTATAGCGGCAGCAAAAATACATCATCTGTGAAAATTTCATTAGTCTACCTGTTGTAGTTATTAATATCGAGCAAAAAACGGCAAAAAAAATCACGTTTGTTGTATGGAGCCCCCCTTAAATATTAATTTTATTCTATTTTCAGTATTTGTTGTTATAGCGGCAACAAAAATACATCATCTGTGAAAATTTCAACTTTCTAGCTATCACGGTTCATGAGATACAGCCTGGTGACAGACAGACAGACAGACAGACGGACAGCGGAATCTTAGTAATAGGGTCCCGTTTTTACCCTTTGGGTACGGAACCCTAAAAAACGGCCGCGCAGCGCGATTTTTAGTCAGTTTCATCTACTAATCTTCTAATTTTACTTATTACAGTAAAAAACGGCCGCGCAGCGCGATTTTTAATTAGTTTCACCTACTAATCCTGTAATCTTGCTTGTTTATAGTAAAAAAAAACCGGCCAAGTGCGTGTTGGGCCACGCGCCATAGGGTTCCGTAGTTACCTTATACCATACCATATTTAATACCACCAATAATTTTTCGTCTGTAAAAATAACTGTGTTGGTATGAATGACAAAGTTATATTTGCGGATTTGGAAAATGTGCTATATCTCAAAAACTAATTACTATATCTCGTTCAAACCAATTTTCGTTGAAAGTGTTTATTAAGATCTACAGTATATATAATTTTTAGATTTTACACTCTCTTATTTCAAAAGTTAAAGGGGGGGGGGACACACATTTTACCACTTTGGCGGTGAATATCTTTCAAACGATTGACTTTGAGAAAAAGTTGTCTTAGAAACCTTAATGTCATTTTTTAAGACCTATCTATAGACACCCAACACGGGTTGCTTTGAAGAAAAAAAAAATTTTCAGTTTTAGTTCCATGTATGGGGAGCCCCCCCTTAATTTTTTATTTTTCTTATTTTTGTATTTAATTCGTTAAGCGGTTAACAGAATACATCTATCTACCAAGTTTCAATCGTGTAATCTTAATACTTTCGGAATAAAGTGGCTGTGACATACGGACAGACAGACAGACAGACAGACATGACGAGTCTATAAGGGTTCCGTTTTTTGCCATTTAGGCTACGGAACCCTAAAAACGGCTGCGCAGCGTGATTTTTAGTCAGTTTCATCTACTAATCTTGTAATTTTGCTTATATAAAGAAAAAAAAACGGGCGCGCAGCGCGATTTTTAGTCAATTTCATCTACTTATATTGTTATCTTGCTTGTTTAAAAAAAAAGGGCCGCGCAGCATGATTTTTAGTCAGTTTCATCGACAAATCTTGCTTGTTTATAGTAAAAAAACCGGCCAAGTGCGAGTCGGACTCGCGTACGAAGGGTTCCGTACCAAAAAACGGCAAAAAAAATTACGTTTGTTGTATGGGAGCCCCTCTTAAATAATAATTTTATTCTGTTTTTAGTATTTGTTGTTATAGCGGCAGCAAAAAAAACATCATCTGTGTAAATTTCAACTGTCTACCTGTTGTCGTTATTAATATCAAGCAAAAAACGGCAAAAAAATCACGTTTGTTGTATGGAAGCCCCCCTTAAATATTCATTTTATGCTATTTTTAGTATTTGTTGTTATAGCGGCAACAGAAATACATCATCTGTGAAAATTTCAGCTGTCTAGCTATCACGGTTCACGAGATACAGCCTGGTGACAGACAGACAGACAGACAGACAGACCGACAGACAGACAGACAGACGGACAGCGAAGTCTTAGTAATAGGGTCCCGTTTTTACCCTTTGGGTACGGAACCCTAAAAAACAGCCGCGTCGTCACAGTAATAAATAAGATACTACCCAGTATTCTAACTTAGTGCTAACGGTCGAAATGCGAGCCACACCTATGCTATGCGCCTCGAGTTCGGGCTGCTCTCGGGCTGCTACAGTCGCGAATGCGCCGCAGTGACGAACGAACGGTGGTTTCGTATTTTGTGATCACGATGGCGAATTGCGACTATGGAGCACGAGTATGTTGTGCTGTTTATGGTTGCCTCAGTTCTACAAAAACGCACCCAGGGATAACATATTTTAAATTACCTGGAGAGTCTGAAAGGTGAATATAATACTTTTTTAAACCTACTAGTACGTAATTTGTTTCTTCTTTGAATAGGTAAGCATATAGCTTTTTCAATTAGAAAAGGGCATGAATGACAGCTTTTTCATCAAGATTGCGTAAAAAACATTTAAAGTTGGTTAAATTTGCAACAATTTGAGGGTACAACGCTTTTGATACGAGTGATAGTTTCTGTGACACAAGCATACCATATTTAATACCACTATCATATTTCGTTTGCAAAAATCACTTTCTTTTTCATAGTGTTTGTAGAAATAACAAAGTTATTGTTTGCGGTTTTGGAAAATGTGTTTTATCTCTAAAACTGCTCACTATATCTCGTTCACACTAAGTTTCTTTGAAAACGTTTATTAAAATTTACAGCATAATATATTTTTTGATATTTCACTCTCTTATTTAAAAAATTAGACGTGGGGAAAAGGGGAAATTTTGTTAAAAATCATGTAACTTTTGGCCAAATTTTCAAGTGTCTCCGAAACTAGCGCTTGTATCAAAACCGTTCTAACCTCAAATTTAACCAACTTTAAAAACTTTTTACACAATCTTAATGAAAAACCATTTCTTCCGGATCAACATCGAGAAAAACTGAAAAAAGGTCAACTATTTTGAGATTTTATAATGAACCGCGGGCTGATTATCTAAATAGAAACTATTTAGCGACCGGTTTCATTTGACATACATTGCTACTTTTCTTTGGTATGTTTTTTCTTACCCCAAAATGAAGTACCCTACTAGCAATGTATCACATTCATCTGTCAAATGAGACCGGTCGCTAAGTGGTTTCTAATTAGATAAACAGCCTGTCGCAAAGTCCCATATGCGAAAATCCTATGCCTTGTTCACAGTTGATAAGTATGGATGTGTGAGTGAGTAATATGAAGGAGTATGTGGGTGTGTGTGTGTGTGTGTGTGTGTGTGTGTGTGTGTGTGTGTGTGACGCCTTCGTAACGTAACCACACGTAACAAACTCACATGAAATACACCACGAATTTCCTTTTATTCATCACGGGTCACACCGTCTCCTGGACAGCGTAACCGTCGGGGCTTCTTTGCCCCTGGTAGCCTCCACCACCCCTTACAGCTACCCCTGGACCGTCACGACCATTCTCTGGTCGCTTTACATTGACATTTATACACACAAGTAAAACACTTACCGAGATTGCTTCTATTCAGCACTCATTTCTGTATGTCTTACCGACCGATGATGACCATTTTCTGGACTTCTCCAGTTCTCCTTTCTTTTGCTTCGCACTTCTCCTACACCATACACCAACACTCCTACATCCTTCCTTTTGTTCTCCCTGACCCTACCCAAGCCCCCCTTCCTTCCTCACCCCCGTTTCGTTCCGTTTTACGTAACCATACTTCGCGTTCGCGACACTCCCCGGCCAAAGTGTCGACAGAAAAGCATTTGAGTAGTTCCTAACAATTTCTATATGTTATGTATGTTTATATAACATTGTATACAAGTGAATAGTAAAAGAAATATATTTTAAGAGTAATAAACGTGACTAGGAGTAATTACTGTATTTATAGTATAGATGTGTACCTACAGGAAAGCCCATATGGAAGAGATAATAAAAAATATGATTCCATTAACATGTGTGTTATTCATAAAGTGAACATTGACATGACAAATCAAATAATAATTATAATGTATCATTAAATTTCTCGATATCTTCATACCCTTACATTTCTTCTTCATCTTCATTCCTTAAAATGTTACCCTCTCTTCATCCTCTCTTTAAGTTTATCTCTTTCATTTCTTTATGTTTATCTCCCTCATCTCTTCTCCTTCTCCGATTTTTTATTTACCATTTAAGTTTCGAGATTCAAAAATAGCATACAGTAGTTTAGTCCACTCATTTATTTTAGTTTTGGCGTCCTTCAACGCTTTTCTTTTAGGTTTGTCGTTACATGTATCCCTTGCTATCTCTGCTTCTGTAGATAGTGTTTCATTTCTTACCTCTGTTCCCGTCTCCTCTGCCATTGCTTTCCTGTCACTACTAGGACCCCCTTTAGTGCTTTTGCCTGCTTGTTCCTCATTGTCCATTTCCAGCGGATAAAGATGAGTTATGGACCTTCTCAATTGTTCTCCGTCTGGTAATTTTACTATTGCTACCCTGATCTCCTTGTCCTCGCTCCTTATTAACTTCTCTATTTTTCCAACTCTCCATTTCATTCTGTTCTTACATTCATCCTTGATCTGTACGACGTCGCCTACTTTGGGAAGTGACTTTTCAGTAATTCTTGGTTCTTTTCGGTTTGGCGCGCGTTCTCGGAGACCAACTAAATACAGGTTAGTAAACATTTTTCTGAATTCTTCTAGAATGTCTTGCCCTTTCTTCCAACCTTCAATTAAACTTGTTTTTACGTCTGTAGCCGCTTCCAAGAAAACTTCGTCTGAAACTTCCGGTGAAGACGACAGCCCTCCGGCCCGCAAGAAGTCACCGGGTGTCAATACATGCTCCAATTCCTGACCTACCATTGTCAGGGGGCGAAAATTGAGAACTGCTTCAATTTCTTTTATGACGGTCTTTAATTGACTATCATTCAATGTATGTTTATCTATAGTCTTTTTTAGACACATTTTTGTTAACCCCACAAGTCGCTCATATGTTCCACCAAACCATGGAGCGAGTTCGGGTATGAACTTCCATTTTATTTTATTTTTGATGCAGTAGTCACTTTCCATTACGTCCGCTGTGAGTTTGAAACAAGTCGCGTTATCCGATAGTATTACTGAAGGCAATCCTCTTGTAGCTATGAATCGACGCATGCTCAAAAGGCATTCTTCTGCCGACAGATTCTCCACTACTTCGAGATGTACTGCTCTCACTGCCAGGCAAGTATACAAACATACCCAGTGCTTCTCGATCTGTCCATCCTTCCCCACATATAAAGGACCTAGGTAGTCGGTTCCCGTATATGTGAATGGTGCAGATATGTTCACTCGTTCTTTCGGCAAAGGAGGGAACGGTGGTCTCCTATACGGTCCACCTCCATACTTACGGCATTCTTTGCAGTGTCTAATTACCTTCTGAACTTGGGATCTTCCGTGAGGGATCCAATAATTCAGTCGGACATTAGCAAGAGTTTGACTAACTCCGACATGGTATAATTTTTTGTGAGTTTCTACAATTATATTTCGAGTGAAGTCGTTGTCTTTTGGTAACAAGATAGGATACTTTTGGTTCTCTGGCCAATCAGTCATTTTGAATCTACCCCGGCATCTCAAAACGCCCTCATCCATAAATAGGCCCAAATTTCTCGATAGGTCTGTTACTTTGCCTGTAGTCTCTGCTGGAAAATATTGTTTCTGAAGTCCTTTAATAATTTGTATTTCTTTATCGTCAGTCCTTGTTATCAAGGTATGTTCAGGTGCAGCATTTAATGGCCAAGAAATTTCGTTCTTATGCAAATATTGGGGTCCTTCAAACCAAAGTTTGTGGGTATCGAGGTTCTTGCATGGCCTTGTGGCGAGATCAGCAGGGTTCTGGTCCGTGGGGACGTATTTAAATTCTACATTTTTGAATTTATTTATCTCCATTATCCTGGCGCTGACAAATGGAGGCAAAACTCTAGCCCCCTTACTAATAAAGATTGTATAGCAGCTGCATAGTTACACAGTGTTTTGTCACTTTCTTTTTAATGTCAAACTCAAATAGTTTGACAGAGAGTAACCATTGTGTAACTATACATCTGCTATTCAATCTTTATTAGTAAGGGGGTAGTTGTTTTAATCCATTGTAATACTATTTGACTATCTGTCCAAAGATAAGTTTTAGTAATAGTGAAAGGCATGTGTGCCATGACGAATTCAATAAGTCTGCATCCGATGAGTACACCTAACAATTCCAGTCTCGGAATAGTGTATGTCGGTCGGGCTTTAACTGGTGTCAGGCGAGTTCTTGATATTACCAAACTTATTTTTGTGTGGTTGGTGTCTGACACTTTCAGATACACTGTAGCAGCATAGGCGTTCATTGATGCATCGGTAAAACAATGGATTTCTACCTTACTACCTTCATCATTCAATGGTTTGTCTATTCCGTACCACCTTTCCACTTTAGCTATATTTATTTCCTTAAGTTGCGCTGCGCATCTATCTCGATCCACTGTTTTTGTAAATCTAGTGGAAGTATGACATCCCAATCTAGTTTTCTAATCCAAAGGGTCTGCAGAAAAATCTTTGGTTGCAGCAACAGCGGTGCACAATAACCGCATGGGTCGAACACTGTGGCAATACGGGCCAGAACCTTTCTTTTTGTCATCATGGCAGCATTAGTGGGCGCTTCAGTTATTTCTTTAAGGGAAAGGTAATCTCTAAGCATGTTCCAGTTGATAAGTATGGATGTGTGAGTGAGTAATATGAAGGAGTATGTGGGTGTGTGTGTGCATGTGAGTTTGTTACGTGTGGTTACGTTACGAAGGCGTCACACACACACACACACACACACACACACACACACACACACGCACGCACGCACACACACACACACACACACACACACACACACACACACACACACACACACACACACACACATACTCCTTCATATTACTCACTCACACATCCATACTTATCAACTGTGAACAAGGCATAGGATTTTCGCATATGGGACTTTGCGACATGGTGGAGGTGCTGGGATTGGAGCATGTATTGACACCCGGTGACTTCTTGCGGGCCGGAGGGCTGTCGTCTTCACCGGAAGTTTCAGACAAGACATTCTGAATTCTTCTAGAATGTCTTGCCCTTTCTTCCAACCTTCAATTAAACTTGTTTTTACGTCTGTAGCCGCTTCCAAGAAAACTTCGTCTGAAACTTCCGGTGAAGACGACAGCCCTCCGGCACGCAAGAAGTCACCGGGTGTCAATACATGCTCCAATCCCAGCACCTCCACCATGTCGCAAAGTCCCATTATGCGAAAATCCTATGCCTTGTTCACAGTTGATAAGTATGGATGTGTGAGTGAGTAATATGAAGGAGTATGTGGGTGTGTGTGTGTGTGTGTGTGTGTGTGACGCCTTCGTAACGTAACCACACGTAACAAACTCACATGAAATACACCACGAATTTCCTTTTATTCATCACGGGTCACACCGTCTCCTGGACAGCGTAACCGTCGGGGCTTCTTTGCCCCTGGTAGCCTCCACCACCCCTTACAGCTACCCCTGGACCGTCACGACCATTCTCTGGTCGCTTTACATTGACATTTATACACACAAGTAAAACACTTACCGAGATTGCTTCTATTCAGCACTCATTTCTGTATGTCTTACCGACCGATGATGACCATTTTCTGGACTTCTCCAGTTCTCCTTTCTTTTGCTTCGCACTTCTCCTACACCATACACCAACACTCCTACATCCTTCCTTTTGTTCTCCCTGACTCTACCCAAGCCCCCCTTCCTTCCTCACCCCCGTTTCGTTCCGTTTTACGTAACCATACTTCGCGTTCGCGACACAGCCTGCCCGTCATTTGCCGAGGCCGAAATCTTGGATTTGTCATTGTCTTCACATAACAAACAATGTTTCTAAAAACCAAAAATACCTGATTTGTTGCAACATTCAATGTCTAATAAGTGGATAGGGTGATAGAAAGTGACAGTGACACACGACACGAGTGACCTAAGCTCACGTTGTTAAAAACTTGTAGGTAGGTTTATAAAAAACTAGTCGGTAGGCTAGGTAGGTATCTACTTATGTACACTCACAGCGGCGTCACTCCAGGGGCCCTATTTTGAATCGCTCGCCTGGCGTCGAGCGCTCTTTTCTACTGATTTTGGTTCGACAAATCAACTCAATTGTATGAGCTGTCGAACGAAAATCAGTAGAAAAGAGCGCTCGACGCCAGCCGAGCGATTCCCTATAGCAGTGGTTCTCAACCTTTTAGGCTGGCGACCCAAAGTAGAAATATTTGAAGTCCGCGACCCTAATCCTAATATTTTGTTTTATTTTCCAGTGACATTGACTAAAATGACATGTTATTATTTTTGACTAGTGGCCGCCCGCGACTTGTCTGCGTGGACAGATTTTTTGCTATTCCTCGGGTACTGTTCGTGTGTTCTGGATGAAAGGGGTACCTTTCATCCAGAAAAAACAAATGTCCCCTTTCTGTACCCCTGATAACGTGTTTACAAAATTTCATGATCGGTTCAGTAGTTAAGATGTGAAGGCATAATAAACACGCCTCTTTGCGCCCGCGTGCTCAGCTGCCCACCCATTAAATTAAAATTGTTTGTTACGCCTTCACGTCTTAACTACTGAACCGATAGTCATGAAATTTTGCATACATGTTGTCAGGGATCCAGAGAAGGACATAGGGTACATCATTTCATCCCGAAAAAAAAATACTGTTCCCGAGGTAAAGCAAAAAAACTTTCCACGCAGACGAAGTCGCGGGCAGCCGCTAGTGTTTTATACAATTCATGAATTAAAAACTAAAAATAAATTAACAATAACAAAAACGTTTGTAGAAAATTTCAGATTTCATATACCTACAATATCAAAAAAGGTCTTTCTTTGGGGAAAATAAAATTATAAAATAATTTTTAAGCGTAAGTCACCGGTGATCTACGCGGCGGCTTAAGTGTTAATAATTACAGATCACTTTTTCTATTTGCTTATTACCAAAATATCAAACCATATTATAAATTGTATATAACAAAATATACTACCACGCTATCACCGTTATTTCTAAAATATAACATACAATCACGAAATTAGAAACAAATTCAAGTAGGTGAAGATAGGTACTGTTAACTTTATTTCATCTACCTACTTGAGTTTGTTTCTAGTTCTGTACATAGATGCAGGCAGCCCTATCGTATGTTGACGTACCGCGCGGCTCAAGTTACGTATTTCAAGGACAGGCTCGAGTTATAATACTGGTAGTATCCTATTACCGTGGCGTCGTCGTTCAGCGTCCCACACATGAGGGCGCCCAGTGCAGTTGCACCGCTTGCAACGCCCTAGGGCCGCTCCTGGATTTTACAATCGCCGTTCTGGGGGTCAAGTCTGCTAATGTTTTCGTCAAAATCGTAGTTCAATGGTGTTTTAATGGTAATGCTTTTTGACACAGTTCTTGTTTCTTAAACCCAAAATCAAGACACAATATGTTTCCGTTTTGGGTTAAAGAAACACAATGTATTTCAGTTTTGGGTTTAAGAAACAAGAACTGTATCAAAAAGCATTACCATTAGAACACCATTGAACTACGATTTTGACGAAAACATTAGCAGACTTGACCCCCAGATCATATGTTGCCACCATTACGATTTTGTCGCTAAAAGGGAATTTACGATAGTAATTGTAGGACTCGCTCAATGAGCGAGTGGGTATAAAGGGACGCCTGCGGCGCCCCGGGCGGTCACCCGTGCTCGCCCCCCCCTAACGCCGGTACTGTTTACTATATAAGACAAGTAAGGATGGACAGACTTTAGGTACATACATTTTGATATTTTCTAATTATTTTTTGTATGAAACAGTTGATTTTTTTTCGCGATTTTAGAGTTGGTCCCATAGTAAAAGTTGTTCAGTTTGATGGTCCCTATCTACCATATTCGACTTTATAAGGCTATTACCAAACACCTTGTATATATGTATAAGTAGCAAGCTTTTCTTCTGAAAATTCAATGATTTCATCTTATAGATAGACAAATAGCTTGCTAGGGACAGTGTTTAGAGAGCTCGATCATGAAATGGATCTGACATTGTCTGAAGAATGACCCGTTAAGATCATCTTATGATCTTATGGAATTCTACGAAAGTAGAAGTAAGTAGGAAGGAACTGATTGATGACGGATGACTAGAGGACTCATAACTAAATATTGATGACCGTTGATTGACGACCAGGCAGATTAATGAGGATTAAAACTGATGAATAATTACCGATTATTATGGGAACGGGGAATGGGAATGGGATTATTATGAGGAGCTCGATGGCGCAGTGGTTTAGCGCCTGGCCCAGCGATTGTGGAGGTTAAGCAACTTTCGCAAGGGTCGGTCATGGGATGGGTGACCAAAAATGTATTATTTCGAGCTCCTCCGTGCTTCGGAAGGCACGTTAAGCCCGGGTGCATTTGCAGTCGTTAACACCTACCAATCCGCATTGGGCCCGCGTGTTGGGTTATGGCCCATCCTATTTATCCATCCATAAGGAAGGCCTGTGCCCCAGCAGTGGGGACATTAAAAATGGCTGATGGATGATGATGATGATTATGGGATATTATTGACATAGAACAAACAAGGGCTACGTCAGTATATCGTAGTCATGTGTCGATGTATCCCGTTGGCGGCGTGTGGTTGCAGGGCGCATGGACGCGTGGATGGTGGGCGAGGAGTGCGTGTGCCCGCGCGACTGCGAGTCGCGGCGCTACTCCGTGGACATGGCCATCGGCAACCTCGACGCGCTACCCTACGTCACCAGCCCCTTGTAGTGAGAATAATCATGTTTTTATTAGGTTTCTTGTATAATTGTTTGTCAACGCAAGTCTTCTTCGCACACGTAGACAGTGCGAATGTGGAGCCTAGTCACGTTCGCGCTTCGCGGCTCCTATTGCGGGCTTTATACTTAGCTTTGCACATTCGGCCTACGATTGCGGCTAGCGACAAAGTCACAGCTGCAATAAAGCAGTCTTATTCAGAAGTCAAAAATCAAAATCAAACACGATAATTATTGATTTTACGGAATTCTGATAATTTGAAATCGTTCATAAGTTTTTGTTGCTTGCTCTACCGTAGATTGTAATCCTTATCCTTACTAATATTATAAATGCGAAAGTCTGTTTGTTTGTTACGCCTTCACGTCCTAACTACTGAACCGATCATCATGAAATTTTGCAAATACGTTCTTAGGGGTACAGAGAAGGACATAGGATACCTTTTATCCCGAAAAAATGTATTGTTCCTAGGGTTGCCAACTTTTTTTGGATCAAATATAGTAGTTTTAAGATTTTTAGTGTAAAAATATATAGAGGGGATGCCACATTTACGAAAGTCGTCTATTTACGATTCCCGTTGGACAAGAGAGTGCTCCACCGACAACCGGTATCATTGTCTTCAGCATGATCTCCTGAACAAGAATACAGCGGTTGTCGCATTATAAAGTGGTGGAGGGGGGAGGGGTGAAGGGAAGAGATGCGGAAGTCGAGTATCGGAAATTGGTTGATTTTCTCAACAACCACTTGACCGATTTAAACAAATAATGTGTCCTAGGGTAGGTAATATGTTTGACAACATATTTTTATTTGCAATAGTTTTTGTAAATACTATAGTTTATTAAATAATTAGAAAAAAGTCGAATTTTAAACAAAATTATTTTTAGTTTTGTAGATTTGAAGCAGTAAATTAAAATAAAGTACAGAAGTACATATAGTATAAAGCACTACGTAAAATTGCCACTATCATTGGCTTGCTGTCTGTTTTTTAGTTTTGAAATTTGGCTGGAAGACAACAAAATTATCATCGATATAGTGCGGGAGGTCACTGTCCGAATAATATGGAAACCGCTTTAACGAAAGTCGTCTAATGACGATTCCCGTCGGACCGAAGAGTTCTCTACCGACAACTGGTATCATTGTCTTCAGCATGATCTCTTGAACTAGAATATAGTGGTTGTCGCATCATAAAGTGGTTGAGGGGGGAGGGAGGGGAGGGAAAAGATGCGGAAATCGGGTATTAGGGTTTGGATAATTTCTCAGTAACCGCTTGTCCGATTAAAACAAATAACGTTTCATATGGTAGATAATACCTGTAACAACATATTTTATGTAACAATGTTTTTTGTAAATACTAAAGTTTATTACAAAAATAGAAAAAGATGAATTTCAAACAAAGGCTTTTTTAGTTTTGTAGAATTGAAGCAGTAAATTAAAAGAAAGTACTATGAAATTAAAACTATGAAGATTTTCCCCAGAAAAAAAAATTTATACATAACACAATTGTTCCACTATATGAAATAATAAACTTGTTGAACATTTTTATCTAGTAACTATGCTAAAAAAATTTTTTGGGTCGCGTGGCGAAATGTTTTCTACCATTTTTTTGGAAAATCCTCCACAGAATTAAAACTATAAAGATTATCCTCGGAAAAAAATACTGGTGAATAGCCCAGTTATTTCAATATATATAAAATAATAAACATGTTAAACATTTTTGTCTAGTAACTATGTTAAAAAAATGATTATTTTTTAACGAGGTGAAATTTTTTCTACCATTTGTTCGAAAATCCTCTACAGAATTAAAACTATGAGGATTTGCCCCAAAAAAAAAAATAGTGAATAGCCCAGTTATTTCGTTATATAGAATAATCAATTTGTCAAATATTTTTGTCTAGTAACTGTGTTAAAAAATATTTTGTGCCATGCAAACTCGTTTAAACATAACTTTGCAGGTCCACCGTGTTATGTGACACAAAACATTTTTTAACAGAGTTACTAGACCAAAATGTTTGATAAGTTTATTAATCTATATAGTGGAATAACTAGTCTATTTACTGTAATTTTTTTTCTGGAGAAAATCCTCATAGTTTTAATTCTGTAGAAGATTTATGGAAAAATGATATGTTAGAGAAATTTTCACTGCGCGATAGAAATCATTTTTTTAACATAATTTCTAGACAAAATTGTTTAACAAGTTATTTTTTCTATATAGTGCAATAACTAAGCTATTCACCAGGATTTTTTTCTAGGGCAAATCATCATATTTTAAATTCTGTAGAGAATTTTCGAAAAAAAAGTTGTAAAGGAAATTTTGCCACGCAACACAAAACATTTTGTAACACAGTTACTAGACAAAAATATTTAACAAATTTATTATTCTATATAGAAAAATAACTGGACTATTCACTATTATTTTTTTATGGGGCAAATTTTGATAGTCTTAATTCTGTAAAGGATTTTCGAAAAAAAAAATATAAAGAAAATTCGCCACGCAATAAAATTTTTTTTTATCATAATTACTAAACAAAGATGTTTGATAAGTTTATTATTCTATATAATAGGATAACTGGGCTATTTACCGTTATTTTTTTTGGAGGCAAATCTTCATACTTTTAATTCTGTAGAGGATTTAAGAAAACAAAATGGAAGAGAAAATTTCACCACGCGACACAAAAAAATTTTTTTTACTAGTTACTAGACAAAAATGTTTAACAAGTTTATTATTATATATAGGGGAATGACTGGGCTATTTACCGATATTTTTTTTCTGGAGCAAATCTTCATAGTTTTAATTACATAGTAGTTTATTTCAATTTACTGCTTCAATTCTACAAAACAAAAAAAATATTTATTTGAAATTCGTATTTTATCTAATTATTTCATAAACTATAGTATCTACAAAAACTATTGTTTTATAAAATCTGTTGTTAAGGATATTACCTACCATATGACAGTTTATTTGTTTAAATCGAACAAGTGGTTATTGAGAAATTAGCGAAACTCTGATAACCGAGTTTTGCACCTTTTCCCTCCCCCCCTCCCCCCTCCACCACTTTATAATGCGACAACCGCTATATTATTGTTCAGGAGATCATGCTGAAGACAATGATACCAGTTGTCGGTAGAGCACTCGCTTGTCCGACGGGATTTCAATTTTGAAGGCCTGGCCCCTCCTCTAATAGTAGATGGCGAAAAAGTCCAATAAAATATAGTAGGTTGAAGTTTTGTATGGAGGATTTTAAAAAAGTTGCATTTTGCATACTTAATTAAGTACTATAACATTTTCATAATTTATTCAACAACCATAAAGACATGTGTTTAATCACAAAAAATATTATGCAATTACTTGTGCATATACGTAGTTTTTGAGGCTTTTGTTTAATTTTTTCACTTGTAAAAATATAGTAGTTTTGCCTACTATATATTTTTTCAAAAAATATAGTAGGCGAGCCCTCAATATAGTAGGATACTATATTATATAGTAGGTTTGGCAACCCTAATTGTTCCCGAGGGAGAGCAAAAAATCTTTCCACGCAGACGAAGTCGCGGGCGGCCACTAGTAATCAATATTTTCCACACAGCACGACGTACCCGCTGAATAAGAGCTCTGCAGTAATGCACTTCTTCTTCCCGACCTCGGTGTACGTGAAACAGAAGCAGGAGACCGTCATGTCGCTCATCAGCTTAGCCTGCAAGTATCTACGGCATTCTATTTTAATGGCAGGATAATTTTGCTGATTCACAAATCGTCCGCCAGTCGGCGCACTACCACTAACTTGGCGCTAGTGTAGATTGAGACCTGTAATTCCGTTGTTTTCTATGAGTTTGCTATCAATTTTTGGATGTTGGAAGCGACTTTGCGTAAATATTAATTTTTCTTCCAACACATTTTGGTTTTCTTGAATCTTTAATTCGTTTACTGTCTATCTTCCATAACAATTATTTATTAGTATCAATCATTCTAAGATATAATGTAAAATAAATGGGAAAATCGGCAGGCTTATTAGCGAAATATAGCAACCGGTTGCTAATTGTACAATAGCAACGCGACTGAGACTAGTAGCGGTTGCTTTTTTGGTATTACGGAAACAAATCGCGAACTCATTGCTCGCCGAGTGCATTTGCGATTATTATGTATGGAAACTAGCGCCACTCGCAATTGAACGGCAACCAATGACAACTTTATGATTGCGTAGTTGCGATTGTCGAAAAACTTATTACAATTAATTATAAATCAAACTTTATTCAAAACAATGATATCTTTTATATAAATAAAAAATGTTTCTAATGAGAACGTAAGATGTTTAGAATGAAACTTAATCTCTAAAGTCGTTTAGGGTGATAGAAGTGGTTTCAAGTGGTACAAAGGAATTCTTGTGCAGTTTTTGTTTCGTCGAAAGCTGATAGAGCGCAACTTATTGAAATGTGTAGTTAACAAAAAAGGTAGGTACCTACCTATTTTGTTAACTACACATATTGTTAAGTTAAAGGAATATACAGTGTGTTTTTTTGAACAGTGATCAAATTTTGTGGTATGGCTTAGACCATCAAACTGAACAACTTTGTCTATGGGAACAACTTAATCAGATCAAAAAAATATTCAGCTGTTCCATAGAAAACATTAATATCTACTCGACCAAAACGTATGGAACAGCTGATTTTTTTTGCTCTGATTAAGTTGGTCCCATAGACAAAGTTGTTCACTTTGATGGTCTAAGCCACACCACAAAATTTGATTACTGTTCAAAAAAACACACTGTATATTTTTTTAATGGGTTTTGAAGATTCTACGAAATCAAGTGATGGATTTTGTGTTTAGTTTGGAAACATGGGAAAAAAGAAATAATAAGTATTTTTTGTAAAATAAAACTAATTTAATTCAATATGAATGTTTACAATAATTTATTGTCTGTGCAGCTATGCCATTGCTTCGTAAATCCTACGATGGGAGACCTTGTACCAAGTAGAAGCAGCAATAAATTTGGCAAGGGCTAGTTTTTTCTCCCTTTTATTTTTTACCTATTTCTCCATGCTCTTTGACTTCGAGCAGCATTTAGCTCCGACTGAGAAAATTAGAAGATGAGAAGATTTGAAAATCTGAAATGAGACAAAACAATAGGTACCTAATTTAAATAAATATTGTTTACAAATGTTCATAAAATTAATTACATTGTTCTATTTATACTTACTTATTGATTATTCCCATTCTTTCTGATATATTTTGTAGGAAAATAATGGAATATTAATATTCTAATGTATCTGTCATCTCTCTTATTATATTATAATACACTAGCAAGGCTGACTAATTCCATGTAAATAACTTAATGTTCACACAGGCTTTTGATAAGACCCAGTAGCATAAAAAGAGAGGGCAGTTAAAACCTGCAAAAAAACACTTATGTAAGTTTAAAGGTAGGTATTTAAATTGTATTATTAATTAATCTTTCTTTCTATGTTTACCTTAAACTCCACAGAGATTTTATTCCTCCTTCGCCGTCTAGGCAACAAAAAAATAGTTCAGAACATAACCTTTTAAAAATATATTTGTATAATCTGTAGTGAGCTCTGAACTCGACATCTGAAATCTGTAGAAGATAGTTTATATCAGTTGTACGAACTCTTCTCCGCACTCGGACAGCGTTAGCTTTTCTTTCACTGGTTTCTTGATGTAAATAGTCCATTAGCATCAAAGCTTTTGCCATAGTTAATTATTACTTCACGTAATTAAAATATAACCACACAATTTATTATCAACACTATTTAAACACAAACCACTGGTTGAACATAGTAAAAAGGCCGAAACTTATTAAATAAAGACTAAGCAACTGCTAACAATCACAATATCACTAGTTGTTAAATCTCAATCGCCATTGCTCTCGAGTCGCTGTCAAAAAACGTTTCGTAATACCAAAACAAACAATCGGTTGCTGTGTTCTAGGCGAGGTCATGCATTTTTAGTTCGTCCATCGCTCGCATGTAGCGCTACCGTGGAGTGGTCGCTAACTTTGCATTCCGTAATACGAATTTGCGATTTGTTAGCAATAATTGTACAATTAAGCGATTGCGACTGTCATTTGAAGAACGCTAATAAGCCTGCGGGGATAAATGCCCGTACAAAGGTCTCCAGCAGCAGTAGCGCCACCAAGTAGAATAATTATTGTGATGTATCCCGCCAAAGTTTCCTTTATTGTGCTGCCTGATTGTTGGTGAAACTTTTACAAGAACCCCGGTTTGATCCCCAGCTAGGTCTAACTTTTAATGAATTGTGACGGTTCTTGTTGGTATACCCTCCCTTATTTCCTACTTTTATAGCATCAATGCTTTATTAGCTACGTCACAAGAGGGTCAGCAAAGTGTGTAATGCTATTTCTGATATTGATTTACATTATTTTTCTAAAGCTAATACCTACTATAAGTATAATAGCATATTCAAATTTATATGGGTGCGCAGAGTCGAAGAAAAAAGACGCTAGATTTGTAAGCATAACTTTGTTGAAATAAGGTGCATTTGCTACATTATCTTAAAAACGTTTCGATCAACCACTAAATAGGTAGTATACCTAATCCGCGCGCGATGAGAATGGGATGAACCTTGTCAAAGTAATTGGAAAATTGACTAATTAAGTAGCTAATTTTAATTTAATTGAGTAATCAACTAATTGTTTACTTGTTATTTTATTTGAAGTTGCTGCAGCAAAAAATCCTTCACCTGGGATGCGTGACACGTGTTTTTGGGTGATGACCCGTGGACCCACCGGCATTACCAACTGGTGGTTCGAATAGGAATTGCGATTCCCGTTAGACCCACTGTACTAGTTTTGTATATCACTGTGGCTGACATGGACATCAGTTTTGACATGGTTCCATCCCATTCTCAACGCGCGCGGATTATTCTAGCTTCGATTCTGCCTGCATCAATTGACCGTACTGTCCTTGCAGCTAACTTGGGCGGAGTGTTCGGGCTGTGCGTGGGCTGCAGCGCGGTCAGCGTGGTGGAGCTGCTGTTCTACGCGTACTCCGCCGCCCGCAACCGCTGCCGTCGCAACCATCCTCGGCTATTGACTACCACGCTAAACCTACGTGAAAGGGCACGCAATGATTGAGATAATAAATGGCCTATTCCCTTTGTCCCCCACCTTTTTGTCCCCTACTGGGTGATATCGGGAAAAAAGTCTTCTTGAATCTTCTTGATATCCCCCAGTGGTGGACAACGGGAATAGACCGTCCATACTTTATTTCTTTATTTCCTGATATCCACCAGTAGTGGACAAACAGTGGGGGACAAGTTTGTATAAGTTTGGTTGTTTTCCCAAAATACATAATGTTAACTTTGGTGATATTGATACCCTGTGTGATATTCCTAGTTTCAAAACTATTCTAATTAATAATGCACTATTTTCAGGTATAGGCAAATTCTTATGATCGTTGTTGTACGATTAGAAAGTGTCCATCGTTCTGGCAGCGCCACGGTCTCCGATTTGCGTGAAAAAAATTCACCATGTAGGCCGATTTTTTGCCAGTCGGGAAAAAATAGGTTTGATTTTTTCCCTCCACTGGATCCGAAGATATACGAGGTTTTTTGTGGCGCTGCCAGAACGACGTCGTCCTGGCAGCGCCACGGCTATATCTCATTAATTACAAAAGCTAGAATAAATCTAATTACACACAGATTTTTGGCTTTTTTTTCCATTTCACACAAGCTAACATCCACCCGTGAAGGTCAACAGATTCAGGAGTAATCGTGGGTCATTCGTGGCGCTGCCAGAACGACGTCGTTCTGGCAGCGCCACGGCTGAATCTCAGCAATTTGATTTTTTTCCTGGAAACGGTGTGGGTATATATTTAATACCTTCGTCATAAGGCACGGAAAAAAATGCATTTCTACATTTCATCGTGGTTTAAGGATTTTATAGGCATCGAGAAATTATAACCTCAAAAAAAATTTTTTTCGCTCTAACGCCTTTAATTGATGTATTAATTGACATTCGCGCATTCCCTCATCTTCCTATAAAGGGAAAAAAATAAACCACCATCGCAGCATTCGCCGTTCCAGAGAAATCATAGGTTTAGATTTGGTTCATACATTAGGCATCGTTCTGGCAGCGCCACACCCAGTGCAGCATGATCCAGGGTACCTGTCGCCAAACTGAGTATGCCAATATTTAGTACCACCATAGCGAACACGGAAAAAAATCTGATAACGTGTATAACATAGCTACTTTCAGAGAAATAAGCCTTTGATTCAATATGCCATACAATTGGTATATTCGAGTAGAAAAGTTTTAAATTGCTTTTTATTTTAGGATTTTAAGTATCTGATCTGGTGCCCAAAACCAGTTTTTACTATACATGGTGTTTGGTAATAGCTTTATAAAGCCGAATATGGTAGATAGGGACCATTATAGGGATATTTTGTTTATTAATTTTTGTATGAAACAGCTGTTTTTTTTTTTTCGCGATTTCAGAGTTGGTTCCATAATAAAAGTTGTTCAGTTTTATGGTCTCTATATCTACAATATCCGGCTTTATAAGGTAACGCTACCAAACACCAACAAACATGAAAAGTAAAAAATAAAAATAAAAATGAAAGCGGGCTACAGCTGCCTAGTCAAGCGGGAAAGTGTGAATGAGGCGTTAACTTAGTAAGCTGTGAAGCTGTCAATTAAATGTCATACATAAGTCACGCTCGTCTGATGCTGTTTGGGCTACCTCACGAGCCAAATTGCGACTAGTTTTTCGTATTTTGCGATAGTCTCAAATTAGACGACTTCACAAATTTTTGCGCGATTTTTGGGCTACTTCATTTCGCTAGCAATGGCAACTTTTACTATGGAACCAACTCTGAAATCGCGAAAAAAAAATCAGCTGTTTTATACAAAAATTAATAAACAAAATATCCCTGCAATGGTCCCTATCTACAATATTCGGCTTTATAAAGCTATTACCAAACACCCTGTATAGTAAAAACTGGTTTCGGGCACCAGATCGGATACTTAAAATGCTAAAATAAAAAGCAATTTAAAACTTTTCTACTCGAATATACCAATTGTATGGCATATTGAATCAAAGGCTTATTTCTCTGAAAGTAGCTATGTTATACACGTTATCAGATTTTTTTCCGTGTTCGCTATGGTGGTACTAAATATTGGCATACTCAGTTTGGCGACAGGTACCCTAGATCATGCTGCACTGGGTGTGGCGCTGCCAGAACGATGCCTAATGTATGAACCAAATCTAAACCTATGATTTCTCTGGAACGGCGAATGCTGCGATGGTGGTTTATTTTTTTCCCTTTACAGGAAGATAAGGGAATGCGCGAATGTCAATTAATACATCAATTAAAGGCGTTAGAGCGAAAAAAATTTTTTTTGAGGTTATAATTTCTCGATGCCTATAAAATCCTTAAACCACGATGAAATGTAGAAATGCATTTTTTTCCGTGCCTTATGACGAAGGTATTAAATATATACCCACACCGTTTCCAGGAAAGAAATCAAATTGCTGAGATTCAGCCGTGGCGCTGCCAGAACGACGTCGTTCTGGCAGCGCCACGAATGACCCACGATTACTCCTGAATCTGTTGACATTCACGGGTGGATGTTAGCTTGTGTGAAATGGAAAAAAAAACCAAAAATCTGTGTGTAATTAGATTTATTCTAGCTTTTGTAATTAATGAGATATAGCCGTGGCGCTGCCAGGACGACGTCGTTCTGGCAGCGCCACAAAAAACCTCGTATATCTTCGGATCCAGTGGAGGGAAAAAATCAAACCTATTTTTTCCCGACTGGCAAAAAATCGGCCTACATGGTGAATTTTTTTCACGCAAATCGGAGACCGTGGCGCTGCCAGAACGATGGACACGATTAGAAACTTTGAGTCAAGGCATTAAAGTTTATTTTCAATAGTCCTTGTTTTTTTCCTTAAAATGGAATTAGACTCAAATTCCTTTAAGGCTCTAATAATAATTTCTAATTGTATAACTCGACAGCGCAAATCTTCGCGATTATTTAGATCCTAGCATTAAAAATCATTATGGTTGGTTTTACCGATTTTTTAATTCTAAAACATACCTAAGTCTGTACTACTAGTAAGGTAAGTAAAAATACTAAAAAATCAGCTACAGTTATTAATAATTATCAAACTGTGTAGTTTCTCTATTGTTGCTAAAGTTCTCGTATCGTAGTTGTAACTTTTTAATTTCTAGTGTGGGATCATATGATATTGCAATAAACATATTAACTGACATTTTGTGTAATAATTATGAATCATTTGTTTTATATGAAAAAATAGTGTACAGGACACAGGAACAGCAAAATAAAAAAACTCAAATCGAGGTGTATGTAACAAATTTATATTTTCTGATTTACATATATATATTTTCCACTAAACCAGTACTAACTCCTCCAATAATTTTATCAAATATATTGCTTCGCTTATAGCTCTCATGGAAAAATACAAAAGTATTCTACAATTGCGTTACGAAAAAACTTTCTAGAAAAAATTACATCTCTCTTATTAAACCTACATGTTCATATTATGCGTTGAATATTTCGTTTGCGTTATACTTTAATTAAATAATAGTCGTCTTTATAAACATGCGGATGCGGACCGCGCACCGTTTCACTTATATACTATCCCAGTCAATTGGTAATTCGCCTGGCGGCCATGATTTTAACCTCAAAAACGAAAAACAATTGTAAAATGTTTATATACTTAGACCCTATCTTATTGAAAATTATAATTCAATAATTAATATAATAAACTATCTATTAGAATTTTCTTGTTTCATGACATTTTAAGTTGTGGATCACGTCAACGTGGATGTTAATGTGACAAGGTTCCAGCACATTACCAATTGACGGGGATAATACACAGCTATGATAAATATCTCAATGTATACTAAATAAATACTTATTGATGTTGTCGCATTAAATCAATAATACTTCGAAGTAAATGGACAGCTACTACTAAACCTATAATAACGACATAAAATCAATATTTGGCTTAGATTTTAATTAAATCTACAATAAAGCACATAAAGTAATAATTTGGTCTAAGTTATGGATATTATAATTAATCGTTAAGTGCTCCTTAGCCTAATTATTGCCTTAAAACTAGTATAATAATTTTATTCCAGCGGTCTTTAGTATAGACGGCGCAACTCGTGCCGGCGAAATTCGTATCTTTATCTATGAATCTCATATTGATGGCATCTTGTGTCACACTCGTTAAGAAGAACTCAGGGTAATTTTTTTGTCACCATCCAAATTTTAAGGATGTGTTCAGTCCATGATAATAAGCAACTTTCTCTAAGAAACATAGGGCCAAATATGTAAAAAAAGTTGTTGACTATCCATACAAATCAAGATATCACGTGGAAGTGATCAGTTTAGTGAGGGACGACCAACATTTCGAGGCAAATTTCGATACATGTTTCTTGGAGAAAGTTGTGTAGTTCCATGGACCACATCCTTAAAATTTGATAAATAACTCTGTATATAAAGTTATAGAGATAGTATATGCGATGCCACCAATGCGAGTGCGGCGGCTAAGGCACGGCGCACACTGGACGTATCACAAGTCGCTTACAAGCTACACTACCAGTATCTACACCAATGGAACGGTTACATCAACATTGAGCTAACTTACTTCCAATATATTAATCGTATTCATTAAGTAATATTGCTGTTAGTGTACGGTTAACTTATACCGCCGTGAGACGGGCCTATTCCCGTTGACCCCACTGGGGGTATCGGGAAACAGTTTTTTTTAATTTTCTACTTTTTCCCCGATGGCCCCAAGTGGGGCACAACGGGAATAGGCCGTGAGACTTAGCGTAGACGATGGCACTAAGTTATTATGAGGAGATTCGGCCCCGCCCTAGCCTCGCTAGACCGGCCGCCGAACAAAATTTTAATCCCTGAAATGCTTTAAAATAAAACTCTGTTTTATTTTTACATCACAATTATTATTTTTGCAGCGTTACAAATACTCTACTTATATAAAAAATATTCTCGTTTATAAACTAGGACAGCTCGCGAATTGACTCCGTACATCGGCGACTGCGGGCCGACAAATATGACACTATTATATAAATACGAAGCGTGAGCAAAGTCCTACGTTACAGCTCCAAATAAATAAGGCCGATCGACCGGAGGGAAGCAAAGAGGCGGTACGATCGAGAGTACGACGAATAAATAGGAGTTCCGGTCGTCGCCGGAACGGACGCGAACTATGTTCCGGTGCCGGACGCGTCTCACGCGCCGGACCGAGGCACGGCACAAAGCGATCGTAGCTAATAAAACTACAAGGTATAATCTGGGAGCGACGAGCCTCAATATAAATAAAATACATCATGTATCATAAAATTCAGTGATAACGGAATAAATGTTTCCGTAATAATTTAAAATACTGCCAAGTTGCTATCGCTCAACTATCATATAAATCAGAAAAAAGTCAGTTACGTTAAAATTTACTCGAATTTAAAGTCGATCGCCGTGATCGCCAACTTAGACATTTCAAAATTCTGTTATAAAAATACAAAAAGTAATGTTTGGAAACACGACTTTAGCCGCTATGTTATAAAGCCTATTTCAGACGACAGCAACTTATCCCATTCTATGTAAAGTTATTAAATGTTTTTTTTTATAATTTTGTAAGATTTGAGCATCAAAAACGGCATACATCAATACAATTAGGGTAACATTAAATTACTTCTAATCACTGTTATTGTAAGTCATACATTTTTATATTCTTCTAATGGGGATGGCAACGCAAAGCTAATTGTAGATGTCGCTGCGTACGCTTGTTCCTAAGACAGTAGACGTTCAGAACCAAATGTATGGGAAAATAGATATTTATTTTGTGGTATTTTTTACCGAAAAAGACCTAATATAGACATAAAAGACTATTCTACAATGCAAATGTTGGAGTTGAAAGCCAAATTAAGGCGTTTTTATTCTTACTGTTTTTTTTTCATATCTAGATTTCTCGGAAATTTGTAAATGCCAACATTTTTACAGCTTATTACACAGAACTTGGTCATTTTAAAGCTATAAAACGATTTTTAAAGGAAACGTTAGTTTTGACGGTTTTTGTGGAACAAGCGTACGTAGCGCCATTGTTGCTTTCCCCATTGTATCAACTTGTGTTAACATAGAAAAGGGACATAGAACGTCGTTAGACTTGACACAGCAGGCCATCTCGTACCGGCGCGCGTGCGCTGCGCGGGCGCGTGGGCTAGAGACTGACGAGCGTGTCGTGCGCGCGGGGGGGCGGGGGCGCGCGCGCGTGCGGCACGGGGTGGGGGTGCACGGGGGTGAGGCCGGTGCCCCCCTCCATGAGGCTGTCGAAGTTGAACGGGATGCCGTTGCTGGGCGTGCTGATCTCTACCCCGGCGACCGTCGTGTTTATTGTGTTCGCGCCCGCTAACTTCAGTTTGTGCGTCTGTGGGTACAAAATTAGGGTTATTAACATCTTTCAATAGGCGAGTTGTTGTCTTCTGATATTGGTTATGGTGTATTTGGAGAGTTGGATTCCCGATAAAGTCATAAATAACGTTTTAAAAAGACTTGAATTGGGTTTCTAGTATAATAAAATAGGATTATACTAAAATTTTCCATTTTTTAAAGTCTTGGGCTTACAACTCGCGCAACGTAACTTGAACCAAACCATAGACAATGAGCTATTTTCAGTACAAAAATTGTAGTGCGCAGGTCACGTGGTCTAAATACATAAAAATAATAAAAATATACGCGACGAATAGATAACCTCCTCCTTTTCAAATTTTTGAAGTCGGTTTAAAATTGAGTCAAATTATATTGCGCGAACCGTAACTATTGTGTTAGGTACAGATTAGATTTCTGATTTCCTTAAGATACTTAAAAAAATTTTTTGTAAATAAAATTTCATAATTTAAATTCACATTTCATAGCACATCATAAACCACTGATACTTAAGAAAATTCGAGAAGTTTAAAAAAATTCGAGATGTTTAAGAAACTACAGACATGAATACGAGTAATATGCAAGTAAACTAGACTTTTAGAAATAGTTGTTGATCATTTATGCGTGCGATGTTAGCCAACATTTGTTTATTTATCAGAAATTATCAGTATGCAGAGGTATTTCCCCTTACTTAAAGTTCCGCTAAGGGAAGTAACCTCGTCTAAACAGAGGAAATTGAATGAAAAATCGTTTTATAAACGCGATTAGATACTATCCTTTTAGCCTTATTCACACAAGATATCTATTAAAGCTGTTAGTAGCTTGCTTTACTATGATAACCACTGTTAAGCCGGCAACACACAAAGTACCTCGGCTGAAGACGTTTAAATGGGGATGTATAATAAGGAACGAATAGCGCCAAAAGCATTTGTAATAAAATCATTTGATTGGTTGTTTCAAATGACATTTTTGACGTACTTTAACCAATCAAAACCATTGATAGCGGCCGGGTCGCTGCTCGCGCCATCTACAACTAGGTTTATAGCCGGCCGATGTGAATGGAATCTCCAGTTGCGACTTCAACAGGGCGTCCGGCCAATGATGTTTTGTTCAATGGCCGCTTTAAGTTCCGGAGTTTTATGATCAAACAGATTTGGCCGGATAGATTTGGTGCTCAGTTGGTCACGCTCCTGCGTGTGGCAAGAAATATTTCGTGCATCCGAGTAAAAATATTTCGACACAACAAGTTACCACAGAACGACAACTTTCCTCAATCGATTTTGAACGTTACTACGAGGGAATCAAAGTTTTGTATAACCCCATTGTGTGATATCATGCGCATGACCATATCGTAAGTGTATGGTGGACTATAGAGTACACACCTGTGCGGGGTTAGTGTGCACGGGCACCTGCAGGAAGGTGGGGCGCGCGGGGCGCACGGGGGGCGTGTCCAGCGTGGGGCCCGCCCCCGCCAGCGCCCCCGCGCTCGCCTGCGACACTACCAAGGGGTTGGCTGCCGATAACATTATCCTGGAAAACAAACGTTTTATATTTATAATGGTACCTTCAAATCTAATCGAAAAGATCAAGAATCACAGCTAAGAATGTTATCAACATCTGTGTATACCTAGCGCTGACTTAAAGACAGTTGTTGTTGTTTCAGTAAATTGACAAATTGTAAGCGATTGATTTTAAATTAGACAATTTGGCCACAGAATTAACTATAATTTACTGAATATTCATAGTGCATACTCTCTATTATTTCAATAATAAAAATTGTACGGTGTTCCCCTGTAGTTAACACTTCAATCTTTTACAATGAGGGCTTTTCAAAGTGACATTTAAAAAATAAAAATAGTAACTATTTGCCTCACTAGATGGCGTCGATGGAAAAAGAAGTGTTAAAATTGGCTTTTAAAAATAAACAACATGTTCCATAGAGGCTGACATCTGCCTAAAGAGAAACATTTTAGGGTTACATCTGCCTGCTTACCTAGGTACTCTTTGAAGCTTAGTAAAAAACATGGAAATAGTACTATAAACCGGAATGAGCGCTTCGCCCCAAAACGAGCCGACAGAGAGGTCAAGTAGATGTATGTGTCCTTTTCTTCATTAGGGTGACCAAACCGTATGGTTGGCCGGAGACATACATAATACTTTAAACTGTTTAATATAAACTTAAATACCTAGGTAGTTCGTTATTTATAATTAACACTTTTTACCGCGTTTTTATTAGGTTGCTTGCTCTTTTGTTTGTTTGAGCACAAATTTTGCAAACGATTTTATACTGAATTCCCGATGAGCTAGAGACTTGAAACTTTGAACACAGGTCAGAAATGGAAGGAAATGCAAGATTACAGTGTCATTGCGGTGATCTGATAATGGAGCCGGAAGAACGCCACAGGAACTCTATGATGAATGAAACTATACAACCCCATCGTGTTTGGGCTTATTAGAATTGTCTTGACAAGTACTCTGACGGGAGACGAGGTTCAGGGTCGGATGATGAAGTCTGGATTCCATGCCATAGGAACTCAATATTGAAATCATGCAACCCCATCGAGTTTGGGCTCGTTTGAATCGTCTTGACGAGTGCTCTGTTGGGTAATAGTATCCAAGAGTCTGATGATGGAGCCGGAAGAAGGCCACAGGAACTCTGCAATAAAACCTTTCAACCCCATCGAGTTTGGACTCGTTTGAATGGTCTTGACGAGTACTCTGATAGGCGGTGGTATATTTTTAGTTTAGTTCGTTAACTGAAAAAAAGAAAATTAATATTTATTTAAAAAAAATATTTTTAAGAACAAATTATTTATCACGTTTTTATTAAGTTGCTTTTTTGTTTTTATTTTTTAAATATGGTAATTCAACCAATTAAAATCTAGTTTATTCAATTCAATTTAATTTCAAGTGTAAATAATTACGCAACTTTAAAGTTTATTCCAATTTTTAATAAAAATGCAATGTGCGTGAACTTCGGAAAAACAAATAAATGTTGGAAAAACAAGTAAATGTTGGAAAAACAAGTAAAAGTAGGAAAACGTTGTCTAGTGATCTGTAGTTAAAAAAAGATGGAAACTTTATTGACGTTTAAAATTCGATTGCTTTTTCCCATAATTATACTTGTACATTTACTTTGCTGTTTCATTAAAAACTGTTATTTTCGTAAAGATGTCAATAAGGTCTAAAATACTTGCACCAATTTCTTTACTTGTGAAATTAATAAAATGGGTGCAAGAGATTTACGACGACACAATGTTAAAAATAAAAAAAAAATGGCGGCCAACTATATTGTTCGTGGGCCGATTTTATGAAACTCGATTTTGTTACTATTTTGATCAAAATATAACAAAGAAATGTTAAAAATATAAAAAAATATGGCAGCCAACTCTTTTATTTGTGGGCTGATTTAAATGAAACTCGGTTTTTAGTACTAATTTGACAAGAAAATAATAACACAATATGTATTGAAAAAATTAAAAAATCTAAGATGGCAGCCAACTTGTTTATTTTTGGGCCGATTTCGATGAAACTCGGTTTTTGGTAATATTTTGACAAGAAAATAACAACGCAATTTTTTAAATACTAAAAATCTAAGATGGCGGCCAACTTTTTTGTTTTTTGGGCCGATTTCGATGAAACTCGGTTTTTGGTTATTAATTAGACAAGAAAATAACAACTCAATGTAAACTGAAGGAAAAATCAAAAAAGATGAAATGACTGCTAATTTGTTTCTAAAATTGGCCCAAGAACAAAAACGTTGGCTACCATCTTGGATTTTTTAAATTTTCAACATTGCGTTGTTATTTTCTTGTCAAAATCGTACCAAAAACCAAGTTTCATCGAAATCAGCCCAAAAACAAAAAAGTTGACCGCCATCTTGGATTTTTTAAATTTTCAACATTGCGTTGTTATTTTCTTGTCAAAATCGTACCAAAAACCAAGTTTCATCGAAATCGGCCCAAAAACAAAAAAGTTGGCCGCCATCTTGGATTTTAAGTTTTTTAAAAATTGCGTTCTTATTTTCTTGTCAAAATAGTTCCAAAAACCAAGTTTCATCGAAATCGGCCCAAAAACAAAAAAGTTGGACGCCGTCTTGGATTTTTAGTTTTTTAAAAATTGCGTTGTTATTTTCTTGTCAAAATAGTTCCGAAAACCAAGATTCATCGAAATTGGCCCAAAAACAAAAAAAGTTGGCCGCCATCTTGGAGTTTTAGTTTTTTAAAAATTGCATTGTTATTTTCTTGTCAAAATAGTTCCCAAAACCGAGTTTCATCGAAATCGGCTCAAAAACAAAAAAAGTTGGCCGCCATCTTGGAGTTTTAGTTTTTTAACAATTGTGTTGTTATTTTCTTGTCAAAATAGTTCCAAAAACCGAGTTTCATCGAAATCGGCCCAAAAACAAAAAAGTTGGCCGCCATCTTGGATTTTTTTAATTTTCAACATTGCGTTGTTATTTTCATGTTGAAATAGTACCAAAAACCGAGTTTCATCGAAATAGGCGCCCAAACATGAATTTGATTATTATTATTAATTTTACCGTCTCGCCTTCGACCTCTAGCCATTTCAATAGAACAATTTCGTTTTTTTGGAAATCTGAAATGGTGCAGTATTTATGGTTACACTAGTTTTGTAAAGTAAAATTTCCTATAGATTGAAATTCTTAAATTGAAATTCGGCGCCAAGGTCAAAATCGGAGTTGCCAAGATTGACACTTCTATTTATTACCACCTCACCGATGATAGCTGATTAGCATTATTTTAGATATTTAATTAAATCAAAAGAGTAAGTTCTGTTTTATATTACAATTATTATGTGTCATTCTAAATTAATATTTAAATAGTGTAGATTCGACTTCCCATTCCGAATCCTTAATTTTGATACACTACTTGATTGGTAACGTACATATTTTTAGTCCTACTATCGTGGTATTTATTGTTTAGTAATGGCAATTGTGCGAACGAGACACCGACCTCCACCTGGTGTTGTCTCATTCACACAGTAGTGCCTTCAGTCAATGTCGTCGATAAAATTTCAACTCTATGAGCAATGTAATAAAGTTGAATTTCTTTTAAACGATAAGTGAAAATTTTTGTAGAGTACTCACTCCCTATTATAAACCTCCTTGGTAAAAAAATATCAAGTTGACACATACATTTTTGTCAACGCCATCTATCGCGCCTACAGATTTTTATCATTTTGAAAGCTCTCATTCCAGCTTTGAAAAGAACATAGACGGTTAACCTCGTTTGAAGAGTTAATAAATATTTGAATGAAGCCGATATTCTACAATAGAGAACATTGATAAATGAAAACTCACTTTTTGTCTGACATCGGCGTGGTGAATATATCAGAGTCAAGTCCCAGGTCGATGGGGTCGACGCTGGGCTCGACGGTCTCGACCTTGACGCGTACCCCGTCGGAAGGCGGCGCCGGCGCCGGATACTCGTACTGAAACGGCTTCACGTCGCACGGGCTCGCCGGACGCCGCGCCAACCGGCACGCGCCCATGTGGTGCTGGAGAACTGACTGCAGGTGATCCCTATCCGAGCTCAGTCGACGCAACTCCTCTTCTAAAGACCTCTTCTTCTCTTCCAACTTATCAGTCTCATCTTGCAGCTCGTTGGTGTGGTCGAGTCGTCGCTTCCTGCAGCGGGCGGCGGCCATCTTGTTCCGCTCGCGGCGGATCTTCCTCCGCTCCTCTTCTTCAGGGGACATGTCGTGGGGCGTCTTGGTGGGGCGGCGGCCGCCCATGTTGCGGCGCTTGGGCGCGGGCAGGCCCGGGCTGCTGCTGCTGTCGCCGCTGGCGGAGAGCGGGCCCGGCGACACGTGCAGCGCCGTCGTCGGGCCCGAATCGCAGTACCCCACCGGATTCAGGATGCCTGCGAATAAGAGGACTCCGTTGATCACGAGTGTCATCGAACATAGGATTTGGTTAAATACTAAAACCAGGGCTCTGTAACTCTGCGAGCGTGTATGAAATGCTGGGCGTCCTCTAAGAGGACAACTTTCATACGTCAGAAAAGATAAGACCTACGCGATAGAAAGAGAAGCAACTGAAAAAAAAAAAAAAAAAAAAAAAAAAAAAATGTTTTGGAGCGAAGGGAGTGCTGTGCAACCTGAATTGCACTTTATTGTGTCGGAGCAAGAGTCGCAATCCATTTAAACGATTTTTCGGAGTGCAATTTCTGTACGATAGTACTATTGTCTATTCTATGCTAAGACGGGGAATCAATTTATTGACTTCAGAACTTAAAATTTCTTAATCTTCATTCATCTAGCTAGCTTCACTTTACTTACAGCGAAGGAAGTTGTAAATAGCAAAATACAAGATTGAAATAATAAACGTTTAATAATTAATTGTTTTCTCGTTAACTAATGTTGTATATTTATGTGAATAGTTGGAGAGAAACGTAAACTCCACCCTTGCTTGTAATTTCAATGGGGCTAACCCACGCAGCAGTGCCTATAAATGGGCTCAGCACTTGAATATTATAAACTGCGAGAAATGCAGCCGCTTTCGAAGCCAGCACAATACAGTATGCTAATATTTATAGGCGGTTAGCCCTTTATTAATTATGTTATTATACTAAATATTTCTCATAAGTAATTAAGATTACGCCGCGTCGTAACGAACGTCGAATAAAGATCACATCTAGAACTAGTTACAGTCTTCCGGCTTAATTTCGCATGTTGGATATTACAGCTCAAAATATAATCCATTAAAATAAACGCAGAAACGCACGTATCACGTTCACGTGGCCATACCATTATCTAAGGCGATAAGCCAGTCCATTTAGAAATCAATACTTTGGAATGGAATATAGCTAATATAATAACAACAGCTACAATGTGTTTATCTGTGATCTTTTGGACTATAGTAAAACACTAGTTTAAGGAAATAGACGTATGTTAACTGATAGTTCGGATTTATAGTTGCTATTACTATCGGTTTCCTGTCTCCGGAATCCCAATTAGCAAATGAGACATCCGATAAATAAGCAATATTTGGATTAATAACAGTTTGATTGCACAGTCCTAACAATCCAACAATTTATTTTCAGAAGCTTCAACGTTTTGAAAACATTTTTTTCTATTTACGATCACAGTAGATTAGACTCTGTAACGTCGAAAACTATTTAGGTCCCATAAGTCATCCTTGGGGGAGACATTTAAAATAGTTGTGCAGCTGATAATAATGATGATATTAATCGATTAGGACAACAGCCAATAACAAATCTATAATTTTTTTGAAGTTACGCCTATATTGATTTGATTAGGTCTATTATCTAAGTCGCAAGAAGAGGCCTGAGTTAGCTGGGCCGGCCGCCGCGCGCCAGTTTTATGTGGTTTCGTTTACGTTGTAATGAATGATACGAATACTTTTCCGCAAGTTGTTCGTGCTCGGGGTACACATACAACACAACCTACAACCACACAACCAACTTGCGGTCAGAGCGGGAAAACACTCCGACTTTTAAAGGGTATACCCCCCTTTCGAGTATACGTAAAGTATTTACCGAAGGATAAAAAATTAAAAGGTCTATTAAGTCATCTACAGGTAGTGATGCTAGTGATGTACAAACCTCGAGGCATCGAGTTCTACTTTTGAAGCCTTGAGGCGGATTGGTAGGACTCGATGAGCTCGGTAGGCTCGTAGACCCGAACCTAGCCGAGACGCGAGCTCTCTGAGCCACCCACGCCTCGAGGCTTCAAAAGAGCTCGAACCTATCAAAAAAGCCTGATGCTGATGAATGATGAAGCGTATTAAATACTGACCGTAGTTGTTGGCGTGCGTGACGGAGGGGGGCACGAACCCTGCGTGCGTGGGCTCGCTGCGGCAGTTGCTGAGCTCGATGTAGGTCTGCTCGAAGCTGCGCAGCTGCGTCGGCGTGATGGTGGCCGTCGTGCGGGTCGGGACCCCCGACTGGAGGCCCTCGAGGTTTGCCAACTGGGGAAAAGAGAAAATAATAATGTTAGATTTGAAATCATTAAATCATTAGATCTTAGAGCGTCCGCTGCGTTACGGCCCGGTCACAGCTCGCCGCGGCAGGCGGCGCGGCAAGCGAATTCGCTAATCACTGCGCGGTCGTGATGACAAGCTGAGAGGCCGCCATCAAGATAGCGCGCAGTGATCACTGAATTCGCTTACCGCGCCGCCCACCGCGGCTAGCTGTGGCCGGGCCGTTAAGCGGGGCCCCGCCGCGGGTACACGGCACAGGAATATAGATTGCTGGTTTTCTGACGGACAAATGCTTGCATTGCAGTGGATGAGTAAGCTCTAATCTACGTCGCCCTGCGCCGGAATCCCGCTCGACGTAGCAAACGCCCTTACACAGGCAGTCGCATCCATGGCATTTGTACTTCATCTTTGTACTCGTATCCGAAAGCTTTTGTAAATGATAGTGTAACAACAATGGTTGCTTCTCCTAAAATAATGTTCTTCAAAGATCATAGATAGAAGATCATCATCTCCTGTTTTCTCTAATGTCATTAAGTATCCTCCAAGGTCTTTCATTTACAATTCTGTGGTTTCACTAAGAAGTGAAACAAACTTGGTCGGTATGTAATTGGTTGATAAAATTAAATTAACAAATTAACTGAAGTAAGGAATTTATCTGAAAACTTGAATTAGATTATTATGTTTCCTATCTATGTAGGAACAATGTTTGTGTTGATCAGTCTTATCATATTATTTTGTATGATACAGATATTTCAAACAACTATCTTCAATCAAACCTAGTGTCACATTAAATTTGGGTGTTTTTAATCCAGATTCCATTTTCAACAAGCTGAGATAAAATTGCAATGCACTCCGATGACAAAAATATTATTATAATAAACTTGTTTATTTGTTTTTCGCGCGCAGCCGATTGCTTCCACATTCCGATTTATTTATTAGCACAATATTTGCATAACGAAGTGTAACAACGATAACATGTAAATAATACGAAGATTTGCTGGATACGATTGTGTTGAAACGTTATTTTGGTAGGTTATGTTGCAAATTACGGTAATATATTTGAATCTAATGACTAAGTAATGAAACCAGAAGTTTAATATAAAATACTAGGAGTAAACCCAACAAACGCCGAAGTAGTTGAAAGCGAACTCGTAAATCAATCGTACGGAGGCGATCACGATCATAAACAAAACAACATTTCGGTACTCATGGTGCCTAATTAGTTTGGAGATGGATAAATTTAGAAACATACACATTTAATCATACATAAAGGTAACCTAGGAAGTGCGAGCGTAGCGGCAATTTGAAACTAATTTTATGAGCTAATTACATGTTTTGAATGATTCCCAATTCTAAATAAGATCTGATTCCTGAAGTCGAAATGTCCAAATTACGCTGGCACTCACGGGTTATAATGGGGCAGTGTGATAAAGAATACGAGACGGGTTAAGAAGGTTTTGCAAGAGACAGACAGGACAAAAGATCTGAGGCTGCCAAGTAGCGGGTCGGGTATACCTGGTGGCACCATAGCTCCGTGGCCAGGATGTTGGCGATCTCCAGCGGGTCGATGTTCTGCATCTCGGTGGTGCTGACTCCAACACGTTTATAATTAGACGCTTACTCTATTGTGTTGCGCTTTTTGCGAGGCGACACCTTCGTGCGATTCGAGTTAGTTAGTCGATTTGTTCGTTAATTCCGCCCTCGCTGTCAGCGTTAGCTGTCGATCCGTCGAATAACCGAGTTATCGGGTTATTGGGGATGTTTGAGGTGGATCGATTCGTCGTTCGCGACGTCGCGGAGTGTGTTGCGCGGGAGTGCGGGTCGTTCGTTCGTTGCGCGCGTACGGCGGCCGGCCGCGGCGGATCGCGCGCTACTGCGCCGCGCACCGCCTGCCGCGCTCGCCCGAAATCTTCGCCCACGACCGACTCCGAATCATTTATTAATAGAATACTCCTCTAACTCCGGAAATATTTCGCGTCATTTCGCATCGCACGCTGCGCCCGATAGTTATCTGAGGTAATGGGCGACAGCGTCTGTCTCAAAACAAAGCCTCGCGTCGCCGTCTATCTGGCCAACTGACAGCTGTCAACGCCGCTTACGTCGCAACACTTTCTAAAAGGATGCCAGACATCGAGTCGAAACAAAGAACTCTGAAACGATACCAATACTCAAATGAGCGCGTTAATCTTGGCTCAATAATCAGGTACTTAACGGTGTCATTATTTTAGTGGAAGCACTTAAGGCGTCGTGGCTAATGATGGCATGGCTCGGAGGAAACGCTGCGGTGGGCGGGAGGCTCGGCGGACCTTGCGGCAAGGTCGCCGGCCCGTGGGCGATGCCCGTCTGTATACGGCCTTATTTGGCGTTGTTTAATAAGAATAACATATTAATCATATGCATAGTATTAATACCAAAACCGGTGTGGTAGAAAGTGGGATGAGAACGGTTAACAAACACCAGCATCTACATCGAATGTTCATCGAGACTTAAAAGGACGTCAGTGTCACGACCGGTATTGAATTTAATAACAACACTTCTGCGACCTGCGACGTACAGATACTTGCTCATCAAAATAATGTTATTTTTCGTAGAAATGAAATATGTTTGATCGCGACGTCTCGCCGCGTTGAGGGGGACAAAGGCTCCGGAAGGCGGCCAATTACCACAATTGCTCAAATGAAATTCGTCTCGATGCGCGCGCGCCTGCTGCTGCTCCGTTAATTGGTCACGGTGCTTACCTAGCAATTAGTCGATGGTTTATGTGTTTATCAGCCACTGTTTTATCGCTGATCATGAATTTTCGTTTGCATGTTTTTAGATTTAGGTCAAACGTTGATGTTGATTGAAGAACTTACTTGATGGTCTCGATCTTTATACGATGTGCAGTCGGCTCATGAAAATGTTAAACATTCTTAGAACGTTGTCTTATTAACAAGTGACATATACTCATGTCACTGTCACTCTTTGCCTTATCTGATATTTAATTTGACACAGTACTAAAGTGCTCAACATTTTCACGAGCCGACTGGATGTCTTCATCAGTATCCCGATTTACTCAAAAGCAACAAGTATGCCGGTGAAGCTGTCAGTGTTTTCTGGCATCCTTCATTGTGTTGTCGGCGGTAGGCAAGTACGGCAACAGCGGCGCAGGCGCAGTCGTGGTGGGTATCGCCCGCGAGGGCCGACATGACATCACCACTATTCTAGTTTGTGACGTAAGTACATAATGTACTCGATCGGCTACAGTTCATGATAGATCAGCTTTTTGCTAACATGATAACTATTGTGGATTTCAATTTCGCTTCATTGTTAAAATATAAAATGGTATTGCTAGCTGTTTTTTCTTTATGTCCAAAATCCATGTGTTGAGGGTTGAGGTATTTATATGTCGAATATTATTATGAATAACTAAAACAAAGGTCAATAATACTAGTACCGTTATGTACTGTGGCCTGTGGCACATGAACACCACCCACGTGTTTTCAACTTCTTTGTACTTCATTTAAATGCTCATTATCTATTCAATTGTTAGATTTATACATCTCTTTTGTTTTATTTTGTATGTACGTTATTTCTTACGTTGTTAGATAGTAAGTACCTATGTGGCTAACAGTCGACGAAATATCAATGTCATTTCAGTAATCACAGAATTTAATTAAATAAGTACCTACTTACAATAAATTATTTTGGCAGATAATAATATTATTTATTATATTATAAGGAAAAAAGTTTTGTATCTAATACTAAATTAATTTAATTACATAGAAAATTTGCCGGAATTTTGACTGTGTTATTTTGGCAGTTCGGCTGAATTTAACTAAATATAGCCGTCAATAATTTTATATTTTAAGCATTATGATTTAAACGATTGTCCTCATTACCACTGAAATATAAAATGTAATTTGTTTATTGTTTCCTAAAACTGCCAGTGTCACCGTTTTCAGGACATCCATTGGGTATATTTATGTCATTATTATCGGAATATCAAAGACCTTTCCGGGAACGATGCTCGATAATAAAATAATAATATATTTCACATTCGTTTATTTATATCATTTTAATTAACAATTTAACCTAGGTATCATCACTACTATCCAAACTAGTTTAAGTTAATGTGTAAATGGGATTCCTAAAACATGAAATAGATAAAGCGATAAAACCTAATGATTGAATAGCAAACTAGTTTGCCTAAAACTCTAGTAGGTAAATTCTGTGTTATCTGCGCGTGCGCACACGTGGCCGGCGCGTGATATGACGGTATCGTCATACCATGGCACAGGTGATATCGCCCACCCGCGCTGCACATTTCACGATTTGGAATGCCAAATGATAGGTCGATGCCCCGTAATCTTTGCGACAATAGTTTGCGTAACGGTTGACAGCGAAAAATACCATCATCTCCTGCCATCTTCATACTGAAGTTTGGCGGTCAGTAGACAATAGTTTTTGCGATAGCATCTTTTAACTGACGATAGCCAAGTCTAGTCCACTGTTTGATGTCGTCCAGCCATTTGCGTCTCGGACGTCCCGGTGTCTTTCCCGGAATTTTGCCTTCGAGGATCTCGTACAAGGATCATCTCTGAATGTGTCCGAAAAATACCACCTAAGAAAAAATAATAGCAACTGGAGTCCAATCAGCTCCCCTAATAAACAATGTCACATTTGTAAAAGCGACGTATATTTCAAAATAGTATTAAATTAAATAAGTGCTGAAAACTTATGTAATTTTTTGTCAACATGGCCAGATGTTGCTAAGCAAAGCAGGTTTCTTTCGGCGACAGTACCACAGAATACATAATAGTACAACAGTACTGTTGACGGCAGAACGATTGTAAATATGTAAATATAGTTAAGATAGTTTAAATTTTGATATTTTGAAGAATTACTTTGTTTTATCACATTATTTTCTTATTTAAACACTTAATTATGTTTTTCTAGTATATTTTGCATGTAGAAATTAAGATAGGAATTAAGACCTTTGATTTGTTATTTATCTTTCTTGTATAGATACTATTAGCGATTTTGTTTGCACCGTTAGAAAGAGATAGCACTATAATGTTGGAAAGAGACAGGAAAGATTGGTGCCGTGTGCAAAAATTAGTGCCGTGTGCAAACTGTATGCGTTGTAATTGGCTAATAGCTATATTGTAGAAAACTAACTAGCCACTAAGTGCGAGTAAACATTTTGTACTTAAATAAGGCTGTTTTGTATGAAAGTTGTTCAGTTCAGTTCAGTTCAGTTCAATATATACCTACTATGGTTTGAAAATACAAATAGTAAAAAAAGCTGGAGTTTTAATTCTTCTACCCGACGTCGCTGAACCCCTGCACCTGCTAAGCTTACAAGTACCGACATTTTACATTAGCAAGAGTAAAGCTAAAATATTTTGCATGATTAATGCAATACAAAGCCTTTAAAGTTGCTAAACCAAATAACGAGAATGCTTATGATTCGCTCGGTAGAAGAGATCTCTCTAATACACAATCTACCATTAACGTGGATGTGGAGTTGTGGACTACTGTTTGACACAGTTTACCAACTATAGACGGGACGCTGCCTGTTCAATTTAGGAAAATAGATGAGGATAATTAGTCACCAAGAGAGAAAATGTCCTCAGTAAACATTATTATACTAAAGAGAACGGTTTACCAAGAAGCGCGAACGCTGTACTGCCGTGTAGGAGTAACGTAAAATTCCTCCCATGCTATTGCGTACACCCTCGCCGGTTGCTCGAAAACTGACCTCAATTCCATGTAAATACGGAACTATTCAAACTACGCACGCCGTAAAACACCACCAGGCTATAACCCTGGCGAGTTCAGAAGCACGCGGCTCCGAAGGCATCGCGTACATCGGACCTCGCGCTTCACCTCGTTCGGCTGTGTGGGAGCTCATTAACGCAGCGCTAATTGCCCGCACTAATAGCACTCGGGTTGTCGAGTTAGAAAATTCCTTGAACAGATTCTAAATGGAATAAAGACGTGTTTGTGTTGTAACGTTTTACGTTCAAGTACTCTTCAATCGTTTCAACGAAACGTGGTACATACAGCAGACGACATAAATCACACGTCCGTGGAGCTCAGCCGGACGCCAAGGTTTTGTTCGTTAGCAGCCGTGAGAAATAAAAGAGCGTCATTATACTTGTCCATTAGGAAAGACATAGTAAATACAGAAATCTACATGACAATAAAACAGGCAGGACAATCACCGATCGTCGGACATAAGCCGAGCTACTACCGAGTGTTATTTATAGTAAAACACTAATGCTGTAAATCCTCAGATACATCTGTATAAAGTATGAAGCGTGGAAGTAGGTACGAAACAACATATGCCATCGATGTACGGCGCCGACTGAGTGTCGCGACATTGACCGCAACTCGGCGAATAATAAAATAAATCGACGCTGGCACCGCGCCAGCCGCCCTTCACTCGCCTTTATTCCACGAACGAGGAGTGCTAATCCGTAACCATTGCCGCACTAACGGCGACACGCGAAAGTGAAACCCGACCCACGCGCCAATGAATAACTACTTGTTATACTTTGGCAGAAACACTGCATGCAACCCGATCGATGCACTGGTCGCTTTCACGCTGCACCCTCGATTCACCCCCAAGACTCTGAGGTCGAGGACCTCGCTCGACAACACCATGTATTCTGTCTGTGTTGTAGGGAAATTTATTTCACATCGCCGAAAGAAAATGACGGGCATCAGCACAATGGAGGAGCATTACCAAGCCGACCTTCATTTTCATGAAAACTGAACAATTGTGAGTTTCTCGGAAAACCCGCGTGAGTCACAGCACACGGCTCGCTCTCTATCGCAGGTCACTACGATCGCGTATTTACATTCGTCGTCGGCTCGATTCAAAAACTCGATTACGCTGAATGATTCATAGAGACTATGAATCAGCGCGCGACACTATAGTTTCACTTATGAATATTTTTCGGCAGCTCGGGACGGCTGAAATTGTATAGGTTGCCATATTTTAATCAAGTTTTGCAAGAGTATTTTAAATCAAATGAAATATATATAACCTATGCAACTATTGAAGGGCAATAACACGGAAGCAATAAGAAAACAAGAAAAACAAGGAAACAAAAATGTGGAAAACTCCTGCCATGGAAATCTACATAAGATACATCTAAGTGTATCAGGCTCAGATGAAGTTTATTTAAATGGGTTCATCGTATTATGGAGTATTGGGGTTACTCATTGCATAAACCACAAGTAATATGTGAAAAAGCGACGCATGGCGCCGAGCCTAAGAGCGCCGGAAATCGTCCGGAAATGGCGAGCATTCCGCGGGCCGTCGGCGCCCGCGCCGCCAACCGCACGATTACCGAAAAAAACAAAATGCTTCGCTTTTTGTAAATGGAACAAATGGTTTATAAAATCAAACCATAGATTCGTCATGAATATAAATGAAGGAGGTACGTATAATTCGGTCATGATTCTGTTCACCTTGCGGTTTTCTAGCCTTGGGGGATTTTTACCCAGAGTTAAACTAAGCTAATAAAATAGAACCAGACGGATAAGGTCGACTACATAGAGTTAATTTTATTTGTACATTACAAATGGTTATCTTTACTAAGTGTTTGAAAACTGTGTTATAGGTTGAAGGCGATAAGAGGCGCGCAGCTGCACTCTGTTAGAAACAAAGAGTATAAAATTGAACTCGGCAAAACGGATTGCAAATTATTCATCCATTATACTGTTAAGATTTTAAAAGGTCATTGCGAAACAATTAAAAATGTTAAAATAACAATAACATTGATATCAATATCGCGTTACAAGTTACAACAATATGCCTGCCTACTTATTGCTCCCGTCTAGATCTTTTGTATGATGTTCAAAGTTCAGGCAATTTTTAATGAGTCATCAAACCGCAAATAGACTGGCAAGTAAGAAGAAACATTATACAAATAAGATATTACTCATACGCACGGTAATTAAGTAATTACTTATCTAAAACACATTTCGTTCTTTATACATAATTTTCAATTCAAACCACTTTACTCCGAATATTTGAAATCAAAGATTTTTTAAATTTGTTAAGTAAGTACACATAATAATAATGTAACTTTCTAAAAATTTTCTTGACTCGAAATTTTTATTACTTCAATTTGTCAATACGAGTGGACTTGATTATAAGCATCGGATCGGACTGTTGTTTTAGAGATAAATTGCGATTTGTGGTGCCTTACTAAAAACATATTTATTGTTTATCGGCATTAGCGCTGGATACCTACCAGAGGCCTGGCCGCAAATTTGACGGTTTTTCTGGTTTTTTATAGGTTAATAAATTAATTACCTACGTCCCACGTCGACAAAGAAAAAAAAAACATTTTAACGCTGCGCCAATTACCTACAACAAAAACTACTTAAGGTGTGGGAGAACTCTGAAATAATTTAAAGGGAAAATAACCTTACATCAATTTAATTATTCAAGTTTGTAGTTTAAATCGAGAAGGAAATAGACAAAATAGTATCCAAGAGGAAAATAGAATGGTCTAAGAATAATGGTTATTATATGATTATTATTCAGTTGCAGTCAAGTCAATCACGATTTCAAAACAAAATAGCGAAAACAAGGTGTATCTAGATACGCCAGTCTCAGGGATAAAATAAATCACACGTTAAGCACTTTATCAGAAATACTATGTAAAAAATATTCACTTACGTATGTCGGAAATTCGACGCCGCAAATAAGCAAACGGACGGACAGACAGACAAAGGCATTGTCTGCTGCTGTTAGGCGGCACTTATGCTAATTTCTTTTGAACGACGCCACAACGGGCAAGTGCTATTACCTGCTGTATCTCACTGAACACAAATATGGAGGCAATGAACCAGCGTGTAATAATGAGATTTATACATAATGCCGTCGAGTGGCCACGAGCACGTCACTAGCTACGTTTATTTGTTTGCTATTTTTAACCAACTGTCTCTGGTTAATATCTGCGAAGAGCACAGACAGAACTGCAGAATTTCGCAGAATTATTTAAGCGTTAGTGGATTACACATCTGATTCGCTTTGGATAGAGAAAAGTTCTCTAAGCTGACGGCCTACCTTCAGTAATGGAGAGACACTTGAAGAAGAAGAAGAGGAAGGACGGGAAATAAGACAATACAAATAGGTTCCACCGAGAAAATGCTGAAGCGATATTATACAAAGCGAGCGATGCCTCACATCGCAAAACACAAAAATTTCCAGATATTTTTCGTGGAACACGCCTCAGTTTGCGCAACAACAGTACCGACACTGAGCTCAACAATAAATAATGGTGGAGGGCCGTTAATCTGCGCGGGCGCAGTGGAAAGTGTCGGTTTATCAGCTGGGTGCGGAAGGCCAGCCGACCCTGGCGCCGCGCGCCCAGATAAACCCAGCGACTGGCCGGGTTTCACGCCCAACCAAGGTTAAAACATTCATACAGTCAGCATCAAATAGCAAGAAGCAATAAAAAATGACAAAATGACCATTTTGGCAACATCATTTTCTAATTTCTTACCGTTTACGTCTGAGAAAATCTTCTGTAAACTTTACAGAAGATTTTCTCTACAGAAACTGAGAACTTTACAGGAGTTATTTTTAATCACTAAAGTGATTTATAATAACTTTACAGAAGATTTTCATTCACCATTCTAAGGAATGGTTTAGATCTAGATACTAGTTTCAGTAGAGTTTCAGCTTGGGCAAATTGCCTTCGTATGTCCGGATGTCCGGCTGTTCTCCTCTACATACAGGTAGGGTTACCATATCTCAGGATTTGTCCTGAGATCTCAGGATTTTTGGACTATTCTCAGGATTGCGGCCGGATTTTGAAAAACTCAGGAAATCTCAGGATTTTTAGAATATTCAATAAAATACAGTACAATTTAAATATCAAAGAAGGATAAATAGGCCACTATCCATTAGTACTTAATACTTAATCAGTTCTATCATATTTGGTAATATTTGGTATGTGACAAGTAGAACTGCACCGAAACTGCTACAAATCTCAGGATTTTTCAATGGAAATCGGGCCTTTTCTCAGGACTTTTGATTTTTTCATCTGGTAACCCTACATACAGGTCGCATTTCTCAACCGATTCTCGTGAAACTTTATGAGCCGGTGTATTTGTATGGATTTTTTTGTGGATTCAGGTTTTCGTAATTTTACAAAACATAAAAAACAACATAAATTTCATGTCACGTTGATTTTTAATCCAATTATCAACGCGTCTTGTAAGGTTTTCCACACTGTTAGATTTACTGATTTACTGTTGGCGTGCCTGTCTTATTAATTTCAGTTTTGTTTGGAGTTTATTTCATTTTTCTGACAGCTAGTAATTGTAAATTGAAATGGTAAAAGCTTTTCAAGTAATAACTTTCTCTCCGAAAATTATTTGACATAAATCGCAGTCACAATCGCAATGATTTATACCATGCGGTATAGTCACACCAGATCTATATTGAACTGATACTGATATTTCAGCAGCGACTAGCAATGTGATTTACAATATCTGTTATGATAGATATTTTAAGCAGCTATTTATTTCACAACATATCCCATTTCACTGGCAAACTGAACTCTGTGCGGTTTGAAATTACTGGGATGAGCACGCGCAATAATTTATTGTTCCATTTGGCATGAGAACTTTTTAAGTCAATAAATCGGATATTGTTAAAATAATAGTACCCAAAGATTTTGAAAATATCGACAATTAAGCTCAGATCGTTAAAAAAGACCTAAATATGAAAGAATCTCGTTAAAATCGGCTACAAGATAAGGATTACGATACGAAGCACAATAGCAATGGCAAGACCCCAGCCGGCTTATCAGCGACAGATAGCGACCATCCGAATTGTCTGCCTACACCGGCACCGTTATCACTTTACCGAGAAATCGTACACAAACACTTGCACTTATCGCGAATACCTATTTCACAATCGCCGTTCTAAAGAATTTCCAACATGCCTGGTACATACTGGCCATTATACAGATAGTGTTGTACTACTATGGGAAACATATCCATGCTTCATTTTGGTTGACCATGCATCTAAGTTAGTGTTTAAAGTTCGTTGTATAGAAACGCTCTTAGTGATGTAAAATGGGGATCATTACCGTTTGAAAATGTCTTAATGTTTGGAAGAAATTCTAAATACAAAGCATAGTAAGAAATATAGATACGAGTATTCTGGCTCGCGTCCAAGGATGTATGTCCAACAAACTAGGAGTAGACATCGGAAGTGTAATTAGCTTTGCACGTATCGTCGCAAATAAACCATTCGTAGATATTTCATAACCTCAATTAAAGAGAAAATAAATAAATAATAACTTATACGCAATATTTACCGGTATTGCTGCATGTCTTTCAGACTCCGATTCTCAGAAGAGATAATTTAAAATGTTTTTATGTGAAAATTTTCCAAGATATAAAAAGTTTTTTCTTATATCGCATGCAATGTTTGTCTGCATAGAAGCAGCGATAACTCTCTTTTACGATTCTCATCAAGCGACGAGGCGCATTTTAACGACACCAGAGGAATAATAAGCCCGCATCAAATTCAATTATTCGTTTTTATGCATAAACTGAAGGGAGGATAGTGGCTTCTACTGTATGCATTACATTTTGAACAAACTTGTTAACTGAACATTAAGTATACTTAAACAGTTCGTTAAGTAATTTAAGTACGAAATTAAAGAAGCCATTGACCCAGAACAATTCTTTGCAAAAGTACTTGTCATGTTGTTGACTTTTCCTTGATTAGTTTTACAATTAAGAATCTCAACTTTTTTTGAATTTTTCTTTCACTTCCATATCTATGAGCATGGACTGAAATATTTTTTTTTTTAAATACCTACTATTCATTGAATATTAACTAACATACCCTACACTCCTACTCACTTTAATCATTCTTATCTTTCTGTCTCATTATTCGTTAAACTTTAGCGAAAAAAACCAACTTAGTTAATATTTAACACATGACAACGCAATTTACTATAGTGATCACCTTGGCTAATAGATAGGCCTAAACTAAAGAGTGTATTTGTTTTGTGATATCAGGAATTTAAAGTCCTTTTAGTTATCGTCATGTTGTGTGCCTCTTACACGTACTTTACGCGCAACAAAATATCCCACTACATGACCATTGTTTACGACTGTTGAGCTCGCCGCCTCTATCTTATCATCAAGGACATCAATCTTTGAAGATTATACTAACGTTCAACAATATTTATTGAATTTCGCACCGTTAGGGTTTACAACTTCATAATTAATTAACTAATAGTAGGTAGGTACTATGTAGGTACCTCAATAGTAAAATAGCAATTAATTACCTAATATGTATCGAATGCCATGTTAACCAAATAGTTTTATCTTTTGACATTCCAACCAGCAAACTTTAGTGAAGTGCGGTACGTACGAGTAATTCAATTTACTACTTAAAGATAAATTGTTGCATTTTGTAATTGGAAATCAATCTACCTGCCGACCTTTTAATAAAGGTGTCGTTTTCATCGCAGCGGAGGTCTGATCTGTCATCTGTACCGACAATTAGAGGTTGGCTGAAGCCCACAGCGGGTACAATGGCGATGCAAATAATCTCGATTATGGCAAGGTTGACGTCGGGCGGCGGAGGGTTCGTTCAACTGACCGCGAGCGATGACACGGGGCGAGCGTCGCGGCGCACGCGCCGCCTACCCGCGCCGCGCCGACGCCGCGCCCCCCCTGTACTGAATACATGGGGCCAGGGTGTGGGCCATCATGTTGGTTGGGCTAAAGTATCATGTCCCAAAAGTTCCTGTTTTCACATTGGGAGTATAGATCGTCTTCTTTGGGCGCTTTGATAAAGATGAACCAAGATCTGCCCCCCTAGCATGACCACTGAAACGCCATAATATGATATAGCGATTTATCACGTTTAACTGTCAAAAGACAATGGATTTTGACAGTTGAGTGTCGATAAAACGCTATATAACGCGATATATCGGGTCATTTTGAACTTACCATACAAATTTTAAGGATGTGTCCAGCCCCCGTATTATGACCTCTTATTTCCTGGCAGTCTTCTGACTGGTTATCAATCTATCTCTTTTATTTGCTATACAGCGAGAAAGAGATGTAACTATAGCAATTCATAAACCTGGCAAGTTTTAAGAGGTTGTAATACCCCCCCTGTCCATGAAACTTAACAACTTTCTCTAAAAAACATAAGTCAAATTTCGGCAAAAAATTTTGGTCATCCCATATGTCCCATATGATCACGTGGTCTTTTTGATTTGAATGGAAAGTCGATTTTTATTTTACATATTTGACCATGTGTTCCTTAAAGAAAGTTGTTCAGTTTCATGGACTGAACACATCCTCAAAATTTGGATGGTGAATACAAAATGACCTTGTATATCGTATTTTGGCAGTCATGCTAGGGGGGCGGTTGATCAGCCAATGTTGGTCGCCCGCCAACTACAACAACGCCATGTAGGCCTCTACATGATGGCCAAACATGATGGTCCAGCTTCAGTACCTTCACCCAATGTGTACCTACAGCGGGCTTATCATCAGATCAACTCCAATGACAGAATACATCAGAATTACTTTAACCAGACGCCAGTTCAGCGAATAATAGAAACGTGGAGGCTGCATCACAAAAACAAATGATGCAATGAGATAAAAATTATCATCATTTTTAATATTGAAAAAATACTCTAGGGAAAAATGGTTAATCACTCACATCCTCCAATACTGTTTACCAATTGTTAGTACTTCAATTAGGCAAAAAATCACTTTCTGCCAAACTTACCAAATTCTACAAACGCAGTGCAGCAGTGGCAATCCAAATAACACAACACTTCACAATCCAAGAAAATCAATCATACAATTTGACAACTATAAAAAACTTGTCTCAACTTGACAAAACAGGCGCGAAACACGCGTGCGCGCAGCAATAACAATCGGCACGCAGATGTCCGTCGGCGTCGGAAAACCCCTCAGAAACTACGCGACGTAGAGGACGCGGCGTGTAAATATTATTGCATCGGGCTGGACAAAGGTTTTTGTTATCTAAACCGGTGTCAGCGAGCGTGCAGTGCACAGAGCGAGCGCGCGGCCAGCGGTGGAACGTGGAGTGAGGCTCGCGCGCCGGCCCCGCCACCGTCTGATAAGCCTGGCGCGACGCCCCCCGGCGACGCCTACGCCCCACTCGGCGCGCCGGTGCATCGTAAACACCACCGGCCGCCCCTCGGCACCCGGCACCGCCGCCGCCGGCAGACGGGCCCCCGCGCATTATGCACTGCACCTACGCTAAATTTCACAATTGCAAGGCACCTCGGCGTGTCGCACAAAATCAACAACTTTCGACTCCTTAAAAAGACGAGGAAACCACTGCTGTTGCGAAACTAAAGCGGCTGGCAGCCCAGATACCGGCGAGAACAATGAGCCGCAAACAAACGCAAAACCTTTTTAGTGTCCTCCTAATTGGGCTAGAAGTGCGTCGGTCGAGCAGAAATTCAATATGCAACGCGATCCGCTCGCTACATAAACGGAATAATTGAATTAGTGCGAGCGTGTTGAGCACGAGTAGCCGCCAGGCTGGCCACCTATGAAGCGAAGTCAAAATAACACCAACCATCAACTGCTTTCAAGACTGAAGTAGAAGCCGCAAACCACACACGAGTGGTTGAAGGCAAAGTTATAAAAAGTAGAATAGTTATTGCTCATAAACTCGGCAACTTTACGCTCGTTAAATTCATGACCACAAGAAAAACGACGAAGACTTTTTTTTTAAAACGTATTCCTTTTAATATTAGAACAGTTCATAAAACTAAAACAATAAATTATATCACAGTACAGTGCAATCGCATCTAATGAACCGCAAATGGGGAAGAATAGACAAAGATGGCTTGAGGAAAAACACGTGCAACTGCTGGTTTGCAAGTACGTGAAGAAAATACACAAACATGTTTACAAGTTTCACAAGGACCAAAAATAGTTAAAATTATTCCTCAGCTATCAAACAACAAGGCAATGACATATTTCGTCTCATAGTTAGATTTCACAAAGTTTGATCACCCATGGTTTCTTCAACCGACAGGGTTCAACGTTCGGCACATACGTAGCATGACACCATATAGTTTATGAAATAACTAGGGTTTTCGGGTACACGGCCTTTTTTCATACCCGGGTATCGGGTATTATTTATTTCAATACCCGGGAATACCCGGGTACCCGGGTATTATTTTCAAATACAAATAAAACTTCACATTTTTCATGTGTTTTGCTCATTTAAATATACACACCGTTAAATTTATCGTTTTAAACTTAAAATACCTTTGAATGAGTGTTCCACTAATGAAAATAAATTAGAAAATATATTTTTGCTAAAGAGATATGGGTATCCCCTAAGTAAAGTAACTAAAATAGGGCAATATATAGATCACATGACACATCTGACATATGTTAGTCCTTAGTCTTATTTGGCAAACTCAATCGTAAATTTGCTTTATTTTGTGATTTCTACAACAATTAATATTTACTTATTATTAACCGAAAAAAGTGCCTTTAATAAAATAAATTTTGTGTGCCCGCCGTTAGAATGTTACGTTTTAAAATTTTGATGAAGTGTCAAATGTGATCTATTAATCTATTAAATTAACCCTACTTTAGACAGCTAACACATTGTAGTAGTCATTAAGTTCAAGTATTAGTATAGGGAAGTATTTTTTTTTCGGCCCATGTATCTTTGGCAAAAAAAATATAGTTTTATTCGTAGAAAACCCACTTTAAGGAATTGGATCGATTAGTTAGACGGTGTATTTCTCAAGAAAAAACAACTAAGGTACTCCTAGCAAATACCTGTCGAAAAAAACATAAAAAGCTCCATCTCTGGAAAAACTATGTTATTTTCGTATTTCGACTATTTTCGACTTGCAATTCTTTTAAAAAGTTGCTCAGATGGTTATAGAAATACTTTAGAAAAGTCGCGCAGACATCTTGACAGTGATAAAAGCTAATTTTTAATGTAAAATAGAAAAGGAACAATAAAAGTTATTGGTTTATTATCATTCATGTTGTCCTGTTAATGAAATAAGCTTTTGAAAACGCCAAGGAATTAAGAGAATGATTGGACAGCCAATCTGTAAAAGTGGGTTTTATCGATTTATAGGGCTTTGTACAGCAGATTTAAATTATGAGTGCTGCTTCAGAAAGTAAAATAAAAATATGTTATTATTCCCGGGTACCCGGGTTTTTCATCAATTATTACCCGGTTCCAAATTCTCTTGTATACCCGGGTATACCCGACCCGGGTACCCGGGTCCGAAAACCCTAGAAATAACGACGTATATGGTGCAAGAAAGAAATTAAATAAAAAGCTACAATACTTAATGTTGCCTTAAGCACTAATGATGTTAATGAATCCGGCAAAAGTAAGGAACCCGACTTGTGACCTTTCGTAAATGTTCCAGTAAACATTACCGAGTGCGTAGGTGTAGCTAAATACAAAATTGTTTTCGAAGAATTGCGGTCGGCAAGCAGTCGTTCGAAACCCATTAATTCATTTGTTTACCGAGTCCGTATCAAGGTTCATCTTGATAATTGGTGAGGGAACAGCGGATGGGACGAGATAAAAAACACATTTGTAAACCCTTTTCAAAATTATCCAAATCTGCAACAAAGTCACTCATAATAGTTTTGCAGTTGCTGCAAATATTTTACATAGTACAACAGTAATAAAAAGTAAGTACTTAACTTAGGTACTTATGAATAAGGAAAGAACTTAATATTCCAAATAACATTCGAGAATAAACTTGCATTAAGAGTTGCATGTAAATTGAACAAAATGTCGTAAAGTTAAATTATTGCGCGTCAATATAAATTCCTTATCCTAAAGCCGAGCGAGGTATCAAAAATGATTTAAATAACATTGACGATGGACGCAGCTGAGCTGTAAACATTTACGAGTGCATTACACCCGGGCGGCCCGCGCGCCGTGCAAATTATCCCCTCTTGCAATTTACATAATCGAAACGAAACAATTTCTGACAAATGACAATCATCACAAGATACAGCGGTAACAATGCGCTCCAAAAATACCGTGAAATCATCAACGTAAAACGGGCCGTGCGTGTACTAATCAAAATATTTCTACAGCGTATATAAAAAGTTTAGATGGTTAAGTAGATGCTAAGAAAAAATGAGCTCCCATTTCTTTTGTTAAATAAAATCAATGTCATATAACTCATTCTGTCAGCCGAGAAATCTGGTGAGACTCTCGTAAGGCCCACATAAATTACGAGATTAATCTTTTCAAATAATTTGACCTTTTCATCTGACGAGGGTTCATTAAATAACGGCGTCGGTATTGGAAGTGCAGTTATTGTGCCGTCTATCACGGTCCTGTAGGCGGGAACCGCGCCGCATTCTCCTATCGTGTTATTATTTCGAACAGAAATTCCCAAATAGATGGTAGCCGTGATAAACTCCATACTTATCACGTGACAGTCGAGTTACATTAATGCCAATTGTTTTAAAAACGATAAAGCAGAAACATAAAGAACTATAATAAAGCAACTTTAATTTGATATCAAAGTACACAATTTACTTTTCACGACCATAATAAAGTCTTTGTGTTGTAATCCAATGTTTCGATTATGATATCCATAATTAATGTTTGTAACAAAACAACCGAGCGGTGGAGTCAATTACCAACCTTAAGACCTGACCGTGCAATATTATGTAAATCGAACGTAAATGTAGGTCTCGATACTCTACAGTCTACACTAACAATGCCACACAATACACGTGCGTTTATAGTGCAACTGTAAGCATGACATCTTTAAATAAGGGACTAGAGGCGGAAACGTTGAAAATGTCAGTAATGTACAGGGCTATAAGCACGATTCTTGCCCATAATCGGAACAAGGACTCCGCAGCTGTTGTAAATATCAGCTCCGCGCTTATTATTGTGACGTAATTATTATTGCACCGTGGAACAAAGAAAATTAAGTTCGCCAATTTATGCGAGGAATCCTTTGTTTAGACAGCTTTGTGTACACTGTTGCAACTGCGTTTATGCAAAATAGGATTATGGTGCCTTCGAGCAACTTTATCAATCCCATAATCAAATGACCTGGCTAAATAAATACAGCGTCCGGTGGGATGCCGCGCGAGCCAATGCTATGAGTCACCTACATCTCAGAGCCGCCTGGGCTTTCAATTTTCCTTCAATGACGGAGTTCCCAGACCTCCGCAGGGTAAAGCAATAGGTTGACCGCATCACGGTAATGGTGAGCGCCCCGTTTAAACTGTAGATCGTAAAAAGTTTTATTTGCGGCATCTTTAGTCGTCAGAACTGTTACTTTTTTCTTTATTACTGCTTCCAAGTCTTCACTTTTGTTTGCCTTTCATAATATTCCTGCAAATAGCTGTTTCGGGGAACAACAGTAACTGTCAACAAAAGCTTCTGGGTCTTGCAAAAAATGCGGTTTTGTGCTCCTTTTTCCAAGTGAATTGTCCAAACAGTAGGTAATCAAGCTTCTTTGTTTTGCCTGCCTTTGGAAATAAGTAATGTGACTTGTGAGCCGTAAGCACTTTCTTTCTAGTAACATTAATCAAAACAAATTTGACCCAAATCGAAAATGGATTTCTTCTGCATTAAATCTTTTGAATAAGTATTTAATTTAACCAACCGAACGTCATTAGAAAATGCTAATTATCAATTATTCAATTCTATAATTATTGCACCTATTACCCATCCAAAAGCCACATTTAAACCAAACGTAATAAAGTCGTTATATTTTGATAACATGATCAATTTTAAAGTAAAGAGTTGAAAGCTTTAGCTTATTACTCACATTAGATACAGCTACTAATATGTTTTGGAATTTCATAACCATTAAAAGTATAAGTAATATACCTAATAAACCTCTAGTAAAAATAGTAATGGGTATTATACTATCCCATGAGAGTAAAACATGCCACATAACTGCGACATGCCAGTTTTAAGTAAAGAATTTAAAAATGCATTAAAGCTTAAACTCCTAAGTAGTCATTTCCACTTTTCACTGGTCTTTTGTTATCTATTTGAAGAACAATAAAGACGTCTAAAGAAATGACAAAGGCAATACCAAACATTTCATGTAATGGGCCAAAATGGATAACCAGCCTGTTATCTCGGAGGCAGGTAATAAAGAAGTCACTTCTGCTCTTTATAGGCTTTTATTGTTACTTGTGCAACTCTATAAAATCTCTGAAGGTTTATGGTTCTTGCAGTGGTGTGGTGGTCAAACACTTTTGGCCAAAGAGAAAATCATTTGTTATTTGAATAGAATTGCAAAAAATTGTGAATTTGTCTACATAAATATTGTCAGGAAGTCTGATAGTAGGTACTAGTGCTTCATAATCAACATTAGTCTTTATTCCTTTACGAACGCTAAATAGATAAAGTCAACAGGCAAAGAGCACGTGTGGAAGCCAAACAATCTGTTCATTAGTATAGTGTGACAGAACACCAAGATTCGTAAGTATAACGGCGCAGAAGCTTGTCTCACGCGTGCCTCGTGTATGACGTCATGCCGTCGCAGGTGCGAGACATTTTTCTACCAACACGGCTGTCTTGGAACCCATTGCATGCATTCTTGGAAATTCTTTTACAAAATATAAAAATGAGGAAAACACACCATGTGTAAACTGACAAGATGTCGTTCATTAAATGTTTGAAAAACTACTTGGTGTTTCGACCGATGATGATTCAATACCACAATAAGGTGAATCGTTTGTAATCGAGACAGTATCAATGGAGGTAGAGCATATGGCACGAGCATGGCAATTCATTACACACAATAATGTCGCATGTAAGTACAAATTGTTTACTTCCGATGGTTGGCGATGATTCACAGTGTTCTTAGAATTCTGCATCGAGATTACCTAATCTCCGTGTGGCTGTGTCAAACAGGTTTAGCGTCGGCTACATGAGAAATAGATTATTAATACGGTCTCACAGTAGTATTCAGGTCAAGATAGCAAAGTCACGGTGTCTTCGGGTAGGTACAATACCACTAAACTAATCGATTCTACGTCAACTATTAGGATAAATTGTCAACATCCGGCGCAAATTGACGTTAGTTAGAGCTATTAGGTGCTCTATCAAACACATCTGTTGGGTCTTCGAGGTCAATTATTACTTAACATCGACATTGCAATTGTTTTTTACAATTTGTGTTTATGTAGATGACGTGATCTGCAAGCAAAAATAATCTTATATGTTTCAAACTTGATCTTATACCTATGTAAAAAGTTGAAAAACAGGTAAAGGATCAATGTATTCTGTGGTAAAGGTTACATCGCGCGAGCGGCGTGGAGGGAATCCCCAGCGGAGGTCTGTGCGTTCTCGGAATTGGAGGAGAAATTTCACAAGCGCGCAATGTAGGTCGCGCCAGCCGGAATTGACGTTGCGTCGGAGAGGTTGCCTTGCCCGCCAGCCGGCACCACCGCGCCACAGAGTCCGGCTGCGCTTGCGCAACTGATAGCCTCGTTTATCAGATCCTAAAAGATCAGTTGTTTCTAGAACGGTTGAGCCAAAACCTATTTTGCAATCGCTCCAAACAGGATATTAAAGGTGCTGCAATGAAAATATTTGGCCATGCTCTTGGAAAAATCTATTGGTATGGTACCTACTTATTTGGGAAATGAAATATAAATTAACTCTTTTTTTTAATGATGAGATAACTGTGGTACATAGTTATTTAATTGCATTTATTGTTTGGCTTTTATTTTATTTGATGAACTTATATTATTACACTTATATTGCATTAGTTTGTGTTGTGGAAAATACTACAATAGGAAAACCCAAGGATTTCATTCATGCATATCATTTGTAGCCTTTTCGAAAGTAAACAAGTATGTGGTTTCGTGACGTCGTCGATGTGTTTTTCTGTTAAGTTTATTAGTAGGTATTGTTCAATTAACTATTTGCTTGTATTTGTTCGTCTGTAATTGTTTTCACAATTACTACAAACTATACACTTTGTCAAATATTGTTTTAGCATCCGATGCAGAAACTGTTTTTGCTTCTTTAAAATGATAATTAAATTGGCAAGTTTCAATTCGGAGAACTTATAGATCTATTAGTGCTTGTCTAAATTGTGTAGTGTACAGTGTACATGATTGTCATCACATAGAAATATAATTAGAAACCTCGGAAAACCCAACATTGAACACGGTCAATTTAAATGGATGAGAACAAAGATTGGATGAGAAAGTTAATTTTCAACGTGAAGTATTTAAACATTGAAAAATTTTACTTCCAATAAATTTTTAATACCTACCTAGGTACCTACTAAAATAATGTCAGTTCATAGATCGCAGCCGCTAGCGAGTTCGTGGAACTCATTCGCGCGGAGTGGGGGAGGCTGACGTCATTCGCTGACGTCACCGGTCGGACTATCAATGACGTCACGGTTATCACGGCCGATGCCGCAATAAGAGTACCTATGCGCTACATTTACAAATCGTATATTTGTTTAGTGTTATAATTTGTTGTTGATTACAAAATCAAATCGTTTCACGCACACCAGCAAATAGGAAGAATAATATTAACTAGCTGATATCAATATTTTACTTGTAATCACTTATCCGCCCTGTTTATCGTTAACTGATTTTATTTTGTTAAAACAGACAAGTAACGCCATCTATGTCGGGTAAAGGAAAGTTTTTACACAATTTGTCGATAATAAATCGTGGTTGCTTTGAGTAAGCATACAGGTATGTATGTAGCATCAAGTTACGTTAACCTACCTACGCCCATTATTTCTCGGTATACCCAAGCTGAATTAGTGTTAAAAAAAAATTACACAAAAATAAAGTACTTGTAATCAAGGGAACATTCAAGTATTACGTAACGCAATTTTTGGAGATTTTTAATTACGTAATACTTGGAACGCTCCCCAATATTGATAAAGATCAAGCACTACCAAGGAAAGGCCACGTCCAGTCCTGAAGATATTTTACTTATTGGTAACTAAGTCACAATCAAATCTTTATAAAAACCTAATTTAGAAGATAGACCAAAGAGAAACCCAAAGAGGCCTTCATTGCTGGTCGGTAACACATATCTAAATATTATTCCACTAATAATTATATTCATGAAATAACAATTAAGTACGCAATTTACAGTAACGTAAAACAAGATCAGGTACTTATCTAAAACTACTCTGCAAAATATAGTTTCTTATACTGATAAAGCATAAAAACATTGAACTTGTAAAAAATATATCAAGGAAATAAACGTTACCTAGTAACATAAACACTAGTTAATGTAACGAGCGAAATAGCGCATTTAACATCCATCCTTGTCGCACACCGCCCGACAAAGATTTGAAAGTCACAAAGTATAGCTAATGCAAGGATATTAGTTGATATTGGGGAATTCCGAGTACCAACGATTAGAACTTAAGGTCAAAGAAAACTTTTCAGAAAAACCATTGCCACTTAAATAAATAACCGTAAACAACATCATGGAAGTTTGCCAGATCCGTGGTTCATTCAAAGAACTAACTAGAATTATAACATCATTGGCTGAATTGATATTGACAGAAAGGAACAACATCTAAGTAAAAAAGTTGCATGATGAAAGATAAAAAATTATTGAGATTCGAATCGAAACCTGTCAATTGAGAAATCGCGAAAAATATTGTGAAATATAATCAAGAAACTAGGCAACAACGCGTCGAGAAAGTTTTTTACGAAATACGAGAAAATTTGGATGCTCGAAGAATCCGTGTTAGCGATGTGGATGATATAGAAGACTGAACTCACCATAGGCTTGCTGTAGTCGTCGTTCTGGTAGTCGAACATGGTGGCGAACATGAGACTGTCGTCCTGCTCGCTGTTGGTGAGGTGGTAGGGCACCAGCTGAGACATAAGGCTGGTTTCCACAAAAATAGTCCAAAGGAAATATTCACTAAAATGTTTCTTCAAAGAACACAACGCAAAAGATCGCGAAACTCGTATCAAATCACTGGCTGATAAGGCGATGACTCATATGAAAACTTCATCGAGTAGGAGCACGCGTTCGGCTAGACTGGTTTATGATATCAGACTGAGTCAGTTAGCGCGGCCGCGGCCAGTTTTGTACGGTGGCAAACAACATCGCGCACGCGCAAACCGCCAAACCAAAATCAAAAGGTATTAAGTCGCTTAGTATTCCAACAATTCGCCTATTGAGCCAAAATACTCAGGTTCCTCGAGGGAAGTTAATTTTCGATGATTCAGGGAATAGTTTTTTCATGACACCGGAATTTCCGATTATTTCTCTAGAGCGTTGCCAAGTAAATAGTAACTATGCTATTTCATTTGGCAGAAAGAAATAATTTCTCGTAACTTCAGTGTTAACTGCGCACAATTATGTACACACTATGGAACAAAAGTTGACTCAATCAATTGAAAACAATTTAACTGGGTCATTTTCTATCTTTACTATAACAAAGCACATTATGACAATAAAATTGATAGGCAAACCAAGTTGCATTATAGGTCATCATATCAACAAATAAATAAAATTTAAGAAGCAGAGATACACAATGTTAACATTTCCTTTCCAAACAATTTTAAATAAAGCGGTGTTTGGACCACTAACGGAGGAATATTTTTTGGATCCTTTTGAAGTTAAACTAGAGGACAATGAAGAAGCACACAGGGATAAAAGTTTAAACAACATTTTCCATGATATTCGCACTTGCGGTTATGAGGCGGGGCGGTACGTGCCCAGTGCCCACGCGATGCCTCACTGATGAAGGTTCAATGGCACACAATAAACAATGAATATTAAAAAAGTTCAATTTATTCAGTAATTCGACACCTCGACAGTCCGCACGTCCCCGAAAGGTAAACGAACAAGAATTGCTTAATCAGAAACATATAATAAACATTATTAAAGACGAATAATACGAAAAGGTAAAAAGGATTCGTGGAAACTTGTCTCTAATTAATTCGGATTGTTGTTGGACAATGGTTAAGCTAAGTGAAAAAAAATAATGTATTAATTTTCTTGTTAAGCTAAGTGAAAAAAAATAATGTATTAATTTTCTTTTTAATAAGATTAATGAAGAAACAATTGATCTCTTATCCAAAGATGATGAACTTCACAATCTTGACAAGGCTTCAGCTACAGTAAAAGTGGGCTAAGAGGTGACACACGGACGGACAACATGCTTGACCTAAATATAAGGGCATGGCCATGAAGACAAATAAGGATCATGAATAACAAAAATTATTAAACACTGAATCTACTAATGCAATACTTTAATTGAAATTGGGTCACATTTTGTTTCTAGAAATTAAATTGGAGTTAAATTGGTGGTAGCGCAAAAGCGGTAAAATTATGTTGGTATTGTTGCCAACAGCAGCATCCTTGTGTAACTACTTAAGTTGAAATTAATTAATTTTATTGCAGGATGAGCACAAACAAACAAAGAGCAGTAGAGATGGTTACACTGTGACGTGTTGTGGTTAAAGATAAGCTTGTAGTTAATTCAAATCCAAGTTGAAGTTGTCTAATATACCTAGTTTTAGAGCAGACGAGGTAAATTGAGATTTAAAATTTTATGCATCCTGCATATAATTTGACGGGCCAGCCGAGGGCGTAGCCACGCTGTCTGATGCCTCATCAGCCCCTACTACGATATTATTCACTGATCTGCTATCAAGTGACGTCAACCGTAGTAACGCACGGTTGTTTATTGATTTTACAGGAAATGTTATATCGAAAAGTACCAGAAATGTTTCGTCGAGTACCGTAATCCGTTTTCCTTCTGTAATCAGGTGGTGCTACAAATAAACACGCATATGTAACAATATATTCTTGGTAGGATTATTTACGTGGATGTATTGTAGATATAGCATTCGGGTGTGGCACTGGATCTAGATGGCAAATTGCAGCACAAATACTGGCTGCGTTAAAGGGGAATATTTCAGGGAAAGTTTCGTGATAGCAACTCAATAGTTTTGATCGATTATATTATATTCGTTGGAAAATTAATGGATAACCATCAAAGATCGAATCGGTTCCGAGTACCGTTGTAGTTGAATTGTGTTGAATCACACGACCCGTGCAAGGGCGGCGCGGTTCAAGGGCGGGCGGGGGCACGCGACGTTCCGCTAGTTCAGGGGCGGATTCCGAGAATCAGCTGGCGCAGTCACTACTAGAAATAAGAATGCCCTCACTCTCACCGCCCGCGCTCGCTCGATCCTATGCCCACCGATATTAATGATAGCTCCATGACTGTAAATTCTTTTACAAATTAAATTGACGATACTTTCTTTATATTCTATCCCACTACAAAGACTTTGTAAATGTCAATGTCATATGATTCGCCGAAATATGTATGGTTAGAAAATAAAAATTGCAAAGGTCAAAATGAAATCAATTCGTTTTCCGTCCGGTCAATTTCAATTACTGAAGTAAGGTTTTTCGTCCACAAACAAATTATTTAAACGTTTAGAACGAATTCAAGACTGTCAAGTAAAAGGAACAGAGAACCTATTTAATGCATTTTTTGCTGCCAAACTTTCAAGGCCCACTATCCATGCAGTCTGTTTGCGGGAAACCACTAAATCAAGTTCATTCATTATTACATTTTAAATAAATACGTGTGAGTGTGAAAAACAAGTTTCAGTATTCTTGTAGAGTTGCGAATTTTAACTTTTGTATGCTACATTTTTAGTAAACAGCGCATGATCTCACAAGTTTTCTGAACACTGATAAAAATAGTATTTACATCATCAACTAACTGTGCCTCGGTCGAAACGATGATAACATTTGTCACATGTAATATTGTCTCGATTTCTTTTAAAATCTTTCGCGGCTAATCTACATATACTCATTATTTTGTCTATCTTTATGCTTACTATATACTAACTTACTATATACTATCCTACTAATATTATAAATGTGAAAGTTTGTAGGTTTGGATGTTTGTTCCTCAATCACGCAAAAACTACTGAACGGATTTGGTTGAAATTTGGCACACAGATAGTAGGTACCCTAGATTAAAACATACAACACTTTTTATCCCGATATTCCTACGGGAACGGGAATCACGCGGGTGAAACCGCGGGCGGCCGCTAGTAATATTATAAATGCGAAAGGCCATTTGCTTGTTTATTTATTTTAGTCTAAGCGGTCATGGGATTTTTGGTAACGATCAAGGAAAAGGTTAGATTCATTTTCATGGGTTGTAGAATGGTCCCCTAATGTGAATGATCTCGGTCTGCCTGCTCTCAGTGGTTGCAACTTCGAATTATAGCGCTTACAAGAGGCTTCATTGTGACGAAAAAAAAACGATCAGAGAAATGGGTAGTTTTAGTACCTATTCAAAGTATGTCGTCTCTGCAGATGAAACAAGTTGGTCTGCCTGCTCATAGTGGTTGCATTTCTGAGCTATGACGTGCGCAAGTCACGTCATTGTTACGAAAAAAAAACCAAATGGGAAATGGTCAGTTTTAGTACCTATTCAAAGTATAGTATCTCCACGTGTGAAACAAGTTGGTCTGCCGGCTCTCAGTGGTTGTATTTAAGAACTATCATTGTGTACGCAAGACGCTTATTTGTAGAGAAAGCCTAAAAAAACTTTGAAAAAACGGGACAATAGGCGAATTTTTAAGTGCACGCCGGCCGCTTGCGTTTCTGTGACTGTATGAGTCCCTGTTTACGTGCCGTAAACATGCATTTCACAGCACAACACGGAACACGGAATTGACCTAGAATAATGTTGCTGCATTGTCAAAACAAATACAGCATCTGAATTTTCTTACTCACACATCTTTGTAAATAAATTAATATACACATATGTAAATAATTTTGTATAAATTAGCATAGCAAAAGAAAATAAATGTGACATTCACCAACTGGACTTCAGACGTTGTTACTCTGTCGGCAGACAGATCGACCCATCATCTACGAATCCTCTCACTGCGGCCAAGACACCTTTAGCCGTCAGATATCTGATCAGTCTTGTGAGCCTGCTTGACTGGCAGTGAGAAAATCCATCCTTATACCTTATTCCTTCCACTCTCCGCTTGTCACCTTAGGTCGACTGGTACAAGCATCCTTATTTATTTATATGTGTATTTATTAACTTATGGTTAGGGCTAGGGCTGTTAGGGCGCTAGGGCCGTAGGGCACTAGGGTTGTCAAGTAGGATAGTTCTACCCTTTCCAATTCATGTAAAGGGAAACCTTGCTCCCTTACATTTTGGTCCTTCGAGAAATTTTTGTTTGGACATTTGGTCCTACTAAAAACTGAACCACGCGGTCCCTCTTTTCCCTGTTAGGTATAGGGCTGACATTGAACAAGACTGACACTCTAGAGAATTGCGTGCTGGTGTACTCAACAAGCATCAGTTTCGTAGTGATCTGGGGTACAAAGTGCTTAGTGTTCCTGTTGGAAGGTTACTCGTACGGTAGCGGATCGGTTGCTGGCCTCCCACAAGCGGGTCTCACCAGTAATTTAGAAGTCGCAAAATACCGTAAAAAGAGGACGCAGGGGCACTTAGTACTGACATATTCGCTATCGAAGTAGGGAAAGTAGGGTGATAGGGAAACTAAGGACGTAGGGATACCAAAAGGACGAAGATAAGAAGAATGGAAATCTCAAACATCAATGACCTTATAAAAAGCCAAGAGGCGGACTGTGCAGAATTAAAACGAATAAGGGATAACATCAAAAAGGATTCATCAACCAGGAAGACTCAAAAATATATTGAAGACCGAAGAGTAACTATCGACAGTATTTACCATCGAGCGGCGCAAAACCACAGACTATTACAAGAACAGGAAATATTATCGACTCATAAATATATGACATTAAATTATTTCGACACACAAATAAGAAAAACGTACGACGACGCAATGGACCACTTGCGTATATGTGAAGACAAGTTAAAAATTGCCGATATACAGATACAGACATGTTCGACCGATGACAAACAAGACAAGGGTGTCAGTTCACCTAAATTATTTATTCAAAAATATCGACTTAATCAGCTGGAGAAAAAAGTATCGACGGCATTGACCGCCATTTCTGAAAATAAACCAGGTTGGCATTTACAATCATTGTTGACAAACATTGAAAAATTATTTCAAGAAATCGACGAAAATAATATACGGTTGCTAATGGACGAAAGTACAGTCACCGACGAATACATATCACAAGACTGGTTTGGGCGCGCTCAAGAAATGGTAGACGATATAATAGAAAAACTGCAAGACAAAATTAACGAAAACAGTAAACAACAGAACAGGATTTCCTCAACCAAGTTACCCAGAATTACCATACCGAATTTTACGGGAAGTTACGAGTCGTGGAATTCATTTTACGATTTATTTAAAAAGATAATTGACGACGACTGTACTATTTCTACGACAGAGAAAATGCAATACCTAAAGACTCACATTCGAGGCGACGCGGAAAAGCTGATCAAGCATTTGACGATAAACGAGGCTAACTATAAGGCAGCGCTTACATTACTCATAAATCGCTATACAGATGAGCGAGCTATAACGCAAAGATTTATTGATAGAATACTTGATCTGCCGAAAATTAAGTTTCCAAATGCGAAAATGTTACGAGATATGCATGACTGTATTAATGAGAGTTTAGAAGCGTTAAAAAATCAAGGCATCGACATTTCCTCATGGAGCCCGTTTTTATCACGTATAGTAAGTCGAAAATGGGACAATGACACCAACATGAAATATGAAGACCACCTAGAAGAACCAAATAAATTACAAGATTTTTCAAAAATGATGAAATTTTTAGAAAAACGATTTAAAAGCTTGGAGACAAGTAAATCATCAACAACTTTCAATACGCCAACGCCAACGTCACTGAAAAATCAAGACAATAATTCTAATGATTGGCAAGATAAAAAAGGCACATGTTGGTATTGTCACAAAGATCATAATATTAATCACTGCGTATCATTTAAGTTATTAAACGTGAATGACCGCATTAAGAAAGTACGAGAAAAACAAATGTGTTACATCTGCTTAATGCATGACACGAAAAAAGAATGCGTCAGTTTAAAATACAATAAGTGCGAAATATGTAATAAAGCGCATTCTACGTTATTGCATAGAAACGTAAACGAATATTTATCATCAAAAATTCAAGGTCAGAGTCAGAGTAATGAAAATAAATACGGAAAGTCAAGTTCCTCGAAAACTTATGCACCGAAAATGCAAACTAAAGAAAATCAAGTTCAAAGATTTTCATCAAACGCGTATACGCAAAATAATGGAATTCGGAAAACCGTACTTTTGGCCACAGCCTTAGTACAAACTACGACAATTGACGGATCGCCACAATTATTACGAGTTTTATGTGACCAAGGCTCGGAAGCATCGTTGTGTACTGAAGAAGTAGCACAACTTTTAGGGTACCCTAGACGAAAGATAAAAGCCGAAATAAAAGGCATCGCAGACGAAAATCCTAAGATGTCGAATCATATGATTGACGTCACATTGAAACCCAGATTTCCAAGTGCATATCAACTACAGACATCGCTAATAGTATTACCAAAACTTACCGGGGCATTGCCAAAGCAAAATTTGCGACCATTTGATCAAATAAAAATGGAAAATAAAATAATTGCTGACCCTACTTATTACAAGAGAGGGCCGATTGATATAATTTTGGGTGCGGAACACTATAGTAAATTAATAATACAAGGATTTGAGAGGCTAGAAAATGGTATTATCGCACAGAATACTGAAATAGGATGGATACTTTCAGGATTTTGTAACAATGAGAGTTGTACCGGGATGAAAATATTAAGTTTAATGACAAGCGCCGAAGAAAAGACATTAACACAATTCTGGGAATTAGAAGAAATAACAGACGAAAAACCATTAAAAAATGACGACCAAATATGTGAGAATTTTTACGACAAAACGACACAAAGAAATCTAGACGGAACCTATACGGTTAGACTTCCAATTAAAGACAGTTCTCTAGAATATGGAAATACGCGTCAAAAAGCCATGGCTCGACTCATGCAATTAGAAAAGAAATTGGACAAAAACAGTAATTTACGACTGCAATACAATGATTTTATGACAGAATATTTAACAATGAATCATATGCGAAAAGTAAATAAAATAAATTATTACGAAGGAAAATATTATATTCCTCACCAGCCGGTAATACGAGAAAACGCTGTAACGACAAAATTACGCTGTGTATTCGATGCAAGCAGTAAAGGAAGCACGAATATGAGCCTTAACGACAATATGTATAAGGGTCCTCGATTACAACAAGACATGTCCACTATATTGTTACGGTGGCGCAAACATAAGTTTGCTTTTATGGCGGATATAGAAAAAATGTATCGTTGCATTAAAATAAGTGAACCTGACCTACCTTACCAAAGAATACTGTGGAGATGGTCCGCACAACAAAAAATACAGGAGTTTGAATTAACTAGGGTAACATATGGCACGACTGGAGCGCCGTATTTAGCAATTAAAACTTTACAAAAACTAGCGATGGATGAGGAGCAAAACTACCCCATTGCTAGCAAGGTCACATTACAAGATTTTTATGTAGATGACGTATTGTCAGGGGAGAATGACCTAGAAAAGACAAAAACGTTACAGAATCAACTAAGTCAGATGTTAAAAGCCGGAGGATTTAATTTGAGAAAATGGTCATGTAATAATGCAGAGCTGTTAGAAAATATTCCCGAAGGAAACATAGATGACGAAATGATAAAGTTACCCTTAGATGAGACGAGAAAGTCATTGGGTGTAGTTTGGTTACCAAATCAAGATACATTCAAGTTTAAAATTGAAGTAGCAGACAGCGAATATCCCACAAAAAGATTTATTATTTCTGAGATTGCGAAAATATTTGACCCCCTTGGATGGCTACAACCAGTGATAATTACATTGAAACTTTTAATACAAGAAATATGGATTAGCAAATTAGGCTGGAACGAAAAAATCCCGGAAAATATTTACAAAAAATGGGTCATAATACAGCAACAATTAAAATGCCTTGAAAACATTACGATACCTAGATGGATTCATTATACGGAAGGAAGTTTAGAGTTATATGGATTTAGTGACGCGTCTGAAAAAGCATACGGTGCAGTTGTATATAGCCGAACAAAGGTAAATGACACCTATCACGTAAGACTACTTCAAGCTAAAACAAAAGTAGCTCCGTTGAAAAATAAATCAACGTTGCCTCGACTGGAGTTATGCGCGACCGTTTTATTAACAAAATTAATTAAAAAAGTAAAGATTGCTCTTCAATGTAACATTACAAAAATTTATTGTTTTACGGATTCTATGATCACCATAGGGTGGATAAAAGGAGAGCCTGACAAATGGAAAACATTCGTTGCTAATAGAGTGTCCGAAGTTCAAAGAACATTACCTGAAGCTTCGTGGCATCACGTTAGTTCAGCAGAAAACCCAGCTGACGTCATATCCAGAGGCATAGAACCCAGCAATCTACCAAACTACAGTCTATGGTGGAACGGCCCAGATTGGTTACAGACAGACAAAATAAGAGAATCTATGTTAATACTAGATCCAAGCATCGAGGTCAAAACCTGCTGTAGCACTGTAGTGGAAATAAAAAATAAAAATGAAGTTTTAGAAAGATTTTCGAGCTTTGAAAAATTGGTTCGAATTTTGTCGTACTGTTGGAGGTTTGTACGAGGAAATAGAAAAACAGGTTTATTAACTTGTGAAGAATTAGACAAAACAAGGACACAGATTATATTATTAGTACAAAAAGCATCTTTCAAACAAGACTATGAACATATAAAAAAAGGAGAAATAGTTAAGAAAACTAGCAAACTATCGAGTTTGGACCCGTTTATAGACGAAGATGGAATAATCAGAGTTGGGGGAAGATTACAACATTCACAATTACCATATGATCAAAAACATCCAATATTATTACCGTACGATCATCACGTGACATCAATATTAATACATGATGCGCATGTAAAAACCTTACACAGCGGAAATCGACTTACGTTATCATACCTACGACAAAGGTATTGGATAATAGGCGGAAAACGTAAAGTAAAGAGTTACATTAATAAATGTACTAAGTGTATTAGATACAAAGCAGAGACTGCTTCGCAAAAAATGGGAGCACTACCAAAACCACGAGTGACGCAATCATACCCTTTCTCTCATACAGGATGTGATTTTGCAGGACCGATACAGGTGCGAGCAATGAAAGGTAGAGGTCATAAGTCCTACAAAGGATACATAGCAGTGTTTATATGCCTTGCTACGAAAGCCATACACTTAGAACTAGTGGGAGATTTATCGACTGAGTCATTTATTGCTGCGCTTAGACGTTTCATGGCTAGAAGAGGTCACGTGTCTCATATGTACAGCGATAACGCAACAAACTTTGTAGGAGCTGCGAACTTTCTATATAAAGAAATATTGGAAATAACTCAATCGCCAACATTTCAAAATACTATTACAAATATGGGCACTCAATGGCATTTTATACCACCAGCAGCCCCGCACTTCGGAGGAATATGGGAAGCTGGAGTAAAATCCATGAAGCATCATTTGAAAAGAGTAATAGGAGACAGCACTTTGACATATGAAGAACTTTCGACTTTTTTGCATCAAATTGAGGCATGCTTGAATACGAGACCTTTATGTATTCAGACTGAGAACATTAATGACAATATAGTATTAACTCCAAGTCACTTTCTGATTGGTCGCGAGGCAGTCGGCTTTCCTGATCCAATATCAAACATCAATATAAACTTGATAAATTGCTGGAAACATATTCAAAAAATGAAAAGAGATTTTTGGTTATGCTGGACAAAAGAATATTTACATCAATTGCAACAGCGATATAAATGGAAAGCGAATGGAGAGAATTTAAAAGTCGGTACAGTCGTACTCATTAAAGACGGAAACATAAGTCCTAGTAAATGGCCGTTAGCAAGGGTCAAGGAAATTCATCCTGGAAGTGATGGTGTTACGAGGGTCGTGACGCTTCAAAGAGCACAAGGTTCTGACCAGAAGAGGGCTATACACTCCCTTATACCATTACCAGTGAATGAAAGTTTAGAGACAAGTGAAGACAAAACGCCTGTACAAAGTAACGTAGCAATTGTGGAAGAAAACAACACAAGAAAGCATAAGAAAAATTCATATAGAAAACCGTATTATTGGTTTTTAATGATAATGTTTATCTTTATACAAATGTTGGCACAAACAGGAGCCTCATATACAATAAAAAATTTGGAACCTGGATTATACATAGAAAAAATAGGAAATACTACTTTAGACAGAGGTACTTTTAGAATAGAAAAACATTACGAAAGAAGTATTTTAAGCCAGAAAGTAGAAGCTACAAAAGGAATAGTAGATCAATTTAAATCGCTTTGTTACTATGCCAAAACGCTATATCGTGATACTCATTGTATACAGTACCATATTCATTTACAAGAGGAGGCAGAAAAGGTTGAAAAAATAAACGAATATTTAAATGAGTTAAATCAGACTAGAAAAAAGAGAGGTTTATTGGGACAAATGATGACTTATTTATTCGGTGTCAATGACGAAGTTTACAGAGATATTGATTCATTGGATAAAAACCAGCAAAAACTTATTGATGCAGCGAATCATCAAACAAAATTTATGTTAAAAACCATAGCAACAGTTAACCAAACAGAAACCAGAATACAGGAAAAATTAAATAGTTATCAAACAAAACTAAATCAAGTAATATCTTACATAGATAACAATAACGGATGGTATCAATCGGTAGATAGTAATAAGATTCAAATACATATGTTACATTCATACCAAATAGCTTATAACTATATAGCTGAAATAATATTTTACTACGCTGGTATTATGGACATTTACTTATCAAAAGCAACAGTGTACAGTGTACTTACACCAAAGAACATCGCAGACATTATAAAAGCAGCCAACAGCAAGTTACCATCAAATCTTAACATCATTCAAAATCAATTACTTGATACAAGATTATCAGAAAATGAAACTCACATTACGGTATTAGCATATTTCCCTATTACAGAAAAAGCCAAATATACTTTATTACATGTGACTCCAATACCAATGAAATACCGAGATGGGATTTATCAGAGCTTGGATATTCAACAGTCAGTTATAGGAATAGACTACAACAATGAAAGATATTTTGAACTTACCCATGAAGAATTTAAAGATTGCTTACATAGATTCAGTGATTACATTTGTTTTCCTGTGGCGGTGAAGAACATGCAATTAAATAGAAATTGCATTGTTGAATTTATTACTAAAAATGAAACTAAGACGGACTGCTCGACTCGAACTTACAACGTTACAAATGAAATTATATGGAAACAAGTACAAATGACAAATACGTGGATATATGTGACAAAACAAAAAGAAACTATATCTATTGTATGTGACGGACAAAGAGAAGAGGTTTCTATTCATGACGTTGGGATCATACAAATATCAGAAAATTGTATTATAAAGACAATCACTACTATGTTAGTTGCGAAAAGAGTTATTGCCGAAAATGTAATAGCATCGTATAGTAAAAAATCAGAATTTAAACTAAGTACTAACATTACTGTATTAAATAAGTATAATAATATTAAGAAGGAGCAAGTAATAGATAGTTCTAAAGATATTTTTAATAATTTAGCAAACGAAGAAGAAACGTTACAGACAACCCTAGACAACACCGTGTGGAGTAGCATAACTATTCAGACATACGTAGCCAGCTTATCAACGTTATTAATATTTTCTTTTATAGTTTTGGTGATATATTGTTTCGGTCCACAGATAAGACAAAAAGTACAAAATCTGGTGACAACACGACGGGTGGAAGCATCACCCAACAGCAGCCCATCTGAAGAGCAACAGTCCAACACCCAGTCGGCACCTCAAAGTCAGACTCGGACGCCGCCGATCTACGCGCGGCCGTTTCCTCGCAAACCATCACCGGGGCCTGCACTGGAACTCTATCAACTGGACTCCGTTCCTGAGAGGCGCCAAAATGTTTACGTGCCGTAAACATGCATTTCACAGCACAACACGGAACACGGAATTGACCTAGAATAATGTTGCTGCATTGTCAAAACAAATACAGCATCTGAATTTTCTTACTCACACATCTTTGTAAATAAATTAATATACACATATGTAAATAATTTTGTATAAATTAGCATAGCAAAAGAAAATAAATGTGACATTCACCAACTGGACTTCAGACGTTGTTACTCTGTCGGCAGACAGATCGACCCATCATCTACGAATCCTCTCACTGCGGCCAAGACACCTTTAGCCGTCAGATATCTGATCAGTCTTGTGAGCCTGCTTGACTGGCAGTGAGAAAATCCATCCTTATACCTTATTCCTTCCACTCTCCGCTTGTCACCTTAGGTCGACTGGTACAAGCATCCTTATTTATTTATATGTGTATTTATTAACTTATGGTTAGGGCTAGGGCTGTTAGGGCGCTAGGGCCGTAGGGCACTAGGGTTGTCAAGTAGGATAGTTCTACCCTTTCCAATTCATGTAAAGGGAAACCTTGCTCCCTTACAGTCCCCTCCCCATCTTAAGGCATCTCTACACTCGCGCGCGAAAAGCCCCAAACCTTCCGCGAAGCAGTGTGCGTAGTGTGGAACCGATTTGAATCGAATCCACACACCCGCGCGTGAGTATGGAGAGGTTTTTATGCCTGTGCCACCGCGCACCCCCCATCCCCCCCAACCCCACTTCCGGTTTTAGCGTCAATAGAGATGTTCGATCCGGGTGCCTTGTATCAATATTCCGGATCGCCATGGATCGTAATTCACTGTATTGATCCAGATTATAGAATCTGTATTGATAGGCATCGGCTACACGCTCGGTAAATAGTAAATACTCTGGCCCAGCGCCATAGAGTAAATTTTAACCATGGAAAGTAAAATATTGAACATTCCATACAAATTACTTTCCATGGTTAAAGTTTACTCTATGGCGATGGATCACAGTTAGTCTAAGCGGTCACGGGATTTTTGGTAACGATCAAGGAAAAGGTTAGATGCATTTTCATGGGTTATAGAGTGGTCCCCTAATGTGAATGATGTCGGTCTGCCTGCTCTCAGTAGTTACAACTTCGAGTTACAGCGATTATAAGAGGCTTCATTGTTATGAAAAAAAAACGATCAGAGAAATGGTCAGTTTTAGTACCTATTCAAAGTATGGCGTCTCCGTAACTGAAATGATGTGGTTTGCCGGCTCTCAGTGGTTGCATTTCAGAGCTATGACGCGCGCAAGTTATACAAAATATTTTTTTCGTGAAATTGTATTTTTAAAAATACTAATTGATAGAACTCTTTATTATGATGAAAAAAATGTCTTAAGCCATTTTTGACTAAAATGAATAGATTGGTCGGAAAAAATACTTTATGTTTTTTTTGTATGGAGTTCAATGTGCTCTTTTGGCCAATTCCTAATTGTTTCTGCCTCAAAACTACTTCTGCATGTTTAAAATAATCATACACTATCAACGCGCGCCCAAAATTGTACATTCACACAGCTTGGATTTTTAAACAGTATGAAATTGTATTTTTTAGTGAAAACTTTTTTTGCCATTCTTTTATTTTCATCAATTTTAACACTAGAAAAGCCAACAAAACGTTCAGTTAAGGTCTATTTATACAATTGTTTTTACCATAATTACAACGCAACTAAAATATAAAGCTAAAATGTTCTCGACAAAAAACCATAAATATCTGAGTTGTAATTGTTTCATTAATAGTTTTGACCTGACCAAATTCCTAACGAACTCTTAAGAGGTATTGCGGAAGACATGGGGCCAATACTGGCTAAAGTTTTCAACGAAATACTACGCACGGTTATTATACCTAGACAATGGGCAGAGTCACACAATATAATACTCTTACATAAGAAAGGATCAAGGAAGGAAATAGGAAACTACAAGCCCATTTCACTGATTTCAAACACATACAAAGTCTTTGCAAAGGCATTACTTGATATAATATTTATTTTTATTTATTTATGGTATCTGGTAATCTTGATGAAAATCAACCAATCAAATAGGCTGGGCTCAGGAAAAACTACAATACAATATATCACATCACCATTAAACAACTCATCCAAAAACACAACGAATATAATAAGCTAATTTACAAAGCTAACTTCAATACCATTATCTGATGTCCTTACATTTATTTTAATGAAACAAAGAAGACCTAAAGTTTTAAGTGATTTGCTTAATAAAATAACTGTATCACCTTATTTAAAGAAAATTAACTTTTTAGTACCACACGTAACATGACTTAACTAATATTAAAGAATAGACTACCTAATACAATTAAAATTAAATAAAGATTACCAAAATTTACAGGGCTTAGCTTCTTAACTAGAGACATACAATAAGACCCTATGTATAATGTTAAATATGTATATGGATAATTAGAAAAACAATTTAATTTTCATACAAACAAAGTAACTTTGATGCGTTGATCGTTTCGCTCGCTAACAGCGACCGGAAAACCCCCTTTTTGGTTAACCCAATTGATAGGGAAACCCTAATAAAAAACTTACCAAATGATAGGGTTTCCCTTTCGATAGGGTTAGTCGACGTTATGCTTACCGTATTGATAGGGTTTTTGAAAACAAGTCTATGAAATACCCAATCAAAACCCCTTTAACGGTAAGCGGTTCTGGGGCCCTATCTTTGAATCGCTCGGCTGGCGTCGAGCGTTCGTTTCTACTGATTTTCGTTCGACATTTAACTCAACCTCCATACATTTGAGTCGCGATTCAAGAGCGATTCAACAATAGGCCCCCTGGTCCTTCGGCCCAGGTGGAACTAGGTATAAATTGCTTGAACTCGTTTTAAAACCCCTTCATAAAGCCTTCATAGGGTTTCCCCGATAGGGTTTTCGTATTCGGTAAGTGCTTACTTGGGTTACCCTTTCGATAGGGTTACCGTATTGATAGGGTTTTTGAAAACAAGTCCATGAAATACCCAATCAAAAACCCCTTTAACGGAAAGCGATTCCAGTCCTTGCTCGTAAGTTCGACGACTTCCAACCTCCCAAACAAGTCGGGTTCCGAAAAGGCATTAGTACCATAGACCACATCCATTAAATCTGCTATTATGCTTGGCGTTCGTGGACTATGAGAAAGCCTTTGATTTGATTGAAACCTGGGCGGTGCTGCAGTCTCTCCAAAGTTTCCAAGTAGACCGAGGTGATGTGGTACGAAAATGCCACCATGTTGATCCGAGTACAGAACCAGAGCACAAATCGTATCCAACTGCAGCGAGATGTGGGACAGAGAGATACTATTTCCCCGAAACTATTCACAGCTGCGTTGGATGATATCTTTAAACTCTTAGCCTGGAAAGGACTCAGAATCAAGATGAATGGCCAGTACCTAACACACCTTCGTTTTGTCGATGATATAGTTCTTATGGCGAAAACCTTGGAAAACCTGAACACAGTGCTCGAAGATTTCCGTTAGTGCTTCCCAAAGAGTGGGTCTCAAGATGAACATTTATAAGACGAAAATCATATCGAATGCCCATGTTGTGCCCACTCCAGTTCATATTGGGAACACTAGGAGTTGTTGTCCATTACGTAGAAGTACCTAGGACAGGCAGTCCAGTTAGGTAATTCCAACTGCGGGAAAGAGATCTCTCGTCGAATCAATCTCAGATTGGTAGCATTCGGGCAGCTTCGAAAACATCTTTCCGTCCGATTTACCTCAGTGTCTCAAGACGAAAGTCTATGACCAGTGTGTGTTGTCAGTGATGACTTCGGCAGTGAAACGTGGCCGCAAACTATGGGTCTCATAAGAAGGCTCAAGGTCACCCAGCGGGCAAAGGAGAGAGTCATAATCGGCGTTTTCTGCGTGATCCAATCAGAAATGAGGAGATCCGCAGGAAAATTAAAGTAATCAACATCGCTCGAAGGATTGCGCAGTTGAAGTGGCAGTAGGCTGGACACATAGCGAGAAGAACCGATGGCCGTTGGGGGGGAAAGGTTCTGGAATGGCGACCGCGGACCGGACGACGCTCCGTGGGTAGACCCCCACGGTCCACCTTGACGGTGGACCGACGATCTGGTGAAGGTCGCGGGAAACCGCTGGATGCGAGCAGTGCAGGACCGTTCGTCGTGGAGATCCTTGGAGGTGGCCTATACCCAGCAGTGGGTGTCGTGCGGCTGATATGATGATACATCCAAGTGATCTGAACGGCATTTTAAGAGCTGTATGTACCAAAGTTCTCAGTTTCAGGATTTACATACCATATAAAGGTTTTTAAAAATCATAATAAAATTTAGTTTCTATCGTTAATATTTTAAAAACTTCATTTATTTGAATATGATATTAATCATTGATCTGAATTAACCTTTTCTCTTTTTTTTTCTTTTTCCTTGTAAAATAATAATACTTTCTAGTTTGTAATAACCCGCCTGGGCCTTACTTAACATCCCGCTGCATTATGTTTTTTGGTTTTATTTGATTTATTATGGTAAAAAAGTCATCCATAGTAATAATAGTGACCGAAAGTTTTGTTGGCTTTTATTGTATTTTAATTGATGAGAAAGTAATAAATAACGACAAAACAATCAGTTTTTACTTAAAAATTACGATTCGATACTGTTTTGAAATCCAATATGTATTAAACGGACAATTTTGGGCGCGCGTTGGTTGATAGTGTAGGATTATTTAAATGTTAAAAATAACAATAAAATATTGACGCAGAAGTAGTTTTGAGGCAGAAACAATTAGGAATTGGCCAAAAGAGCACATTGAATATCTCATTCCATACAAAAAAAAAACATAAAGTATTTTTTTCCGACCAATCTATTAATTTTAGACAAAAATGGCTTAAGACATTTTTTTCATTATAATAAAGAGTTCTATCGATAAGTATTTTTAAAAATACAATTTGACGAAAAAAAAATTTTGTTGTAACTTGCGCGCGTCATAGCTCTGAAATGCAACCACTGAGAGCCGGCAAACCACATCATTTCAGCTACGGAGACGCCATACTTTGAATAGGTACTAAAACTGACCATTTCTCTGATCGTTTTTTTTTCGTAACAATAAAGCCTCTTATAATCACTGTAACTCGAAGGCAAACCGACATCATTCACATTAGGGGACCACTCTTTAACCCATGAAAATGCGTCTAACCTTTTCCTTGATCGTTACCAAAAATCCCGTGACCGCTTAGACTAACTGTGATCCATCGCCATAGAGTAAACTTTAACCATGGAAAGTAATTTGTATGGAATGTTCAATATTTTACTTTCCATGGTTAAAATTTACTCTATGGCGCTGGGCCAGAGTATTTACTATTTACCGAGCGTGTAGCCGTGCCTTTCAATCCAGATTCTATAATCTGGATCAATACAGTGAATTACGATCCATGGTGATCCGGAATATCGATATAAGGCACCTGGATTGAACATATCTATTGACGCTAAAGCCGGAAGTGGGGGGGGGGGGGGGGGGGGGGATGCGCGGTGGCACAGGCATAAAGACCTCTCCATACTCACGCGCGGGTGTGTGGATTCGATTCAAATCGGTTCCACACTACGCACACTGCTTCGCGGGAGGTTTGGGGCTTTTCGCGCGCGAGTGTAGAGATGCCTTAAGGTGGGGGAGGGGACTCATATAGTCACAGATACGCAAGCGGCCGGCGTGCACTTAAAAATTCGCCTATTGTCCCGTTTTTCAAAGTTTTTTTAGGCTTTCTCTACAAATAAGCGTATTGCGTACACAATGATAGTTCTTAAATACAACCACTGAGAGCCGGCAGACCAACTTGTTTCACACGTGGAGATACTATACTTTGAATAGGTACTAAAACTGACCATTTCCCTTATCGTTTTTTTTTTCGTAACAATGACGTGACTTGCGCACGTCATAGCTCAGAAATGCAACCACTATGAGCAGGCAGACCAACTTGTTTCATCTACAGAGACGACATACTTTAAATAGGTACTAAAACTACCCATTTCTCTGATCGTTTTTTTTTCGTCACAATGAAGCCTCTTGTAAGCGCTATAATTCGAAGTTGCAACCACTGAGAGCAGGCAGACCAAGATCATTCACATTAGGGGACCACTCTTCAACCCATGAAAATGAATCTAACCTTTTCCTTGATCGTTACCAAAAATCCCGCGACCGCTCAGTCTATTTGTTTGTTTGTCATGCCTTCACGTCTTAACTACTGAACCGATCATCATGAAATTTTCAGGGGTATAGAGAAGGACATAAGGTACCTTTCATTTCGAAAAAAGTATTGTTCCCAAGGGATAGCAAAAAAGCTTTCCACGCAGACGAAGTCGCGGGTGACAGCTAGTTAATCATCGTGTGTCGACAAATGAGTACACACACAGGAAGTTTTACAAATGTAATGCAGCGAAGGTGCAATTTAACATAAATTAACAGAGATTTGTATTTTTAACGTAGGCGCCAGGCAGCGCTTACCCAAGTCCCTATAGACTTGCTAATTAGGTCTCCTAATCTAAGTCCGTGGGCTGGCTGGAGACATTTAACCTACGCCCTTGTTATATGCAGGTCTTGCAAGCATAATTCAACATAATCAAGGCAAGCTACTTATTAATACAAAAGACAGGGAAATAATTCAAGCGTAGAAAAGGTTGGAAATTCGTAATTTTATGGAAACCCACAACTTGCAAATCCATATAAATTGTCAAACAAACGGTTTTGTTTTTTCTAGCACTCGATTAAGATAAGGTTCTACGAGTGGCTAACGTTCACGTGATATGAGATAAAATATGACGTTATAAATAAGGAACTACCATGTAACTTTTGCATTACAAAAACATCGGTTACAGAATGTTTGTTTCAGGAAGTTACAACAATGACTGCGTATAACTTTGCAGATTGCAGACTACTGGTCTGGTCATATTTCCCAATCCCAATTAACATTTAGACTTTGACAATGTCTTTTATCTACTTCAAGGTCTCATTTAGACGTCACTCACTACTCAGACATCCAATGATGATGTGGTACTGTGGTAGAAATATCACAACAACTCGTAAACAAATCTCGACGAGATAGAAAAATATATGATTTATTTTTGACGTATGTAAATAATGCTTTAAGGCTCGGCTATGCAAAATCATTTGTCTCTGTCTTTTTCTTTACGTGTAAAGAGTATGGAAAATAACCTCACTTCTGCACTTTTTCGATGTTTTTGGTTGTTTTTTCATCATTATCTTTAGCACAATTATCTTTCTTGAAAAAAAAATATTGGAGCAACTGCACAGTACGTTAAAGCATATTTTGATGTAGAATTTAATCCGTTTCCGCTATTATTAACGCCAAAAATATGGCCCGCGACAAGCGCTTTTGATGATATTCAGATTTTTTTTTACAATCATCTGTGAGGTTTATACGCAAATTAATACTTGTAGCAACTAGATAATCTCTTTAGCTTGACGTATGTTTTTTTTTGTGCCTACAACTTTACGTTTTCTATATAAAAATATGGCCCGCGCATACCATGTTATCCTATTATGGACCCTTAAATTAAATATAAACACAAAAGGTAGTTTTGTATGATATTGATAATTAGAGGAACTAAATAAAAAGCGTACAAAATCCAAGGTGATATACAGATAAAGAGTATGAATATAACGTTTTACTGAGAATCTATCAATCCTAATTTCCATGAATAAAAAAATCGGGTTGCACTCCGGGAGTGCCGGCAGAAGTAAAAAATCTGAATATTAACTTAGTGCATTTTTGATATTTTGGAATGGTTAGGGAATAATTTTGCACGAACTGCCATCTTACGAATTTACTCTGCATTTGAATTTACGAATACAGAACAGTATTGTACGAAAGTCTTATCCATAGCTTGACAGAAAATCTAGAGTTTTGAGATTGAATTAAAAAATTGGCGCGTTGCTATGGTGACACAAGTGTTTACGTCTTGAAATGACGCGCCGCCACTTTCGCAGCTCCCCGTAGAAAGAGAGGGGGATACTTACGCCGCCGGCTGTCAACTCTCCATCCGTCATATCCGTCTTACGAATTTTTGATCAGGGTCACGTGATCCTGACTGACTGACGCAAGTTTAACATTTTTTCCCCATTACAAAAAAGCGTACAACGCCGCTAAAGAAATTTTCACATCAAAAATATTCACACTGCTAATGATTGAAGGCAGAATGAGTCGAAAACTTATCGTATTATAAATGCGAAGGTCTGTTTGTTTGTTAGCCCGCCGGTAACGATCAATTGCGATTGTCAATTTTTCCGTCAATGCCATTGTTGGAGCAATTGACAATCGCTTCAATTGCACGCGTAAACGATCAATTTTTCCGTCATTGGGCGTCAATTGCGGAAAAATTGACAATCGCAATTGATCGTTACCGGTGGGCTTACGCCTTCGCGTCTTAACTACTGAACCAATCATCATGAAATTTTGCATACACGTTGTCAGGGGTACAGAGAAGGACATAGGGTACCCTTCGCCAGAAAAAAAAGTATTGTTCCCGAGGGATAGCAAAAAACTTTCCACGTAGACGAAGTCGCGGGCGGCTTTTCTATTTTCATCGACAAATTCTCGATTTGACAATGACAACACTGAAGATAGTTTTCATTTCATGAAGTAAAATATTGTAGTAATAAAACTGGTCACACTATTGTACGTAGGTAAGTGTATTGTGTGCGTGTCGGCGCATTCGGCGAGACAGTGTGCGTGGGCCGTTCGCGCTTTTCCACGAAGCGGTGACGTCAGCAGGCGATCGCTGCTGTTTTCCTGCTACAGACCTGACCGGCCACTAGGCCCCACCACCACTTGGAACACCAAATGGCTTAATTATGGTCGAATTATTCCGGAAACTACACAGAAACCGGCTGCATCTTTGGACTTTTGACGGCAAGAAAATTTTAGGGTCAAAATCTTTGACTTAGGGAAAGGAACATCAGCCAAATATCTCAAAAATTGCTATATGCAAAAATTTTATGAATAGCTCTGACTTAAAATTACAGAGATTCTCTTTGCCAATTCTTCAAGATTGTTTGCTGATTTTAGGATGATCTGTTCTCAAATAATAATGCAACAACTCTCCATATTCTATGTGCGAGCAGTTGATGCTCAACTAAGGTTTTATTTATAAATTCGCAGTATAATCTATATTTTCCTATACAAGAATCAAGCACAAGGCTCCTCCAATCAGAATATTTGTTTTATAAACTAAGAATGGCCAAGCATCCCTTGTTATTTTGCAATTACCTGCTAACGCTAATAAAACAGTAGTTGGGAAATCCCACACTTCAAAGCTATAACTTAAAACATTAATTATTATAACAATAAGTTCGCACACGTGTTGCCTCGAAGAAAAACATGATAACACGAGTGCTATAACAGCCTCCTTACCAAAACATTCCGAAATGTACTTAAGCGGTGAAATCCTTTAAATATTTATATTAATTTAACATCACAACACAAGTAGTTGCTACTTTACAATAATAACTACGGCGGTTAGTGACGTGCGCTTTCAAACAAAGACTTTTGTGTTCTGAATGCGAAGAAGGTGAAAAATAATGAAAATTTGACTCAAAATGGGGGATTGAGATCAATTTGAAGAATTTAGATAAAACTGCCAATTAACATTATCCATTATCTTACTTTGGAAACATCACCCGAACAATTCATTTAACGGGGACGTTATGTAACTGAAGTATCGAGGTAAACACGTTACTTTTATTCAGTTTATCTCAGTCATTGCATATAAATTCGTATTCCTATTATAAAAGTGTGGAGGCGTAATTAAAATTAAAGGGACGTTTTTGATATGACTATTTCATGATCAATATTTTACACTTTTCCATTTCAAAAATCAAGACAGGCGACCGTACATGCTTACGCACGCGCGCTCAGCCCTTCGTCCCAGCAGTCAACCGCGAGGGCCGCTAACCAACCGCGCGGCTCCATTTTCATATTAGTGCTACATCATCATCATCATCAGCCTATCATCGTCCACTGCTGAACATAGGCCTCTCCGAGTGCACGCCAATGAGCAAGATCCGCGGCTACATTCATCCAGTTTTTGCCAGCCACCTTGCGAAAATCGTCACTCCACTTTGTCTGAGGGCGTCCGATCCCACACTACGTTTGCCGAGACGCGGTCTCCACTCAAGAACTCGTCTGCCCCAGCGGCCATCGGTTCTACGGCTAATATGGCCGGCCCACTGCCACTTCAGCTTACTATTCCGGTTGGGCTACGTCGATGACTTTAGTTTTCTGTCGAATCACCTCGTTCCGGACCCGATCTCTTAGAGAAACACCGAGCATAGCCCTTTCCATAGCTCGCTGCGCGACTTAGGTTTAGGTTTAAAGAACTTTATTCTCATAAAGACATAAGTCACTTACATGAGAACATAGTAAATAAAAAGACTAAAACAGTTCGTGGTCGCAAAAGCAAAACAGATTAAGTAGGTACTTACTAACAAAGTTGGGTAAAAGTTAATTAATTTACAGTACAATTTCACAATTCAATGCACAGTCCCGCTTAACGCACTATTTTCATAATTATTGAGTACTGATAACATACTGAGCAAGTTTCTTCTTAAATACGTTAAACGAGTCTTCACTTTTTATAGGTGTGGGTATTTTATTATAAAGTTGTGCTCCTTCAAATGTAATCATAGTTTTGCCATAACTCGTGCGGTGTTTGGGTAGTACAAGAAAACTAGCGCGGCGAGTGCTGCGTGCAGTGATGGATTTTAGTTTGGTGAACGTTATGTTGGTATGGATATTCTTATTGAGAGTTTTGTGGACAAAAATACAAGTGTTATAGCGGTACAGACTTTTGATGTTCATTAGATTTGTTTCATCGTAAATTTGTTTTGTGGATGTCAGATAATGATAATTAAAAAGCAATTTGATTATTTTATTTTGTAAAATTTGGACTTCAGATATTTTCGTTTTCGATGCACTTCCCCAGATTTCAATGAGGTAGGTTAAGTGCGGTTTCACTAAAGTGTTGTATAGTGTGTATCGTAATTTATGTGGTATGCATCGCACTATATTACGCAACGAACATAACAATGATAATAATTTATTTCTTACGTGCGTAATATGAACTTTCCATGACAAATAGGTATCAATATGTACACCAAGATACTTCTCGTGAGTTTTTTGTTGTATAGGAATGTTATTAATTGTGAGAGGTGCATGTGGTGGTATTGGTTTGTTTTTAGCTTTGAATATTGTGAAACAGGTTTTTGAAATGTTAATAGTTAATAAGTTGTACTGAAACCAATCAAATAGGAGGTTCAAATCATCCTGAGCTTGTGAAATCAAATTGTGTATCGATGACCCGAAATAAAATAGACAAGTGTCATCTGCATAAAGGGTGATGTGTCCTTTTAACCCCAGTTCGTGGTATTATTAATATAAATCAAAAATAGCAAGGAGCCTAAAACTGACCCTTGGGGAACTCCACAGGTTATTGGCAATGTAGTACTATGATTACTACCAATTTTGACTATTTGTGATCTTTGAGTAAGATAAGATTGAAATATTTTAAAGGCATTATCACTAATTCCAATTTTTTTGAGTTTTTCCAAAAGCTTGGCTTCAAATTAAAAAAGATAAATTGAAGTAAAGAATTTCGTATTGTACTATTTGTTGAAGTTATTTGGAAGATATGGATGTTTGTGTGACCTCATGAATTAGGGTTCGCCATTTTGGCCCAATTGGAGCTTGATTTATCTGTTTTAATTTGAAACCCGGCAGACTTTTCGAAGCTCGATTCGTTAGCCGGTATGGCCCCAGGGGCCGTACCGGCTAACGAATCGATTATCGAAAAGTCTGCTGGGTTTCAACTTAAAACAGAAAAATCAAAGTAAGGAATTTCGTCTTGTACTTTCTGTTGACGTAATTTTTAAAAGTTCGTGTGACATCATGAATTAGGGTTCGCCATTTTGGCCCAATTGGGGCTCGATTTATCTGTTTTAATTTGAAAACCAGCAGACTTTTCGATAATCGATTCGTTAGCCGGTACGGCCCCAGAATAAAAGATGAGTGGACTGTAAAACTTTTGTACTGGATAATTAATCAGATAAAAAAAAATCATTTAAATTGGTTCATAAACAAAGAAGTTATGGTCGATCACCCATATAAGTTCATTATAATGGTAACGAAGAAGACAGTATTTTCATGATTTCCTAAAACTACTGAACCAATTTTAGAAAATAGGACCAACTTGGGAACAAACCGAAGTAATAACATTTGAATAATTTCAATCTGTTTAGACATCTTCGAGTAATTAGTGTACATACATAAAAAAGATTGATGAACAGATAACTTCCTCCTTTTAAATTTTTGAAGTCTGTTAGAAAGGTATGCTTCCTTAGTTTCCAAGCTAGGAACACAGCGTTGTGTACTGATTTGTAATGGGATATTTTTAATTGGGTGACTGGAAATAATAAAGGCGACTAATGGGATACTGAAATACTAAACACCAAGCACTGTTGTACAAAATATGTGTACTAATTTTAAGATAGCAATTTTCTGATTTAAGACCACAAACTATCCTGTACTCTGTAAGGTTTTTTGACGTCATTCCACCTTAGTATAAATAAATCAAGGAAATGTATCATACGGAAAATAGTATTAATAATATGGGATCGGAAGTTTTCAGTTTTGGGAAACGGATAGAACATTACAGAACATAAAGATTTTTTGAAAAAATTACAAAATGAAAATAATATCCCCTGGCTTTAGCCCACAACTTAAAACAACAGGGCATTATTTTTATTACAACAACAAGATTTTACTAAAGGATTTGTCACACTGGATGCATTCTGTGGTCTGGTCAACTCATACATAGGGTGAATGCAATGTTCGAGTTGACTGGACAACCGCAGAACGCATTCACTGTGACAAATCTTTAAATCAATTAACAAATTATTTTGGTATCAAAATTACCTAAAATGGCTTATCTAATAAATGATGTAAGACATTAAATTTATAAATGACTAACAGTTTTTACAAGAATGTTACTATTATTTAAGTTATCAGTTAAAATAAACTTATCAACTATTATCACAGGCAGTATATGCTAACCAGTGATATTTACGCAGTATATTTGCATAAGGGCAAAGGAACATTTTTATTGTCATTATACCTACTTCAATGAAGATTAAGAGCTCTTGCAGACTACAGATTTTTATCGGCCGACAGGTGGTTTTTATATAAAGAATTGGCCGATAGGTGGTTTTTATATAAAGAAATTGCCGATAGTGATACCAAATCGACCAAATCGTTGTAATGTGTGCACTTGCATTCTACATTGCAAGCTTATAGACTTTAGCTCTCTAATACCATAATAATTGGCTGAATTGTTTTTGAGGATGTTTTCAGTAAATAACATATGAGATAAGGAAATACTGTTTGGCCATAAGGGACAGGAAGGATGTTTTTTGAAAGGTTTGAACTGAATGTCTACGAGTAGGTATATAACATTCTGTACACACACATCACATCACATCTTAACAGACGCCTACAAATCTTGACGTTTAGTATATTTAAAACGTAGTCATAGTGTTCTAAACTGAAAGTTTTGAACATTGAGCTTCAGATACTCACCGTGAGTAGAGATCTTGAAGTCGGTACTGCAGATACGAAGTCATTGGTGGAAGATCCCTGCGAGGACTGGCTGTCACAAGAGAAGTCCGAGTGGTTTGACTGGTTATCACTTACATCCAGCTTCATAGTCATCAGTTCTAACTTCACAAAACACACGAAACAATCAACAAAGTCTAAAAAGTCTGTTTAAAATAAAGATAGATCGCGAGGATAAGAATTTTGAGCAGGTTTCAATAATTTACGATCAATCAAACGCAACACAATAGCGTTTTTTATTTCATCTGACAGTTCACACTCACAGATGAATGACAGTAGGAAGGAAATAAAAATATCAAAACGCAATCCACAAAAATAAAGAGAACACAACAATGATGACTCATCATTCGAAATTGCACAAGCCCGAACGATGACGTAGTCCTTGCTTTGGGGATGCCCTTTTCATAAGAATTTCTTAGTAACCGCGACAAAACGGCTTATCAACCAGCTGTTACCGCTTAACTTACGACGTCTATTTAGGTGTACAAAAAATTCGGAGGGTGATATCATCGAATCAAATAAGAATGTGGCGTGATATCCGACCAATAAGATAGCATTGTAGATATGACGTCACGGTGTTGTTAGCACAAAGATAAAATTCACCGAGAGTTGTAAAAACTTTTAACATTTTACTATTTGTACTATGAACTAATACCCCTTGTATAAATCTTTAATATCTTCTTGAATATCTCTTTCATTTCACACATTAGTCCAATCAATGAGCATATTTGTTGTATGGCGACTTCCGAAAAATTCTCCCGTCTATAAAATTTGGCATGTGATGAAGTTAGGTAACACAGATTACAGATGAACAATAAGCCAATAAAATTTGTTACGAGAAGTTAGGTATTTTTACCTAAACATGAAAATCGCTTATATCTCTCTGTGAATATTTCCTCGGGCTAAAATACTTTCTGTATACGTATTTGTGTATTAGTTAGAATAAGTATGTAAAAGAATCCAATATTTTTTTGATTTCGGAGATACTCCAAATTTAAATTTTAATATTTTTCAATATATCTTTTCTTGATAAAAATATCTGCTGATTATTATTTTTTAATATGTTTTTATAACCTTAATATATAGATTTGTTCAGTAGGCCAACAATTTTTTTTCTTTAATCATATTTATACATAAATGTATGAAAATGGACCGACTATTTTTCACATTACCTCGTAAGACCAAAAAATAAAAAAAATATGATTAAAGAAGAAAATTAATTGACTTACTGAACAAAGCTATATATTTAAGGATATAAAAACATATTAAAAATAATAATCAGCAGATATTTTTATCAAGAAAATATATATTGAAAAATATTAAAATTTAAATTTGGAGTATCTCCGAAATCGAAACAATATTGGATTCTTTTACATACTTATTCTAACTAATACACAAGTACGTATACAGAAAGTATTTTAGCCCGAGGAAATATTCACAGAGAGATATAAGCGATTTTCATGTTTGGGTAAAAATACCTAACTTCTCGTAACAAAATTTATTGGATTATTGTTCATCTGTAATCTGTATTACCTAACTTCATCACATGCCAAATTTCATAGACGGAAGAATTATTCGGGTTGCATAAGCCCCGTTGATTGGACTACATACAACACAGGTGTTGTTTCAAAGTTTTCCCTGGTTCTAAAATGTACATTTTGCCACATTTTGACCATGGATGTAGCACTTACCTTACAGATACAGACATGTTTCATCATAGATTTCAATTGGCCCTGTAAGCAAGCAGGCCTTCAGTCATGCTCAAGTTTGTTTGGCAAATAAATAGCTCCATCCAGCAGCAACCAGCAGGATTCGAACCCACGCACACACGCTCTCACTGCGGCCGGCGGGCGGCGCAGCGGGCGCGGCGATGGCAAGCGTGCACAGACAGACACCACACCAGAGTCATACGTGTAACAATAATCTTGTCATAGGTTTATTGGAAGAGCTACTTTGAATCGCTCTGCGTAAATGCCGATGCCGACAATGACTAGTTAGTAGTAGTACTAGTTAGAGGTAAGTACGGCTTGCCTGCGCGGTAGCGGCCGGGGACCCCTGAACCTCACTCACCTCATCGCTGTTATCCTTCAGAGATAGCATGATGAAACGAACACGACAAAGATTTTGTCTACCCCTAAATGTAGGTAATTTTTAACAGACAGAACAAAGAATTTGTCTTGAATTTGTCTTCGTTGGGATGTCATTTTTGAAATTATGACGTAGACAAAACCGCTCTCGAGGTCATGCTGACCAAGGAATTTATAAGTACTACGTTTGTACTATTATTTATTCTGTACGTAATACATACAACAACGAGTAGGTAAGGTACTTATAAATTCTTTCGGGCTGACAAAGACATGGACAAGTAGGTGTAGTAGGCACCTATTACTATTGTTAAGCGTAAACTGGTGATTTGGCTCGATGGAGCTGCCATGTCTCAAGACAAAAGCTCCAAAACAAATAAAGATATAAAAAAAAGACATGGACAAGTTTTCGATATTAAGTGGGTAGGTTTAACTTAACTAAATCGGAATAGAGTCTGTCTAGGAGTCTGCTCAACGAAAGATGAGACTGGCAAAATACGGTAAATTCAATAAAACAACACATGGCAACTCTGATTATAGACGGAAATATAGTTTTGATACTTGTTTGTTATACACTGTCTTTTATCTTGCTTGTACTAGCGATAATTTAAAGGCGTGAAATCCACTTAATTTTATCGACAGAAACACCCACATGTTAGGGTCTATCCCCGCTCCTGTTGGAATGGCCGCAAATTTTGTCTTTTTATTTTGGATAACCCTGCCAAAGTGCCAAATAATGTTCATTTCTTCGGATTTTTTGTCGATAAAATTACCTAGTTGTATTTCATGCCTTTAAATTATCGCTAGTACAACACAAAAAAGACACTATAATAAATAATTATTAGATACAAAGTTTTGATAATTGTTATATTATTAAATTAAATAACAAACAAGTAAATATCAAAACTATATTTTCGACTATAATCAGAGTTGCCATTGAATTTACCGCTTTTGCCAAGTCTCATCTTTCGTTGAGCAAACTCTAATCCAGGGATTCCCAAAGTGGTCGATATCGACCCCTTGGGGTCGAAATAAATTTCCCAGTTTTTTCCGATTTCCCATTTCGACATAAACTAAAACTGATTTTGGGGTCGATGAGGTCTAAAGGTGCGGCACATCTGTCTTATGTGATGACACGCCATGAGGCGTTTTCCTTTACAGTGGAGGCACGCACGCCTGAACAGTTCAGCATTGCCTTTCTACATCCACATTTGCCATTGCAACAATCCTTGGTGCGGCGGTAAAATATTGTTTTCAAAAGCACGGATTTCTTTCATAACATAAGTTACCCTAAAACCTAGGCAAATAGGCATAAACTGTAAATTGTAGTCAACTCAAAGCTTCAAAATTGTCTCTATCCACCCGTTTTACGGTAATGAGGTGAATGGGGACAATTTTGAACTTTAACTACAATTTAGACCTATTTGCCTAGGTTTTAGGGTGACTTGTGTTATGAAAGGTCTTATGCTCTTCTTTAATTTAGTAAACTCACTGACCTGCATTAAAATTTTTTTCAAGTCAGTAAGTAAACTGCAATTGAAGTTAGTGTAGCCAGTGGGTCTATTGTCCAAGTGTCGTCGATTTCGCCGTCGGCTTCATTTGACAGATGGATGAGATACATTGCTACTTCTTCTTGGTACCAATAAAAACTTACCAAAGAAATGTAGCAATGTATTACAACCATCTGTCAAATGAAGCCGACGGCGAAGTCGACGACACTTGGGCAATGGACCCACAGGTTGTAAGAAATATTTAAAAATATGCCTTGTCCCTATTTTGCCCTGCATCCGGGGTCAATAAAAATGCCATATGTGACAATAGGGATATTTGGCCAAGGCTTCATGAAAATAATATTCAATTTTTTGATATTATATAATATCTACGAAAAGTACGCTATTTTTATGTCTCATTTATTTTACTCGGTTTTATATCTATTGAAGAAATAAATAAATCATTAAAATATTGACTTTTATTAAAATATTTTTTTTTCTTAGCAGGTAAAATAGGTTTAAACTAATTCAAACCAGTTTATTTTTTAAGATAAAATAATATATTAATTATCTTAATATAAAAATACCATTGTGAATGCGTATAATCAAAAAAATCAATAAGTTTATTATTTTTCTTAATTTTTACCTTGAAAAATACCATTAGTTTTAATGTTTTGAAATAAAATCTTTGTGCCAGCCCTGTCCCTATTAAAACCTTACCGTTTCTATACTTCCTTCAGTCGTGTCCATCGAACCATAAGGCGATTCTCACACTGCCGGCGCGCGCCGTCGCGGGGCGCGGTTTGGCGTTTCACGCGCGCGGCGACGGGACGGCGCAGCGCGCCGCCTATTCGGGCGGTTTTCGACGCGCCTCCGCGCCGATCGGCGTCAGACGACGGCCCCGCTCTTACGTACAAAAACCAGCACGATACTATGAAGCTCAGTGTGTTGTACCCCGCGATTTTCGCGCCTGCTGGCGCGCGACGCCGCGTGCCGCCGGCGGCACGCGGCGTCGCGCACTCCCGCGCCTCGACGCGGCCTCGGTGTGTTGGACCAAGTAGTTTTCTATACAAATTGATGTACTTGCATACAAAGTATAACACGCGCGCGGGAGCCCCGCGACCGCGCGCGGTGCCAGTCTAAGGCGTGCCTTTTTCCCTCATTAGCCGTTCCTATTCACTCCTTTCCCGTCCCTATTTTATATGAAAATAAGTAAAAATCAAGTAAGGTTAGAATATTATTATTATCTCCAAAACTATTAGAAATAAATGCTTATCACTTAAGGGGCCATAATAGGAAAACATGGTTTGCGCGGGCCATATTTTTATATAGAAAACGTAAAGTTGTAGCCACCAAAAAAAAACATACGACAAGCTAAAGAGATTATCTAGTAGCTACAAGTATTAAATTGTGTATAAATCTCACAGATGATTGTAAAAAAAATTCAGAAGATCATCAAAAGCCCTTGTCGCGGGCCATATTTTTGGCGTAAATAATAGCGGAAACGTATTGAATTCCACATCAAAATACACTTTAACATATTGTACAGTTGCTCCAATAATTTTTTTTCAAGAAAGATATTTGTGCTTAAGATAATATGATGAAAAAACACCGAAAAACATCGAAAAAGTGCAGAAGTGAGGTTATTTTCCATACTCTTTACACGTAGAGAAAAAGACAGAGACAAACGATTTCGCGTAACGGAGCCTTAAATACAGCTTCCCCGTAATATTGCCCTCTATTAGTCACTGTAAATAATTAATTTATTACATAGTTCTCTCAGAAAATTAAAGTTTTGAAGCACTTAAAAACACACCAATTTGGGACCTCACTATGGATGAAAAAAATTTGACATGTTGCTGCCATTATTTATTTTTTTGATGTTGCCATTTGAAGAAAAGTAATAGTTTACTACAATATAAGTCTAAAATTGGGGCGTGTAGAGCCAGTTTAATTTTAAAATCGTCTGTACCTATGTTACATTCCCGCGGGCTTGAATATCTAATTAGAAACCACCTAGCGACCGGTCTCATTTGACAGATGAATGTTATACATTGCTACTTCTTTTTGGGGTAAAAAAACATACCAAAGAAAAGTAGCAATGTATATCAAATGAAACCGGCGCTAAATAGTTTCTATATTACCGGTTTTGTCCCTATTTACCCTGGCGTCCCTATCCACCCCGTTTTACGGTACTGCTAATACAATCGCAATGGTGACTTGACATTAGTTTACTGGAATGCACCCAATGTTAACCTGTCCAAAGCGGCAAATTGGAATGATGGAACAAAAAAAAATACTAACGTCAAAAAGACAAAAAAAAAGTGTAATGAAATGTTTTGGTTGAAAGTAGAAATTATTTTATAAAAGTTCTAAAACCTGTGAAAACTAAATTGTTTGATAGAACTTCAATCAAGATAACATGTAAGTTTTGCAGAAAAATCTTGCATTATGTGGGCTGACTAGCTATGAAGTTTGAATAAAAAAGTCGCGACTTTTCATGTTTTCAGCATGTCTGGAAAGAAATGTAAGCATTGCGGATCCTCGGAGATTGAAGTGGACCCGGCCAGGGGCGACGCGGTGTGTACCAACTGCGGCACGGTGCTGGAGGACAACATAATCGTCGCTGAGGTGGAGTTCCAGGAGACTGCCCACGGGGGAGCGTCTGCCATAGGACAGTTTGTGTCAGCTGAGTCTAAGGGTGGTGCTACTGGTTTTGGTCGAGGTAAACTTTAGAAACCTTCGTTTATTTCACTCCAGGGGTCGTACCGGCCAACACTCTGAACCACGTCAAGTCTGTCGGGCTTTAAATTAAAACAGATAAATCGAGCCCCAATCAGGGGCCTTACCGGCTAACTTACATGGCTATCGTAATCGTTTTTATTTGACAGATGGCGGTGATACATTGCTACTTCAATTTGGCATAAATAAAAACTTACCAAAGAAAAGTAGCAAGGTATTACATCCATCTGTCAAATGATAGTGATTACGAGAGCCATGTAAGTTAGCCGGTACGGCCCCAGGCCAAAATAGCGAACCCCAATTGACACAAACATCGATATCTTCCAAATAGGTACAATAAGAAATTCCTTACTTCGATTTATATGTTCTGCTCTTATTTATCTTTCTTTTTTGGTGACAATCAACTAGTACATTTTAGTAAAATAATCAACTAACTTTGCAATAAATATTATCAACTTAGCAAAATGTCATGACTTTTTAGTAGAGAGTAGAGATGCGCCGAATGTTCGGCCGAATATTCGTATTCGGCAAATTCGGCATATTTTTTCATGTTCGTATTCGGCCGAATATTCGGTTGATTTGCCGAATAATTACCGAATGTTTAAATTATACCAATAATACCAATTAGTTATTGACAAAATAAAAAAGATTAAGAGGATTTTCTAGCAAACGGTCTCCATACAAACGGCGATAACGTTTCCCACCCTCTCGAAACCTTAACCTACAGCAACAGATTATATAATCCTACAGCAATGAATTTTCGGTATGTTTTTGAAATGCCTAATAACTAGGGCTGTATGTTTTGATATTTTAAATATTGTAGTTTTGAAAATATTGGCACTTTTTTGTTTTGTATGAAATCACTAAAATGCAAATACTTCAAAATCTTTGATAGATATTCAAAAAATCAAAACGTACAGGCTACAGCCCTCTTGTTTTCAGGCATTTCAAAAACGCCATTTTTTTAAACAATAAAAACTGATATCTTTAGAAACCACCACTAGTATTAAAATGTATAATCAAATTATGTTTTTTTTTTAATAAATGTCAATGTATGCCTCATCTTCAAAGACTTTCATCAACGTAATAATAAATTTCAAAGTATGCAGTTCCGAACTGCAATTATTTGTAACCGAAAGAGCGGTACATCGACTGAACGAGCCGTGCTACAGAAGGAGTTACTGTGGCAAACGCCCGCCCGACACGTGTAAAACCTGTTTACTGCGCAGAATTGAACCGAATGATTCGGCCGAATATTCGGTTCGGTACATTTTGGACCGAATATTCGGTTCGGTACATTTTGGACCGAATATTCGGCCGAACATTCGTATTCGGTTAAATCTACATTCGGCGCATCACTAGTAGAGAGCATATATTATACCATCTGGTAACCCTAAGCCTGGCAGACCTGCCCAAGTTCGAAAAGTTAGCCGGTAGGGCCCCAGTAGTGAAAATACATTATTTTTTAGACATGACATCTTTGGGGCAATCGAGTTTAAATAATAGTCCTATAAGAATTAAGAATTCAGTCTAACCAAATTAGTTGTGTTAGGTATTTTATACTTATGGAATTTAAACTATCATTATATTTCTAATCCATTGTAATAGTGAAGCAATCTGCTATTATTTGACTACCTGCCTTGTACAATATAATAACACATGACAGCTGAATAAACAGAATCTCAATTCAACTAACATTGTCGATATATTGTTGTAATACTCAATGCAGTTTCTTTTTATAGCATTTAATGCTGGTATTGGACAAGAATCAAGAGAGGTTACTCTGCGGAAGGCCAGAGATGGTATCACTGCTCTTTGCCAGCAGCTGCGACTGAATCAGCAATGCATAGACATTGCCTGCAACTTCTTCAAGATGGCACTAACCCGTCATCTGACTATCGGACGACCTGCAAGCCACACTCAAGCAGCTTGTGTTTACATTACATGCAGAACAGAGGGCACTTCCCGTATCCTTTTTATAATATAATTTTAATATTTGTAGGCTCAGAATGTAGAACAAATCAGCCTGCCTAGCATGACCGACTTATATCGCGTGATATAGCGTTTTATCACGTTTAACTGTCAAAAAGACAAAGGAATTTGACAGTTGAGTGTTGATAAAATGCTATATCACGCGATATAAATCGGTCATGCTAGGCAGGCTGGACCTGAATGTATGCTGGTGTGCCGGTTTCTTCTGTATTCTGAGTTTGTAGGGTATATTATTGACATTTATCGACATTATCTGTCTTAAGTAAGAATCGAAAGCATTTAATGTATATTTTATTGTGATTAATAATTTCCTTCACTAACTGTGTCAGACCTCTTGATCGACATAAGTGACGCTCTTCAAATCTGCTGTTATCAACTGGGCCGTGCCTACTTCAAGCTGTCCAGAGCACTCTGCATAAACATACCTCCAACTGGTAAGTTTTTATCTAATTGTATGTACAATGACAATAGACATCTGCGGCAACTTCAGTGCGCTTGTGGCACAAAACGACGTACTTTAATCTATAAAATATTCGCTGTCATATATTCTTGAGTGAAGTTGCAGCAGATCACTGTCTGTGTAGTGTCAATTTACATTGTATAATGTTAAATCACTGACCTGCATATATTTACACTGGACAGGCTTATGTTAAACTGTTTTTGTGCCTATTTAATTTCCGCCATTTTGGCGCTGTAGGACGTAGCGTGAGCATAGCGTGAGGGACATGGTACTAAAGTTTGAAATCTGGAGAGACCATCACGGCAACCATTTTCATATTGTACGTCAAAATTAGTTCTTTAGAAGCACGCTAGTGGCGTTTCAAATAGGCACAAAAACTTAGCTGTCAAATCATACAGACAGCCTGTCCAATTAAATAAAAAAAAAAATTTTTCATGTCAGTGTGTTAAATACAATTTAATTCATCTATGCCCGAGCATCTGCTGTCTCATTTTCTGAGTCTCGATGGGTTAATATTCAATGCACTAAAAAGTAAGTTTGTCATTTAGGGTGGTTCTACATAGTGCAAGTAGGCCGCGCAAGTTGAGCACTTGCGCAGCATAGATTAAAGTTATATTGCGCAGGTTACATGCTCCGTGGAAAAACGTGAGCAGGGGGCTAATTGTCTAATTCAAAAAATCTATCGCAATCGCTTTCGTTTGACAGATGGATGTGTCACATTGCTGCATTTCTTTGGTAAGTTTTTATTTGTGCCAAAAAGAAGCTTCCATGTGTTACATCATGAAAGCGATTGCGATAGATTTTTAAATTAGACAATAGAAAGGCTGGTCCAGCTCCATAGCATTTTCACCCCGCGCAAGTAACCCGTGCCTTAACGTGCGCAAGGTACAAGCACCGTTGTAGAAATACCAAAAAAAAAATTAAGAAGTAATCTTTATAATACCTACAGTTATTGCATGAGAGTCAATATGGCGGGTGTATCATGCAGGGACTGATTTACCGGAAAATTACGGTACTTTTATTTATCGGTATGACGTCATACCTATTAAAAACGGTTCCTTCATTATTTTGATACCTTAATTTTTCGGTACCTTTATTTATCGGTATGACGTCATACCTATTAAAACAACTGTCCCTTCATATTTTGATACCTTAATTTTTCGGTACCTTTATTTATCGGTATGACGTCATACCCATTAAAAACTATTCCTTCGAATTTCGATACCTTAATTTTTCGGTACTTCAATATTGGTACCGAAATATGACAACCTTTATTTTGAGGTACCGCTATTTAACCGTTATTTTATTTCGGTACCGAAATGCACTGTATTGAACACGAACCGACAAGTTCCGTGCATTTCGCGAGTAGGTACAGACGGTAGAGAGAGACTCCGGTGTACAGTGTACACTTCAGTACAGTACGAGGCATTTCATTAATCTTGAAATGTTTTCGACGGAGTGGGGGAAAGTTCGCGCATGTGCACTTTGGGCTCTGAATAAATTTTTTATGTTCTTTTCATTTTTAATGTTATACCGAGGCTAAAATTACAGTTCGTTTTTATTACAAAAAATACATTTAACATAAGTTTAAATAAAAATTAATGTAAGAAAGAAAAAAAATATTATGGAAATAAATCTGTATGTTTATCTATACTTATGTATATAAATCGGTTTGACCGATTTGGAAGCGGTTATTAAATAGATAAAGTATGAATTATTTAAAAAGTTTAAAATAAAAAGCAAAATAAAAAAATAAATAAAACCCACGTCACTTAAAATAGTTATTCTTAATCTTTCAATCCCTGAGCGGCCCAATCGGGCCGCTCAACAATGGGAAATCTTTTGTGTCTCACTACTCTAATTTTCCGGGAATAGGCAGGTATTCTTAATTAAAAAAAGCGGTCAAGAGTGAGTCGGACTCGTGCACCGAGGGTTCCGTACAATCATGAATATATTTTGATATGTTACTTTAGTACCTACAGTCTTTAAAAAAGTAGGATAGACGGCGGACAGGTGGAAGGGCGAACAGGCGGACAGTTAATTTACAAATCTTAACCACAGCTGCTTATGGTGACTGAAAAACGTTTCAGCCACTCCACAAACTGATGAAATGTTATCGATTTAACCTTTCTACGCCCGGAAAAAGAGACACAATAGATATTCCATTGTTATCCGGGACCAGGAGGCCGCTCGGGCGTTCATGAATTAAACGTAAGGAATAATATTGCTAAGCAATATTATTGGTTATTCTAAGTAGGAACTTATTTTTCTTTATTCGAACGGCAGATAGTAGGTAATGACCATTCTGAATTTCGACAATCAATTATTTCGAATTTTCGACAGGGTGAATTTCGAAAAACAATAGTGCGACTACTCACTGCTTCGTCAGAACATATTTCGATTTCGACACACACAACTTCGAATAACACTACTTCGACAGAACCCTTCTTCGAAATGCACTTGTTCGACGGATCTCTATTTCGACGGAACATACCTTCGACAAAATACTGCTCTGAAATGTGACAATATTAATAGAATTCCACTTTATTATTAGCATAAGAAAGACCTATAAATACTAACATGTGTAATAAAAAAATCAAGAAGACTTATTACTATTATTAATAATTTAAATTCTCTATATTATCTGAAGATATGATTGTTATAATTATTAAAAACATAGTTGATTATTATTTATGTTTTTATTTTGTAAGTACCTTAAACCAAAAAGCGGAATTCAATAATTATTGTCACATTTCAGAGTAGTATTTTTTCGAAGGTATGTTCCGTCGAAGTAGTGTTATTCGTAGTAGTGTGTGTCGAAATATGTTCTGTCAAAGCAGTGAGTAGTCGCACTATTGTTTTTAGAAATTCAGACCCTGTCGAAATAATTGACTGTCGAAATTCAGAATGACAGTCGTAGGTAATTATATTAGAACCAGCCACCAATTATTATTGTAGTATTAGGTCAGCGCCATCTCTTGACCAATAGTGGAACTATTTTTTTCTTCTTAGGTCAGCGCCATCTGTTGACTGGTAGTGGCACTAATATTTTTTGTTTGTTTTTTGAATTTCTAAAAAATTGTGTTATATTGAGGCATCGTTTTGTTTTTCCTGTAATCCTTACATAAACTACTATCACATAGAATTATTTCAGATTTTTCTCTTTGCGAACTTCGGAGATAAGGGGGGGGGGACGGTTTTTTTTACATTTTTCATCATAAGTCGAAAACTATGCGTCCTAAAAAAAAGGAAAAAAATGTTTTATAATGTGCAAACAGCGCTCTTTCATATGATACCCCACATTACCTAGTCACCTCACTTCCAATTTTTAAGACTCCTTTTCAGTACCTACCTGTTGTAAAAAATTTTTTTTTTTATTTCTTTCTTATTTGCAAAATAGTTGGACAAATATCATCTTAAACTATTCCAAATTTCAAGTTGATACCATTAGTAGTTTTCGAGATATCCAGCTGTGACAGACAGACAGACTGAGTCACACCATAAGGGTTCCTTTTTTTTACCAATTTGGTGAGTCTAGAGGCTTCTAGAGGGAAGCGAGTTTGATGAATAATTTGTGCGCAATTTGTGGGCCTTATAGTTTTGGAATAAAACGGGAAAAACGAATTCTGCTGGGGTGACGGTACTCCAGCAGGAAGATTCTAAAGTAATTATCGGAGAGAAATAAATGATATATGGGCGGGTAGCTTGATACTAGCAAGAAATGTGCGCCAAATATATAATTTGTGGGCCTTATAGTTTTGGAGATATTTGATTTCCTGCTGGCGTAACGTTTTGCCGGATCCCAGATCTCGGAAACTACTAAATGTGCGATCTTACAGTAAACATATAGAAGTAGCCCCTAATTTGTGCTATTTGTGCGGTAGAAAACATTTAAAAAATATTCACAAATTTTGAAGTAATCGGGCATTTTCTGAAAACAGTAAAAAAATTCTAGCGCCTTAACTACCACATAAATAAAGAAACTAAAAACGGTGTTCTATTCTTCTTATTATTTCTCATTACCATAAAAATTTTGAAAACCGCACACATACACGTTTTTGAATAATACCCACATGAAGGTGAGACCGACCATGTCATGACTTTGACGGTCAGCAGGATAAAAATATGAGAGATTATTTAGATCCTGGCCCAATGAATAATCTGTGCAGTTAATGAAGTACATGCTCTGAAATTTTCAGCTTCAAATTCTTCGTATTAAAGGAAATATCAATTAAAATCCAAAACAACTGTCAGTATTCCTATTAACCGACCAAATTCGATAGACCACAAAAAAGCTACGCGTTCATACATATTGATGACCTCCTTAACTTTGTTGTCGAACAGGATTGTACACGTCACGTCACGTCTACGTACATTTAAGTGAAAAAGTGATTTGAGTGAGTGCTTTTATGTAAATAACGAATGAAGTTATTTCTGTTACATTTCATTTTTTACTTGAATTGAAAGAATTTTAACCATTTTAACATTATTTTAGTAAAAAAATAAAGGATGTTTTGTAATTTTATTTCGTTTTTTTTTGTTATACCTAACTAGGTACTTAATGTACCTACAATGCGATTAAATTGACAATAGACAGTGATCCCTTGCATGCAACTTCTACATGGATGTAGGTCTCTTCACAGAGGGCCTAGTACGAGTTGGTTTTTTGTTCTCACTTCACTTTACGAATAGTTAACTATCGTTTTCATTCTTTCACTCGTTCACTAACTCGCATGATTTCCTCTCTTTCACTCGATACTATTTGTAAAGTGAGGTGAGAAACACAACTAGTACTAGGCCCTCTGACGTCCATTATACAAGTTGTATAATGGACGTCAGTGGTCTCTATGGAAAAGATAAAATGTTACAGATTAAAAAACGTCGTTTTATAGCACAAGCGCTATGAAGTTGGTCACTATCTTCTGTTGTAAAATTAATTGCATTTGAAGTAAGTACTTAGGTACCTTAATAAAATGTTATTACAATAAATACCTACTTGTTACAACAAAACTAAATACCTACCTTAATAATAATACGCGAGTGAAGTGCCCGTTTAACTGATTTTAGTACTTTTTTCCGGTTCGAATGAAGTTATAAACATATACCTACCTAAGACAGCTAGGTAGTTGTTTTCTGTTATTGAAAATAAAAACAGCTGTGCTATTGATGTTTAGACAACAATGATTCTGGTATATTTCACTAAGAAGTAAACAGATCTTCTAGTAACTTAAGAAATTTAGCTGGTTTCAAAGTCACGTGTTCGAAGAGTGCCGTCCGCAAAATATATAGTCTGGGTGTAATGTAACAGATCAACGCCACATTGTATTGGTATAAATGCAGGCTCTAACTAACCATTTAAATGTTAAAACACTATTTACCCACATTTGCCAATAAGAAGTTATGAACGCAACTGTACAAACAATTTTTCTGTATAATACGACACATTAAAGAAGGTCATCAATATGTATGAACGCGTCGCTTTTTTGTGGTCTATCGAATTTGGTCGGTTAATCGGAATACTGAGAGTTGTTTTGGATTTTAATTGATATTTCCTTTAATACGAAGAATTTGAAGCTGAAAATTTCAGAGCATGTACTTCAGTAACCGCACAGATTATTCATTGGGCCAAGATCTAAATAATCTCTGATATTTTTATCCTGCTGACCGTCAAAGTCATGACATGGTCGGTCTCACCTTCATGTGGGTATTATTCAAAAACGTGTATGTGTGTGGTTTTCAAAATTTTTAAGGTAATGAGAAATAATAAGAAGAATAGAACACCGTTTTTAGTTTCTTTATTTATGTGGTAGTTAAGGCGCTAGATATTTTTTTCTGTTTTCAGAAAATGCTCGATTACTTCAAAATTTGTGAATATTTTTGAAATGTTTTCTACCGCACCAATAGCACAAATTAGGGGCTACTTCTATATGTTTACTGTAAGATCGCACATTTAGTAGTTTCCGAGATCTGGGATCTGGCAAAACGTTACGCCAGCAGGAAATTTGTTTATTTGTTTATTTATTAAAGGACACCAACAGCGCATGCATTACAACAATAAAAAAATAGTAATATATTAGGTACAAGTTCCGATGCATACACCTTTACAGGTGAGACGACATTAAAATCAAATATCTCCAAAACTATAAGGCCCACAAATTATATATTTGGCGCACATTTCTTGCTAGTATCAAGCTACCCGCCCATATATCTTTTATTTCTCTCCGATCATTAGTTTAGAATCTTCCTGCTGGAGTACCGTTACCCCAGCAGAATTCGTTTTTCCCGTTTTATTCCAAAACTATAAGGCCCACATTTTTTTTATTTGGCGCACATTTACACCGAATTGCGCACAAATTATTCATCAAACTCGCTTCCCTCTAGAAGCTACTTTCTTGCTGGCGTAACGGACTCCATTTTGGTACGGAACCCTAAAAAGGTTAAATAATTTTTACGAAAATATCTCCTGACTCACATTAATGTACAGTACGAGGCATATAACTTGAAATCGGGTGGGGATTGTGCGAAACGCGTATTTTGGGTATGCGTAGCGGTGAGGGGCGCGGGCGGTGGGCGAGGGGCGCGCGCCATTGGTCGCTCACAAGAGCACATGCGCGAACTTATCCCCACTCCGTCGAAAAAATTTCAAGATACGTGCCTAGTACTGTAGTATTAACCTATACATACACACCTATTCAAAAAAAATCATCGGGTCTGCAATTGCCATCTCTCTGTTCTTCAAAAGTACCTATATTCCCAATATTGTTCCCAATACAAAATATTAGTTCATTTCGACGCAGGTAATGGAAGCCCCGACGCGACGGATATCTGTCAGTCAGATATTATATATCAGTCAGGTTATATCAGTATCTATCACCCATAGTACAGACTTCGCCTAGCTAGTAAATCAAATGACCGTGTATGTGAAATATGTACTACACATTTTTTTTTTTGTTTTGGTAGGTATATTTTTTAAGGGTACCTATAAAAATTTGAGGATTGGGCTGTAATTAATATTGTAAGGAGTAATCATCAATCATCGTCTGCGTCTGTTTTATCAGTAATAAAAGAGACGCAATGATAGCCATTCAGAAAATTGAAGTTTTAAGAGCTTGTAATACCGCCCCCAGCCCCCCTAGCATGAAGATGAACGACAAAACACGATATAATACCTTTATAAGAGGTTAAGCTAACCCAAATATAACGGTACCGTTATATTAACGGTACCGTTAATATAACGGTACCGTTATATTTGGGTTTGGGTTGAGTAATTAAAAATTGCGGTACCGCTTTGATGAGGTACCGAAAAACAGATATACCGGATAATTGCGGTACCTTTTTATATCGGTATGACGTCATACCTATTTAAAACTATACCTTCATATTTTGATACCTTAATTTTTCGGTACTTCAACATAGGTTCCGTAATTTCGGTACCTCTATATTTCGGTGGTTTTATACACGTGCCGGACTACAGCTGCGCCACAAAAAAAAAAGTTGGAAATCTGACTTTTTGACTATGCCATGATGAAGTCGATAATTTGTCGGAATTTGTCGCACAAAAACCAGAATTTGTCGGTCTTGCGTTCAGGAGATACGTGTGGCCCAGCTGTAGAGACGTCTCTACAGCTGCGCCACACAGATCTCGAAAACGGAAGGTCGTAGCGAAAATCTGATTACTCGTGTGTGCAGCCGTTAATTTGTCGGAATTTGTCGCACAAAAACCAGAGTTTGTCGGTCTTGCGTTTAGGAGATCTGTGTGGCGCAGCTGTAGAGACGTCTCTACAGCTGAGCCACACAGATCTCGAAAACGGAAGGTCGTAGCGAAAATCTGATTACTCGTGTGTGCAGCCGTTAATTTGTCGGAATTTGTCGCACAAAAACCAGATTTTGTCGGTCTTGCGTTTAGGAGATATGTGAGGATACGCTGTGGAGACTTTTCTACCTGGATCTTGAGAAAGGAAGGTCGTAGCGAAAATCTGATAACTCGAGTGTGTAGCCGTTAGTTTGTTGGAATTTGTCACCAAGAATCAGAGTTTGTCGATCTTGCGTTTAGGAGATATGTGAGGATACGCTTCCGACCTTTCGTTCTCGAGATCCAGGTAAAAACGTCTCCACAGCGTATCCTCACATATCTCCTAAACGCAAGATCGACAAACTCTGATTCTTGGTGACAAATTCCGACAAACTAACGGCTACACACTCGAGTTATCAGATTTTCGCTACGACCTTCCTTTGTCAAGATCCAGGTAGAAAAGTCTCCACAGCGTATCCTCACATATCTCTTAAACGCAAGACCGACAAAATCTGGTTTTTGTGCGACAAATTCCGACAAATTAACTGCTGCACACACGAGTAATCAGATTTTCGCTACGACCTTTCGTTTTCGAGATCTGTGTGGCTCAGCTGTAGAGACGTCTCTACAGCTGCGCCACACAGATCTCCTAAACGCAAGACCGACAAACTCTGGTTTTTGTGCGACAAATTCCGACAAATTAACGGCTGCACACACGAGTAATCAGATTTTCGCTACGACCTTCCGTTTTCGAGATGTGTGGCGCAGCTGTAGAGACGTCTCTACAGCTGGGCCACACGTATCTCCTAAACGCAAGACCGACAAATTCTGGTTTTTGTGCGACAAATTCCGACAAATTATCGACTTCATCATGGCATAGTCAAAAAGTCAGATTTCCAACTTTTTTTTTTGTGGCGCAGCTGTAGTCCGGCACGTGTTTTATACCGAAATAAAATTTATCGGTATCCTAAGTAAGGGTAGAATATTTCGGTACCGCTATATTAACCGTAAAACATACCGAAATTTAACAACCGCAACCAATCCCTGGTATCATGGCGAATCGAAATGTCTCAAATACCAAAAAAATGTACCTAAAATGTACTATTTAGTACCTGGAATTAAAAAATTTGTACCTAAATAAGAAAAAAGTTATAACGAAATCAAAGGTACACCCGCCATATTGACGTCAATATGGCGGGTGTATCTTAATAAATCAATATTGAACCATTATACATAAAATATAACTACATCAAAAAAATGTACCTAAATTGTACCTCAAGGCAAAAAAAACACATGCTCGATTACTTAAGTAGTTTCTGAGAAATCAAACAACAGTTTTTTTTTGTGATCAACAAGATGGCGGGATCCCTTATGGTCTTAAAGTATATCACGGCTAGATTTTACCATTCATTAGTGCCATTCATATTTTGGTAACTACTATTTAGTACTATTCGTTTGGAACTATTTGGTACCATTCATGAGGTACTATTTAGTACAAATAATTTAGTACCATTCATTTGTCACTATTTAGTACAAATTATTTGTTGCCATATAGTACAATTTATTTGGTACCATATAGTACCATTCGTTTGTTACTATTAAGTCCCATTCATTATAAACTATTAAATAAAAATTATTTGGTACCATCTTGTACCATTCGTTTGTTACTATATGAATGGTACTATTTAGTATAAATTATTTGGTACCATATAGTACCATTCATTTGTTGCTATTAAGTACCATTCATTAGGTACTATTTAGTACAAATAATTTAGTACCATATAGTACCATTTATTTGTTTCTATTTAGTGCCATTCATTAGGTACTATTAGGTACAATTTATTTGATACCATATTGTCCATTTATTTGTCACTATTAAGTACCATTCATTCGATACTGGTTGGTACAAATTATTTTTCTACCATATAGTACCATTCTTTGTTACTTTATGTAATTATTTTGTGCCATTCATTAGGTACTATTTAGTACAATTCGTTTGTTACCATTAAGCACCATTCATTAGGTATTATTAAATAAAAATTATTTGGTACCATATTGTACCATTAATTTGTCACAATATAAGAATGATACTATTTATTACAAATTATTTGGTACCATACTGTAAAATTCGTTTGTTGCTATTTAGTACTATTCATTTTTTGCTACTATTTAGTACCATCCATTAGGCACTACTTAGTACAAATTATTTGGTGCCATATAGTACAATTTATTTGGTACCATATTGTACCATTCGTTTGCTACTATATGAATGGTACTATTTAGTACAAATTATTCGGTACCATATAGTACCATTATTTTGTTACTATTTAGCACAATTCATTGGGTACTATTGGGTACAAATCATTTGGTAACATATTGTACCATTAGTTTGTTTCTATTTAGTACCATTCATTAGGTACTATTAGGTACAAATTATTTAGTACCATATTTTACAATTACTTTGTTACTATTCAGTTCTCAAGCTTACGTGCTCACTAGACATGAAATAAAACAATTTTTAACGGATACTAGCGCGGTTTTATTAAAAGTACTTTGGTAATTAGTTAGTATTTGGTTTTTCCGACGTTTCGGCAACTTTGCAGCTTTGCCGTGGTCACGGGGGACCGAAGCGGCCTGTGAGTCTACCCTCAAGCGAAGAATTTTTTAGACGTTCAGAAATTAAAATTTAACAAAAATTTTTTTTATTAATTGTTTTATGTTGATTTATAATTTAATTTTATGAATTATTTAGTGCTAAAAAGAGAGAGAATCTACTGAAACTACCACCATTTCATAAAATTTGGGAGGCCCCTCCAAGAAAGAAACGGCGAAAGAAAACTTGGAGAGGAAAACCGACCTCCGTCTTTTATATTAATTTATTTATTTGCAAAAGGAACTAACCGTATCATTAGATCTTACAGTGTGTGTGAGGGGCTTAAGCTTGTGAATGATGGGGTCCCAAGCTGGTGGAATTTTCCAACCATCATCTCTATTGAAATAAGGGTATTTATTTATTTCGATAACCTCGCGGAGCATTCTAGGAATAAATCTACGTTCCCTAGCAAGAATTTGGGTTTGTCATATCTAATATAATGGTTAGGCCCCTCAAAGGCGTGTTCACTCACTGCAGACTTGTTATCGCGCCTATGTTTCATGTCAGCTACATGCTCTTTGACGCGGGTCCCTATGCTTCTCTTTGTTTGCCCTATGTAGGAGAGCCCACAGTCACAATCTAATTTGTAGACGCCTGCGGCTTGAAAGGGGATATTTCACTTGACAGGTTGTAAGAATTGGTTGATCTTCTTCGGCGGCTTGAAGTAAATTTTGATTGACGCTCGCTTTCAGAATGTTTCCAATCTTGTCAGTGACACCCTTCACGTATGGTAGGATGGCAAGTACCACGCCTTCATCATAAAAAACGCGCCAAACCAGCCACAGTAGAGCGTCAACCTTAGCTTAGTTTAAGCACCAGTCTCTCTCAATCTTAATCATTGTTACCTATAACAATATTGTCTCTTAGAAATAAGTTGTATCATGTAAGATTGTTTGAGAGAAATAAACATTTTTTTTATTATAATAATTATTATAACCTGCCGTCCTACCATACGTGAAAGGTGTCACTGACAAGATTGGAAACATTCTGAAGCGAGCGTCGATCAAAACTTCTCTCTCATTTTAGCACTAAATAATTCATAAAATTACACTATAAATCAACTTAAAACAATTAATTAAAAAAAATTGTTAAATTTTAATTTCTGAACGTCTAAAAAATTCTTCGCTTGAGGGTAGACTCACAGGCAGCTTCAGTCCCCCGTGACCACGGCAGCTGCAAAGTTGCCGAAACGTCGGAAAAACCAAAAATCAAACCAAATACCAACTAATTACCAAAGTACTTTTAATAAAACCGCGCTAGTATCCGTTAAAAATTGTTTTATTTCATGTCTAGTGAGCGCGTAAGCTTGAGAACTGAATAGTAACAAAGTAATTGTAAAATATGGTACCAAATAATTTGTACCTAATAGTACCTAATGAATGGTACTAAATAGAAACAAACTAATGGTACAATATGTTACCGAATGATTTGTACCCAATAGTACCCAATGAATTGTGCTAAATAGTACCAAAATAATGGTACTATATGGTACCGAATAATTTGTACTAAATAGTACCATTCATATAGTAGCAAACGAATGGTACAATATGGTAAAAAATTAATTGTACTATATGGCACCAAATAATTTGTACTTAGTAGTACCTAATGGATGGTATTAAATAGTAGCAAAAAATGAATAGTACTAAATAGCAACAAACGAATTATACAGTATGGTACCAAATAATTTGTAATAAATAGTATCATTCTTATATTGTGACAAATTAATGGTACAATATGGTACCATATAATTTTTATTTAATAGTACCTAATGAATGGTGCTTAATAGTAACAAACGAAATGTACTGTATTGTACCAAATAATTTGTACTAATTAGTACCTAATGAATAGCACTAAATAGTAACAAATAATGGTACTATATGGTAGAAAAATAATTTGTACCAACCAGTATCAAATGAATGGTACTTAATAGTGACAAATAAATGGACAATATGGTATCAAATAAATTGTACTTAATAGTACCTAATGAATGGCACTAAATAGAAACAAATGAATGGTACTATATGGTACCAAATAATTTGTACTAAATAGTACCTAATGAATGGCACAAAATAATTACATAAAGTAACAAAGAATGGTACTATATGGTAGAAAAATAATTTGTACCCAATAGTATCTAATGAATGGTACTTAATAGTGACAAATAAATGGTACAATATGGTACTAAATAATTTGTACCTAATAGTACCTAATGAATGGCACTAAATAGAAACAAATAAATGGTACTATATGGTACTAAATTATTTGTACTAAATAGTACCTAATGAATGGTACTTAATAGCAACAAATGAATGGTACTATATGGTAGAAAAATAATTTGTACCAACCAGTATCGAATGGATGGTACTTAATAGTGACAAATAAATGGTACAATATGGTACTAAATAATTTGTACCTAATAGTACCTAATGAATGGCACTAAATAGAAACAAATAAATGGTACTATATGGTACTAAATTATTTGTACTTAATAGAACCTAATGAATGGTACTTAATAGCAACAAATGAATGGTACTATATGGTACCAAATAATTTATACTAAATAGTACCATTCATATAGTAACAAACGAATGGTACAAGATGGTACCAAATAATTTTTATTTAATAGTTTATAATGAATGGGACTTAATAGTAACAAACGAATGGTACTATATGGTACCAAATAAATTGTACTATATGGCAACAAATAATTTGTACTAAATAGTGACAAATTAATGGTACTAAATTATTTGTACTAAATAGTATCTCATGAATGGTACCAAATAGTTCCAAACGAATAGTACTAAATAGTAGTTACCAAAATATGAATGGCACTAATGAATGGTAAAATCTAGCCGTGATATACTTTAAGACCATAAGGGATCCCGCCATCTTGTTGATCACAAAAAAAACTGTTGTTTGATTTCTCAGAAACTACTTAAGTAATCGAGCATGTGTTTTTTTTGCCTTGAGGTACAATTTAGGTAAATTTTTTTGATGTAGTTATATTTTATGTATAATGGTTCAATATTGATTTATTAAGATACACCCGCCATATTGACGTCAATATGGCGGGTGTACCTTTGATTTCGTTATAACTTTTTTCTTATTTAGGTACAAATTTTTTAATTCCAGGTACTAAATAGTACATTTTAGGTACATTTTTTTGGTATTTGAGACATTTCGATTCGCCATGATACACCCGCCATATTGACTCTCATGTTATTATGAGAGTCAATATGGCGGGTGTATCATGGCGATCTTTCGATTGTTCTTTGCTTTTAAAACTTAAAGTGAAGTCCTAAATGTTTAAGAAATCTACTAGGTATAGGTAGTGTGTTTGTATAGTGTATGTAGGTCTCAGGATAATTAACAAAAACAATTTAGTAAGATATTAGGTTTAATTGTAATGAATTTGTATTATGCATTCTGGCTACACCTAAATTTTTATAGAGAGCTTTACAACACCAATATCACATTCTTAAGGTACTTTCCTTAGTTTCTAGTCAAGTTCAACAATATACACAAGAACTTACAATTTTAGGATAACATTTTTTTGATACAAGGGGAATGGTAGATATTAATTTAATAAATATTGAAATTTCTAAATTATGTTTGCATATGGCCTTTTTCATACAGAGTAATAGTTAAGAGGCCGCGTTCTGCTCAACTGTCAGTCCTCATTTGTATTCGAGTTGCTCATAGTTGCAGTAGTCACAGTGGGGCCGTAGTAAATCAGTTCTGGAATTTGGCCACCTTGCACACCAGTCCCGTTTGTACTCTCAGATGAACAATGGAACTGAAAAGTGACTGTGCCCATGTAAACTTCGCTCAAACCCTCTTGACCAAAATAACTTAACTCACTACCATCTAATATAGCAGATGCCGTGTAAAAGCATTCTGGCTCAATTTGTATCGGATTCTCAAAGTACACATGGAATGTGTTGCTTGATCCATCAGAAAAGAATTTGGTATTGTTCTCTGCCAGAACTCTCCCCAAACGTTTTAATTCTATCTTAACATTATAGTCTGCTGCTCCGTTAGAAGAGCCATATAATCCAAATCCAACAACAAATATCCTTTTGTCCACACAAAATTGTATGGAATCGCATCTTCCGCGATACCTCCATTGATTGCTTCTGTAAGCACACGACTGGAACCTGTGGCAGATCTGAAATGGTAAAATAGGAAATTTAAAAAAAAATACTTTACAATATTTTTGATCAAAAGAGTTAATATGTCTAAAAAAGTACCTGTGCTTTTAGTCCAGCTCTAGCTTTGACAGGATAAGCGAGTTGTGGCTTAGTGGATGCAGTAAAGTGTAGAAATATATCAATTGTCTCTTTCGGTGTCAGAATGCCAAGCTGTGCTGCGCTATTGGCAAACTCTTCTAATGTCATAGTTGGGAATCTGATCAAGTATATGGCACTTCCGAGCATGGCTCTTTTGTTAGTTGGAGACGGGTCTATTTCCCGTCTCACGCACTCGGCATGCGCCCAAGCTAGGGCTGCTTCAAATAGATTAATTTCCTTGCAATTTAGAGTCTCTCTTGCTAATACTGACTCGAGTGTCGACACATCAATATCGACAAACCCCTCAGATGTTAGGGCCATCTCTGCCTAAAATGAAATAAAATAAATTGAAGGGTAAATTAAAACTGCAATACAATTTGTCAAGTTAGTTTATTTTGATCTATATACAAAAGATGGAAAATTTTACATTAATATGTCATGGTTAGATTTATAGACACAACACTAGCATGCACTTTCTAAACTGTATTGCAGTAAATCTAGATATTTCTGTGTTCCGAATGACTAGAACATACTCTCATCATATATTTAATCACTTGCATTTTTCCACATAAATTACAATGTAACAATATTGTAATAATATGTGGAAAGTAACAAAATATATCATATTTATCATTTACATTAAAAGCTAACATTGTATGATTATTGGAATGTTAGTGGACTGAATATTTGTACAATCATGAATATCTAACTAATTCTTAATAAATCACAACCAAAACAGAAATATAATACACAGATTTGTGGCACAACAACTTATTGATATGGCAGTTTTATATTTAGCTATCCTTATATAATTACTTCCATATATTCCCCTAGTCAGATCTAGCTTCTATGGATGGATTTGTTTCACTTGCTAACAGTATAAAGGCTGTCCATACTATCTTTACTTTCTGGACTGGAAAGGATTTGACTGGAATGTCCTGATAGCTCCATTACGAGGCTATTGTATGACGAGGATGATTCTAAGCAGAGATTGGTTAAGTTTTCTGTCGACTGACATACCTGTGCATCAATCACTTCCCAGCATCTCTGCATCAGTTCTGGCTCCTCAAATAGCCGTGATTGGCTTAAAAGGAGACAGGCATTTTTAGCTGTGAGACTAGTTTCCAGATAGCTGACGCAGGCTCTTGCCAAATATGGTACAATATATTTCTTCGCAACATACAATGTTGATAGTACAGTATCAGCTTCTAATTGAATTTCATCACAGTATAAATACCTGAAAAACAGAATAATAAAAATGAGAAAACACAGTTAACACCTAGCTTTAGTTATTTAAGATCAAGTTAAATATTTACTTTAGTAAAGTAAGGAACGCTTGCGGTTCCACATCCGGAACTTCTATTTCTTGCTTACACTCTGCTAGTCCCCCATAAAACATGGCATAGAAAACTGAGCTGGCAGTCGCTAATACATATTTGTGCGCCGGTATAACTTGTGTGTGACCTGGAAAATAAAGAAAAACAACTATACAAATGGCTTTGCTAAATATCTGAGACGAGTAGAGGAAATTATGCAAAATAAAAACTGGACAAACTGGTTCCCCGAATCACAAGTGACATTGAAGTGGTTTGGTCACTCAGGCACAGCTTTTAATAAAGATGAGAATAATTAACAAAGTACATATTGGTATTGGTGATGAACTCTTTTCTCTGCATTTAGACTTCCATTAGTCCGTTATGCGTGAATTTGTTATGGGGCATTGGTGTGGCTAGTCAAGCCCGTCCAGCTCCTTCCCGATGCGCAGAAGCCCCCTGGGGCGTTCACAGGCTTCTAGGAGTGACCTCACGTCTTTGAGGATTTTTGCCCGGTGTGCTGCCAAACCCACACACTCCAGGATCACGTGGGCGGCTGTTTCCTCTGCGTCCAGGCATCCTCTACATAGGGGACTGTCTGTCGCATTGTAGTAGTTGTTGGTTTAAAGCTAGGTGCCCTGTAAGAGTACCTACAACTATTTGGAGCACAGATAGGAACTCACCAGGCCCGCCAACAATAAATGTGACATCCGACATGAGTTGGTTGTTGAACATAGCTGCATTGCGTTCCCGGACTGTGGGCTTGGTGGCCTGCCAGTTGGGGTCGAGCGTGGCCGCGCCGGGCGGCGGCGCCGGGGACACGGTGGGCGAGGGGGCCGAATTCGTTGACCCGCAAGGGGATGGCGGCCCACTGTAGCACTGCGACACTTGAGTGCCCGTTTCCCGCTGGGATATCGTGTGAGGCGGAGACAAAGATAATCCCCCACCATTATTGATGTTTTCCGCTGTAATCAAAGACACATACATCAAGTGGATGAACCTATACGTAAACTTGTAGGTTTGTAGTTACCTACATATAGGTACACAACCTACATCATGCAAGTTGCTTTTTAGGTCACGCAATCTAAATATAATTACGGACCATGACATAAAACATCACATAATAACACAACCGTATTCTTTAGTCTCTGAAATTTCAATCTACGTCGCAAAATAAACAGGTTTAAAACTAATCAATACGCAATGCTCACCATTCATCCAAGTATTAGTTTGTGCGACAGACATACTATCCCTACTATTATCTGGAAGTCTTTTCGGCGGTTTGTACACTATTCTTGAACACAGGTTCGACATAATGTTATTGAGGCCTCGAGAAATTTAAAATTTCACTATAAACATTTGGGCCGCGGACGTCTTCACAAATCTACACAACAAACTTCTTGACGTTAGTCAGCCAGCCATCTTGTTTGTGACGGACGATCGGGGTTGCCAGATGCGATTTTGCATTTCTCCCCAAATTTGAAATATTTTTTCTCCAAAATGACACCATTTTCGGCAGATTTATCCAAAAGCCTAAAAAAATCTTGTAGTTCGATTAGTTCGTTCAAGGCACTACCATGATTTCGTTTAATTCATACTATTTGTGGGTACAACTGCTGAGGGAGGCTTCCGACCTCCATGGTTTATGATCTATGGTATGTTAAATGATTATGACAATCTGCCACACATGCACGTCAGTCGGTGTGACCACCCACGGGTCGGTCGGGGATAGTTTGACACTACGAATTTGGACTCAGCTAGGAGATGTGATAAAATTATAATGTGAGAGTAAAATATGTGATAGTGCAATAAATAGAATAAATAAATTAATAATAATAAATAAATTGAAGTTTACTAAAGTCTCCTGGTCTTCTCATTAACATCATTAGGCACAATGCTTAACAACAACAAGGTGATCTTTTACATTCACTCAATTTTGACAAATTATTATACATATTTTAAAACAGTTCAAATAGACATCTAATAGTTTTTATTACTGGCTACTAAATTAGGGTGGGCAAAGTCCGGAATGAGTATTCCGCGACGAGATAACTATCGATCTTTGACTATAACATAATGTACACGAAAACTATGCTCTTGTTTTCTTCGTTTCATATAAAAAATACCCCAAAACTCAAAATTTTGTTTCCTAAATTTCTCCACGGTAGGTATTTTATTTTTCCCCAAATATTTCTCCAAACATTCCATTTCTCCAAGAGAATTTTTTTTTACCCACAATTGCAAGAAAAATACCCCATCTGGCAACCCTGCGGACGACAGCAGAGAGAGAAGGAAGCTGCGCTGCGGAGTGCGGCTGCGGGCGTGAGAGGGAGAGGGCGAACTGTCATTGGGTGCATTCCAACAGGCTAATTGCTGAGGAGCGTTCCAAAGGTCAAAGTGCGGTTGTTTAGTTTTTTCTAGTTCTTGTGTTCGGAACGACAACCGAAGAACTTTTCCATTTGGAATACGAATTTCCTATATTCTAAACCAAATAAAATCTATTTTTTCTGAAGAGCATCTATGAACTTTTTGAAACTTAGACACAAAACATCAAAATATAAAATAATAATGTCAAATAACATTGTCATTTTTTTGTATAGATAAACGTCAGAGCGTTTTATAACGACCGATTTTGATGGTTAAAAGTTGCAACGCTCTGACGTTTGGAACGGGAAAGTTGTATCAATCGTACGTCACGCACTAATGTTTGGAATGCCGTTAAAGCGTAATGTTGCACTCCAAAGCGTAGGTTTTCAACGCACCTCGGACTCATCGATCGCCCTAAAGTACATTTCAAGCCGCGGTCACACGCCGATTTAGCATCCTACTTGACAATAAAATATTATATAATAAGTTAGATTTTAAAATTGAATTAACACTATAACGGAAAAGTAAACATTGTTTAAGATTGGAGATGAGAATCGAAAAATAAAATCATAAAGAATGTTGACTTTTCCGTTATTTGTGCAAATTTACTGCCCGCGGGATATGTAATCGCGGCTTGAAAGTAATAAAAAGAATGTGGTGATCGATGACTTAGCGACTGGCCTGCTGGAATGCACCCATTGAATGTACAGACGACGGCACATCAGACGTAACATGACATGTTGAGCTGTCGACCTTGAGACCGCCTTTATGCCGTACGCAATATAAGTTGTTTTTGCAGTACAACTGTTATATTTGACGTGCCGTCGTGTGTACGTTCGGAAACGCACTAGTATCTTCGATCATATGAATAAATCTCAGTATTAATGGACAAATCCATTTGTTTTCGATAATAAAACAACATTTTTATGAATGTTTTGTATTCTGGAAAGGAAAATTTGATCTTTTATCACAAGCGACTCACGCACGGCGGCGCGGCGTGATCTTGGTTTACGGAAACAATTACATAGTACGTGCCTCAGACCAAATAAAAAAAGTAAAGACGGAGTCTTCCGACAAAGCGGTGAAGCCAGTAAAACTACGCCTTGGCTGTGTACATACACAGTTTACGCACACATATGTAACGAAACTACGCCTTGGCTTTCGTTCGTCATTGGGCGAACCCTGCCGCCCGGCCCCCGCCCGCCCTCTAGTACGCACACATGAGTACCATCAAAAACCGGCTTCTAGGGTTGGGTAAATTTCACGAAAAATTTCGGTCTGTGAAATATTTAGAATAAATTTCATTTTGGTTTGAAATATTTCAGTTTAGAGTGAAATTTATTTTTAAGTTTCATCTGACCTAAATAAAACAAAATTACATGCATTTTGTCAAAATATCAACATAATTATAGAACAAAACAATAAACAAATAAGTTGGCTTAAATTACGAATAGCTTTGGCTATTTTACAACTTTTAATAACAAAATATTCAATATCTGTTTCGATTATCGGCCACGATGGCGTAGAAGAAAAACGACTTCATCAACATTACGAAGGAATATGTAGAAAACTAACAATAAAAGTCGCAAAGAAAGACCAATATTCGGAAAATTGTAAGTTTAACCGTGGCCGCGCAGTCGAAACGTTCGCAGTCGAAACGCAGGAGAACCGAGCGGCCACACAGTTCTCTTAAATGGAGCTTAGTAGGGGTCCCATTCTTTTTGCTTAGAAAAATATAGAAAGTATAAAAATACCCTAATGTTTGGATTTCACGACCTACATAGCTTAAATGCTATGGCCGCGCCATAGTCCGCGCGGTCACGCAGTTCTCTTAAACGGAGCTTAATAGGGGTTCTATTATTTTTGCTAATCGCTGATACGATTATGTAGAAAATATAGACAGTATTAATAAAGCCCTAATGTTTGAACTTCACGACCTGCTACAGAAATTAAATGCTATGGCCGCGCGGTCGAAACGTGGAGAACCGCGCGGCCACGCAGTTCTCTCAAACGGAGCTTAATAGAGTTCCCAATCTCTTTTATAATCCCTGATACGATTAGGTAAAAATAGTAGACAGTATAAATAAAGCCCTAAGGTTTGGATTTCACGACCTACAGAAAAACGTGGTCGTAAAGTCCAAACATTAGGGCTTTACTTATACTGTCTTAATTATCTACGAAATCGTAACTGCGATTAGCAAAAATAATGGAACCTCTACTAAGCTCCGTTTGAGAGAACTGCGTGGCCGCGAGATCCTCCACGTTTAGACCGCGCGGTCATGGTTAAACTTTTTAGTTAGATATATTATTTGGTTACGTGCGTGCTGTTTGGTATCTATATTATTTGGTAGCTATGCGCAGCTAGATGGCTTCTAATTTTGAATACTTATTTTTGGAAATGGGTGATATTTTTGATAAATTTCAAGTAGCTCGACTTAAAAAATCTATAATATTATCGAACTGCTCGCAAAATTTCACGAGAATCGGTTGAGAAATGGGACCTGTAGAGGAGAACAGACAGCTAGAAAGTCAGACTAAAATATGTTTATGTATATATCTCCGCCATTTTGAAGAATTAAAAAAAAACTGGCTCGACAGTAAAATTCTATATAATTTTCGAACCTGTGGCCCTACCATGAGTTGTTGCAAACTGTTTACGTTACAGTAAACTATCGTTTTCTCTCTTTCACTCGTATTGACTGTGAGCAGTATATCCGACAGTTTACTGTAACGTAAACAGTTTGCATCAACTCATGGTAGGGCCCCTGTCCACAAAATTTGACGAGAATCAGTTCAGAAATGCGCCTGTAGAGGAGAACAAACAGTGCTGGAATGGCGGGCTGAAATGTTTGTTTTACATATCTCCGCCATGAAAAATTTCGAAAAACAGGCTCGACAATAAAATTCTATATAATTTAATTTTCGAACCTGCCCATAAAATTTCACGGGAATCGGTTGAGAAATGTGACTTGTAGAGGAGAACAAACAGCGCCGGAAAACTGGACTGAAATATGTTTCTTTTACATATCTCCACCATTTAGAAAAAAATCGAAAAACAGGCTACACGCCGAAGCTCAGGCACTCCTAGGTTTGTCTAGTCAAACCTCAGGTTTGACAAGAAGCCTTAGTCAAAGCCCAATATAAAATCGTGTTTCGGCCTTTGGCCTAAAACCTGAGGTTTGACTAGGCAAACTGGAGCGCCGGGACTTCGGGGTTTGACTATAACATTTATATAATTTTTGACCCTGCTCACAAAATTTAACAAGAATCGGTTGAGAAATGCGACCTGTACAGGAGAACAACAGCACCGGAAAGCCGGACTGAAATATGTTCTTTTACACATCACCGCCATTTTGAAAAATTTCGAAAAACTGGCTCGTCCATAAAATTCTATATAACTTTCGAACCTGCTCACAAAATTTCACGAGAATCGGTTGAGAAATGCGACCTGTAACCTATAGAGGAGAACAAACGGACAGCAGGAAGGACATACGAAAGAATTGTTGCCCAAGCTGAAGCAGCCTGCCTAGCATGACCGATTTAAATCGCGCGATATAGCGTTTTATTACGTTTAACTGTCAAAAAGACATAGGAATTTGACAGTTGAGTGTCGATAAAATGCTATATCACGCGATATAAATCGGCCATGCTAGGCAGGCAGAGACGCTTCGCTCGCGCTTCGCGCTCGCTCGCTAAATTACCTAAGCCTTGAAATTTCATTTAATACGTTAAAATAGTAAACTAATTCAGAAAATAAGGGATTTCTAGTACTGGAAATAAATTTCACTCAAAAGTGAAATATTTCAACCCGTTTTGAAAGATTTCATAAATTTCATATAAATTTAATTTTCATTTCATTGAAATTTTCACTGGACCCATCCCTACCGGCTTCACTTAGTTGTTCGCAACCACTGCGCAACGCTCCATCTTCCTTTTTTATTTGATCTGAGGTACGTGCGTCGTACGTTCTGCATTCTGAATAAAAATAAATGCCAAAACGAGTTATTGTAATCGAATTATTTGTGATTTATTATTACAATAACTTGGATTGATTGTTACATAAAACAATAATTGATTCCTACTAAAAATGACAAATCACAGGGGGCTTACCATCAGCAAATAAGAAACCATCCTTGAGCCGTTCAATTCAAAAGCAGGCCTTAAACAGGACTGCTTAAGGCCTGCTTTTGAACTAACTTTTGAGGTCATAGTACGATAAAGTAAGGCAGTTCAATATGAGTCCTGCTATAAGATAAGACTTATAATAAGGCCCCAGGACGAGTGTTAGCTACTTCTTATGGGAATATGGGTGTTCAAGTTCAAAATAAATATAATTCACCTTGGTTTAACAATCTTGCGTGCCTGTGCCGCCGCTCCGGCTCCTGGCAGTTGAGCTCGGCGAACCGGCTGTCCTCGTCGATGAGGCTCTCGAAGAAGTCCACGCCGCTGTTCATCGGTGACCGGACTTGCAGCTGGCACGCATACCACACGAAACTGGGAAATAAAACGACGGGTTTTTAGTTTTTGAGCGGTTTTCCTGATTTTTTTTTTTGTTTTAATTTAGATGTTTGAATGCAACCTTCACCTTCTTAGTATTTTTTAAGTCGATTGATACGCGCATATGATCAAAGTATACTTTGACCAAGTAGTTTAGTTTAGATGACTACTTGACATTACTTGGATCATGTAAATGAGCAATCAAAGAGAATTTTTATCAAAGTAAACTTGGACCATTCTCTACTTTCATCCAAGCCTGCTTGGACAAAGTATTATGCGTGCCGACAACTTCACGTCACTGGTCCAATTTTGTACTGCCAGCAAAAAATTCAATGATCGTTTGCCATGCTGATCGATGCCAGCAAAAATAAAAATCATATTTTTATATATTTTGTTTCTTTTTATGCACATCCTATACATTATGAAGTTATCAATTCTATCAACCAATTCTTAATTGTGGGAATTAGTATACACCGTCATTTTGTAGTCGTTTTAATTAACTTAAGGGAGTATTCTACTAATGAAACTAAACATTTTTGCCAAAGAAACATGGGTCGAAAAACGACAATTTTTTTTGACTTTCCCATACTAATACCATATTTTAGCTTTCTTTCTTATTTACTGAAGCGCTCATGGCGGAACTTGACAGACTGATCGTACTCGATCACGTTTGTTAAGCAACGCTCGGTCCGGCCAGGTGTCGGATGGGTGACCGTTAAGTGGCATTACAACTGAGCGCTTCCGTGCTTCGGAGGGCACGTTAAACCGTCGGTCCCGGCTGTTGTCATCTGATAACAGTCGTTAAGCCAAGTTAGAGGCCTTACAGGCGGCTTGATAAACTCTTAACACCAGAGGTGGCCACTAATCCTCATTCGATAAGAAAAAAATATTTTAGCTGTCGAGTTAGTATGGGAGGACCAAAATTTTTTGTCGTTTTTCGACCCATGTTTCTTGGGCAAAAGTGTCCCCCCAGACCTACCGGTTTCCGTTCTTTGCTTTGCTGTTCGGCAATGGACCGCCGGCCAAGAGACTCATTTTCAATCTATCGCATATTTTCAATCTAAGTACATTTCACATATAAGAATGTTCTTGTGAGCTTTGTTCCTTAAACGATCGTTATGAAAACACAAAAAAAAGTTCAGATAGGTAATGATGACACCCACAACCCTGTTCACAATTTATATAAATATGCGATCGATTTATTTTTAGCAATCGGAGACTAAGTTCAGGGTGGCATATCTCCCAGAAGCTTCCTACTTCGCAACCCAGACGATGATATTTGATAACACCAAGCTAATGGCTATCTTGCCAATTTGGTCTGGTCCAAATATGCGATAGATTGAAAATTACCCTGGTTGGCCGGCGGTCTAAACAGCAAGTAGAACAGCAAAGCAAAGAAACGAAACCGGTAGGTCTGGGGGGACCCAAAATGTTTGGTTTCATTGGTACTACACACCCTTAAGAGGCATATTACGTTTCGACTGTGATTTTTGCGTAAAATGGCCAATTTTGGGGTTCTCGATCTCAGAAACAAAAATACATTAACAGTTTTGACTTATTGAATAGTGTAGAATAACTATTGGAATTGTTCATAGCGGCCTCGCTTTTTTGAAAATTTGCTTAACTTTATAATTAAACCCGAAATTGCAGAGAAAGATCATAAAATGCGTGAAGGCACTTTTTTGGGGTCATGGATTGAACTACTGTGCTAAACAAATGAAATAAAAAAAAATTGGCTATTATCTCTTATATTAATCGAATAGTTCATAGCGGCCTCGGAATTTTGAAATTATGTATGGAATATGTGAAAAAAAATCCCAATCAAAAACCATAAAACTACTAAAAACGCTCAGAATTAACTGTGAATTTCTCCTAGATACATAATTATTATAACGTAAAATTAATATCAGAATAATCTTTATTTCATAAGAAAATCAAATTTCATACTTTTATTTGTTGTTTGTACCTACTTGTTTTTCTTTCTGTGTATGTTCAAAGTTGACTCTAAGAAATCGTTCACCAACTTTAATTCTCCTTTCTAACCCTTTAACTTTCCAGTGTATCATAATATTACTTTTTGTCGCGAACACATATAATTGTATTTAGTAGACCCAAAGGTTTCTCTAGGTTGTAGCGCTAAAATCCGTTAAAATTGAAATTTCGATAAATAAAATGTGATAGGGCCCTTAGGTTAATCAAAACGACACCCTTAAAGCCCACCGGTAACGATCAATTGCGATTGTCAATTTTTCCGCAATTGACGCCCATTGACGGAAAAATTAATCGTTTACGCGTGCAATTGAAGCAATGGGGTTGGCAACGCAAAGCTAATTGTAGATGTCGCTGCGTACGCTTGTTCCTAAGACAGTAGACGTTCAGAACAAATCTATGGGAAAATAGGTATTTATTTTGTGGTATTTTTTTACCGAAAAAGACCCATTTACCCGAAATGGATATAGAAGACTATTCTACAATGCAAATGCCGGAATTGAAAGCCAAATAAAGACGTTTTTATTCTTACAGAATTTATCCATTTTTTCTATATCCAGATTTTTTGGAAATTTGTAAGTGCCAACATTTTTAAAGCCTATTGCACAGAATTTAATCATTTTAAAGCTAAAAAACGTTTTTTTAAGTAAAAGTCCTTTGTTTTCATAGCTCTCGTGGAACAAGCGTACGCAGCGCCATTTTGACAGTTGCCTTCCCCATTGTCAATTGCTCCAACAATGGCATTGACGGAAAAATTGACAATCGCAATCGTTACCGGCGGGCTAAGTAAATCACTACAAAATGACGGTGTATAAAACCAGTGTCATTTTGTCTAGTAATACATACTTATTTGACTATTATCAGTCGATCATGGGCTTTCATATAATTGTAAAAAGAGTCAATGTATGGTCTTTCAAGGTGGCACAAGAAAAGTGACAAATATGCCTCCGCTATTCCTAAATGGATCACCGTTGGAAAGAGTAGAGAAATTTAAATATCTTGGTCACCTTAGTCACGCCAACCCTGAAGGACGATGCGGACATTGAGAGGGAACGAAGGGCGCTGTCGGTCAGAGCGAACATGTTGATCCGCAGGTTTGCTCGCTGTTCGAGAGAGGTAAAGTTGACTCTTTTTAGAGCTTATTGTGCCTCTTTCTACACCTGCGGCCTGTGGGGCGACTACACGCTTAAATCGTATAGCGCCCTTCGAGTCCAGTTCAATGACTCGTTCAGGATGTTGTTGGGGCTCCCCCGCTCTTGCAGTGCATCTACAATGTTCGCGGAAGCGAGGGTGGACTGTTTCTACACCGTAATGCGTAAGCGCGCTGGCTCGCTAGTGCGCCGAGTGCGGGGGAGCACCAACAGCATGCTGGCCGTGCTCGCGGCAAGGCTCGACTGCTCTTATATTAACCACTGCTGTAACCTACACATTGCACATGTACACAGTAACAGAGCCGTCCAAAATCAATATAATTTTATTAGTAATTAATGAATAAATGAATTTGTTATTTAGGAATTATTTTAATTTTATACTTATTAATGTGACTACTTTTGCTAATTAATTATTTTTATTGTATTTATTTTTATTGTATTTGATGTAATTTGATGTAATGGGTCTTTGACACCCGAAATAAATGAATTATTATTATTATATATTATTATTATGTGTGTGGAACAATGCAAATTCACGTTTCACTAGTGTCATAACAGTATTCGAGTCAAATTAAGTATTCTCTATGCGAGTATCTGGACTCGAATACTAATTGTTTTTTTTAATAAATATAAAAATACTTGAATACCAAAAATACCTGAGGGCCATCACTATTTATAATGCCAAAGTGGCAAAATAAATCATTATATTAAATACTTCACTTCAAAAAATAAAATACAAATCATACAATATTTTATTGTATAATACCGGTATAATACATAGCGATTCGGTTTTAAACGTTACATTTACAACTCTACTTAAGATAGACAAGAGTACAATATTAATGTATGAAACTGTCAAAAAATCGCACTGCGCGGCCTTTTTATTACAAGATTAGTGGCTGAAACACACTAAAAATCGCGCTGCGCGGCCTTTTTTTACTATCGATGGGCAAGATTACAAAATTATTGGCTTAAACTGGCTAAAAATCCTGCTGTGCGACCGTTTCACGCGCACCGCTCAACAACTGCGCTTTACTACTAGAGGGGGGGCCCGCACCACAGAATGAGCCTAGGGGTCCATAGCTTTCAAATCCGGCCCTGCTTATCTGTTATCTAACTAGCAGCCGCCTGCGACTTTGTCTGCGTGGAAAGTTTTTTAGCAATCCCGCGGGAACAATACTTTTTTTCGGATAAAAGGTATTCTATGTCCTTCTCTGTACCCCTAACTTTTTTTTTCGGCTTCACGTCTTACTACTAAACCGGTCATCATGAAATTTTGCATACACGTTGTCTAGGGGAACAGAGAAGGACATAGGGTACCTTTCATCCCGAAAAAAGGATTGCTCCCGAGGGATTGCAAAAAACTTTCCACGCAGATGAAGTCGCAGGCGGCCGCTAGTTCATAATATTAGTAAGGATGATATGGCTGTTTTGTAATTTTCTTCAGGTTACATTACGAACCAAGTTATTGTAGAAAGTTCAGCGGTCTAATCATAAAAAAACCGGTCAAGAGCGAGTCGGACTCGCGCACCGAGGGTTCCGTACCATCATAATAAATACACTGCAGAGTAGAATAATAAACTCATTATTGCAGTTTTAGGTCAGCGCCATCTCTTGACCGATAGTAGAACTAATGTGAACTTTTTCAGAAATTTGTTAATTTGTAAAAAAGTGTGCTATATTTCAACATCGTTTTATTTTTTCCCTGTAATCTTTATATAAACTGCTATCACATAGAATTATTTCAGACTTTTCTCTTTTAGTCCAATAAAACTAGCTTTATCGGGACATAATAAGATAACTGAAATTTTCCTTTTCTATGTCATAAATTAGTGTTAGTTATAGTTAAAATAAAAGGAATTAAACATTTAGAAACATTTATTAAAACGTAAAAAATAAATGTTAAATTTTTGTCTAAAATATCTAAAAAGACGCATCATAGCTTAATAAGATACAATCATCATAGTTACCATTTTGGCTTATCTAGATATTGAGATCAGATGAATACTGTGAAAAAAAAACGAACATGCGAATTTGGATTCAGTTTAATTTTGCTATTAGGTGATAGCATTTTAATGCACTATAAAATTATACTTACAAGGTATTTGGTTAACTATTTTGCTTTTAGGAAAAAGCTAGGTAATGTACGAAATCTCATGATTTTTATATGAAACGGTTACCACCCCGGATTTCTTACATCACATAACTAATTAATATTTGACACTTAATATCAATATCCGATAAACTAATAAAACAACGAGTTTATTAATTATGTCAAGTAAAGCTAGTTTTATTGGACTATTTGCAAACTTCGGAGATAAGGGGGGGAACGGTATTTTTTTTACATTTTTCATCATAAGTCGAAATAAAAAAACATAAAAAACCGGCCAAGTGCGAGTCGGACTCGCGCACGAAGGGTTCCGTACCAAAAAACGGCAAAAAAATAAGTTTGTTGTATGAGGAACCTGCCTTAAATATTAATTTTATTCTGTTTTTAGTCTTTGTTGTTATAGCGGCAACAAAAATACATCATCTGTGAAAATTCCAACTGTCTACCTGTTGTCGTTATTAATATCGAGCAAAAAACGGCAAAAAAAATCACCTTTGTTGTATGGGAGCCTCCCTTAAATATTAATTTTATTCTGTTTTTAGTATTTGTTGTTATAGCGGCAACAGAAATACATCATCTGTGAAAATTTCAACTTTCTAGCTATCACGGTTCATGAGATACAGCCTGGTGACAGACAGACAGACGGACGGACAGCGGAGTCTTAGTAATAGGGTCCCGTTTTTACCCTTTGGGTACGGAACCATAAAAATGATTGAAAACGTGCAAACGGCGTTCTTTCATACAATACCCCCATGCCCTAGTAGCCCCACTTCAAATTTTTAAGACCCCTTTTCAGTCCCTGTTGTAAAAAAGATATTTATTTTTTTATTTTTTTCTTATTTGCAAAATAGTTGGGCTAATGTCATCTTAAACTATTCCAAATTTGAAGTTAATAAGATTAGTAGTTCTCGAGATATCCAGCTGTGACAGACAGACAGACTGAGTCACACCACAAGGGTTCCTTTTTTACCATTTTGGTACGGAAACCTAATTAAGACACAGTTTAGTAGTCACTGCCATATTTTTGGAGTATATGGTTGTAAATAATACAATAAAGATATACATAGAAGAAAACGATAAGATAACGAAGTTATGATATTATGAATAATCAATAACCTGTCGTGAAAATCGATCAACCATTCTTCTAAAACGGCCCGAAGATTTACAAAGCATTTTGGCAACCAGATGATCATTTTTTCATACATTATATTCCAACCGAAAAGTTCATTACGAAAAACACTTCACAAGTTTAAATCTCAAACATTATGAAAATAAATATTTAGAATCTTCAATTGTGAACTAAATTGTGTGTGATTTAAACTGCATACATTATATTTCAACCGAAAAGTTAATTATTAGACAAAACACTTCACAAGTTAAAAATATCTCAACTGAACTGAATTAGTGTTCAACGATACTATGAAAATCAATTATTTTGAAACTTCTATTGTGAACTAAATTGTGTTGATTGCAAAGAATTCTTAAATGTTTAAATTTTAAATGTCTCCTTTACTTGACCTAATTAAGCTTTGAATTGATTGGTTGTTAACGAATTCAGGGCTATCTCGCTGTTCTTGTAACGACTGTTTAATAAAAATCTAACCTTCCAGATCAAACACAAATCTTTTTTATTAGGAACTTACTTGAAAATCCAAAAACAATCAAGAAAGCAACCTAATAATAACGTGTCAAAAACCATAATTGTAGCTGGAAATTGAGGCTGTTGCACAGTATAGTGTTTTTTAAGAAAATATTTAGTTTTATTAATTCTTTAAACCCGTGGATTTAGTAAATTCGTCCTAAAGTATACCTTATTCACATTTTGTCTGATTATATAAAGTACAGTAGGACAAAAACGTAGTATTTAAACTAGACAGAAATCATCTCTTCTCCAACCACACAAGTGGGATACGAAGCCTCGACCTTTTCGCAGGCGACTGCTGCCTGCTCTTCCATGTAGCTACCGAGTCGTTAGGAGATTCTTTGAAAATTTTAAGTGCTTTTTACTTTTTCGCTGTAAGCCAGCGTTATTTCATTAAAGTGAGGAGTTATTCAGCCAATCAGGAGGCTAATTGTCTAATTTTAAAAATCTATCGAATCGCTTTCGTTTGACAGATATAGGTAACACATTGCTGCATTTCTTTGGTAAGTTTTCATTTGTGCCAAAAAGAAGCTTCAATGTGTTACATCTTGAAAGCGATTGCGATAGATTTTTAAATTAGACAATAGAAAGGCAGGTCCTCAACATTCGATACATAGGTAAACATCTTTGTTGTAGATACTGGACAATCGATGTAGATGAGAGAGCTATTTAATTATCCGTTATCGTAATGTTTTAGATGTTTGCATTTACAATGCTAATTTTATAATATGTAAAACATCTCGTCTCCAATCACTTAAGTTAGTTTTTTTCTAGCACATTTGTATAAAATTTTACATAATTTAAACCACGGCTGCCAATTTATTTTACACATCGAATTAGTAACTAAAAGTATTCCTAGAAAGTGTAAACGATTGTTTTTTAGAAATTTAACATTTGTCCCATTAAACTTTGAACTGGCAACCCTATTCTTAAGTTATGTTTATGCAATACACATTGTACTGGAAGATAGTCCATTGTGTGTATGAACTCTCGATCTCTTTGAGGTGACTGACACGGTTGTCTACAAGCAAAGACTTCTATGTTGTATTCTTGAATTCATTGTCTACAAGTTTCGAGAGAAAGTGAACTCTTTTGTCAAACTCCTGATTTGTTCCGATTCACTCGCCATAACAAGTGACCGAGCATAGAAAACGTTACTTGTGAACCTTCCATAACTAAATCTCTATTTACTTTCTAGTCCTTATAGAAGTTTTCTTTGAAAGATAAAATCTTAATTTACATCTTTGAATCTGACTCAACATCTTTTAAATATTTACATACCTCATCAGAATAATAGTAATAGGGAACATGCATAAGTCACCGATTTTGATAAATTTGGGCTTGGTCGCTGCGGACACGTTAAAAACACGATGGAACAGAAAAATAAAAAATAAAATGTATTACTTTAGTTTTATCACACAAGGGAAAATAACGATATTTTTTTTCGTTTTCGGATATAATGCACTTTACAGTCGGAGAGAACATCAAATAAGAAATAATATTTTGTATGACACATATGTACTTAAACGCAATATTTAGGGAGATATTTGAAAATTCTTGGCTAACTCCCTACTAATGCACTGAAACGTGACATGAGTGACGTCACAAATGTTGACCTTTTTATAGAGCGTTTTCGGCGGGTGCTGCTGCGTGCTAACTTCAAGTAACTATATCACGAGAAAAAAACACAAGAGAAAAGTTTTAATATTACAGTTGATTTTGTCACGCATTATACTTTTGATTTTGATACAAAAAAAAATTGATGCATGTTCCCTATTTACACATTTTAATCTATCGAAAATAACTTACTAAGCATTTTAATGCAGGATGAGACGAGATAAGAATAATAATAAAGTTTATTTTTATTGAATAAACAATAAAAACGAAATGTAGTTAAGAACCGGTTACAAGTGGCCAACTATAAATAGCTTGCCCGTAATAATAACTCGGCGCAGAGCAATGGGAACAAATTACGTGTGAAACAGACGATGAAATTACTACTATGTTACTTAACTGGCGTTGGAAGTTCTTAATCTTGACTGTAGACGTTTAAATAAAACCTATCATTAAGTAATAAAAAAATATAACAAACCATAAACCGATTTTAACTAAATATTGTTTTTGCATCCATTCATCATAACTGGGCCTGATTCTATTAAATACTTTAAAAACTTTTGACATGCCAATTTTGCTTGTAAGTAGCATCCGAATGCGTTTAAATGGATGACCTTAATAAATGAATTTTATAGGTATGTCTTCATAAAAAATCAAAGAATAAAAAGAGTAGGAACTAGTATTTAAGGACCTGCAAAACGTAGCGTCAATGAAAACATATAAAGTTTTGTCGCATAGTTAGAAGAATCCACTCATTTTGAAAGGTAGAAAAAAATATTGTTGTATTTGACATATCCTGAATTAAAGACTTAGCTATAAATAATTTCAAGTAAAAGCTTAGTTAGTGAAAAAAACATGTTTTTCTAAAAAGTTTTTTCGTCGCGTAATTCTCGAAATTTTCAGCGGCAACTAGCATATTTTTTTCAAAATACAATTCGAACATAAGATGAATTAAAGACTTATCAAAAAAAAAAGAATGCAAATGTTATGGATCACTTTTAAAATCAAAATAAACAGGTTTTTTAGCGCCTGAAAAATGTAAAGAGCAATACACTTAGAAAAATATTTGCTAGTATTCGGCATTCACAGAGATATGGAGCGGGCGGGCGCGGGCGCGCGGGGTGAACGCCCGGGGCTTGCATCGGGTGGTATCGAGAATGGATGGGGCCGTACTTTTCATTTCATATTTCATATCGAAACTTGTTGGTCAAGTCGGTCTCGTATTTTTCTTTTTTGGAAAGTTTTGTAAACTTTGTTTGTTTTAAGTAAATAAAAGAAAATCGGGTTGCACTCCGGGAGTGCTGGCAGAAGTGAAAACTTGAATATTAACGTTGTGCATTTTTTGATATTTTGAAATGGTTAGAGAATAATTTTGCACGAATTGCCGTCTTACGAATTTACTCTGCATTTGAATTTACAAATACAGAACAGTATTGTACGAAAGGCTTATCCATAGCTTGACAGAATATCTAGAGTTTTGACCAAAGAGAATGTAAAAAACCGGCCAAGTGCGAGTCGGACTCACGCACGAAAGGTTCTGTACCAAAAAACGGCAAAAAAATACGTTTGTTGTATGGGAGCTCCCCTTAAATGTTAATTTTATTCTGTGTTTAGTATTTGTTGTTATAGCGGCAACAAAAATACATCATCTGTGAAAATTTCAACTGTCTACCTATTGTCGTTATTAATATCGAGCAAAAAACGGCAAAGAAATCACGTTTGTTTTATGGGAGCCCCCTTTAAATATTTATTTGATTCTGTTTTTAGTATTTGTTGTTATAGCGGCAACAGAAATACATCATCTGTGAAAATTTCAACTTTCTAGCTATCACGGTTCATGAGATACAGCCTGGTGACAGACAGACAGACAGACGGACAGCGGAGTCTCAGTAATAGGGTCCCGGTTTTACCCTTTGGGTACGGAACCCTAAAAACTAGCGTTTTAGTTTGGCATTGAATTAAAAAAAACCGGCCAAGTGCGAGTCGGACTCGCACACGAAGGGTTCCGTACCAAAAAACAGCAAAAAAAATTACGTTTGTTGTATGGGAGCTCCCCTTAAATGTTAATTTTATTCTGTGTTTAGTATTTCTTGTTATAGCGGCAACAAAAATACATCATCTGTGCAAAATTTCAACTGTCTACCTATTGTCGTTATTAATATCGAGCAAAAAACGGCAAAAAAATCACGTTTGTTTTATGGGAGCCCCCCTTAAATATTAATTTAATTCTGTTTTTAGTATTTTTTGTTATAGCGGCAACAGATATACATCATCTGTGAAAATTTCAACTTTCTAGCTATCACGGTTCATGAGATACAGCCTGGTGACAGACAAACAGACAGACAGACAGACGGATAGACAGACAGACAGACGGACAGCGGAGTCTTAGTAATAGGGTCCCGTTTTCACCCTTTGGGTACGGAACCCTAAAAAGCGCGTTGCTATGGTGACACAAGTGTTTACGTCTTGAAATGACGCGCCGCTATTTTCGCCGCGCCCCGTAGAAAGAGACGGGGATACTTCCGACGCCGGCTGTCTACTCTCCATCCGTCACATCCGTCTTACGAATTTTCGATCAGGGTCACGTGATCCTCACTGACTGACGCGAGTTCAATAAAAAAGCGTACAACGCCGATAAAGAAGGTTTCACTTCAATAATTTTATTTAGTGTTAATTAAGTAATAGTTTTAGCTGTTTGTTTTGTAGTTTTAGGTTTTAGTAATAAATAAAATAGTGTTAGTATTAGAAGCGATGTAGTAGGTAAACGCCCGCCTCGTCGCGCTGCGTCTAGCAAGACTTGATGTCGATGACGCGTCGTCGTCGACATCATAGTCTTAGAGGTCACGGAATTTTTGGTAACGGTCGAGGAAAAGGTTAGATTCGTTTTTATAGGTTGTAAAGTTGTCCCCTAATGTGAATGATGTCGGTCTGCCTGATCTCAGTGGTTGCCACTTCCAGTAATAGCGCTTATAAGAGGCTTCATTGTTACGAGAAAGTAACGATCAGAGAAATTGTCAGTATTAATACCTATTTAAAGTATGGCTTCTCCGTAGCTAAAACGATGAGGTCTGCCGGTTCTCAGTGGTTTCGTTTTAGAGCTATGACGCGCGCAAGTTACGACTATTTTTTTTGAATAGTATTTTTTTAAATATTAATCGATAGAACTCTTTATTATATAAGAAATTTCTTAAGATATTTTTGTCTAAAACGAAAAGTTTGGCTGGATAAAAATATTTTATGGTTTTTTTTGTATGGAGTGAGACATTCAATGTGCTCTTACGGCTAATTCCTAATATTTTCCGCCTCAAAACTACTTCTGCGTCAATATTTCACATGTTTACAATAATCCTACACTATTAACGCGCGCCTAAAATTGTCCAATCCAATCAATACATATTGGATTTTGAAACAGTTTAAAATCGTAATTTTTAAGTAAGAACTAATTGTTTTGTGATTCTTTTTTACTTTCTCATCAATTTTAACACAAGGAAAGCCAACAAAACTTTCAGTCACTATATTACTATGGATAAGTTTTTTTACCTAATGAATATAATGCAACCAAAATAACAAAATGTAGCGGGACAAGGCCTATGGCTAAAGGCTAATGCTCCTGTGTATCGATTTTATACTAGTTTTTTAAGCAGAAAAAAAAATTTTTTTTAGGTAAAGTTGTTTCCTTCTGCTTCACGAATGCTGTGACCGTTCTTCTTTGTCAGGGTCTCTTACAAAGTTCACTCTTGGTATTATGCTAAATATAGAGATGCAGTAGCGTCGAAACATGAGTTATATCTTGCTTGGGTTGATGCTCGATCCTGTAAAGCTAGAAATACACGTGAAAAGAGGAAAGCATTTAACAAAGCCGCCAAGTCCTGCATAGGGAAAACTTGCTTCTTGAAAAATTCTGGTATAATCTGTGGAAGTCAACTTCTGCCGTCCCTCAATGCCTCCTCTGCGGGAACCAGGAGGATCTTTGGCACATACCGTTTTGCCAATTTATTTTCCGAGTGTTCTCGTTTAGATTCTTTAGATCCTGGCAATGTTGTACCATCGGTCTTACCAAGTTGTGGAATTTTAATGTCGGAAATCCACATCAGAGAGACCGAATTTAAAAAAAGCATTGCTTGATCAGGGGCTGTATTATGACCTCTTATTTCCAGTCAGTTTTCTGACTGGCTATCAATCTATCTCTTTTATTTGCTATACACCGAGAAAGAGATGTCACTACAGCAATTTATAAACCTGGCAGGATTTAAGAGCTTGTAATACGGCCTCTGGACGTGAATAAAGCCAGTAGTCTGGATAGTATACCAGCCATAGTTCTCAGGACTTGCGCCTCTGAGTTAGCCCTAGTATTAACACGCCTGTACCGATTGTCTCAAGCAGTGTTTCCCAATCAGTGGTACGCGTACCCTAAAGGGTACGCGAGGTTGCATCAAAGGGCTACGCGGAGCAATCTCTTACTGCTCACTAGTTCCAGTGGATATAGTTCCATGGAACTACTGATACTGATACCGAATGAATATATGGAACTACAGAACAAAAAGTATCAGTAGTACCATGGAACTGTATCCAATGGAACTAGTGAGAATGATTGGAACTAGAATATTATATCAGTAACCTTTTTTATTTTTATTTTTTTAGATAATAATTTAATTAAAAAGTTGTTTTTTCATTGTTCTTTTGCTTTGAATATATTTTATATCATGTTACTTAACAAAAGTAACATGATATAAAATATATATTTTCTTTCATTTAGAGTCGATATACTACAAGTCTACAACGACTTTACAGTGGAGGAGTGAGTTAAAACAATATTTATTACGAATTTTTTCCTATTTTACAAACTGATGATGACAAGATTAGTATACATACATACATATACTCACGCCTGTTTCCCATGGGGGTATGCAGAGACTATGGATCGCCACCTGCTACGATCATTGCACACTTCTTTCGCTTCATTCACATCCATCAGTCTTTTCATACATGCCCTGCGGTTTTTGTCACTACGTACACCAAGCTTTTTTATAATAACCTCTAATTAGTCCACGTAGGTTTTTCTGGGACGCCCTTGCGCAATCGTTCCTTCTAAATTCGCACAATATATCTCTTTCGTGATTCGCCTTTCATTCATCCTCTCTAAGTGACCAAACCACCGAAGCATTCCTTTCTCAATTCTTGTCTCTATATCATCTTTCAGACCACACCTTTTACGAATCACATCATTGCTCACTCTATCACTCAATTTTACTCTACATATTTTCCTCAACGATCGCATCTCTACCGCATTTATTCTGCTTTCATTCTTCTTCTGCCATAACCAAGATTCACTTCCATACATCAGTGTCGGTACCAGCACTCCGTTATGAATAGCCATTCGTGCCTTTGCCGAAACGATCTGACCTCATACATAACCGAGTGTATAGCACCATTCACCGAATTTCCTTTTTTCACTCGCCTTTCTATATAGTTCTCTCTCTTTCCGTCCCTTGTGAACAAACTCCCCAAGTATACAAACTCACGGACTTGTTCCACTTTTTCGCCACCTAACATTACCGTACAGTCAGTCATTTCTTCATCTCTCTCAAACACCATCACTTTCGTCTTAGTTACATTCACTTTCATCCCTTTTCTCACAAAATCATCATTCATAACAGACATCATTTCCTGCAACTCTTGCGCAGAAGACGCAAGTATAACTTGGTCGTCAGCGTAGAGGAGGCACTTGATTTGAGTCCCATTCATCATAACTCTACGGTCCTGTTCTTTCAGACCTTTCATACAACTGTCCGAAAACAGATTAAAGAGCCATGGTGACGCAACACATCCCTGTCTGACACCCCTAGATATGCCAAACCAGTCAGTGTATACGCCGTCAATCCTGACGCATGCACGGGAATCCTCATAGAGAGATTTCAGTGCAAATATATAGCTATTTCTTAATAAATTATCATAGAATATTATCGAATCTGCCACTTTCGATACAATTCCAGATTTCAAAAGCATTGAATACTATTGAATCAGCCATATTCGATAAAATTCCTGATTTTAAAAGCATGGAATATTATCGAATGTGAAATATCTTGGAAAATATCTTTTTAACTTTATAATAAAATTGTTATTAGGCACAAAAAAAGAGACAAAAATAAGCTATTATTTAGTAAAGAAACTTTAATGATACAATTCAAAATTACGATTTTAATGATTTTTGTAGCAGGTTAAAAATAACTTTAAACTGCTCTACTGTAAAGTACGTGATTTGCAGTTTCAACACTATTAGTTGTGGCAGTCGATATTTTTGTTTTTCCGTTGGGAATATTAAAGCTTTATATATTATAACAATTATTAATAGACTTTAACTGTGTGACTGGATGTTTTTTTGGCTTTTCTAGTGTTAAAATTGATGAGAAAGTGAAAAAAAATGACAAAACAAACAGGTAAGACCTGTTAAATAAATGTCATTTCCGCAATCACCATCCCATACCTATACCATACCCATACCATAACCTCAAGAACGACATCCATATCGATTTTTGTTTTTTTCCCCATTTACCCCCTAAGGGGTTGATTTTCAAAATCACAAAATATAATATGTATGCCTATTTATTTTTAGACGTGCTCCTACGAAGCTTAAAGTTGTAATGTCTGTTTTATTCTTTTTCCATATAAAATTTGAACCCCATTTTCACCCTTTTTGGGGTTAAATCATGTCCACCGTGTTGGACTCCAAAATAAATGTCATTTTCCCAATCGTCAGAAAACCACAATAACGACATCCATATCTATTTTTAGGTTTATTTACCCCATTTCATCCCCATTATCATTCCCATAGGGATCGAAATACTAACAATAATAATGTACGTTACGTTAAATTTGCATCCATAAGCTTAAATAATAAATTTAGCGATTTTCACTTCGAAAATGAAGGATATTTATTATTTCTATACACAACTTCATCCCCCTTTTCACCCTTTAGAGAGTGGAATTTAAAAAAAAATACAATCATCAGTCTAAATACAAAATTTGAAGATCCTCGCTTTCAAACTGAGGGAATTTCATACAAACTTTGGACACCCGTTTCAGTTTTGAAAAAATCTTTTCTTATTGCACCCTTAGACCTTATAAGGAACCTATGTACCAAATTTGGAGTCTCTAGACCTAGCGGTTTGGGCTGTGCGTTGATATGTCAGTCACCAATCAGTTTCTTCTTTTATACACGGTTAATTTTTAAGTATATCTAAAAATTAAATGGGGATTTCAGACCACGTAAATGAACAGCTTTTACTATGGGACCAACCACCAAATCGCGAAAAAAAATCAGCTGTTCCATACATTATAGTGGAGTCGATGTTGTACTTTTCTATGGAACGGCTGATTTTTTTTTTCGCGATTTCGTGGTTGGTCCCATAGTAAAAGTTGTTCATTTACGTGGTCTGAAATCCCTATTTCATTGTTAGATATACTTAAAAATTAACCGTGTATATTTAGATCACTTGAAGTTGCAACCACTGAGATCAGGCGTACCGACATCATTCACATTAGGGGACCACTCTACAACCCATAAAAACGAGTCTAACCCTTTCCTCGATCGTTACCAAAAATCCCGTGACCTCTCAGTCTATCAAGTCTCGCCTAGGAGTCGCGCAACTCATATTTTTAGAGTTTCGTCAACGAAACAGCCTAAGATACACCAAAAATGCAAAATACCAAAATTATTATGTGCCAATAATGAGCTTAGCAAAAAGGCAACACAGTGCACAAATTGGAAATAATAATCATGTAAATAATTTCTTACAAGAACCAATGGATAGTAAAAGGATAGTAGGTACCCCAAAGACAATTTTTCTTATAAAAATAGACCATCACTGTGGGAAAATTTTTCAAAGAAACTTTCTTGGAAATCGAGTTTTTATTTTTTTTTATAACACTTTAAGCTCGTTTACGTGATTACAAGTATACTTTTTCTGTAATATCTCAAAATGTAATTCAAAGTTTTGTTCACCCTGATCAGAGAACATGACATTTATTCACAACAGCAAATAATTTAAAATTAGACAAAAATTTTCTAAATGCGGCCCAGTCTACACCGCTACACTCGTCGCAGCGCAGGTGAGGTGCGGCGCGGGAGGGGCGCCGCTGCACGTGCACACCGCGCTTCGTCTGCCGCACCCCCTCAAAAACCTAAAAATTCGATTAAGCAGCGCCTTAACAATTTCATCTAGGTTTACAAGAACGTTAGAACTTATGTAGATTATGGAAAAACCACCAGAGTAAGTATATTAGATTCAGATACCATAAAAATAAATAATATACAAAGCTCATGGTAGCACCTAGATATCCTAGATTCCTAATAAGTGCGTATTTTTTTGTAAAATTTTGAATACTACTAGAAAATGTATCTAGATCATTCATTAAAAATGCAAAGATCATGTGAGCTTATTTTAAAATTACGATGCAATATTTTAATAAGATTCTTTTTATATCATCAGCTAACACTTTTTATTTGTGTCGATCAATATTTATATTTGACCTTTAAAACAAACGTTATGTGTATTTTGAGCTTAATCTAATTATGAATTTGCATTCTTTTGAGAAGCTTTTTAAGTTAGTGGGTATGTCGTTTTATATTGTATGGTAAGGACTCGTTAACAAAATTCCAGAAAATATTGTCGTAATACTACAGAATATATAAGGTCCTTCGTAAATAGTGCACATAATTTTGAGGGGTCAATGTACTCATGCATACAAACAACTTTTACTATGGGACCAACATTGAAAACGCGAAAAAAAAATCAGCTGTTCCATACATTTTGATGTATTCGATTTAAAATTTTCTATGGAACAGCTGATTTAATTTTCGCGATTTCAATCAAAGAGAATGTAAAAAACTAGTGATTTCAATTTTGGTCCCATAGTAAAAGTTGTTTGTATGCATGAGTACACTGACCCCTTAAAATTATGTGCACTATTTATGAAGGACCTTATATAATAGTACCTACTAACATTAATACAAAAAATTATATGAGCTTATAATAAATTATTATTTCCTACCACTATTGATTGTTAGAAATTAGAATATTGATTACCTAATGAAATTGCTAATTAGTATGAACACTTTCTTAGAAATTGCATTTCCCTATGTAGGTACTATTACTTTTCTATCCTTTTCTTTTCTTTATGTTACAAAACTTTTGTGTACCTACTTACAAATGTTTGAAAACTTCTTCCAGTATGCCCGTGACAGGAAAAAAACATAGAAATTGAAATTTTCCAATATTTTTTACCATTATTAACCAGCCACTTAAAGTTATAAAAATTCATTCTTAATCTAATTAATTCTTTGGAATTTTATTTCATATTCCCTTTGAATGTTTAATTTAATTAAATCTATTGAATCTAATATTTCTTAAATAAAAGTACTTATTGTTCACAAAAAAAGTATATTTGCTTAGTTTACTCTTTATGTGACGTGAGCAGAGTAGTAGGATTCGCTAATTTCGCTATATAAAACACCAAATATCGCTACACAAAACACTTCCAAATTATTTTTGACTCTATCTTGATTCGATCTGTCATGCATGTGATAAAATTTAACTCATATTAAAAACAGGACCGCCTTACCAAAAACGATCTAAAAGTTAAATAACAAGTGTCATTGCAGTCGGGGGACCCCTTTGATAAAAAACTGCAATGACACTTGTTAATTTAACTTTTAGATCGTTTTTGGTAGGGCAGTCGTGTTTTTAATATGAGCCAAGGTAGGTAATGTTTTGATTTTTTATTCGATTATCAGTATTTTTGGTTGATTTACAATATTTGTAAATTCAATAAGTAGATTTTATGTAAAAAAACTCACATAGTAATTATTTGTAGTAAACCAACCAACCAATATTTTGGATTATTCCCACCCAACCGACCCCACGCATCTTCTTTTCGTGGGGACCGTTGAGAATTAAGATTGTCAAAAAAAGAAATATGTTTCAACTGACTCCCTGCAAATAACATGTCAACCGTCCCCATGTAGCAGGTCAGGCAATCCCAACGGTCCCCACGTGAGGCTGTCCCCATGTCCCCGTGGGGTCGGTAGTATTAAAAAAGTTGACTGCAATAGTAGTAGTAAGTAGATAGGTACTCAAAACAATTATAATAAAAAAAAGTAAACCTACCGATACGCAAAGAAAACGAGATCAGCTTTGGTGAAGATCCAACGGAGGAATATTTTCCTCAGGAGCACCGGCAATACATTGGGGGCTCGAACAAGCCTCCCCTTCATTTCATCCCTCCAGGACGGCCAAGCACCAAGCGCATAACCATACGTTTTAATTCACAAATGCACTGTAAACTTCGCAAAAAAATTGAACAACGTAACGTGCGTTGCTTATTTACGCGAATCCATTGCGCGCGCGCAAATGCGGGCGTCTGACTGCGCGCGATCTCGCGCCGGGCGGCCATAGCTGCCGTTGCGCAAGGTCGCACACTTGCCTCCTGCGAAAGTGTGATGTCACACTGATATAGTGCAACTTGCTTTACAATCGATTTTAGGCAACCCTTTATCAGGTGCCTTATCGATGTTATTTATTACACCTTACACCATTGTGACACAAACACTCAAATTCGGCCATCAAAACACGTTCGGCCTTAACGTTGCCAATACCAAAACAACTTAAATCAAGGTTGCCATAACAAGTGTCTTTTGTTCATCAAACAATTTCGATAATTCAATATGGTGATGGTGCTAATCACTATAAGACTGGTTGTTTCATTTTTGCAGAACAGGAACCGATTCCTCAAGGTTATTTAAATGCGCTCTAAGTCATAATACTGGTTTTTTCGAATTAAAATTTGCATTCTTCAAAGAGTATAAAGTTATAAATTGTAGCATTTATGGTTTAGCTAGATTCTAGTCTAGACATTTAAAAGTTGCATCTATGAAAACAGAAGACATTAGTTAGATTTCAATTATAAAAGGATACTAAAGTGGAGTACCTACCTAGTGTCACAGTTTTGCAAAAGCTGTGGTAGAATGCCCAGTCAGTCGTCGTCGTAGTAATAATAAAGTGATAGGAATAGATAATCGCATCGTTCCAATCAAGAAGTCTCCCAGTCCCGCATTAGTATGGAGATTGTGGCCGCATCGCTGTCGCCGTGGGCATTACGCATATCGGCATGCTCGGCACGTGGTCTCACACCGTAAGCAGACCATAGCTATGCACTCGCAGATCCACCGCTTTCGACGTATTTCAACTACATGTGTCACAGACACTGTGTCAAAACATCCTCACCTGCTTTATCGCAGTTTTCTTGGTGTCGTTCCAGTACATTCTCCTCTCGCACATTCTTTTTGTGTCATCAAATACAACCGTAAACTTTAGTAAGGAAAGAAGTTAATAATTATATGCTAGGATTGATGAAAAATCTTGACAATGATGGAAATGAACGCTCCAAATTTTGTCTGCCTTAGGAATATTAAAAACAACATTTATTACGTCCAGTTTTTCTGATTTATGAAATACCAGTTGCAAGATATCCTCAAATCAACATAACGCCCAATGTTATCCTTATCGTGCACAGTGTCCCATTGTGTTGTGCACCAGGAAAATGGTCCATAAAACGAATTCTCATTGCCAGTCGATCACGAAGAGGTCGCATTCGAGGTGCATAAACAATAAGCATTGCCTCTTCGAGCTCCAAAATTGTGGCCTACTTTTCTTTTAAGTTGGTTTTCTTTTAAGGTCAGTTTTTGTAAGTTTGTCTTGAGCAGTGTAAGTCGCTACGCTTGTTTCTGTAATTGTTATTTGTTTAGATGAATCAGAAAATCTTTATTGGTGTAGCATAATGTGATTCTTATCGTTACCGATTTTACGATTTAGGTACTTTATAAACTTGTTTCCTATAAATATCCAGTATTCTAGAAGAAACGTAATAAGAAAACACAAATATCGACTTGTTTATCGAGTCCGTCCTTACCTCTTTGTGTGTTTTTTTTGCATAATCTTGCTCCGAACGCTCTGGTAATTGAACGTAAGGTCACTTGGGTAGGGTTTATATCTAGACGGCGCGGTGATAGGGAGTCCACTTTGAGAGCTGGGTTTAAGTAAATAAACATGTTAAATAGCAGTTACTGCAACTTTCAGTACATAAAATCCTAGAGAAGAACAGACTTAACGTGCAAATAAAGATATCTTGATAACTTATTATCGGCCACCCATCTAATTTCCAGCCTTTGCACAATTTACCGGTGGCTGAACGAAAGTCAAAATACTTTTTATTTATTGACTGAGTGAGCGTGAAGCTCGGCGAAGCGTCTCCGTTTCAAAATTGCTTTCGTATGTCTGTCTGTCCGGCTGTTCTCTGTTGGATTTCTCAATCGAATCTCGTGAAATTTCGTGAACTGGTTCAATTATTATAATATAATTTTTTGTCGATACAGTTTTTCGAAATATTTGAAAAAAAATATCATAATTCAGCCATTTTTATAAATGTTCAAAAATGTCACAAACGCGAAGTCTATAGCCACTACACTAGTTAAGTATTTGCTTGTTGGAAGACAGCATACATCAGTCATCACATTTATCGGATTACCCGCTTGTGGAGCACGAACTAGTGTACCGTATCACCAACAGACAAACTGACGTAATCAATTTCTCCGTTATTTATTCTTCCGGGGCGGTCAGCTACGAATCGGAACGTTTCTTACGTACAAACTTACAAAATGTACCCATCGTAACCAGCAAGGTACCTATTGCCGATCCAATAAAATTGGGTATAGAGAAATATATAAAAAAAACTGTGTGTTGGTTAATAAACTAAGATTGATCAGCTTTCCAAAAAGAGTGCAGACCTTGCATTCTTTTTTCATTTCATTTCATCATTGTTACAAAATATCGCACAGTTTTGGTGGACGCAGGGCAGTGCGTGTTGCGTAGCAAGTTGCAATGCAATGCATTGCATTACATGCCCGCAGGTGTGTCATGTGAGTCCCTAGCTAGACAAATGAAATAATAAAGGTAACATAAAAAGTAAATTTACTTAAAAATGTCCCGTCGTACTAGTAGCACCCAGGACGGGTTGCCAACCCTACTATATAATATAGTATCCTACTATATTGAAGGCTCGCCTACTATATTTTTTCAAGTGAAAAAATTAAGCAAAAGCAACAAAAAGTATTACTTAAAATCCACATAATTATGTAATTACATAATATTTTTTTGTGATTAAACACTTGTCTTTATGGTTGTTGATTAAATTATGAAAATGCTAGTACTTACTTAAGTATGAAAAATGCAACTTCTTTAAAATCCTTCATACAAAACGGCAACCTACTATATTTTTTTGGACTTTTTCGCCATCTACTATATTTTTACACTAAAAATCTTGAAACTACTATATTTGATCCAACAAAAGTTGGCAACCCTACCCAGCACCCACCAATGTGTAGGGAGGAATGGATAAGACTTTACCGACAAGAGAGCTTTCAGTAATATGTGAATGATCTTAAAAAACATAGGTAAATAATACACATTCTTAATTTGTAAAAATAAATAGTGATGTACACTTTGGATCCTATTGCCAATATAATTTTGTGGGTTGTCTGTCTCATCAGTGATCATCAAGTATTTTTTTTAGGTCTTTCAGAATCACCTGTAGCCGTCAGTAGCCATAGCCATTTTATTATAAAATATTTTTCTTTGATATTTTTTATTTAGGTAGGTAAGTAATTTAATTAACTTGTGATATTATTGGCAATTCTCCTACGGAAGTTGTGCGGTTTGGTGAACGTGGAAGTGTCTACTAACTAGAGTACCTTGAATACTAAATATAAAAACATTTTACCTTTCAATACTTACCTACGTATTTTTTATCAGTGTTTTGCTTTCTTAAAAAAGTCTGTAAATTGTGTCCACATCCATAAACTTAATTAACCCAAAATGATTGAATAAATAAACCAGATTCGAAATATTTGACTGATTTTCAGGTTGACTCCTCTGTTTACATTAATCCAATTCAAAGGTTTTCAACCTTAAATAACTTACATTTTATTTACTTTATACTGAGGCTTTTCACTATATATATACACCTACTACACATCTTTACATTATTGCTTGTGGTTAACTTTTACTTTTAAGATATAATAATATAAAAACAAAATCATATTATTTTTCAGCACTAGATCGCACCTTTATTTAAAATTTGGCTATGAAATCATTATGATACATTTATTTTGTTTTCTGCCAGAAATTATAGAAGTTTAAATTAATTATTAATCATCACAAAACCTTAACTTCTAATATAAGAAGTTACAAATCCGTCATATTTCGCATTAACCTTGGTATGTTACTATTATATTCAACCCACGATTCTCTTCCGAATTTCCTACATTGTATACGGAAATTGAAATTATAGTTAGGGTTGCCAACGCGCAGTTACATTATCTCGATATCGTTTGAAAAATGAAATCGAAAACTGATATTGTTATATTTGACCTAAAATATGATTGAGAGAGTTCAGTTACATTATAGATCTGTAATAATATATTTTTTCAGTAGGTACATTTCGTTGTGGATTAGTTAGTTCAGTACAGTATAAGTACACAGAATAGTCAGCGTTACAGAAAATAGTACTCTTACAATAATACGTGTTCGAAAGTTAAACGATACTATTATTTTTCCACTTGCGTCCTTTTTGGTAGCCCTGAGCTCGTAGTAGAGTAGACGAAGGTTGGACCTAAGGTTGCCACCAGTACTTTATAATAAAGTATATTAGTATACACTTTATTTCGGGGTAATTGTACTCTATACTTTAAGGAAAATAAAGTATGTTAAAATACTTGATTTCACATGTTTTGTTTAAATATTGCCAAAAGTAATAAAAAGTATAAGTATGTTTATACTTATTTCCATACAATGTACTTTTTTCTACCTTTAGCAACCAATAACTTTGTTTAGGGATATAGATGTTATTTTCATACAAATGAGGTAACTTTGAAGTCTTGGTTTTCTGTCAGGAATGTCCCGTGCTGTGGTCTGATGATGGCCATCCAGGATGTGAATGGAGGAGATTCAGATCGCTATACAAACCCAACTGATCTGATCAGCATTCTAAAAGATTAATGGGTCAGAGTTCTCAGTTTCAGGATTTCCATACATTTTCATGCTATTTTCGCGGTTTTTTCAAACATGTCCTTTAATCTTTTAGAATGCTGGTCAGATCAGTTGGGTGTGTATTGCGATCTGAATCTCCTCCATTCACTCCCTGAATAGCCATCATCAGATCACAGTACATCCCTGACAGAAAACCAAAGCTTTAAAAGTTACCTCGTTTGTATGAAAATAACACCTGTATCCCTAGACAAAGTTGATGTGTGTACTTTATTAGTCCAAAAAAAGGTGGCAACCCTAGGTGGAGCACCTCTCGAAATGTCCGTTCTGCAATAGTACATACTTCATAACATAATGGAGGATTAAGCAGCCTTGACTTAACAATGTTTATAGTCAATGTCAAGTGCGCCTAATTGGGTGCTAGTGGCATTTTGTTGCATAATATCAACAGTTTCTTGAAATAGCAACTAGTATGGCTATGTTTAGATTTAGATCTATTAATTATGTCAGGTTAAATATTCATTAAGTAAATTCATTAGCTCAGCGTTAGGCTGCAGCACAAATAAAAAAGTACGCTGTAGATAGCAGGCAGACTTATGAAAAGCTCTAGAAGGTGCTTTATATAAATACAAACGAGACGCGCTGTTAACAAAAAAATACGTGCTTTAGTTCGAACAAGTTTTATAAAAAAATCCCTTTGGTGAACACGAGTGGAATTTAATTAGCATTAAATTAATATAACATTGCATAGGTATATGAACATCATATATCAGCCGCACGACACCTACTGCTGGGTATAGGCCTCCCCTAAGGATCTCCACGACGATCGGTGGCTTCCCGCGACCTTCACCAGATCGTCGGTCCACCTTGTCGGGGGCCTACCCACGGAGCGTCGTCCGGTGCGCGGTTGCCATTCCAGAACCTTTCCGCCCCAACGGCCATCAGTTCTTCTCGCTATGTGTCCTGCCCATTGCCACTTCAGCTGAGCAATCCTTCGAGCGATGTCGGTTACTTTAGTTCTCCTGCGGATCTCCTCGTTTCTGATTCGATATGAACATATTTTTATTAAAACGAAAACAAACCAATAAAAATTTATGTTTTAATTATGAACTTTGCTCGAATTATACCTAAATTATTCGACGCTAAGACTACCTGCATAAGTAGTTTAACAACAATGCAAATATCAATTCGTTGACAACATAGCTATGTGTTTTTTTATTGGTTTTTAAACAGGTAAATGTAAAGATTTTGTGTAGCTATACAATATTTGTACTGCATGGAGCCTTCTTAGAACGTCCGATGAGGACATTGAACCTACCTGCAGACAACCTTGGTCCGTGATCAAGTACCTTTTGTTTTGCTCTTAGGAAATATAACAATAAACAATTATATGTAGTCGCCTCATCAGATGCCATTTTAATTTCAGATCCGTGCCTGTACATCCTACGATTCGCGTCACAACTGCAGTTTGAGGATAAGAAGCATGAGGTGAGCATGACGGCGCTGCGGCTGGTACAGCGCATGAAGCGAGACTCCATCCACTCCGGGCGGCGGCCCTCCGGCATCTGCGGCGCGGGTGAGTGCCCTCACACTGCAGCACTCACACACGATGAGGACACTCGACTAGGAGCAGCAAGAGTGACTCCATCCACTCCGGGCGGTGACCCTCCGGCATCTGCGGCGCGGGTGAGTGCCCTCACACTACAGCACTGACACACGATGAGGACACTCGACTAAGAGCAGCAGGAGTGACTCCATCCACTCCGGGCAGCAGAAGTGTTAGCAGTAAACAATACTAAGCATAAGTTTATAATGTCGTTTGGTGTATATGAGAAAGAGAAACGGTTCTAATATTGATCCCTGTGGCACGCAATTGGTGATCGATAAAAATTTGTGTTAATAGGTGTTACTGCGTTGGCAGGCAGGGAAATTCGTTAATAAGCCTATTAAAAATATCTTAGTTTCTCAAACGCACTCTATTACATTAGAATAAACATAATATCTTGGGTGATTTCGGGTGAAGTAAGTTTTTTTACTTTGGAAGACCCATCACCTTATACCGTTAAAGAGACGGCGAAAGGGTTAAAAAATATTATATATTCTTCACTCTACAGTGTAGTGTAGAGTCTACACATTATAAAAGTTTAAACTTTGAAAAAAATCTTAATAACTTAAAAATTCCGGAATTCCGAAGGCTTATCCATATTAATATATACGTGTCAATTTGTTGACCCCAAATCAATCTACCTACTCCGATCACTGTTTATAAATTATAATAAGATAGAATATCGCCGATGATGGATCGGTGATTGAGACTGTGCTGTGATTTCTGCATCGCTATCACATAAACGAGAAATATTTTTAAACAATATTACGTAAGCCACATCTCTCTGTCGTCGGGCCTCGTTGGTAAGTAGATTGAGCACAGCAAAATCAAGTGAAGTGCCAAGGTCGCCGCTGAGTTGCATAAAACGTGGGTTAAGTGCAATTATTATTTTCGGGTTATTTACTTTAATTTGATGGATGAGATTTAAACCAGTTCAGGTTCTGATTTGAAAAGTTTATGTGAAGTAGCTGTGTCTTTTAAACTTTCGACTTCAGCGATCATTTAAAGTCAAAAAGCGTAAGAATGATTTGCCAAGTTTCTTGCCTGTCCCTCTCGGAACAAGGATTGCCATAAAATCTGGGAGCCTTTTTGATGAGTGTTTATCTCGTATTTATGCTTCGGAATCCCGCACTGACCGCGTGTTTGGTTATGGCTTATCCTATTATCTACCCACAATGGCTGTATCTCGGCATAGAGTGAAGCGCTCATGGCGGATCTTGGCAGACTGATCGTACTCAATCACGTTTGTCAAGCGATGTTCGGTCCGGTCAGGTGTCGGGTGGGTGACCGTTAAAGTGGCTTTACAACTGAGCGCTTCCGTGCTTCGGAGGGCACGTTAAACCGTCGGACCCGGCTGTTGTCACATAACAGTCGTTAAGCCAAGTTAGAGGCCTTACAGGCGGCTTGATAAACTCTAACACCGGAGGTGGCCACTCCTCATTCGATAAGAAGATAGAGTGAGGTCATCAAAATAGCTCATTCTATCATACTGATGTTTCCTATAGCGCTCCTAATAGCGGGCCGCCTGCACAACTTCTCGCGCACCCCGAGCGACGTGGTGCGCATAGTAAAAGTGCACGAGTCGACGATCCGCAAGCGGCTGCTGGAGTTCGGGGAGACGCCGTCGAGCGCGCTGACGCTGGACGAGTTCATGACCGTGGACCTCGAGGAGGAGCAGGACCCGCCCGCCTTCAGGGCCGCCAGGAAGAGGGACAAGGAACGCCTGCAGAAGGTCAGTATCTTTTAAGGTATTGTCAGCATCTTAACCGCTTCTGTGGTCCAATGACTCGCCCACCCGTGTAAGATGCAGGGGTCTTGGGATTGATTCCCAGGAGGGTTCAATTTGTACTTGGTTTGGTTGGTGGTAGGGCATATTTCAAGTCCGCCTGGCTAGCTACCACCATCTTACCTAAGTCTGACGCCATAACAACAATTTAAAAAAAAATGTGTTCCGGCAGTTAGAGGTACGATAACCTGCCGACTTATTGTCTAATTTTCAAAACCTGTCGCAATCGCTTTCATTTGACAAATGGATGTGACACATTGCTGCATTTCTTTGATATTTAGTTTTTATTTGCGCCAAAAATAAGCATTAATGTATTACATCCTGAAAGCGATTGCGATAGATTTTCAAATTAGACAATTAACCCCCAGTTCCCCAGTGATGAGGATTCCGGGTGTAGTGTGCTTACACCATCGGCCTTATCGTCACTTAACATCCGGTGAGGTGAAGACCGAGCACTATCCCGTTATGCATAAAAAAATAAGGATTCAGAACCTCAAAAGAAAAAAACGCAATACTCTTATATCACTTGGAAGTCCGTTCGTGTTTGTGTGTCAAGAATTCAAGATCGTTTTTCTCGAAGAGGTATTAAAGTTGAAATTAATATCAAATACTTAAATCTGTGGTATAAGTATATATCCAAGCTTCTAACGGCTTTTTTCAAATAACTGTTATTTCCCGTAATTTTACAAAAAATACCAGTAAGCTAATTTTAGTACACCTAAGTATCTCTTACTTATAGTACTACCTAAGTATCTTACTAGGAGATACTAAGTAACCTTAGTGGATATGCGAGATAACTAACTACAGATCTTAGTCGGGAATGAATTCTTTAAAAATTATTGAAAAAGGTCAATATTACCGTACGATAAGCACTTTGGGTCAAAAACCAATAAAGATTTCTTTCAGTTAATAGAAGAGGAGGACGGCGAGAAGGAGCTAACAGAGCTGCAGAAAGAGATAGACGCGCAGCTAGAAAGGGACAACTGCCGGCGTCGAAAGCTCGGCGCCGCGCCCGCAGCCAGCTCCGTCATCTCGCAGATCATCTCTGGTTAGTCTGTAACTTGGAATTGCAGATTTTGGTTGGGTTTTAGTAGCTCTTTATGTCAAAGTGTCTTACTACACATAAGAGCAGTGAAATCTAGACGGCTAAGTATAAAATTGCCGATTTTTTCTCACACACAGAGGCTCTCATATCTGCTATGACAGGAATGGCGAACCTTTTTCTAAAGAAATGTTTAAAGCTGTAGAGTCGCATCACGTTCCATTTTTAAATTTTCAATACAAATAATCAAAACAACTTTGCGCGAGCCGTAATGAGGGTGAACTTTGAAAATTCCTATTAAATTATTAAATAGATATAAGTATATACAAAACACGCATACATTAGACAAATACCTCATTATTCCTAAGAAACATTAAAAATTACTTTAGATTCTGTAAATACCAGTAAAAACACATGTCAAAGTGTACCAATTTGAGCATTTTTTAATATCTTATTTCTCTGTGATTAAAAGCATTTTATTAAATTTTCTCTCTATAGTGAAATCATTGACAATATAAACAATAAGTGAAAAAATAAATATGAGTTGTATTCTTATTTGTTACAGCTGAAACGTTTTTGAAAAATACCTCTGACAAACAAATTTGAAATTCTACTTGAACAGATTGTCTTTGTTTTAAAATACCTGACAATTTATTATGTTTTTCTCTCTATACGGCACTAATTTAAGAATTTTGCTTCCTAAAACTAAAGGTTACATCAATAATAATGCTTTCATTCTTTAGAAAACTTCATTGGAAAAACACTAATTTCGTTGAAATGCAAATATACAGCCTTAACGAGGTCTTAGACGTGCCATCAAATAATATTGACTTTGTGATGTGAAAATTATAATTACTCAAAACTCTTTATTTACTACAAAAATAGGTAGATACATTTTGCAATGTTTCAATAATTAATTAATTCGTAATTTTTTGTTTGTAGTACATAATGATCCGCACGCAGACGTCAAAATATGCACCCACTGCCCAAGCTTTGGGGCTACTCAATGCTCTGATCGCTCAGCAACCAGATGTTGATGTATTCTATGTGTCTGTCCATGCATTTGTTCATTGTGTTATTCGTCTGTTGTGTGTATAAAATGTGATTGGCCTTCTGCACGCTTTGGTGTGAAACTGTAAGTGCAGTGGGCACTGACATGAAAAAATTTTTTTTTATTTAACTGGACAGGCTGTCTGTATGATTTGACAGCAAAGTTCTTGTGCCTATTTGAAACGCCACTAGCGTGCGTCTAAAGAACTAATTTTGACGTACAATATGAAAATGGTTGCCGTGATGGTCTCTCCAGACTTCAAACTTTAGTACCATGTCCCTCACGCTATGCTCACGCTACGTCCTACAGCGCCGACATGGCGGAAATCAAATAGGCACAAAAACAGTTTGACATAAGCCTGTCCATGCAGGTCAATGGCAGTGGGCAATTGAAATTTAAATAAATAAAAAAAATGAATTTCGTGATCGGTGACGTGCTCAAAATATAGTGTCTAATTAATTAATTTTTAAACTTTTTAGATTTTTTATGCATTCACAATGCTATTTTTATATTAAGATTATTAATACAAATGAAAAATATGAGAAAAAATCGACTCACCCATAGCAGCTCAGACGGGACTCGAATAATTATATGGCTATTTCATCTTAATTGATTTGTCTAGCACCTTCAAAGGTGCTGCTTTCAAATGTCGAAGTAATTCACTTCACATTGATGAGATGGCGCTGGCCTACAGCGGAGACGTGAAAGATATTAGAAAATTTCGTCAATCCTGCTAGCGACTCGGTAGCATAATTGGTTAGTGCATTGGGCCGGAATCCTAAGGGTGCGGGTTCGAGTCCCGTCTGAGCTGCTTTGGGTGAGTCGATTTTTTCTAATATTTTTCAACTGTATTAATAATCTTAATATAGGACTTAAAGTGTTTAATTTTAAAAGATATAATGAGTGTCCGACCACACAATATTAAACGGGTTCCATAACCATAAAAATAGATTAGTAGGTAACAAATTAATTACTTCCTAGAAAAATCACCACACCGACAAACTAAGTTGTAACTTTGTTGCTGCTCTCTTAAATAAAATTATTATTAAACAATGTTTAGAGCCTGTTTTAAAAGTTCTGGTAAAATTATTATCAACTTATATGACAGATATTTTTTTTAACAAGTAATATGAGATAAGAGCAGCTCGATGGCGCAGTGGTTTAGCGCCTGGCCCAGCGATTGCGTTGGTTAAGCAAATTTCGCAAGGTCGTTCATGAGATGGGTGGTCAAAAATTTATCATCTCGAGCTCCTCTCTCGTGCTTCGGAAGGCACGTTAAGCCGTTGTTCCCGGGTGCATTTGCAGTCGTTAACACCAACCAATCCGCATTGGGCCCGCGTGGTGGGTACCCATCCTCCTTATCCACCTATAAGGAAGGCCTGTGCTCTAGCAGTGGGGACATTAAATTTGGCTGATGGTTAATATGAGATAGTTTTATCCGATTTGCACTTAGATTTATTTATTTTGTTTTCAAAACATTTAGTCACTCCTGTCGACTAGATATTGCGTGGGAATGCGTATACTAATTCCTTGGAAGACGCGCGGCCTTTTTTTGGCTCGTATCGTATCAAGTTTGCACTATACAAAAAAGACATTAAATTGAATTTGCTATGTTTGATGAAATTCGCTTCCTTTTGCCCTTTTGAAATAAATAGCAGTGTAATCTGACAATACAACGTGTAACAGAATTAATGGCTAAAACCAGAATATGGTATCAAATTGACCAACTTTTACTATGAGACCAACTCTGAAATCTCGAAAAAAAAATTGCTGTTTCATACATTTTCATATTTTCGTTATTAATTTTTTGAATGAAACAGCACATCTTATTCGCGATTTCAGAGTTGGTCCCATAGTAAAAGTTGTTCAGTTTGATGGTTCCTATTTACCATATTCTGGTTTAGCCATTAATTCTGTTACACGTTGTATAGAGTTATTTGTAAAATACCAACTATCTGCTGTTCACCGATTTTTCCGAAAAACGACAAAAAAAAAGACTGCATGTAAATGTCCGAACAGCTGATCGAGTATTGTGAGAAAAGTATATTTTTTTTTTGCCTTTTTCGGAAAGTCGTCGAACAAAGGTTGTCGTTTATGGTGTTAATAATCTACTCGAGCGAGCACAAAATATATAAAAGTACTAAACAAACATACAGGACAACCAAATAATAAGTTACTCTCGCTGCACGGCAATAAAGTACAATTTCAAATTGCACATCGCTGTGTGTCTATTATTGTATGCACTTTCTGTTCTACTACGTAGTTCTGTCTCAACCAACACACGACATGACTTTCCTCGGCTACCTACTGCTCACGGCTTGACGTGAGTGAGCCGTAAGCAGTAGGCAAATTTAATGAGTCCCCTCTGCTGCGAGATTGTTGATGTTTTACCACAGAATAGATAATAGGGAACATTAATTCAATTTTTTTTTTGTATCAAAATCAAAAGTATAATGCGTGAGAAAATCAACTGTAATATTAAAACTTTTCTCTTGTGTTTTTTTCTCGTGATATAGTTACTTGAAGTTAGCACGCAGCAGCACCCGCCGAAAACGCTTTATACAAAAAGGTCAACATTTGTGACGTCACTCATGTCACGTTTCAGTGCATTAGTATGGAACTAGCCAAGAATTTTCAAATATCTCCCTAAATATTGCGTTTAAGTACATATGTGTCATACAAAATATTATTTCTTATTTGATGTTCTATCCGACTGTTAAGTGCATTATATCCGAAAACGAAAAAAAAAAATCGTTATTTTCCCTTGTGTGATAAAACTAAAGTAATACATTTTATTTTTTCTGTTCCATCATGTTTTTATACGTGTCCGCAGCGATCAAGCTCTAATTTATCAAAATCGGTGACTTATGCATGTTCCCTATAGTACTAGTGTACAGAAGTTGCACTCCCCAAAAGCGTTTACATAAATTTCGACTCTTTCTCCGACACAATAAAGTGCAATTCAGATCGCACAGCGCTCCCTTCGCTCCAAAACATGCACTTAGTAGTTATCTCTCTTTCATTCGCGTAGGTCTTATCTTTTCTGATGTATGAAATTTGTCCTCCCAGAAGACGCCCAGCGCTTCATACTCGCGCGCGGAGTGACAGAGCCCTGGTTATACGATACAATTAACCTTGTATTTATGTTGTAGATGACGTGGGGGGAGAAGTACCAGAGGGGGAGGAGGGGAGTGCGGAGGAGTGGGCGCGGCGCGTGGCGGCGCGGGACACCATAGCGCTGGTGGGGGACATCACGCCACGCACCAATACGGACAAGCTGCTCAAGGCGGAGGGGGGGCTCGGTGAGTTGTTGTACTCATCATCATCAGGAAGCGCTCACGGCGGAACTTGACAGACTGATCATACTCGATCACGTTTGTTAAGCAACGCTCGGTCCGGTCAGGTGTCGGATGGGTGACCGTCAAAGTGGCATTACAACTGAGCGCTTCCGTGCTTCGGAGGGCACGTTAAACCGTCGGTCCCGGCTGTTGTCATCTGATAACAGTCGTTAAGCCAAGTTAGAGGCCTTTCAGGCGGCTTGATAAACTCTAACACCAGAGGTGGCCACTAATCCTCATTCGATAAGAAGAAGAAGATCATTATCATCATATCAGCCGCACGACACCCACTGCTAGGTATAGGCCTCCCCCAAGGATCTCCACGACGATCGGTCCTGCGCTGCCCGCATCCAGTGGCTTCCCGCGACCTTCACCCTCCCGTGTGTCCCCCTTGTCGGGGGCCTACCCACGGAGCGTCGTCCGGTGCGCAGTCGCCATTTAAGAACCTTTCCGCCCCAACGGCCATCGGTTCTTCTCACTATTGTGTCCCACCCACTGCCACTTTAGCTGAGCAATCCTTCGAGCGATGTCGGTTACTTTAGTTCACCTGCGGATCTCCTCATTTCTCATTCGATTACGTAGGAAACGCCGAGCATGACTCTCTCCATTGCTAGTCAATAGTTGTTGTACTATTGTAACCTATTACCTAAACCCCTAGGTTTAAGTATGAAATTGCAGATTCTTTCATATACGTTGTCAGGGATACAGAGAAGAACGTAGGGTCATATTTTAAGAAGCCACAATTTATTAGCGAAAATTAATTTACCTTCTATGCATCCGATTATTCGATCTCTAATGAAAGTCAAATCAAGTGGACTATAGGTATATCGAGGTGTTGAGGTACTTATACAAAAATACCGACATGTCGATCCGAGTACAGAACCAGAGCACAAATCCTATCCAACTGCAGCGTGGTGTGAGACGGGGAGACGTTATTTCTCCGAAACTGTTCACAGCTGCGTTGGAGGACATCTTTAAGCTTTTGGACTGGAATGGACTCGGCATCAACATTAATGGCCAGTACCTAACACACCTTCGTTTTGCCGATGATATAGTCCTTCTGGCTGAGACCATGGAAGACCTGAACACAATGCTCGAAGATCTCCGTAGTGCTTCCCAAAAAGTGGGTCTCAGGATGAACATGGATAAGACGAAAATTATGTCAAATTGCCACGTTATACCCTCTCCAATTCATGTTGAGAACACTACACTTGAAGTTGTTGCCACTACGTATACCTAGGACAGGCAGTCCAGTTAGGTAAGTCCAACTCTGAGAAAGAGATTTCTCGTCGAATCCAACGCGCACCGGACTCGGCTCCGTGGGTAGGCCCCCGACAAGGTGGACCGACGATCTGGTGAAGGTCGCGGGAAGCCACTGGATGCGGGCAGCGCAGGACCGATCGTCTCGTGGAGATCCTTAGGGGAGGCTTATACCCAGCAGTGGGTGTCGTGCGGCTGATGTGATGATGATTAATCAAAGTCAAAATACTTTTATTCATATAAACTTAGTACCTAATTAAGCGCTTTTGAATCGTTTATATTTTTCTACCACTCGTTCCAGACTTTTTAGGGTTCCGTAGCCAAATGGCAAAAAACGGAACCCTTATAGATTCGTCATGTCTGTCTGTCTGTCTGTCTGTCTGTCTGTCTGTCTGTCTGTCTGTCTGTCCGTCCGTATGTCACAGCCACTTTATTCCAAAAGTATTGAGACTACATAGTTGAAACCTAGTAGGTAGGTGTATTCTGTGAACCGCTTTACGATTTTTATACAAAAATAAAAAAAATAAAAGATTAAGGGGGGGCTCCCCATACATGGAACTGAAACTGAAAATATTTTTTTTCATCAAACCAATACTTGTGGGGTGTCTATAGATAGGTCTTTAAAAATGACATTGAGGTTTCTAAGACTATTTTTTTTTAAAGTCAACCGTTTGAAAGATATATGCCGCCAAAGTGGTAAAATGTGTGTCCCCCCCCCTTTAACTTTTAAAGTAAGAGGGTGAAAAATCTAAAAAAAATATAAACTATAGATCTTAATAAACACTTTCAACGAAAATTTTTTTGAACGAGATACAGTAATTAGTTTTTGAGATATAGTACATTTTCCAAAACCGCAAATATAACTTTGTCATTCATACAAACACTGTGAAAAACAAAGTTATTTTTTCAGACGAAAAATGATAGCGGTATTAAAATATGGTATGGTATAATGTACCTACGGAACCCTACTGCGCGTGGCCCGACACGCACTTGGCCGGTTTTTTAACTGACAAGAATGATTGGCTTTCCGCAAGGCAACGCCTGATTCTATAAAGTAATAACCTGTTTTCCAGGTCCAGAACTAGCAGTGATAGGCCTAACCCAAGAGGACAAATCGGACAAGTTCCTGAAGCCCGAGCCGAAGCTGCCGTACGCCAAGGACCTGGCGCACCACGAGCTCACGCTGGCGCCGCGCGACGAGGACTACATCTCCACGCTCATCATGTCCGACGAGGAGGCCCGACACAAGACCCTCATGTGGACCAAGATCAATGCGGGCTTCCTCAAAGAGCAGAAGAGTGAGTACTTTTGTTTCCCTAACTGAAAATATATTGTTGAAACTGTAACGTGGCCGTGCGGACCTCTTTCCGCAGAGTAAAAACTTGTCTGTCTACGAAATACTATGTCTACGATACTCACAAACCGTACATAACCAACAATGACATTTGACTGTAAAACCATAAAAATCCTAAGTCTATGGTTTGTCAACATATCGGGATGCCATACTTGACAGTTAAAAGTTTTTTTTTATCAACATCAGAAGTCATTTTTTTAATTAGGCAAAACCACTCTCAAACATCAGAAGTTATTTTTTTAATTAGGCAAAACCACTCTCAAACACGACATGCTATCACTAAATATTTATAAAACGAAGTCCCTCGCCGCGCTGTCTGTCTGTTCGCGATAAAGTCAAAAACTAGTGAATGGATTTTCATGCGGCTTTCACTAAATGATAGAGTGATTCCTGAGGAAGGTTTAGGTGTATAATAAGTTGACATTCTATGTAAATTGGTAGAAATATGACGATAATTGTTGAAGAAGTCTGCAAAAATTAAGTCGACTGGAAGCTTGCATTGAAAACGCTGCTTAAACCTTTTGAGCTATAACAAAATAATGTATGATGGAATTGTTCCTCTATTATAGATCTACAAAAAAGTCCGTGTCGGCATATATCTATCTTTTAAGAATAGCTTACTATACCCATTATATCTTATAAAAATTTGGTCAAGTACAACGCGGTAATTTGGAAAGCTAATTAGAAAGGATACAGTATTAATCCTTATCTAATTAAATACGTTAGTTACCTTAAGCATTTTATTCACATTATTTTAACCTTTTACACCATACCATTTAAATAAATATCATAGGAGTTCTCGCAAAAAATTAACGCGCGTGAAAATAAATTAAACGCGTTCTTACACCTGATAACGGGACGGGACGAACGGGTGGGAAAAAGACTTTTGGAGCAAATGGAGATTTGGCAATAAAAAAGTAACATACAAAACGTGTATTTTAGTTGATTGGTCAGCAATTTCAATTCTTTGTCATGAAATTGGGTGCCAAACCTTTAATTAGAGAACAATAACAATTCTAAACCATTTACCACTTTTTACTTTCCCATTTCTCCAGTCAAAGAAGAGTTACGCGAAAAGGAGAAGTTAGAAGGCAAAAAGAAGAAAGTTCGCGGCTCATACAAGAAGAAGGTGGCGCTGAGCGCGGCCACCGCCGGCGAGGCCATCGGCAAGATGCTGCAGGTGACTACTATGCGATTAATGAGGATCACTAACGATTTTTGTTTAGTGGCTTATCAGAAAGCTTATGCCACCACATGATTAACTGTGAAGAAATTTTTACGATATCTCTTAAACCTGAGAAGTTATACGAGCTAAAACACTGGTTTTTTGGGGGTCCTTGTGACGTCATCGCGACGTACGCGAACCTTATGTCGTACGTAATAAAACACATATTGCATTGAGCTTGGTATTTCCTTCAAACCCTATTTACTCAGCCATTTCTAAACGGATTTCAAAAAATCTTTCACTAAGTTTCATAACTAGGAATATGTTTTTATATTATACCAATAAAACTATAGGATTTAAACCTGTTACTGATCCTGATTCGACAATGCACAACTGAGAGCGTTTGCGGTACAAATCATATCATCATAACATAATCATAATCATTTATTTCGACCGATTGGATCATAACATTCATACATAATAATTAAAATTACAATTTCCGATAAAAAGTCATGAAATCAAAATAAATTAAATACAACATAATACATTCAAATAAATAATAAAAAAAAATCTGTCATCAAATCGAAATAATAAATTCACCAATTGATATTAAATAATCAAGAATTTGTATCTGTACAAAACGACCTATTTTAAATATAAGTCTCAGTGATTATTGTAACTCAATACGCTGGATCTTAATCCCTCTAATAAATGTTTCTATGTAACTTACACACGAAAGACCAACGTTATTAATACAACCAGGCCTCCTTCACTCGCTCAAGGTCGCGCGATAAGCGCCTACCGCTAGCCGTGCCTACGGAGGCACAAGTGAGCAGCGGGCCGCCACACGCCCGCCGCCGTACGAGCGCGGCATCTTACTGCCTGCGTAGATATTGCCTCTTTATAATAGTAACAATGTCGAATCGACATTACTGTGCCGTGTACGGATGTCTAAATCAAAAAACCAATAAACAATTGTCCTTTTTCACATCATGATATATGCTACGCAGTTCATTTAAAAGAAGTGAACCCTAACGTTGCGCCGTCAGAAAAGGTAAGAGCACGTGATAGAAAGAGAGGCAACTACTAGGTGAATTAAACTATAGGTCATTAGCGCTGCGCGACCTTACGGCTAAATGACTTTACGGCGTGCTGCTTCTGTACTTGTACTATTAGTTATTCTGTGATACAACCTATACTACGTCTAGCCACAGCCTTCAGAGATTGAATGTGATGCGAGATTTGGGAGCGATCCACGACTCCAGGCTCATGTTCGACTCACACATTGATGCAATTATCACTAAAGCCACTAAGTCACTCAGATTTATAATACGTATCTCAAAGTGCATCATGCAACTTATGGCTGAATACTTAAACGCTAATTAACTTAGAGGGGCTCTCAAACGTCGTCCTGTCGCATTAAATGTCAAAGATATGACAAAGACAGCATGCTGTTTGAGAGCCGATCAAAGTTAAGTAGCGTTTGAGTATTCGCGCCATTAAAACTTTAAAAATCTCATACTGTGCATACGTACGAAGCCAACTTGAATGTGCCTCCCAGATCTGGAACCCCGATATCAAATTTACATAGATATAATTGAAGGAGTCTAAAAGAAGTTTATGAAATTCTTATGCTTTAAAATTAGGATACCTTACAATTCAACCGAATACTATAGTCTTTGCAAAAATCAACACATCCTACATTTAGTACTAGCAAAATTATCGTTTTCCGTGCCATCAAGGTCCATTAGACATTACTGGCCCATTGCAGTTCCATTAGCGTCGACCAACTATAAGGCAAAATAGTTTTATTCCTAGGTCTACCAAAAGCCTAAACGCGGTGTTGGATAGGTGTGAGCTTGATATCGACGTATTTAATTGCAGTTTAGATTCTTTTAAGCGAAAACTTATTGAACATTTATTTACTGAATAAAAGCTCATGCGTTTAGGCATGGGGTCTCATTTGGAACATCAGATGTGGCTTAGTTAGCAGTTACTGCTATCTAGTGAGGTGAATTTAAACTAACGTTGGAATTAGTTTAAATTTACCTCACTAGGTGGCGGTACTTGTTTCGATTTGTTTTTGTAATATTCAAATACAGGTAAAAAAAGTCATTAAATTATTGTTTCTTAAAAAAAATCACCAAATGCAAAATTGTATTGAAACAGTAAAATGAAGGTTTTTTTAACAAATTTCAATCATTTGTACTAGTAAGATTGTTTTGCTTTTTGCGTTTCAATGTTTGTTGCTATCTGTGCTAAGCATGCTGCGACGATAGCGGCGCCATCTATAATTCAACAAGAAAAACATTTTTAATCGCCCTGATAGTCACCTTACGAGGGCCATTTGTTTAGTATGGGACGAGGTATCTGTACTAGTATAGTATTATATTATCTGTGGTTTAGGGTAGGTAGGTGGTGAAGGGTCCATACATGTCGATTCCTATCGGCTTCCCTTTTAGAAATCCAACCCCAGCAATCCACCATACAGTTAAGAGAATTTTTGGCAAAATTATTGGTCCGACTTACCTTTGCCATATTTTGACTCCGCGCCACTGGTAGGTACATAAAATTATTGTTTTGTAAAATTCTATATTGGTAAGTACTATAAGCGAAAACCTATAATTAACTTATTGTTTCCTACACTTTTTCTACATTTATTGTACACATGCTGGTTTTCCATGATATAAATAAAACATAATAAAATAAAATATGTAAAATTTTCTCTTTGCCATACATTCTTTAGTGAAGTTGCAGCGGATTACTGTCTATTGTCAATTTAATCTCATCGCACACACTACACTGGCTCTGTGAGCTGTAGGCCTCGCGTTTGTGACAGTATCGAACATTTTTCAAAACGGCTGGTTTTTTAAATTTCAAAAAACTATATTAAAAAAAAATCCTATATTTATCGAACTTACTCACAAAATTTCACGATAATCGGTTGAAAAATGCGTCCTGTAAAGGAGAACAAACAGACAAACATGCCGACGCATTTTTGCCCAAACTGAAACGGAGACGTTTCGCGCTCGCTCGGTCAATAAAGGCGCGTATACATGATTAGGGGACAAGATGCGAATTTCTAATTAATTTTGAACCTTAAAATCTGCATTTATTTAAGTTTAAATTTCGTGTTCTAATCACACTTCACGCAGTATTCACGCAGTATAATAACAAATGATGCTAAATGCGCTTTGGACATCAAAACTAGAATAGCAATAGCAAAACAAGCCTTCCACAGGAAAGGATGTATATTCAAGGCAAAAATCGCTAAAAACATAAGAAGACGGTGCATCAAAACTTTCGTATGGAGTATAGCCCTCTATGGATGTGAAACTTGGACAATGACACAAAAAGATAGAGAAAGATTGGAAGCATTCGAGATGTGGTGTTGGAGAAGGATGGAGAAGATAAGCTGGACTGAGATGGTTACGAATGAGGAAGTACTGAAAAGGGTAAATGGAAAACGCCAAATATTGAAAATCATAGAGAACAGAAGAGGTAGAATGATCGGTCACTTGATAAGACACGACAAATTTATTACAAACATCTTAGAAGGAAAAATAGAAGGAAAGAGAGGAAGAGGAAGACCAAGAAGAGCCTACATGGAACAGATAAAAGAGAAGGTGAACGTCGTGTCTTATCAAGAAACCAAGGAATTGGCTTTGGAAAGAGACGAGTGGAGGAAGCTGCACAGACAAGAGCGCGGCTCTTAAGTTAAGAAGAAGAATCACACTCACATATTTATGATGTATTGCTTCTTTCTTTGTTTCAGGAGAAGAAGATTAGTTCAAAAATCAACTACGATATATTACGCAGTTTAGACCAGCCGCAAGGCGCGTCCGCTTCCGCTTCAGCGTCCGCCTCCGCCCCCGCGCCCGGCACGCCCGCCGCGCTTACAGAGTAAGTACTTATACTCTGAGATTCAGATATGCTATATTGATTAGATTAGTGGTTTTCAATTAGTTTTTGTACGTAAATTTTAAATTAATAAAAAGTCAGATGTGTGATATCTTAGTCACGAGATTGCTGCGTGTGCCTCCTTAATGCAACCTAGCGTACCCCTAGGGGTACGGGTACCATTAATTGGGAAACACTGGATTGGATAATGGATAGAAATACATGAATAAAATTCAGGAACTTGTGTTTATCATAATGAATATAAACATGCTGTTACTAAAAGTCATACTCGGGATCTTTCTTTCGCTCAAAAAGCATGGTAGTAGAGTTTTTTATGATATGGAATAATAAACGAGAAATAAAGACAGCTTTTGTTAAGTTTCTGTAGCCTCTCGATACAAGCTTTAAGCTAAAGAATCTACGGGGCAGTTCGGGGTACAAGTGTATGACCATTTGTTCAATAAGTGCATTATACAGGGTTATTTGTAAAATACCAATAAACTCGCAAAAGTAGATTACTAACATCGTAAACGACAATGTTTGTTCTACGACTTTCCAAAAAATATGTTTTTTTCATAGAAAACTCGATCATCTGTTCAGGTAGTCTTGAACGGGTGGTAGGAAAATATAGACGATTCAAAAGTATTTAATAATTAAGTTTATTTGAATAAAGCTATTTTTGACTTTGACTTGACTTTCACTTAGACATTACAAAGAGACACAGAAAGTAGTTTATTTTTTATTTTTTCTGAATTTTGTTGGTCTTTCAAAAATAACCCTGTAAATGATGACGTCAAATAACTTATTTATTAAATTAAATAATGTATGATTTTGTTTCAATTAGGACAAAAGTGACGCCAATACCAGTTCCCTTATCCCCCGTGCCGCGGAAGCGCAAGAAGAAGGAGCCCGCGCCCCGCACCCCCCGCGCCCCACAGCCTAGCAAAACATCCGCCCCTAGTACTCCCGCCCCTAGTATACTTGCCCCTAGTACTTCCACTCCTAGTACTCCCGCCCCTAGTATATCTGTCCCTAGTAAACCTGCCCCTAGTACTCCTGCCCCTACTACGCCAGCTCCGCCCACGCCGGCACTTACAGGTAAATTTAATTAAATTGATGTGTTATTTTATTTACAGTGTCAAACTTTCTGTAAAGTGTTTGATTTAGAATTTAAAAAGATGGCCATTGTTAATTGAAAAATAATTTCTCGTACAGATGCCGGCATATAAATTGGCAAGAGAAAGTTGTGACAAAAGATGCGCAGTAGCCATAAACACTAAGTTTATGGCTACTGCGCATCTTTTGTCTCATCTTTTTCTTGCCAATATAAATGCCGGGCAGTATACTTTGAGTTCGTCACAAGCAAATGAAATATACACGCCATAGAACTATTATGTCGCATTACATTTTTGAATAACTTCTATGGCACATTGTGTTGATAAATACAGATATATAATATATATATAATATATATATATAATATATGATAAATACATTAAGTGCTAGCAAAATTAGTTCATGTATAAAAAATGATTGCAGTAAACCAATTTCATCACAGTACATTATGTATAGTGATGAAATTGGAAAGAACTTAGGCCAATTGATACAAAATCAATTAGGGGGAAATGTCATTAATTATTGTATGCCTGGGTCCACTTTAGATGACATTATGAATATAATTGTTAAAAAAACATTCAGCGATAACACAAACTTGATAATTTTAATTGGAAATAGGGGTAATATCACCAAAAACCAATTGATGACATATTGTAATTCCCTTTGTTCTCTGAATGTTAGTAAAGTAATATTGTTTACATTCCCCTACAGTAAAAGTCTGTCACAGGTGGAAAATAATGTAAGAATCATTAAAAAGTGTTAATTTAAAAAGTTTAATGCTTGTGTCGTGCATGATTTTATAAAACAGTCAACTAATATCTATGGAAGTGTAATTGTAAACAAATATTGTTTAAAAATGGCACCAAGTGGCCAGAAAATTGCAACTTGCACGGGCTTTTTTAGTCGGGGCCAGCCACGTCTGATTATGGACGTTAGCGTTTTTTAGTAATTGCAGTTTGTATTTTAAAGAAAAGAGTGTTTATTAGAAATGATGTCATGTATAGTCAAATGGTGTAAAAGATGCAAAGATAACAGTAAAAAGATGCAGAGATGAAGAACTTATCATAAGTAATAAAATTTTGGTTTAAGTATACACGCTGAAATTTTAATCATTTGGTTCCCGCAGTGGGATTGATGATTACAAGCAACTTCTACTATGGGACTAATAAATATTCAATTTATATTAAGCAAAACTATATTCTCATAACGTGAAATCAATAACAATGAGTAACCAGGCAACTGTCAAGTATATGTCACGTCTCCCCCGCGAGTTCTGGAGCTGGAAGGAGCTGGTCCAGGTGGCGGATCCAGGTTCGGCTGTCGTCAGTCCGGACTTGATAATGTAGGCGGCCAAGCCGCTGGGTGATTACCCCAAACTGCCACTTGGGACCTGAGGTCGTGTAGTCCCGGGCCTGGACTCGATCGCCCTGAGCGAACTCCCGCACGTTTGCGCTCTGTCTGTGGCCAGATCTCTCCGTCGCCAATAATAAATATTCAATTTATATTAAGCAAAACTATATTCTCATAACGTGAAATCAATAACAATGAGTAACCAGGCAACTGTCAAGTATATGTCAGGGACCAACTCTGTGGGTGCGAAAAAAAATCAGTGTTCCATACATTTAGGTCGAGTAGGTATTGCGCTTTTGTATGGAACAGCTGATTTTTTTTCGCACCCACAGAGTTACCCACATAGTAAAAGTTGCTTGTAATCATCACCCCACTGCGGGAACCAAATGATTAAAATTTTACGATGTAGAATATATTTATGAGTACTTATACAGATTATGGTCGCTATTATGCAACCAGGGGCCGTACCGGCTAACGAATCGATTATCGAAAAGTCTGTCGGGTTTCAAATTAAAACAGATAAATCGAGCCTCAATTAAGCCAAAATAGCGAACCCCAATTCATGATGCTACACGCACATCGATATCTTCCAAATTACGTCAACAGAAAGTACAAGACGAAATTCATTACTTTGATTTTTCTGTTTTAAGTTGAAACTCGGCAGACTTTTCGATGATCGATTCGTTAGCCGGTACGGCCCCAGGGTTCAGTCGCTTTGTGCTGCATAAGTAAATATGCCAGCATTTTTAGCCTCGTCCACTTAGTTGTAATTTTGCGTGGTGCCATTTTTTAAGCGGAATGCTTGTTCCCTAAATTTTAGTTCGCTGTCATCAAGAATTTTTTTGAATATATTATTAAGTATTGTATAAAAATAGCATTATGAATGCTAAGAGCGCCTGCGCATTGAGCCACAAGTTGCGGCTACCAAACGCGACCACAAGCTGCGCTCGAATTTTTTCATACATTTTGTATAGTATCGGCGCAAACGGGACGTTCGAGCCTCGTGGCTCCATTTTGTAGCTCGCATCGGGTGCACACTCGGCCACAGTAGCCGGCTTCTTTCCGGTTAGCGGCTGCGATCGGTGGCTGCGTTTAGTGGCTTGACTGAACCACTAGTGGTCGCGATTAGTGGCCGCGACTAGGGGCTCAATGTGCGGCAGCTGCTGTAAATCTTAAATTTAAAAAAGATATTTTTGTTTCAAAAACGGTGTTTTTCCCGATAAAATACGGACATAACATTAATCTCGTCCCCCTTCCTCCCCCCTCCAGATGCAGGAGACGACTACGAAGACGACGTAGAGCCCGAGCCGCAGGAGTCGGCCGCCGAGCTGTCGCTGGCCGCCATGCTGCGCGGCGCCGCCCACGACGACTACGACGACTTTGATGACTACTAGCCATACAACTTTAATGACTACTAGCCATATAACTTTAATGACTACTAGCCATACAACTTTAATGACTACTAGCCATACTACTTTAATGACTACTAGTAGGGCTCTGTCACTCCGCGCGCGAGTATGAAGGGCTCGGCGTCCTCTGAGAGAACAAATTTCATACATCAGAAAAGATAAGACCTACGCGATAGACAGAGAGGCAGCTAAGCTACTAAGTGAATGTTTTGGAGCGAAAGGAGCACTTTGGGACCTGAATTGCACTTTATTGTGTCGGAGCAAGAGTCGCAATTTATTTAAACGATTTTGCGGAGTGCAACTTCTGTACGCTAATATTATTATCTTTTCTGTGCTACTAGCTAATCAACTTAGATGACACTTTTAGCAGATCTATTATCTACTTCTAGAAATGACTACGACGAAATGTAATGATACCCTACAAAAATACTAGACTGGGTCCTTAAAAATCCACGTAAAGGTTGATCAAAATTATTTTCTATTTAAATAGAACAACTTATTTGAATAAAAACCTCTAAGGGCCACGCTAGTAACTCTGGGCTTCATTTCATGTGAACAGAACTGACTATCACTCGAAGCTAGTAGGTAAGCGAGAGAGAACTCACTTCATCTCTCGGCTAGTAAACGAGAGAGCAAGCATGTTCCAAACTAAGATAGTACTGGCTTGCTGGCTCTGAAACTGGCTTAGCATTCTGCCTTTGAGAGCTGCTGTCCTCGTGTAATACGGACATTAGTGCTTGTTCACAGTTTAAATTAAAAATGAAACCGTTTGATAAAAGTCGTCAAAGGTACTCTGTCGTAGATTAGTGATGTACCGATGTATTATGTACATACATATTTATTAATTGTGATTTTAAATAGGTCAGATCATTCTGTTGTGGCAAATTAAATAAAAAATGAGCATTGTCAGAGTATGCAATATTCCATTTAGTGTTGTTCTTATGCTACCGACTGCCATTTTCTGTAATTATTGCGACACTAGTGCATTTTGAGATCACTATGACGTGTATATTATGTAATGTTGTTTCTACATACTAACTTATTTATTTATAAGTGTAAATAAATTGTTCCTAAGCAGTTTCAAGTGCACTATTTATGTAAATATAAGTTATTACAACTGACTGTTAATATCTATGGTTATCTATGGTCTTTACATAGTGATGGCCATGTCCCCTTGTCATCTTATTAAAAAAAGAACATGTAAGGCCGGCCATATACAGACGGAATTCCGTACATACGTAATTCCGAACGCAACTAATCCCTACAAATATATGGACATACCACACACATGCGGGATTTTTCGGACGGAATTTTCATACATTATCGATATTCCGTTCGGAATTTTGAATCGGGATTCCGTCTGTATGTGGCCAACTTAGCGGTTATGAAAAATGACAGTATTTCAGGATTTCCCAAAAACTACTAGACCGATTTCGAAAATGGGACCAATCTGGTAGTGTATTCTTTCAAATGAAAAAAATATTTTCCAAATCGGTTCATAAATGACGGTAACAAACTTAAAAAAACATACAATCGAATTGATAAAAAAGAAGGAGGCTTTTTTTTTGAAGTCGGTTAAAAAGAAGTACGTAACTAATATAAGAGACAGACCAATAAATAAAAGTCTTATTTCTTATTGCTAGCCCTAGGTCTAGCCCGCAATTAACACTTGTAAGTTTTTCTCACGTAAGTTTACTTACGTAACTTAATTTGCAAATGTAAACAGTCTTTTGTAAGTAGCTTTCCATAATTTCTTACTACTTGCGTATACCGACAGCCGTAAGTTTAAGGTAAGCAACTTACAAGTGTAAAGGCGGCCTAAGGAAATGAGAGACTTGTATATTAATTATGCTAAGTCGTAAAAAAATAGAACGCTCTCTAGTTCAGATGGTAGTTTTTGTACATATTTCTTGTATAATTTACACAGTTCAAAAAGGTTAATGCTAAAGTCAATCAAATTTGTTTTTAATTGATTGAAATAAAGCAATGCTGGAAAGTCTGTAATTTAGATATAAATAAAGATAGTTTGAATTTAAGTACATAAACTAGTAGGTACTTATTGTAGATAGTTATGCATTAATGGCGAATATTTTTTACATAAGTAATTAGAATATTTATCTAATTCTACACCCATGCTTTAAATCTTTAGGTAAAAAAGGTTCTGAAACAGCTTATAGCCAAACATTAAAACACTCGTTCGGATGATTTTATAACGTACGGACATTACGGCTACGACAGCCACCGTTTCAAAACCCTTTATAGAGGATACATATTATCACGAGTGTAGATAATTAGGTAATAAAACACTTGTGTGATACTATTATCACATGAGGCTAAACCGAGTTTCGAAAACCCACATTCATGTTTTAATACCCCTCATTATACTACAGTTGCATAACTAACTATTATTACACGGGCAGCTGGCAGTTCATCAGTGACAGTGAGCAACATAATATGTATAGTATAAACTACTCATCAGTCAATGGTAAAATAAAGGGTCATTTTGTATTCACCATCCAAATTTTGAGGATGTGTTCAGTCCATGAAAGTGAACAATTTTCTCTAAGGAACACATGGTCAAATATGTAAAATAAAAATCGACTTTCCATACAAATCAAAGAGATCACGTGATTAATTTAGTATGGGATGACCAAAATTTTTTACCCAAATTTGACACATGTTTCTTAGAGAAAGTTGTTTAGTTTCATGGACTGGACACATCCTTAAAATTTGGATGGTAAGTTCAAAATGACCCGATATACAATCTGTGCGGAAAGAAATTTAGTATTTAAATTCACTAATTTCATATTGCCAAATTGATTTTTTTTGAGTTTTAGTTCTTTTTAACACTAATTAACTAAATCAAAATAAATTTCGATGTATTAGATACAAATGATTTTAACTTTTCGAGTGTAAATAAGCAAGTAAAATAGTTGATGTTTGCATAATTTATTTAAATTTGTTTCGTTTGTAATAAGTATGTAATGCACAAGTTGAGATCCTGATATCATGGATAACGTGGATATTTTTTTATATGTAGTAGTAACCACATTATACAACGTGTTACAAAAATATCCCTAATGCTGAATATGGTAGATAGGGACCATCAAACTGAACAACTTTTACTATGGGACCAACTCTGAAATCGCGAAAAACATCAGCTGTTTCATACATTTTGATATTTTTGTTATTATTTTTTGTATGAAACAGCTGTTTTTAGGGTTCCGTACCTCAAAAGGAAAAAACGGAACCCTTATAGGATCACTTTGTTGTCCGTCTGTCTGTCTGTCCGTCCGTCCGTCTGTCTGTCAAGACCCTTTATCTCGGAAACGCGTGGAGGTATCGAGTTGAAATTTAAACCATATACTAAGGTCTACGGGCCCTTGAAGCTGTAAAAAAATCAAACTTCTAAGTTAACGTAAAAAAAAGATACTGCCGTTTAGGGCGCAAAAAACGCATTTTCGATACTCTCAAAGGAATCAAAATTCATAGGGTACTTCCCGTTGACCTAGGACTATGAAATTTGGCAGGTATTAGCGTCTTATACTACACTTACAGGAATAAATCTGAAAACTGTATATTTGTAATTAAATCATAAAAAATATGGTCATTAAAATACGTAATTATTAATCATCTTGGTGAAACAACGGTATGCGCGGTCATAGTTTAACTTCTAATTACTTTTGTGATAATCGCGCCACTAATTCTTTTTAAAATATCAATATTTATTATTATTAATTATTTATATCCTTTCAAATATTGTTATAGTTAATTACTTTTAAAAATAAAATTAAAAAGTAATAAATTTGGCTCTAAATATTTTCGCAACATGGCGGTATGTCACGCTGCATGACAGGGGGTCAAAGAGTAAAACAATCAACGGAGTGCATTCCAGCAGACCAATAGCTATCACCACAGAGTAAGTATATAACAATCAGCGCGTTTTTCACACCGATATGACGTGACTCGAACGGGATGGAAACAGACTTTCGGAGCAAGGGTCTTGTTGGAATACACCCATTTTCTCTAATAACATTGCGATATATAACACCATTTCACAGAACATTATACAGTGTACTATTGATATACAGCGCCATCTGTTGACAATTAGCAGTACTTGTATTTTATACAGGTGCGGTGGGTTTGTAATTATTTTATTTTTTCTCAAACATGCTTGGAAATTCGAACATTATCTTGACAAACTTCTTCGTGCTAAATCGGAGTTTACGGACAGACCTAAACCGCGACGTCAATATTTGTATGAGAATCCATTACTAACGTGTAATAATGGATTTTCATACAAAAATTGCCGGCGTCTGTCCGGCAATGTTTCTATTAAAACTCATCACACACGTGTAATTTAGATATGGAGCGAACTTTTCAATGAAACACAAATACTTATAGGTATCAAATGTCGCCTTGATGAGCGAGCACATTCCAAAAAAAAATTTTTTTTAATATTCGGTATACTGGTATCACGTGAAAGGCCTTGATGAGCACATTCCAAAAAACTGAAAAAAAAAAACGAAAAAAAAATGTTTTGGTGCAATATGGGTATCAAATGAAAGGCCTTGATGAGCGCATTCCAAAAAGATGAAAAATAATTTAAAAACGCAAAAAAAAAATTTTTCAATATGGGTATCAAATGAAAGGCCTTGATGAGCATATTCCAAAAAACTGAAAAAAAAAAAAAAAAAAAACGAAAGAAAATTTTATTTTTTGCAGTATGGGTATCAAATGAAAGGCCTTGATGAGCACTTTCCAAAAAACTGAAAAAAAAAATTTAAAAACTGGAAATAAATGAAAAAAAAACAGATTTTTTTTTTCAATATGGGTATCAAATGAAAGGCCTTTATGTGCACATTACAAAAAGATTAAAAAAAATCTTTCCATTTTCTTTTTTCAATTACTGTAATTTAAAATAAAAATAAAAAGCTTAAAACTTTTAAAACTAAAAAGTTAAAAGTTTATAAGCTACTTGGTTTGAATTTCCGCTCATTATTTGAGAAAAGTATACTACTACTACTATACAAGCCTTGGCCGCAACTAGGCATTAATGCCTGTCTTGAGTGCCGCTGCAGTAATGTACTATTCCATTTCAAACCTTCGCCCGTGGTCAATTCTTTGTCGTAATCCCTGGAAGGGACCACGGATGTTATTTTCTACGTGGCGACAAAGGATTTCAATCTATATATAGCAGTCAATTCTAAATGTTTTTGCGCGAATCACTTAAAAACTGCTGAACGGATTTTGATGGTATTTTTTTACAGTTTGGTAACTTGGAGTCCAACTTATAATCTAAGCAATTTTTCACATAATTCCGGTAGGTAGAACCTGGGATGAAGCTTGAACTCTCCGTAGTACAGTTTTCATATAAAAAAACTAATAACTACCAACCACTTTTTTTCAAAATATTTCCTTTGAACCGACACAACTTTTCTATAGCTTTATTTTATGTATAGATGTAGGTCTGTACGGAACCCTCGGTGGGCGAGCCCGACTCGCACTTGTCCGGTTTTTTTTTGTTTTTGTTTTCAGAGTTGGTCCAGTTCCATATTAAACGTAGTTCAGTTTGATGGTCCCTATTTCTACCATATTCGGCATTAGGGGTATTTTTGTAACATGTTGTATATAAAATACTAAATAATACTAAACGTTGTACTTATTATAGTTTTTATGTATTTTAGTGGTGTGCTGTATAAAGAAACAAATCTAAATTATAACCGTCTTTGCTCAGTATTTAATGGAGCTTTTGTATATGTTACGGCTAATACCCGAAGTACGGTTAAACCTAGTTTTAGCCGGCTAAAACTAGGTGTAACCGATAGCTGTTGGCTAAAACTAGGTGTAGCATGAGGTATTATAAAAGTTATTTCTGTTGTCTGTTAAAAATAATAACCTTCTAACCTATATTCGGGACCTACAGGGGTAAAGCAGATCGGTTCACCTAGTTTTAGCCAATAGCTATCGGCTAAAACTAGATTTCTAGACTAGAAGCACTTCGGGTATTAGCCATAAAATATACATACAGTATACTCGTATGTATATAGATCCGTCTATCTCGTAAATTAATTGTAAGTGTTTACAAACGGCGAAAAAGTTTATATTGCTTTGATTATAAATTAATGAATATTTTTTTATTCAGATATCGTTTTTAACTAAAATTCGTTTTGAAATCACTATTAATAAAAACAAGTATTTTGAAACAAAATGTAGTGTAAGTTTAATTTGTAAGTACAGTGTTCATTTATTGATTTTATCAGCGTGTCTGCATTGTTTTTAGATTGTTGCTATGATACGAGTTTTTTTTGTATCGGGTCTGTCAAGTTGTTGTAATGTAATATCTCATATTTTATGTTACAGGTACAATTAGTATAGTCACGTCTAAAAATATGTATACAGTTTGGAACTTTATCACCACATGAGTAAAAAAACGTAAACTGAACAGAGTCCAAGCTGCCTACAAATGGTCCGCTGTAGCTTCACTCATTCATACATAGCGCGGCGATGTGTGCGTGACATCTCACCGACAGTGTAACAGGCAAGCCGCCGGGGTAAAAACTGGTTTGCACCGGCTCAGTTGCGGTATAACCGACAGGGCCGCTAAGTGCTATACCACGTTAAATTTTTTCTTAGAGAATACACTAATGTGAACAATGACAGTTTGATTTGTCAAATTACTGACTTGGAGAAAAATACGAGTCGTGCATTCAACGAGTCGGGACAAAGATTTTGTTGAAAAATTTATTATTAGATTTTACCATTTTTCAGTGTGTAAAATAAAACTAATTTTATGTACATTAGTGTTTAATAAATTAAATATGCCCAACTCCTGCATCGGGTGTGTATGAATAATTCGGGGAAAAAAGGATATTTCTTTTTTTTCGTACTTACGGAAAAATCCAAGTGCAGTAAGTATTCATTTTCGTTCGTTTCGTTCAAATACACATTTTATTATGGACTTGCCTTATTTTATTTTTCTCCCTACTACCTATTTTTAACTTGCCACAGGTGTCAACCCTTTGAGAATCGGTATAAGTTGTGAGAGCTTGTACTCTGTTCCGTTTATCTACTCCTGTGTTTATCACCTTGTTGTAGTTGTCATTTATCAATTGTTTTCTGTTCAAAAAAGTAATAGCTTTTAGAGTGACAAAGTTCTACACTGTACACATATTTTATAGACACTGTTCCTACCTAATTGTTGAAAGTAAATACTGGTGACTGTATTTATTGTTATTATTATTTCAACATATAAGTTGTGTAGATAATGTTTATATGTATATAAGTGAGTTCTCGATAATAAAACTCTTTGTTTGATACAAAGTAATTTTTTATTCATTATCTTGTTACTTACTTATGTCATTGTGCTTATGTGTATTTTGTATCAAATCGGCCAAAAATATATTTTGAGACTAACTCTAGTCTCAAAATACAGAATAGATAATATACTGTGATGTAGCAGTAGCAATATCATATTCGACCTTTCCGAGGAGATCCGCAGGAGAACTAAAGTAACCGACATCGCTCGAAGGATTGCTCAGCTGAAGTGGCAGTGGGCAGGACACATAGCGCGAAGAACTGATGGCCGTTGGGGCGAAAAGGTTCTGAAATGGCGACCGCGCACCGGACTCGGCTCCGTGGGTAGGCCCCCGACAAGGTGGATCGACGTAAGGGTGGAGGTCGCGGGAAGCCACTGGATACGGGCAGCGCAGGACCGATCGTCGTGGGGATCCTTAGGGGAGGCCTATACCCAGCAGTGGGTGTCGTGCGGCTGATATGATGATGATGATTCGACCTTTTTCGGAAGCTCTATGGTCGAAATTCGTAAAACAAAATATTCTTTTAAGTCATGTTTCGAACGAAATCTTAACGATATTGAATTCTCGATTCTTTTAATTTTCGGCTCACACTCTTGTTACTGCGCCCCGGGCCCTTTTGGTCGTGTCCTGTACTGGTTATCTCATGAACATAAAAAAGGTTAAAAAGTCCATTCAGTTTTATTGTAAGCATACACTTTGTACACTAGATACAAGCGGACTTCTAAAGATCCTAAGCTCTATAACAAAAAAATGTTTACCTAAAATTGCAAGTTTTGAATATCGATATTACATCATATCACAAAAGCAATGATGATGTGATAGTAAACATACTGAACGAGTCCTGACTTGCATGCAGCCAAAACGGATTCCATCTATACCAGCTGTACGCAAAGTCGGAGTTGTGTACACTCAAGTGTCTGGGAAATGAGTCACAGTGCACCTTGTGTCGTCCGCTTAGAGTCTGTAATGCTCAAGTGCATTTGTATTTGAATAGTAAAGACGCAATAGTGTTGCTTCACACTTGATTTGCTTTGATTAAACTATATCAGTTTTATTTATAATAAATAGACTAGCGGCTGCCCGCGATTTCGTCCGCGTGGACCCTAGGGAACCTTTGACCGGGATATAAAGTATGCTAAATTAGGATAAGGTTAGGTTTATATCCTGGATTGAAATCCAGGTTATAAAATTTTTTTTAGAACATTTTTGTACTAGAACCGGAGCCTAATAAGGTTTACCATAAAATAAAAATAATGGAAATTCACTTTTGGTTTCTGCGACTCAGGCCTATGAGCCTTGTGTAGTAATCATAAAATAATAAAATCATTTATTTGCTAGAATATGGTTACAATGCGGTCTTGTGTTTAACTAATCCAACATATTCTATCGAGTAGTTCGATGTGCAAATTATTAGTTATTACATGTCATAAGTTATTAATTAATTAATTTGAAATTTAGTCAATATTAAAACAATTTTATTAAACTAGTCATACTTATTATATATTCTTGTCTTCAAGGAATTCTTTAACAGAATAGTACATTTTTTTCATTAAAAAATTAAACAGCTTATTTTTAAATTTATATAATGTCAAAGTTTTTATGTCATGTGGCAGTTTATTATAAATTCGTATCACTAATAATAAACTTAATGTTAAATCACTAATAAAAAACTTAATGTAAACGTGTCTTTGCAAATAAATTGATTTTATTATTTATTATTATTATTATAAAATATCTGTATATGCTAAATTTAATCTAAATCCGTTCAGCCGTTCTCGAGTTATAAATGATGTAATAACCCGACTTTTTAATGTATATTTAGATTAGATATGTATGTTTAAAAATAACTTGCACATCAAATAATATACAGTGTGTCCCTGGATAAAGTGCAATCCCGAAAGGGGGGAAACTAGACTGTAAATGAGTTATAATAAAATACAAAAAAATATTCAATCTAATTTCATTTTTTTTTGCAGAGTTAAGATTTGTTATTTTTACAATGGACTCTATGTACAAAAAATAATATTCCTTCAAAAGTAGTGAATGGATTTTGTTCAAATAAAAAATAACGTAATGTCAGATACTTGTTAATTCAGATAGATTGCAAATAACTAACAAAAAAGTGATAATCATGACCTAAATTCAGCTTTTTGTAAGAAAAAAGATGCATTTTTCTTTACACTTTTTTCATTAATCTCTAAATTTTTCAAAATTTCGCCCCCAATATCACATATTTTTATTATTTACTCATAATTTTTATCATATTAGCTTAAAATAACAATAAAAATAACACGCTGGCTATGAGCTTTCAAAGTTAAACCACTGATTCAAAATTTCAAAGTTTGTTGTTTTCAAAACTTGTTGAACAACAATGTTCATTAAATATATTGTTATTACTATAATTACTTCATATTGTCATGAACAATGGAGGGGAGGAGTTTCTCAATTTAAAAAAGTGCAATTTTCCTGTCCCACATTGACCTATAAAAAAAGTGTAAATATATCTCCAATATAATTATTATCCTCGTTAATACATCGTGTGTGACTCATGGGAAAGCTAGGAATTTGGTCGATTCCGACATGACACATGAGTCAACGAACGAACCCGACGGACGAGGGAGCACCCCGCTCGTCATCGCACAGCACTATGCAAGCTGACAAGTCCGTACATGACAGCGCGGGCGCAGTTCCCGCGCTTCATGTCGCCAAACATAAGTAGGTATAGATTCCAACCAGAATTCAGAAATCACGGTGGCCGCTCACGAACGCGGAACTCTTATTATAATCTAGTCAAAATTTTATATAATGTGATATAAAAATAATATACAAATAAATTAATAAAAAATAATATATACGATATAGAGTAGGTATTTAATAATGGGCTTCAAATGTGCGAAACAAGAATTTAAATTAAGAAGATGCAGAAGACTTATCTCAAAAATTAAGACTGAAAATAGGAATCAAATAAATATTTATTATCAAAATCTATACCCAGCTGTTGGACTACTTATGGAGTCTGCGAGGCTTATGAGGAAGCGGTAAGTGTTTTTTTATTATTTATTTGATAAAAAAACCCAAAGCCTCTTCATCTTTTGACCTACCTAGGTACCTATCGAAATCGTTTGCGCGTCTTTGATAGAAAACTTTTTTGACAGTTGTCTCTCAGTTTGAAAATAAATAGTCAAAAGAAAGACCAAAAGTCTGTTGCAATGACAAAGTAAATTAATGTGACTTTTGTTGTTGACAGTACCACCTTAAATATTACGATTGTGTTAATAATGTTACAGTTATTTACCAGTCAAACTTATTAGATAAGTTTTTATGTATGAAAATAATAATATGTATAAGTACTTTTTTAAACTCTAAAACTTACTAAACATGAGTTTAATATAATATTCACCAGGCCAATATTGTTTATTCCTTTTTTTAGTAGATTTTGTAATGAATGCAGTGCAAGAAATTCCAATATTTTGACTTCATTTTAAATTGCCGCTTGCATTTTCATGAGGTTGTTCACACTGTACCGTTAGTGGTTCGTCAGGTTGGTAGCATTGATTACGTAGTGATGTTCGCTAATAATCGATTCTAACAAATAATTTATGATCTCGATATTTGGCGATGGATGACGATGCTTGACAAGAAATTTTCTGACAAGTGTGGACAAAAATGTTTTTGATATCCACCTAAAAAAAACCTGAAACAAAAACAGCTTCAAAATTAAATACCTCTAAAAAAGCGAGAAACTTCAAAAAACCTGAAACAAAAACAGCTTCAAAATTAAATACCTCTAAAAAAGCGAGAAATAATATTCAAATCATTAGTTACGCATAACATTATTAATAAAAACACGTCTATTTAAGTCGGGTGGGGCTGGAAGACAACTTATTTTTAGGGTTCCGTACCCAAAGGGTAAAAACGGGACTCTATTACTAAGACTCCAATGTCCGTCTGTATGTCTGTCACCAGGCTGTATCTCATGAACCGTGATAGCTAGAAAATTGAAATTTTCACAGATTATGTATTTCTGTTGCCGCTATAACAACAAATACTAAAAACAGAATAAAATTAATATTTAAGGGGGACTCCCATACAACAAACGTGTTTTTTTTGCTGTTTTTTGCTCGATATTAATAACAACAACAGGTAGACAGTTGAAATTTTCACAGATTATGTATTTTTGTTGCCGCTATAACAACAAATACTAAAAACAGAAAAAAATAATATTTAAGAGGTGCTCCCATACAAAAAACGTAATTTTTTGCCGTTTTTTGGTACGGAACCCTTCGTGCGCGAGTCCGACTCGCACTTGTTTATATTTCTAAAAGCCCCACCCGACTTCATTTTAGTGGTAGTTATGTAAGCGTGTAAATATTTTTTAACTGTATAAAATATTTTCAATAGTAAAATGCCCACAACTCAATTTCCAAATTTAGAGTTCCGTTGTGTCTTTGTAGTCCAAGTCTAGTCCGTCGTCCGTAGCAACGTTGCATCGCAGACCATGGTTTGGTTTGTTTTGGATTGTCAAAAAACTACCAAAATCCAAATCACTTTACATGTACTATTTGAATATGAGGAGTTCCCTTATGTATCTTCGAAGTTCAAGGTCCAATATCGATGAAATTAAAATGTGACCACTCTTGAAGTATACTCTTTCAAACAAAAAAGAATCATCTAAATCGGTACATAAACAAAGATGTTATGTTCCAAAATCCGTGAAAACACGTGTGATGGCAAGCAAAGATTAAATCTTTGATAGCAAGCTAAATAATTGTCATTTTTCAGGATTATGAAAAAACTACCAGCCACATCTCTGTAATTTTTTTATGAAACCACACACGAACTATGTTCTTTGAGATAAAAAAAATGTATAAATCGGATAACAACTGACGAAGTTATGGTAAAATACACATAAAAACCTCCTCCTTTTTTTGAAGTTGGTTAAAAATACAGTTTGTTCAATAATATTATTCTCTTAGTTGGCTGTGCTGCGCTAGTGGAGGCTCGATGCGCATTTAGACCTAATGAATATTCAAATTTCAAAGTCAAATTAATGTTTTTATTCAAATAAACTTAATAATTAAGCACTTTTGAATCGTCTATATTTTCCTACCACCCGTTCGAGACTTTTGTATAAAAAGATTTTTAGATTTTTTTACCCACGAGTACGACGGAACGGAGACGGTATATGCATTTGTTTGGAGTGAGAGAATGTGTGTTCAAACCAATGTTACAGTACGAGGCAAATATCTTGAAATCGTGTAGGGATTACGGGGAAAGCGTATTTTGGGCATGCGTTGCGGTGAGGTACGCGGGCGGCGAGAGAGGGGCGCGCGCTATTGGTTGCTCACAAGAGCACATGCGCGAACTTATACCCACTCCGTCGAAAAAAATTTAAGATATATGCCTCGTACTGTACCATTTATCTCCAAACCCGCTGGTCCGATTTTAATACGCGAACTTATACCCACTCCGTCGAAAAAATTTTAAGATATATGCCTCGTACTGTACCATTTATCTCCAAACCCGCTGGTCCGATTTTAATACGGTTTTCAGTGATGGGTTTTGATTTGATTGGTGCATGTTCTTAGATAGGTGTTACCGTAACAAACAACTCACCAGGGGGCGCTGCAGCAACCAGATAATGTTTGTCTGTTACCATTTGCCTCGGAAACTACTGGGGTGGGGCCCTATTTTTGAATCGCTCGACTAGCGTCGAGCGCTCTTTTCTACTGATTTTCGTTCGACATATCATTCATTTGAGTCATATGTCGAACGATTTCGGTGCGGGTTTTTCATTCAAAAGGTTTCATTTCAGAGCATGTTCTTAGACATGTTTCTTGGTGGTAGACTATCAGGGAGAGCTGCAGCAACAACCAGATAAGTCGCACTTGAAAAGTTCTCAAGAACTACTAAACTGATTTCCATGCGGTTTTCTGTAATGGGATTGTAGGTTATCGGCGATGGTTCTCAGGTGTTATGGTGTTTAGCTGCTAGGGGGTGCTGTAATTTTCCCATTTATCTCCAGAGCGGTTTGACCGATTTAGATGCAGTTTTCTGTAATGGGTTTGAAGATTGTCAGCGATGGTTCCTGGTGTTATAATATTGAGCCGCTAGGGTGCGCTGCACTTATCATTTTCCGAATGATTTGACCGATTTAGATGCGGTTTTTAGAGTAGATAACGTATGAATTCTTTTAAATGTTAAAAATAAAATTAAATTTAAAATTTTTGAAAATTTTAAATAAAAAAAAACCCACGATGGTTAAAATTACTCTTAACAATTTTAACCGTCGTCGTGGGTTTAAAAAAAAATTGCTTTTTTTTTATATAAAAGACTTCTACAATGCAAAGACCAGAATTGAAAGCCAAATCAAGACTTTTTTAGTATACTTATATCAGCCATCCATTTTTGTTATGACTGCCAAAAAAGAAGAGTGAATTGTGTTCAGGGTTTCACTTTCATGTATGTTTGTATGTAAGTATATGAGTTTCTTTATTCCACTATGACTTCTAAATGCCTGATCAGATTTGGATATTCGAGGTTTCCTTAGAATCTTTACATCATCCCGAGTGACACTGGCTATAGATTTTTTGAAAAAGTCAATATGTTGGTCATCATGACGCCATTTTATAATGTAAAAAATACTTATTTCATCAATTATTACAATATGGGTATCAATATCAAATGAAATAATTATTTCTTGATATTAAGAGCCGTTTATTTTTGAAACTGTTTTTGTTATGTTTTTTAAAGTTTTTGAAGGAGCTTTTGTTTTATTTTCACCTTTTTGTGGTAGGTATTCAAGCGACGATATTATCTAAGTTACAACAGCCTAATGTCAACTGCTCTTCACCTTTTACAAAATACTGCTTTTTACAGGCGCAGTAACGTTAATAGTTGAGGAGTTCTCCTGGTACTTCATTATCAGCTCCACTTCACATTAATGAGCAAAAATTGCTTAGTAATCACATTGAAGTAATCGAATCGTATCGCAGAGGTGAAATACTTAATGTTGAATAGTTAGTTCCGATGACCATCTATGCTATGGTCTTCATCATCAGTTCCACTTCACGAAATGGTGTTTCCCGAAAGCAAATGCACAATTTACTAAAGAAAAAATAATACTTAAATTGCAATAGATGTGCCTTATATTTGAAGAGTTCCATCATCAGTTCCTGACCTAATGGCATTGGACAACTTTGGAAGTATTTATGATTTATGCTTTTAGACAAAATAATATTTTTTCAAATCGGTCCTGCCGTCTTCGAGTAATCGAGTAACATACATTAAAAAAAGGTACTGAATACCTTTGAACCAACTCCTTTTTTGAAGTCGGTCAAAAATAAGCCAAACCGAACCATAAGAATAAATAAAACTCTATAGAAGGGACTCTTCTTTGAGCGAGTCCTAAACGCCGCCATTTATACATATACCTACATCCCCCTTCGCGTCGTTACGCCGCGCTGTCATCCAGGGGGTCAAGTCTGCTAATGTTTTCGTCAAAATCGTAGTTCAATGGTGTTCTAATGGAAATGCTTTATGACACAGTTGTTGTTTCTTTAGCCCAAAATCAAGACACAATATTTTTCCGTTTTGGGTTTAAGAAACATAATGTGTTTCATTTTTGGGAATTTAAGAAACAAGAACGGTGTCAAAAAGCATTACCATTCAAACACCATTGAACTACGATTTTGACGAAAACATTAGCAGACTTGACCCCCTGGCTTGTTGCCAGGGTTGCTTACTGTTAAATATTACTTACTATAAAATTGCTAAAAAAACGTAAGTTTATCTTTACTTTGAAATAATTATTTTTCTAGTCTTACAAAATATGAGATCAACGACCGATGACGAGGCTATTGAAAAAGATTTGACAACAAGTAAAATTATACTGTACCTACTTTGACAAAATTTTACTTTTGGGTGAAACAATTGGCTACACAAAAAAAAACTGTTCATGTCCTTTTGATAAATTAGATATGAAATTGAAAACAAAAAAATATTTAGAAAAATATTAGGTACTTACCTCTCTTCAACTTTGGGCAAACTAAAAAAAACTCAAGTGTGGCATCGTTTTTAAATTGTTTGTACAACCAAACACACCACAATAACTTGACGCCATTGTAATTTGTTTCCAAGTTCATAGGGATCGCACAAACGGGCAAACGCGTGTGCGGCGATGCTGGCCGTGACATGACAGCCCGACTGAGTATCCCGTTTAACGTGTAGGCTAATATAGACTTTGAGCCCGTCCGGAGCGGGAGTGTTTTGTGTGTGTTTGTGCGGGCGTTTTACCCAGTTTTATTTATTCTTATGACCGAACTCCATAAATGCCGGAAAAATACTCGTCTCGGTGTCGTCATCGTTCGTTCGTTACATGAAGGAATCGATAGCCTAAAATCGGTTCACCTATCGATAATGGAATCCATAGAGAGGCATCGTGTCCGCGTGTCGTGTCGTGTCACAACTCTATATTCCAGCCAGAGACTGAGAAAACATCTTTAGTTTATAGTTTGTGTTTATGAGATTTGTGTCTGCATCTCTGCATAGCGTAAATTTTTATTGCGCTGTTTTTGTACGGTTTTGTGTTCATTGTTAGAAGTGTTATTGTGATATATTTGGAGAAGCAAATAATCCTATAAATGTTTCAAAAGGTGAAGTGCGAAATCGAGGATGGTGGCATAATGTGGCGCAGTGATTTTATCGCTCCCTAGCGATGTGTGTTTTTTATAAAGTTGAATTGAGGGTGTTTTAATAAAATTCATGGTGTTTCAAATAATACTAGTGTCATTTGTAAAGCATAGTTCGAATCATAGGTTCCACAAACGAGCAGACGGATTCTATCATGGTCGTAAAACGGTAAGTTCCAAGTGTCCAGTGATGCTTTTACATAAAGGAATTGACCTCAAGTTACCTTTAAATCGTTACAAAGACTGCTTTAATTAAGTTCCTGAGGTTAACTGCACATTTCAACGATATTAGTCGTGTAAAAGATTTTGTAAAATATTGGAAATATAAGTAGGTATAAACCCATATTATACTTTTCTGGTTTGTTTACATTTGCAAATAATCTTCAGCTCAGCAATCTTTAGAACATACCTACACGCCTACACCTACCTAGTATTTTTTCTAATATATTAATTACTAGCGGCCGCCCGCGACTTCGTCTGCGTGGAAAGGTTTTTTACTATCCCTCGGGAACAATACTTTTTTTCGGGATGAAAAGTACCCTATGTCCTTCTCTATACCCCTGACAACGTGTATGCAAAATTTCATGATGATTGGTTCAGTAGTTAGGACGTGAAGGCGTAACAAACAAACAAACAAACGGACATTCGCATTTATAATATTAGTAAGGATCTTAATATAAAAATAGCATTGTAAATGCCTAAAATCTAAAAATTCAATAATAGGTACCTACACACTTTTTATTTTCATTTTGATAAACAGACAATGAATTAACTCAGAATGGGAGTCGAAATTTTTTATAATTTCACAGATTTGTGGACGTTATATCAATAACTTGGCCATAACCACAGGATGCTTCCTTATTTTAGTTAAAAAATGTACCTACCTAAAGAAATAAAGCTTATTGTATTTTGGCTAAACCACAGGCTTATGAATTGGTGTAGGCCCATGAGGTAAAATACCCTCATACAGAAAGATTTAAAAAATTTAAACCATTTTAAAATTTTCATTAAAATACAACACCATTTAAAAATATTATTGGGCATAATAATGACCTCTAAGGGAAAAATATGCAGTGCTTATTTGCATTTCATAGAAATTACAATGATTCTACTAATTAATATCACTGACCTAGATTTTGCATTCATGTTATTGCCACAAAAGCCATTTGTTGAAAACAATCAAATCTTTAATAATTAATACATTGTTATGAAACGGAAGGAAAAAGTGAATTAACTCTTCAACCCCCAAAAAACATGTCCATCAGGTTTGAAGAGCCACGCCAGCTGTTAAAGCGCAGCTCACACCATTATTTAGCAGCAAAATATATCAGGAGATATATATCAATGCAAAGGTGGCTTCTCAGATGAAACATCAGGATTGAGGAGCCACCCTGGAACTTGCTAAGTACTAGTTGAATATTTTTAAAATTAGTGCTTCATTTAGCACATATTGTGTATAGTACTTGCTAGAAATTTGAGCTCAGTCATGCTGGAGTTCAAGAAAATACAATACTTTTAGTATGAAAATAAAAAATGATGCTCCTTAATCCTGATATCGATAATAATAAGATGGTGAATTCCTCAATAGGTCAATTATTATATTCAACATTTAGCATGTGATTTGTTTGGTTTTGCAGCTATAGGAATAAAATACATAGTGGATTTGGTAAACGAACACATTTTGTATGGCTCCCCAATGCTGACGTTATGCATATAAACCTTCCTGAGATAACAACGGAATCAAAAACCATAGACACTAACATTTAGCACAAACTTTATGTACTAAATACATCTGTACAATCCAGCACTGTATCTCTTTCGGTGACTGAAATACAATACTTTTCGATATTCCTTAAGAATTCTCTCTGAAGAATTCTCTCATTATTATATGAATAAAACCAGGAATGAATAGCTGGCGTGGCTCCTCAATCTTGATGGACATCAAAAAACGAGACACAGTAGATTTTCTATTGTTGTCCGGACTCCAGGGCCTGCTCGGCAATGATGAATTAATATTGAACTTTTTAGTATTAGTTACTCCTTTGAGTTTTGAGAAAATAATAATTTACTTTGTGAGGAGCATGAATGTTTTTTAATCCTGGAGTGAATATTATTGATTTTAAGTTTTAACTGACTTCAGTAAACCAATCCTTCATACTTAGGGCTGACATAAAAAACGTCGAATGATTTGGCAGTCATATAACTAACACTTCTGTAGACTGACAGAGAATAAGCACCAGATTTTTCTGATAAAAATGTTTCAATATTGCAATCTTCAACCTGCCTTCTTTGAAGCCATCATGGCGCAGCTTGACAGACTGATCATACTCAATCACGTTTGTTACGCAACAAGCAACTCTCTGCCCAGCCAGGTATCGGATGGGTGACCGTTAAGAGGCATTACAACTTAGCGCTTCCATGCTTTGGAAGGCACGTTAAATTGTCGGTCGGTTCGAAAATGATCCGTATTGTTCAGTAAAAAAAATAGTGGGCAATCAAGAAATGTTTCTTTTCACGCGTAAGCACAATTTCAACCTATTATAGTAGCTATTTTCTGTAAAATAAATAAAATTTGGTATGTAAACAAAGTACCTATAACATTGTCATTATTTGACAAGTGTACTCCCCCCTTCACCCGCAAAAATTGGTTGATCGTGATTTCATACAATTTTCTTACGTTACGTGTCCAGTGGTTGATTCGTCCAAAGCTACAGTAGACTATAATAGGCTATTAATGATAAATTATATTCTGTTTATATTAGGCTTCAGTCATAGTTAAAAATGATTTTTTGTGTAAGTAACTACCTACATCCAAATCTTTCCCGACCTATGGTCCACTTGACAAGTTCACCATACTCAACCTATATCAAGCTTTGTCCAGACTAGTCCATTTTTGGCGTATCAGATCACCGTATCTTTAATATACATCGCTAGTTTGGTTGGGCGTGCGTTGAAGTAATATCAAACGCACGCCCAACCAAACTAGCGATGTATGGTAAAGATACGGTGATCTGATACGCCAAAATGATACAAGTCTGGACAAAGCTTTAGGAGTCCATTGGGTTAACAGTTTTGATATTTTCTTCCAAATTTTTTAGAAGGCCCTCAGTAACTCGAGTTGTAACTTACTCTCTTATGAGATGAGTCGCAAAACGCTAAATGAAAATTTACTGAAAAATTACTTTAAAAAAAAGAATGTTTTGTAAAAGCACATTTTTAAAACGTAATAAAAAGTATAAAATAAAAACATGTTTTACATCAAGTATGATGTAAAACATGTTTTTATTTTATACTTTTGTAAAATGTTTGTTTGTAAAATGTTTTTATTTTAAACTTTTGTAAAATCCTAGTTACCGAGCAGTAGCTTGGTAACTAGGATTTTAGGCTGTGTAAGTTGGCATGTGCAACACAGTGCATTGTTTAGATAGAACGTTCCATTTTCAAATCACTTTACAATTCAAGCATGGTGAATACTTTAACTGTAAAGTACACTTTACAATTCAAGCATTTAAAACTCCTTAGTGAATCAATCTCTTTTTTATATTATATTATAAACTGACAAAACTTTTTACTGAAAAAAAAAACAATGAAAATGGCGGCATTTCATTTCAGTCACTGACATGAAATTTTTTTTTTTATTTAACTGGACAGGCTGTCTGTATGATTTGACAGCAAAGTTCTTGTGCCTATTTGAAACGCCACTAGCGTGCGTCTAAAGAACTAATTTTGACGTACAATATGAAAATGGTTGACGTTATGGTCTCTCCAGACTTCAAACTTTAGTACCATGTACGCACGCTATGCTCATGCTACGTCCTACAGCGCCAACATGGCGGTAATCAAATAGGCACAAAAACAGTTTGACATAAGCCTGTCCAGTGTAAATATATGCAGGTCAATGATTTCAGTTCAAGCTAGGTATGCAAAATTCCTTGGACAAACAATTGTTTTTTCATAAAATGATAAGATTTTGAAATCGCGAAAAAAATCTGCCTTTTCATACATTTCGATGGAGTAGGCATTGTACATTTGTATGGAACAGCTGATTTTTTTTCGTGATTTCGAGGTTGGTCCCATAATGAAACTTGTTCAGCTTAATGGTCTGATCAACCCCACGAGAAGTTTTCAATGAACTAAAAATAACCCTATAACGTTTTATTTTTGCTTTTATTTTTTTTAAATTTACCTCGCATGAATGATGTAAAATAGAATGCTTAACTCGGTTGTAAGTAGCTATTACACCCTCGAAATATATTCTAAGTCTAAATATCTCGGGTGCACTCGATCCATTGGATCAAATTGGATCTTGTTCTGTAATAGCTCACTTACATCCCTTGTGTAACAAACTACTATTAAAATAGACACAATGTTTACTTAAAACACTTTTCAAAGCTTAATAAATCATTAAGCAAGTCGTACAACACTACAGCAAAAATTGTTCACAAGTTTTTGAACCATGAAACAAGTTTGTGCCCCCCCTCACACACACACACACACACACAAACCCTCAATCAATAGCTAACTCTGACATGTAAAAATCTTTAAGATATGTAAAAAAAATTAACTGTAATTATTATAATAACAACAAAAAACACCGATCTATCGATATTTTTAATCAACTTAAAAAAAAACCGGCCAAGTGCGAGTCGGACTCGCGCACGAAGGGTTCCGTACCAAAAAACAGCAAAAAAATCACGTTTGTTGTATGGGAGCCCCCCTTAAATATTTATTTTATTCTTTTTTGAATTTTTTTGTTATAGAAGCAATAGAAATACACGATCTGTGAAAATTTCAACTGTCTACCTGTAGTCGTTATCAATATCGAGCAAAAAATGGCAAAAAACACGTTTGTTGTATGGGAGCCCCCTTTAAATATTAATTTTATTCTGTTTTTAGTATTTGTTGTTATAGCGGCAATAAAAATACATCATCTGTGAAAATTTCAACTTTCTTGCTATCACGGTTCATGAGATACAGCCTGGTGACAGACAGACAGACAGACGGACAGCGGAGTCTTAGTAATAGGGTCCCGTTTTTACCCTTTGGGTACGGAACCCTAAAAACACCGATATATCAACATTTTTAACCAACTTAAAAAAAGAAGTTGGATTATTATAACTTTTATTGCTCTATCGTTTCTTTAGCCGTGCGTCGGTCGTCGCGCCACGGTTTTTCGTGGGGTTTTATTTTTAGCGCAACCTTTACATTGTGCAAGTGCTTACAAGTCCCCTTTTAACCGCGCTCATTAAACTTTCATCCGAGGTGTGCCTCTATATCATTCACACTTCGCAGTGAAAACCATATACTTACTTACCATATACGCTTTGCAGTGAAATAAATCGACTGATTTCCTTCCCCAATCTAAATAAGTTTACTATTAAAAAAAGTCGCTATTTAATACATTGCTCGTAAATGCTTACGATTTAACCAAATCAAAATGTTTCTTACTCACTAAGATTTCATTAACGGGACTACTTGTTCGACGTTTCAGTGCTATTTCTGAAGACCTTAATAACTTCTGTTAATTTGATCAATAGGCGGTAACTTCGCTATTATCGTTTAGGGGCGGTAATAGGAAAACATGGTTTGCGCGGGCCATATTTTTATATAGAAAACGTAAACTTGTAGCCACCAAAACCTCACCTCACCTCTCACATGATTGTAAAAAAAATATCAGAATATCATCAAAAGCGCTTGTCGCGGGCCCTATTTTTGAAGTAAATAATAGCGTAAACGTATTGAATTCTACATCAAAATACATTTTACGACTTACGTACTGTACAGTTGCTCCAATAACTTTTTTTCAAGAAAGATAATTGTGCTAAAGATAATGATGAAAAAACAACGAAAAACATCGAAAAAGTGCAGAAGTGAGGTTATTTTCCATGCTCTTTACACGTAAAGAAAAAGACAGAGACAAATGATTTAAAAAAGAAAAAAATGAAAAATGAAAAATTATTTATTTCAGTACCAATAAACTTTTACAACATGGTGATTGACTCCCTCTTTTTACCGACTTCAAAAGGAGGGAGGTACTCAATTCAACCCGTTTTTTTTTTTTTTTTTTTTTTTTTTTTTTTTTTTTTGTATGTACACCGATTACTCGAAGACGGCTGGACCGATTGAAATGATTTAAACGTTATTACATTAGGTAAACTCTCAAGTTGGTCCCATTTTTTAAAATTTTGAAATCGGTTCAGTACTTTTCAAGTAATCTTGAAAAAAGCACGAAAATAGTATGATTTTGTGTGAACTACCTCGATGATCAGTCGTATAACTTCTTTGTTTATGAACTGAATAAGATAATTATTTTTTTGTTGGAAAAGGGATATCTTAAGTGTAGTTCTTTAACCGACTTAAAAAAGGAGGTTCTCAGTTTAACCCGCATGTATGTATGTTTCTCCGCGATTAACTCACGTTTGGCTGAGCCGATTTTAATTTCTACCTAAATAATATCCCTACACTACCCAATACAAAAGGTACCTACACTAAAAATAAAAAAATAAAAAATTGTTTAAAAAAACAAAAAACCGACTTCAAAAAACCTACCTCTAAAAAGCAAGAAATAATATTCGTAATAATAAAACACGTCTATTGAAGTCGGGTGGGGCTTTTAGAATAAAAAAAGGGATTTGTACTCCAGCCCCACCCGACTTCAATCGACGTGTTTTATTATTACGAATATTATTTCTTGCTTTTTAGAGGTAGGTTTTTTGAAGTCGGTTTTTTGTTTTTTTAAACAATTTTTTTAAGTGCATAGTGTACCTGTGCCAGATGAAGTCGCTCTTCCATAAGAAGCTACTATTATTAATAATGGTACAATGTATTTAAGTGCTATTGCTAACTAATGATTGTGCCAACCAAAACATAAGAAACTTAATAATAATATAACTTAAAATAAAATTACTTGAAAAGATTTGGCATAACGGAGCCTTAAATAACTCGTAAATACTTACTAGCCTAGCGGATATTGTGGAGGTTCATTAAGCAAGGAGTGGGCATTTTTCGTTTCCGAGAAGTATCTACCTACCTGTCGGGACTCCGGCCGGCCCAGCATGTTTTCCCGAGTGCCCCTGACCCCCTATTCAATGGCGCTTACGCAGCAAGAATTTACCGGCCATTCGCTCCAGCTAGGGTTACCAGATCTAATAATGAGACTTTATGCCTGACTTTTCAATAAAGGGCACATGGCACAAAGAACATTTTGGCATAGTGGGGGTACTATACTTTTTTTTATTTTTGACGGGGATTTAGGGAATAATAGCGGCGCTCGATGAAACCTATGTATATCGATAAGGGATTTGTAGATGAACAAAAAATGTCTTATGATATAAAGTCCTAAAGCGCATCATTTTCGAGAAAACCGGGGAATAAGTTTGGATTTTTATGTATCGGGATCTTTAACGTGGATTATCTCGGAAACGTTGCTCTTTAGGACTTTATATCATATTTATTTTTTTGTTTATCTCTAGAATGAGTGAGTCCCAACCACCCCGGTGGCTCTGTCCCGGTGCCGGGACCGATGAGAAAAAAAGTTCCATCCGCCCCGGTGAATCTTATCTCGATGTTTAACGGGGTGGATGGCACTCGCAAAGTATCAGCCGCCCCGGTATTTTATTTAACGGGACGGATGGCACAAATCTTGTACCATCCACCCCGGTATTGCGTTTAGCTTTAGGAGAATCTAAAAAATAAATAATTTAGTAATCCTCTGTCGATTACACAGGTTTCATCGTGTGCCGCTATATTTCCGAAATCGCCGTCAAAAATAAAAAATATGGTTACCACTATGCCAGCTTCATACTAAGAGGTTCAAACCCATTTCCTGACACTTTGTACCTTTGTACACCTACATCTACATTCTTAATTTAGTTACGTTTGATATTTTGTCTCATCAAAATAAAAAACAAATGATGTGTTTTTATTAAGTACCTACCTACTTACACTTTTTGGGACTTCAAAAATCCCTGACAACTACAGTTTTTCCCTGTTTTCCTAACGGATGTCATAAATTCCTGACATACCAGGGAAATTCCTGGCATCTGGTAACCCTATCCAGCCAGACTGATGTGTTGGAGTTCCCCATGCATTATTACTAGCTCAAGATGTTTACAAATTGTTATATGAGATTGTTTCTATATTGTTCGATATTCCCCTCTTGTATTATTTGATTTGATGTAGGGTTTGATATATTGTATGCTTACTTTATTTATGACATATTTATTCTAATAATCATTGCCAGCTTAAGTACGTTTTCTACCCCTTAAATAATTTCATCAGCAAACTTTTTCATAGATGCCTTAATAAGAAGTCATATTTTTATCCATAACTACCCGTATTCTTTTACGTATTAAAAAGCAGTACCTAATTAGGGTTCCGTACCCAAAGGGTAAAAACGGGACCCTATTACCAAGACTCCGCTGTTCGTCTGTCTGTCTGTCACCAGGCTGTATCTCATGAACCATCACGGCGGTTCATTACCAGAACCACACTAGACAGTTGAAATTTTTACAGATTATGTAATTCTGTTGCCGCTATAACAATAAATACTAAAAATAGAATAATATAAATATTTAAGTGGGGCTCCCATACAACAAACGTGATTTTTTGCCGTTTTTGGTACGGAACCCTTCGTGTGCGAGTCCGACTCGCACTTGGCCGGGTTTTTTTTAACTTGACCTTCAGTTTTCCTCAACCTTCACGCGCCTATGAAACAATACCGATAATATAGCAACGATTCAGTTAAACATAAAAAATCTCGCGTATTTTGTTTACGGTTTACATTTGCGAGCAATTAAATATAATCGCACCTTGTTAGAGCATTTTGAGTTATCTTTTCAGAAAGGTATGTGTAACTTATACATACAATACTTAATTGATACAAAAGTCGTGTATTGAGCGGCTAAGACACTGGCGGCGTCTTGACACAAAATATAGAACTACCTACTTACTTTGTGGTCTTGAGTTAGTTTCCCCTTGCGGCGCACCATAATTTTCAAAAGTTCTTCTAATGACTAATTGTGGTAGAGTTACTGCTTTTGTGGTGGGGAAAACACAGTTTGTTTCAAAGTATTGAATTATATGGCATGAGTAGTATCAGATTAAAGTTTATGCCTATCCTATAAACTATTTTCTAGCTCGCCAGTGTATGCGAATATGTTTAGAACAACGGTGCTACACATGAGCTACGGTTGCGTTTCGATTTTATACACTTTGTGGTGTATTATTATGAACAATCATAAATTCCGACAACAGCAACATTTCTAATTTTATTTTTGATTGCAAACTTCACCTAGACATGAAATATTTTTTTACCCAATATCTACAGCTTAATATCCTTTAGCTTTTTAACGTAACGTAACGGCTTTTGACGTAAGTTACATGCATGTCCAATATGTCCATTACATGACATCCTTGTCACTTTTATATTTGAGGTATAGGTTGTACATACACTATCATATCAATAGTGATATGATACTGTTCTTTTTGCTTGCATGCTCTATTTACCTCACTGTGCTTCTCAGACAAAAACTAGTTAGTTTGGGGTCATTCCAGCGAAAATGACACCCCAGGTCAAAAAAATAAATGACATATTTTGTGCTTGAATCTGTGACTAAAGTAAAGCTAATAAACTAATTCAACAGGAATCAACTATTTATTTTTATATTTTTACGATTTTCGTAATTTTTATTGTTTGTGAACACAGCCATAGTGTGGTTGTGTTTAGTAGCATATTTTTTCTTAAAATTTGCCAATACTTTTCTCCGCTATTTATTGAGTCATTTCAAAAAATGATTATCTTGAAAGAAAATACAATTCAAGGAGTGTAAAGTGGTGGTAAGTTATTGCATAAGAATATTTATCAAGAAAAGTTGTAAGAGTTTGACGAAATGTTTACCCCATGTCCCACCCGTCACTGCAAAACATGTTCTTTTTTATCCTTGCATAAAAATATATAACTTACTGTTTTTTGGCTTTGCAAAAGTAACAAGAATGCCACGGGTAATGATTTTGGCTTGAAAGGACATTGATCAAGTGAATATGCATAGAAATATTGAGATTTGAAAGGATGTCCCACCCGTCACAGTGACGGGTGAGACCAAGTAAAGTTTTTATGGATTCTTGTTTTAACAGTGTTAAACATTGTTTATTTATTACATTTGTAAATGGATTTTATAAGAAAGTCTTGTATTTATTGTGTTTTATTTAGTTGTAAGGTTCATCCATGTAGTTTGCCAGTATTTTTTATGGGACTTATTTTGGTTTTCGTATTAATTTACTTTAATTTATTTTATTACGTTGATTTTATTTTTTTTAACATATATTTTCATTTTTATATTTTTTTTATAATTATCTATTTTATATTATTTTTTTAGTATATTTTATCTTTAATATAATATTTTAAATAATTATTTCAGAAATGTTTATATTTTTTATACCTTAATATATTTTATTAACTTATTTTAATACTTTTTTCATAAAAAAAACTTTTTAAACAGTTACGTTTATATTTATTTATATTTATATATTTTTGTATACTTATTATCTATTTTGTTTTATATATTTTTATTAAATTAAATCTATATAATATTTTGATTGAATATTTTCGTATATTTTATATACTTTAGTATGTTTTATTTACTTTATTCAATACTTATTTTCATGAAAATGTAATAAATTGCATGTTCAAACAGTTAATACATTTTATTCAAGAGCTAATATGGGGTCTAAAGTTACTCGTCCCACCCGTCACAAATTGGTGTCCCACCCGTCACACTATACACAAGGCATTATTTTGAATATTTGTTAACATAATCAATATAATTTACATACAAAATGGGACCTTCATATTTTAGTTGCAACATATCAAAAAACTCTTTAACAAAATATTGATGGTTTGGCTTAATTTGGGAAGCAAAGCCTTCCACTCAGACAAGCGGGTGTCGTGCGTGTCCCACCCGTCACACTTAGAAAAAGCAGATTTACTGAGTTAATTATGTAAATTAGGATTTTATTTTAATGGTTTCTTTTAACACTACAATCTGGCTTTGTAATATAATTATTTTAATACAGATTGCAACAATAGTTAAAGAGATATTACTTGGAGATTGAGCAAAAAGGAGTTAGAATGTCCCACCCGTCACTTTGGAATGACCCTTTGATTTTCATAAGTGCACGCAAAATTGCTTTCAGTATTCTGTACAAACTTCAAAATTGCAAATTGCTTACAATTTTAATAATTTGTTTTTTGTGCGCTGTTGGTTGTTAGTGCAATCATCTTTATTGTATAATATAATATAATAATAAAATCAGTGGAGCGATTTGGCTGAGGAATCTCTCGACATTCTCGACAGCAGGCCAAAATTATCTTTGCCCCATTAAAAAATGCCACGTGTTTCTTTGAACAGAACAGATACGGGCCACCACCTGCCTTCGCAAAACACCTGCGTGACAGATGTTCCTAACCCCATAGAAATGACTTTAGAAAGGGCATCACAGGCACGAGGTTTTCGCCGGCAGTGCCTCTGCGAAGCCATAAGTTTCACAATTTAAAGCCACTTAAAGTCGAGTCCTTTTGAATTATTCAATAAGCTGATTTAAATGCCCCCTGATCTTCAATGACAGAATTGAGCACGCGCCGACCGTCTGTCGATGTCTGGGTTTACATTATTTAATTTTAGTAAACGCACAGAATAGCTAGGTACAAGGATATTATATCAATTCTTATATTGCGATTAAACGTAATAATGGGGCATAAAAACAGATTTTCTTTAATTAAAAAAAGTACTTGCTACTGTTGACAGCATTTTTATCATTTACTTACATGCATCCTTTGATTTTTCAATTCGTATTTCTTCGAGAAAATGATTACACACTTTAGTTAGTGACGTAAAACTGTAAACAAAACACCGCAGAGTTAATTAGAAAGCTAACTAAAAATAAAGGAATGCAATTTTTTTGTCCTAAAGAGACAGTTGGTATTAATCTAAATAACGAACAATCATTTATATTTTATAGTACAGTACTAGGCACGTATCTTGAAATTTTTTCGACGGAGTGGGGATAAGTTCGCGCATGTGCTCTTGTGAGCGACCAATAGCGCGCGTCCCTCTCCCGCCGCCCGCGCCCCTCACCGCTACGCATACCCAAAATACGCGTTTCGCGCAATCCCCACCCGATTTCAAGTTATATGCCTCGTACTGTACTTACCTACCTTAGTCATGGTTCTAATATCTGGATAGATAAAAAATACCAAAAATGCTGGGAATTTAATCCAAGTCCACAACGATATTAGCAATATAATGACTTGGAAAAACCTTGATTAATATTAAAGATAACTTAAATGCTTGAAAAAGAACGATGCTATTTATTAAATACCTATATTAGTACATGTTGGTAAGACAGCTAAATCTCAAGCAAATCTTCATGTCTAAAAAGTCACGTTAAAGTAAATTAGGCTATCTATCTTATCTTTTCTTCCTATTGTTTTGAGACATACCTACAACAAACAAGAAGCAACAATCGTTACAACTATTATACGTACGACGAAGGCATTCGATCGGACACAAAGTTGGTTGTCTACATAGACTTATGAAGGTTTTGACGCTATCGCTAGTCTGTTTTCACCGTTTAGACGAAGCCAGTGTGTTCAATTAAGTCCTGTAACAATAGATTCAGGAGTAAACCCTTTTATTCTTCTAGTTACAAGGTCTCCCGCTTATGGCTTGCTTCTTTGACGTGCAACAAGTGCTGAGAACTGAGAACAAGAACAGACAGCCTAGATTAGACTGAATAAATGATTTTGGATTTGAATCTATTTATGCATCTGTAGTCAGAACTGATATTGTTGCAGTAAACGAAAATAAAGTATATTTTTACTTTTTGGTAAACTTAAACAATTTTGACGATTGCTACACTCTTACCGAAATCACTGGCGTTTCAAATTAGTGACAGGAATGACCAAAACAAGATTTATTTAATGGCAATAAAGTTGTTGTTAATAATAATTTAACAAAACAGGAAAAACGGTCAAGCATCTAATGGAAATAGAAACAGAGAAGCGGTAAACACTCATTAGCAAAAGTAACAAAAAAAAGTGACAAATTAAATGTTGTTGAAAGGTCAGAAAACACATAAGTGCAGACTGTCACGGTTCGGCGACCGCGTGCGCCACTTTCCTCGTGGAGTCAACATACCCAACACGGAAACACTTCTTTGCTATCATTTGTTCAAATCCTTATAGCAAACTCCAAAACTATTTGAAGAACTTAATTCCACTAACGACTGGCAACACATAAAAAGCTGAATTCTCAATTTATTTTTATGAACTTTTTTAGGGTTCATTTAGATGTTTGTATTAGTGGTTACGTGAACAATGTTAAGTATGCGAAACAGCTAACGGATGTACATACAGTCAAAGTAATAAACTCACTTTTATGCCTCTGATCGAAATCAATATTTTAAGACACACAAGAGGTAGATGAATGTTATACACCATGTATCAAAAAACCCTGTCATATCCTGAAAAAGGCGATAGTGTTTCTGAAACTGAACAACATTCTCCAAGGAACATAGGTCGAAAAACGATTTTTTTTTCGTCTTTCCTTAGTAAGTCGGTCAGCTGACCACATTTTGTAAGGGAGTATGAAAATTTTTTCTTCAGTTTTCGACCTATGTTCCATGGAGAATGTTATTCAGTTTCAGAAACTCTTTTCTTAGTCGGGCACTCTTGACAGAGTGGTCGTGGCCGACGATGGACAGGGTTGCGGCTCGCCGTCGCCACTCGCTCCCAGGGCGGCCGCACGACGTGCGATGTCTTTCCATTTTTGCCGATTTTCGGCGTCGTGAAAACACTGTACTGCGGTCGACTGCGTGGTATTCTTGATGAGGTCGATCCAACGAGTCGGAGAGCGGCCTCGTGGTCTCATCCCCTCTGTGTGGCCTTGTACTACGAGCCCCTCCATCGATTTCTCGTTTCTGGAGATATGCCCAAAGAACTTAAGTATTCGTAACTGCACAATCGACGATAACCTATCACGTATGTGAAGTTCTTTGAGGATGGATAAGTTGGTGCGGAATGCTGTCCAGGGTATTTTCAGCAGTCGTCTCCAACACCACATCTCCAGTGCATCAATTTTGCGGCGGTCCTGGAGTCTTAGCGACCAAGTTTCGGCTCCGTATAGAAAGATTGGAAAAACGAAGCTCTTCATTAGGCGGACCTTTGTGCTCTTGGTTATCCTCCTGTCTTTCCAAATCTTTCTTAATCACTCCACTGCCGATCTGATGATAGCGCAACGTCGCTTAATCTCGTCTTCGCATCCTCCAACGTTAGAGATAGTAGAACCGAGGTATATGTAGCGTTGCACCACTTCGCAGTTGGCTATATTGAGTATGCCCGTAGTGTTATGTTCAGCTTCAGAAACACTATCACCTTTTTCAGGATCTGACAGGGTTTTTTGATACATGATGTAGAAATTATGTTGATTTCATGGTGCGTGTTGTATCGCGATAAACTTCTAAAACATTTCGGTAAGCATCGTTGCTATCGCGATTCGTTCGATCGCGTAATGCTCCAAAATGGCTGTTTCACATTCGATGGGGCTCTATCCGGATTCCGCCGTTGAATCAGAGTAATTTCCGACTGACATAAAAAACTGACCGTTGGCCGACGACCGTTGCCGCACACCTTGTCACTACAGTTGGCAGAAGGACACGGTACCCACACGAGAATCCGAATAGTTAATTTAAGAATTTGAAGTCGAATATTTTTTTAATTTTCTTTCTTGCGCTTCGTCGCCACAATAGTTAATAGGGATACCTACTTATATAGATCATCATCGTCGTCATTATGTAACTTTGTTGCAATCAACTTTGAAATCGCAGCATTGCTGCTTTATTAAGAGTCAATATGAGAAATATCTTACTTAAAGCAGCAATGTAACTGCGATTTCAATCGAAAATTTTTAGCAACAGGTAACTCGAGTTAGGTAATCAGGGGGCAGGGCAAAGGCCATCCCCAAAGAAGTCAAATAGGAATAAATGGTAGCTGAATAACCCACCTATATCTTAATACCTATCTGGAAAATTTTAGTGTGCTCATTATTTTATCACACATTATTTTTAGAGCACTTACTAAAAGAAGTACCCAACCCATTCAATTACTTTAAAAGCCCAATTATATTAAGAAGTCTTGAAACAAAAACCCGTGGTATTATTTATAATTGATCATTAAAGTGTTGTCCGTTGCCGTAAAAAGACTTACAACTCATTCATCTCATGACTAAATAATTATCGAGAATTCAAATCATCATTTGTAAGAAATCGAGTTACAATAATTGAGTCATGATTTCGACATCGAGACATTATTTAAATTATTTAATTGCTAGTGTTACAATTAATATTATTACCTACACTTTGTAGTTATTTTTATTAGGTTATGTAACTACATATTAACGTCAAGGCAATATTGACGGCTGAACAGTTAGAAAATTCCCTGATCGTTTCTTAGAATACACTACGACCCTTATCAACTTTGCTATTATTCTGATTTTGACGTCACGTAGGTCGACGTGTTGTTTTCCTAAAATAACGTCATCGATTGTTAAATATAGCCACAATATTGGTAACTTATCAGCTTAGTTACTGATGCCGGCATATAAATTGGCAAGAGAAAGAAAGAGACAAAAGATGCGCAGTAGCCTAAAACTACACTATAAACACTAAGTTTATGGCTACTGCGCAACTTTTGTCTCTTTCATTCTCTTGCCAATATATATGCCGGGCAGTATAGTTGTTACTGTTAGGAATAGCGATTTTGGTAAAGTTGGCTTGACGTCTCATTGAAAGTTGACCTATGCAAAATTTTCTGTGCTACCTAACCTATTCACTCACACCAGTACATCCCAAATAGAATACATAATTACATACTTTAAAAAATACTATGCAAGAATTTAATTATTGTATTCATAAAAAACCATTTGGCCTTACCGGAAATCGTACCCGAAACGTTTGGCGCATAAGTGTAACTACCGCTGCTCCAGCCAGCGTGTATCGTCATTATTAAAATACAATGTCACACAAAATTTTGATTACGTTTTTAGCCGGTTGCTATGACACAAAGAAACTTAGGTCATTACATCACAAAGTAATTAAAAATATGAGCTGCTCTGAACTCGATAAAATTCTGGGCAAACCTCCCAGCATTTGTTATTTTCGTAGACAATAGGCCAACAAGCATACGGGAAAGGCCAGCGGGCCTCCGAGGTAGAAAGTGGCCATGAGAGCACGAGTCTTGGCCGTGTGAATGGAGAAAGTGCAATGAGGGATTTTATATTGCGTCACACTATCTTATTGTATTGTCATAATTACTTAATTAATAGCATAATCCTTACGTTATTTTATTTCACGCGCAGATAAAGTATTTGGCAATTGTCTTATCTCCCACCCACCCAATTGTCATTGTGTACGTAAGATTGTAAGGTCTTCGTGGTATTTCTGTCTATGATCTATTGAGAAGCTCAGCAGTTATTGAATAGCTGTTAGCTGGTGAACCAATCGTAATCATACCACTACAAACAATTAAAGCTATACGTGATGAAGTTCAAGGTCAACTAAAAGTTTGATTGTAAACATTGCGCGTCAATGTTTATTATTGCGTTGTACAACTACTCACACGGATTTCTGAGGAAAAAAATTCCCTGATTTAGTTAAAAACACCACCTTTTCCCAACACTGGTTACGAAATGAGGGATCGATTAAACTATTATATTTTCACTACTGCTATCTCAAAATGGCAGGCCTTCCCGAACGAAATGGTGCGACTTTATGAATTATGTAACATGCTATGTTTTTCAACAACTAGGTACCTATTATATGTTTAGAAGAGATAGAGATTGGGCCTCTCTGAACATCTGACTGAACCCATCACGCGGACTCAGTATGGATTGGTCAGTATTTTAACAGATATGTAAATTACTATCTTTCGGAGCAACAATTTAACCTTTACATTGAAAGAAATACTATTTGCGGAGGAGGACTTTTGTTTAAGAAGTTAGGTTTTGCGATGGCTGAATGCTGAATCTGAGAAGTGAATTATATTACTTGGCTTTTGGGGGAGTGTTTACTTACGATACCTTAAGCAAAGTTTACACGAGGCCAGCGATGGCATTGTATAAACAGTTTTTCAAGCCAAGCCAGCATCGCTGGCGAGAAGAGCACCCGTCTATTTTTTAAACCAGTGAGACTGGCAGCCAGCGATGGCCTCTTGTAAACAATACTTTACTCGCTAGCTATGAAAAAATTGCCCCAATCCGTACCAACTAATGAAATGCAACTCATGTTCGAAGATAGTTCTTCAACTTCCGTCGGCTCGCGTTCCCACATTTGGCGAACTGCGACGAACCGGATGTGCCGTGGTTTTTTTCACCGCAACGTGTTCCGTTTGCCCAAGTTACTACTCAAACCTCGTGACGTGTCGGCCGTAGTATTTCTTAGAATTACACACCCATTTAGCAGAGTTTTCCTTGTAACAAAGTAAATATCTAATGTGCTACAAAGTGCAATTCGTAATACTGAAAGGCAATACCTGTGAGAAAACTATGAGGTGATGAGGTTGTCAGACGTTTAACAGTATGTTTTAATTTTCAATACATGTACTACTATTGTTAGGTAAATACCAACTCATGTATTATTAACTAAATTCTGTCGCGGAACCATTGATTGATATTGATGTCCATCGCAATTCCTTTTCAAAAGTCGTACAAAATGATAACATGTTATCTTTTTAATCCGAGGTTATACAGTCGTAATAATGTTAACAGCCATGTAAATCAGCTTGTTTCTGATCTGACCTGATGATCAATCAACCTTTAGCCTTTAATCATCAATAGTAGGCAGTGTAGGCACACGATAACATTGAATTGATGCGGAAAATATATCAAACCATGGTAGGTATTGCGTTTTATTGTATCCAAAGATTAAAGGTTTCCATTATAGAATAACATATAATAGTACATTATGATATAAGTGCGGTACGTTGAAAATTACAGCCGAGGCGATATTGCTGGCCCGAGCCGTAGGCGAGGGCTATAAGAAAGCAGAGGCTGTAATTATCAAAGCGCACGTATGTCATACGACGTTTTATAACATATTTGCGAGGAAATAAATAAAACTCGGACTTTGCACCTTTGCTTGTTTTCCATATGATTAAATTTTGATACGCTTGTAAGTATCTTATCGGTCAATTTTTCGGGCAAGAGGCTTGGAGTAGCCCTTTTCGCTGCCTCTGAGACTTCTGGCGGTGTTGAATTAATAAATTCATCAGTACTTGACGACATTTTCAAATAAAAACAATACAGCAAAAAAAAATTAAATTAGCAATGCGCGCGCATCAGCGCTTTTTTTAAGGCAAAGGCATAAAAACAGCCAGTATTACTAATAAAGTAAATTAATATTTTTGTGTTTTTGTTATAGATAAATGGTTGTAATTTATTGTCAACATTAATTAAATTGAATAATTGAATGTTTATTTATTATATTTTATCTCCCAAAGTTAATTTTATCCATAAAATGTTGACCTCTTTTCTGACATAAAAACTCTTTGCTACGATTTAAAAAAGTACCGTTCGTTTTAGACGAAGTATGATAAACCGTGCGGTAATGTAAAGTAAAACGCACGGTTTATCAAGGAAACCGTGCGTTTTACTTTACATTACCGCACAAGTTCGTAATGAGATACAATACGATATTGAAATTGATGTAATAAGAGACCCTTTACGAGCAAATATGTTATAAATTAGTTTATTTATTCCGTTGGCTATACCCTCCTTTATTCATTGATTTCAATCCAACTGACTTCACATGAATTACGTAAAAGGTAAACGCGTTCTGAATATTTCATACGAGAAAAACGAGAAAACTTTTATGTTGAACTGTTGAACAAAAAACGTGAATAAATAAGATGCACTTATAGTCGTATGATTGTTGTAAATGCTGCTGTTTCGATAAAACAATACGCAGTGTCGATTTTCAGGCGAAGGTTTCATGTTGCTCTGTGTTTACCTATTTCAGTTCTCTCCTGTTATTATCAAAACCACAAACACATAACACTCTGCGTTTTTTGGGCAGTCGTGTAATAATAGTTACAACTACAAAAGGATGAGGGCATCCTTAAAAGTAGGGACTTTTGGACCATATATCAATCAGCTTAATATCAGTTTTGCACGCTTTATCTGTTTTATCGTAAAAGTAGAGTGTATCCTTCCAAAAGCAGGGTAGCTTAGGGTCTAGAGCTATTTACACATAAACACCAATAAATTCTGAACAAAAGTTGTACCCTAATTAATTTTTCACAGACCATGCTTTTGAACAGTGAAATTATAGGGAGATGAGGGGCGTTGACCGCGCGGCAATCACGCAGGCCGTCTCTGTGGCCCATATCGACTTTAAGCGTTCTTTTATTCATGCCCACGTACCCTGCTCAAACTCCATTTGATGATAAAACAGCGTTAATACCTTAGTTTAAATAACCATTAAAGTCGTTGTTGCTAACCTTCGATCAAGAATGCCCTTTGCCACTGAAAAATCGCATTCGAAATATATCGACCTCAAAAAAGTGTAAGTTAACTTTTGCTTATCCATGACATTATCTATGTCATGTATTTCATGCATTTTAGAGGATATTGGAAGTTCATGTGAAGGTACGATGAATTGTAAAACCTGTTTGAAACGATTGTATTGCGATAACTCTGTTCACTCCACTTATAAACTATCTGATCGAACCTCGTTTTAAACTAGACGACAGAAGATTTCAATTCACAATCCGAGCTATTTATCTCTCTCAAACCCCGCGACCAGCGTCAAATCAATGATGGCGCGAGCCACCACACTGATTAATGGGGGCAGATTTTACTCAACAACTCTTGAATTACGATGACAGGTTTTGATTCAGACTGACTATTTGACACGGGTTTGCACCGCGGTGACGGTATACCCAGCCTTTTTAAACCATTAAGATTGCTCTAATTTTGAGAAGAAAGTACCTACCTATAGATTTATTGGCATGTACTTTGATTTGATATTCTTTCTTACGATTATAATTAAGTTATTTGCGGCGTGTAGTCAAGCTAATCTTTAATTAATCCTTGTAGGATACTGGATATAGTATATACTTACAATTTCCGGCCGTCGTAAACGCACCCACTATTATTAATAATATTGATTCATAGTCTTGTGGACATACGCATATTCGATCTTGTAGAAATGACGTTGCCAACACGGCTATGAATGAAGCTGTTGAGAAGGTATCGGTTTAGTGGTTTAGTGTTGCTGTCATGTGAATGTCATACTATTTATTTATGTCTACTTTCATGTTACTGCGTAACGTTTACTATTTATCAGCCCTAGCCTTCCCTAGAAGATAATGTGTTTTTACCCAGTTTCCAACAAGTGGTTCGATAAAAGCGATAGTTATTGGAGTCACCAGTGTGCCGTGCCCAGTGTCCTAGTTCACAGACTTCGATAAGTTATCGCGTAGGATCAATAAGTTATAAAGGCACTCGAACTGCGTGGGCATATTGCCGCTAAGTATGTTTGGCTCTTGCAAAACGAAGCTAGTCCAACGTTGCCATTTTGGCGTTCTGTTTAGCTTGATCGAAGACCTAGATGTAGAAACTATATTCATTTATTCATTCGTTCAAACAACAGCATTCATAACCAGCATACTATTATTGATTAGTTCAGTAAGGGTAGGTAGGTGTAATTTAGAATTCTTAGGTAGATAATTTCCTTGGTACGATACATTTTTTTATCAAGTTCGTCATGCTACGCCTGCTGGTGGGTGAAGGAAATGTGACCCCTTTTCCTTTACAGTTTTTGTGTTAAATATTTGTGCTGCAATAAAGGATTTTTTTAAATTCTTATTATATTATTATTCATACAGTTTGTATTGTAGAAATAAAGCTATTAGATTTTGTGCCAAGGCCAGATTAGTTTATTGTAGACCGGTTTCATCACGTCCTAATAGAGTTTGCCAACTGGTAATCAGTGAAATTAAATCTTTTTTGTTATTGCTTGTATTGTCTTGTGGTTTTGGAATTCCAATACATTAGCCTTTAAAGATCTCTTAACAGTTTCTTAAAAACTATTAGCCCCCGTATTGCAACCTCTTAAAACTTGCCAGTTTTCTGAATGGATGAATGCGTCTCTTTTATTTGCTGTACAGCGAGAACCTGACAATTAAGTTAAGAGATTGATACTCCCCCAGGTTACAGATAACTTGATTGTAGCCTGTAGAGATGGTTACAATTGTTTTATAGTATAGATTTAATTTAAACTTTTTATGATTGTTTTCATAACTTACTTTTATTACCTATAGTATAGAGGTATTTTTTGGGCTTTTCCCTTTAATAGTTGCATAGTTCATCGTAACGAAATGAGAAATCATCGTAATATTAGTGCGCAAGCAACGGTGATGTGAAATGTGAAGTGATTAACCGGGTCCCTCGTCCTCAACCCTGGACCGTAGTCCTCGTCCCCGGGGTCCATTAGGCCCCGAGTGCATCGAACGCGACCGGTTCCGTCGCCCCGCGCCCCGCCCGCCCCGCCCCGCCGATAATTTACCACTAATCTTGACCCACAGCTGTCTCGCTAGGGTCGGCGACTGGCCAAACAATACTCCATTTTATACGAAGAATCTTTGTAAGGCTTCTACTTAACACAAATGTGACAATTTGTAATTTGTAATATTGTTCAAATTTTAGAATGCAAATGAAAAGCTACAAAGATTTCGCTATTCAATTTAGTAGGTATGAACCTCTATACTAAAAAAAGTTGGGAGTTACAAGTCGTGATAAAGTTTGGCCACATGATAGAAACTGATCTGTAGGCTGTTTCTAACTAATATTGAGCTGGGCCAAACTATCCTTACATACAGTTCCATACGGCGGCGGGTTGAATAGCGCACTTTTCCCGGCTCCATTCTAATAACTATAACAATTCAGGTTTAGCTAATAGGTCAAATGTGGTATCATTTTCGGATAAATCAATAACGTAGAACTTATTTCTGATATAAAAAAAATCAATTTATTAAGCAGTTTCTGAAAAATTACACAATAACCAACATTTTTAAACTTCACTTTTTTAGTTTAGGTATTGGCACTTGTTTCAGTATTTTCAAAAAAACTACTTAAAAGAAGCGTTTTTCAGGTTATTTGTCATATGCTTTTGTTATGTTAACTATATTTTATACAATTTGAGCTTAACCCAAGTAGTTTAAGTCCATTGTTTGCGGACATACAGCTAGTCAAAAATTTGCATTTTTTCACGAAATAAAAAAGGTTTCCGTTTCGTTCAGAAACATTTTTCAGGTTTTTTGTTTATATTTCTGTAAAGTTAGTTAAATTTTCTACAATTTGAAGTTAATTTGAGTAGTCTAGGTCTATTGGTTGCAGAGACATAGCTGGTTAAAAATGGGCTTTTTATTGAAATTAATTGAAAAAATCTCATCTTTGACTAGCTGTGTCTTTGCAACTAGTAAACCTAGACTACTCAAATCAGGCTCAAATTGTAGAAAATGTAATTAACTTTACAGAAATATAAACAAAAAAACTGAGAAATGCTTCCGAAGGAAACGGAAACCCCTTTTATTTCGTGAAAAAATGCATATTTTTGACTAGCTGTGTCTCCGCAAACAATGGACCTCAACTACTTGGGTTAGGCGCAAATTGTATAAAATATAGTTAACATAACAAAAGCATATAACAAATTAACCTGAAAAACGCTTCTTTAAAGTAGTTTTTTTGAAAATACTGAAACAAGTGCCAATACCTAAACTAAAAAAAATTAAGTTTAAAAATGTTGGTTATTGTGTATTTTTTCAGAAACTGCGTAATAAATTGCATTTTTTTATACCAGATATAAATTCTACGTTATTGATTTATCCGAAAATGATACCACATTTGACCTATTAGTTAAACCTGAATTGTTATAGTTTTTAGAATGGAGCCGGGAAAAGTGCGCTATTCAACCCGCCGCCGTATGGAACTGTATGTAAGGATAGTTTGGCCCAGCTCAATATTAGTTAGAAACAGCCTACAGATCAGTTTCTATCATGTGGCCAAACTTTATCACGACTTGTAACTCCCAACTTTTTTTTGTATAGAGGTTCATACCTACTAATTGGCTTTGATAACTTTTTGAACATGACTGGAAATCTCAAAACCATTTCGAGGAATAAGCTTTCGGTACAGTGTCTACTAATTAAATTTAAAAATAATTCTATATTTTTAAAGATATTTATAATATTCAATAAAAAGCTTTAACCTTCAAATGACCTTCAAATGACGTCATCACATACGGATCTCCCAGCCATAATAAAAAAAAGAAAAAAGGGCAAAGACAATTTTGACAATGAACTTGGCATTAGGGATGGTGGAAGGTGGAAGTGAATAAATATCGATAAAGGTAATATTTTTCAGAAAAAAATGAGATGAAATGGGATGATGACTAAGTAATGGATTCTAATTTTAAGGTATTGTAAAACATAAAAAATAGCAAAATAAACCCCTACGCGAAATTTTGGCTCGATTTGACGAATTTTACGATGATTTTAAAGACTCAAAAGTAGGAAAAAATCAAAATGCTTCAGTGACAAAATAGTGTCGACTATTAGAATCCATACGTAATTACAAAAAAAATGTTTTGGAAAAATTATCGTAAAAACATCTATCGATATATCATAGTATATCGATGAACTTATCTCGTAATTTTTTCCACATCCTACCAACCTACAATCCTACTATTAAATGTTTGTAAATAGAAATAAAGTATGCACATATTTTCACAATGTTTATTATGTTATCCTGCAAATTTATCAGTCCACAAGCAATCGTTACAATTCCATCCATGTAGCCTACATCCAAAATAGACACAATACATACAATACATTTCGCAATTTGGGTAGATTCGGCGTGTCAATTTTTACAAAGTTTTTCAGCTGAGTTTCCACTGGTAAGCATTTTTATTATAATTTTACCACCTCAAAAATTATTGCGGCAAATTAAGAAGGTAGGTTAGAACCGTCACAACTGGATTAAATGAATAAAATAGAAGAAATATTAACTATAACTTATTTGTTTACAAACAACCATAAAGTCATTATGACAGGTAATGACACTTGGCCGTTCTTTTTCTATAAGTAGATGGCAAAGGTTTTCCTTCTTAAACTTTCATGCCACTAATGACGTCATTCCGGTTGACCATATCCGCTCGACAAATATATTTATAAAAAAATAAATACGGGACCAAATGTTAAAATATTCAAATTAGTTTCTTAAATTGGCCTAATGTGTAGTAAAAAAATATAAAAAAAATACCTTTTATTTTTTAACCAAAGCCAATTGCTTCGTCAACCATTTTCTAAGTTTTGACGAAGACTAAAATGCTATTAGATAAAGGAGGTCGCTAATTGCTCATACATTTCAGCCCATTTTATGTACCTAAGGTACATGTATACCAAAATGTAGGGAAAAATACGAGGATTCCGAAAATAATGTTATTTTACTTCAATATTTACTCAGAACTTAGAAATATATCATTAAAAGTGTGAACCACCTACTTGTAACACAATTAAATTATATGGCAATACTGGATACCTACTCACTTTTAGTTTAATACTTTGAGTAGGGAAGAAACGTCAAAAGAACTGTCAAACAAAACGTCATGAGAGAAATGTCATTCCGAGTTCTGAGTTTAATAAAATCAACTTCAACTGAATGACAACTGTCAACTTGACAGTTGATTCAAGTATGAGCTGAATATGATATAATCTGTGTAATAGGTTCTTATATCGAGTGCATTTTTAATTTTTTTTCTCTTGTTTCCAAATAACCAGAAAAAAAATATTACTGGTATATTACTCAGGATATTATAGGGTATTTTTTTCCGAAGAGTGTACCTCGGTACATCATTTGGGCCATTTTTGGTGACATCCTTTAGTTCATAATATTCGAACTAATTGGTTGATAAGCGAGCAGAATGATAATACCGTTGATTCGGGTCACTTTCACTGCAGGAGGGACTTACTTGAATCAAACCATAATTTTAAAGTTACTTGCTAAAGATTTTCCTGACCTAGATTTGTTTTGAGTTGAGAAAATCTTAAGAAAGTTGGCAACCCTTACAAATTCCGACCAGCCAGGCCAACTTCAAAAATGAAAACGAAACGAAATAACCCATTTTCATCACGTCTATTGCGCAGTCTGTTTACAAACTTCCTTTCGAACTGGCATAAAACAGCTATGTAAAATAAATAAAGTGTTATCATTGCTTTTCAACTTTCTGTGTAGTAGGCCGAAGGCCGGACGACCCTGCCGAGTTTTAATGAAATTCCAACGTAACGGAAGTTCTGAATGATACTAAAAAGGATTTAGGTAACAAAATGTATTTGCATAATATAGAATTTAGGAGAACTTTTCAGTTTAAAGAATTTCGCATTTCATATAAGTAGGATTAAATACACTTTAAGCCTTTATTAGTCTTTGTCTATCCTTTTAAATTAAAACAATTGTATTTATTTAAGAGCCTCACATTTTCTTGTTTTTCTTGTGTAGTTTACTTTTAAAAGATTGTACATAAACGTGGTTTTTTTATTGGCATAAGTAGTAGAAATGTCGTTATGTATGCGTTGTTAATGTAAGATTCATACAATATCCGTGGGTGGTATTGTATGTTTTACAGTTTCAAACCTTTATCAACCTTTATTTTGATAAAAACAGAAAATAATACTAAAATCTCTACCAGTCACGAATTATTTGTCCCGTCGTAGACATGCAGTTGTAAAAACAAGCGCTCAATTTATTTTTCCACTAAATTGTTACGGTTAGGGCTGTCAAATAGGTATAATTTATACCTAAAGTAAATTAATGTTATTTCTCCATTGTTGTACAGTGCTGCGGACAGTGCCGACTCGCCCATACTGGAGGAAGCCGGCGAGAGCGGCTCGGAGCAGAAACCCAAACCTCTCGTCAAGTATGGGGAGCTCGTCATTCTCGGGTGAGTCATACTCGCACATCATTCACATCGCTAGGCTAGGGTTGACAACACTTGACCATCAGCCATTTTTATTGTCCCCACTGCTGGGGCACAGGCCTTCCTTATGGGTGGATAAGGAGGATGGGCCATAACCCACCACTCGGACCCAATGCGGATTGGTGCCAATTGGATTGGCAGACACGTATCAACTGCTTAACGTGCCTTCCGAAGCACGGAGGAGCTCGAGATAATAAATTTTTGGTCACCCATCCCATGACCGACCCTTGCGAAAGTTGCTTAACCTCCACAATCGCTCGGCCAGGCGCTAAAACACTGCGCCATTGAGTTCCTTACAACACTTACATAAAATAAAATAAAAGTATGCCCCCCCGAGAAGTCTTTTGACAGATTTATAAAGTTTCTTATGTCAACTGAATAATGTATTATTTTCTGTTATCTCGAAAAATAAATTTAATTCAATCGACAATATGGAACTTGATAAAGCCAAATGTGCATTTGGTCCACGGCCACTTTAATAAACATAACCGCTGTTTAATTTGAAATATTTGGTCAAGAGTAAAAATGAATTAAATACTAAAATAATTTCAATCAAATGACATGTTTTTGACATTTACTGGTCTTGAAAAATCTATAAAAAGTTGCCAACCCTAGCTAGAACAGTCAACACTTCGCTATGTTTGTAAACATTGTTTATTTAAACACAGTAATAGTTGTCGATTGAACTATATTGATTTGTGTGCTTGGCGACGTCGGATCATAAATATCAAAGTTAGCATTTCGTTGGTAATAATTAAGGTCACAAACATTATAATATCAACAGTTGTCGAGTTTGGTAATATGACCAGGGGCCGTACCGGCTAACGAATCGAGCTTCGGAAAATTTGCCGAGTATCAAATTAAAACAGATAAATCGAAGTAAGGAATTACTTATTGTACTATTTGTTGAAGTTATTTGGAACATATTAATGTTTGTGTGACCTCATGAATTAGGGTTCGCCGTTTTGGCCCAATTGGGGCTCGATTTATCTGTTTTAATTTGAAACCCGGCAGACTTTTCGAAGCTCGATTCGTTACTCGTTCGAGGCCCCAGGGGCCGTACCGGCTAACGAATCGATTATCGAAAAATCTGAATCGGTTTCAACTGAAACTGAAAAATCAAAGTAAGGAATTTCGTCTTGTACTTTCTGTTGACGTAATTTGGAAGATAACGATGTTCGTGTGACATCATGAAATGGGGTTCGCCATTTTCACTCAATTGGGGCTCGATTTATCTGTTTTAATTTGAAACCCGGCAGACTTTTCGAAGCTCGATTCGAGCGAAATCGAGCCCCAATTGAGTGAAAATGGCGAATCCCATTTCATGATGTCACACGAACATCGTTATCTTCCAAATTACGTCAACAGAAAGTACAAGACGAAATTCCTTACTTTGATTTTTCAGTTCTAAGTTGAAACCGATTCAGATTTTTCGATAATCGATTCGTTAGCCGGTACGGCCCCAGGGGCCGGTACGGCCCCAGGGGCCGTACCGACTAACGAATCGAGCTTCGAAAAGTCTGCTGGGTTTCAAATTAAAACAGATAAATCGAGCCCCAATTGGGCGAAAATGGCGAACCCCATTTCATGATGTCACACGAACATCGTTATCTTCCAAATTACGTCAACAGAAAGTACAAGACGAAATTCCTTACTTTGATTTTTCAGTTCTAAGTTGAAACCGATTCAGATTTTTCGATAATCGATTCGTTAGCCGGCTAACGAATCGAGCTTCGAAAAGTCTGCCGGGTTTCAAATTAAAACAGATAAATCGAGCTCCAATTGGGTCAAAATGGCGAACCCTAATTCATGAGGTCACACAAACATCCATATCTTCCAAATAACTTCAACAAATAGTACAATACGAAATTCCTTACTTCAATTTATCTTTTTTAATTTGAAAGTCGGCAAATTTTCCGAAGCTCGATTCGTTAGCCGGTACGGCCCCTGTTCACTTGGAATTCTTATCCAAGAGAACTGCCTTTCTTGCTTTTTCACTGTCGAAAAATGTTTACTTTATCGTTCTTTATGAACTTAGTATTTAAGGAGGTGGTTACCACCTCCTTAAACTAGGCCCTAGTTCATTATCAGGAGGAGGAGGGCCTAGGGCCTAGTTACTAGAGAAATTTAATTAAAACATATTATAAGCTTCAAATTATCAATAATTATGTGTTTTAGGCAGGGATTGAAATACCGTTAAAAAAAATAACGATATAAAAAAATAACGTTAAAAATACCGTTAAAACATTTTATCGGTAAATTTACCGGTAAAAATAACGTTAAAAATATTTTACCGGTAAAATTAACGTTAAATATAGCGTTAAATTTAGTACCGGTAAAATTATCGGTATAAAATTAAGAGCCATATGACAAATCTGCGCTCTGCGTATATTTACAGACTAGTAAAACATACTGAAGCGTTAACGACAACTCAAGAGTTCACGATACTGTATTGAAACTACGACCAAGCGATTTTGATACTTTGCCCAAAGTTATATGTTTTAGTACTTCTATGGAGTAATTTGCTATCGCTATGCCGCACATTTTCAGAGTGCCATGGATCTGTATGTGAAGAAACAGATTATAGGAAGATGATACCATAAATGAGAGAGATGATTATATTTGTTAAAAATAAAATTTATTTTATTCCCTAGTTTTTTATCTAGCAAAGGAAGTTTTTCGTTTTAGATTAAAACTATAGCTTAGAGCATGCTCTAGGGTTTGTAAAAGTTTGGCGACCCAGGGTCGCCAAACTTTTTAGTAGGCTAAAAAGGGCCAGACCACCTCTTTCGGCCCTTTTTTGTAAATGTACCTATTCGGTGCTAAAACCACAAACTAGCTGTCACCTGGAGCCGGGTGGGAAAAAGGGTGACCTTCCCTCTTCCGCCTTTTAATGTTCCGATGTATGACACTTTGCGATTACCTATTACTAGTAACTTTTGAAAAATACTCACTCATAGAATAGGGATTAAAAAAATTGTTGATATTTTCAAAATTGCCTCCATGATGTAAGATAAGAGTATATTACAAAATATTTGGCGTATGTTTCATAAGAATTCATTTTCTCCCTGCAAGCGCAAAAAAAAACAGCTGTTCCATACATTAAGGTCGAGTAGGTACTGCAGTTTTGTATGAAACAGCTGATTTTTTTGCGAGCAGGAGAGTTGGCCCCATAGTAAAAGTTGTTTGTAATCATGAGTGCAACCATCACACAGCGGGAACCAAATGATTAAAATTTCTGCGTGTATAAAAAAAACAAAACTAAGTCATCGAGCGGGATTCAAACCCGGTACACTCGTTTTTTGCCGCCCCCGTCTTAACCCGCTAGACCAGACGGACTTTGGCCGGTAGGACGAAATTAGCGACCATATTCTGCGTCGAAAGAATAACGCATGAAAAAAGCATGAAAACTCGAAAACACGCGTTTTTCCATAAGACTAATCTAGATCAATTGTTTACCCCTGAAAACCCCCATATACCAAATTTCAGCGAAATCGTTAGAGCTATTTCCGAGATCACAGAAAAAAACCCGTGTAAGACGCAGAGGTCCCGGGTTCGATTCCCAGGGGGGGTACAATTTTTACTCGGTTTGGTTGGTGGTAGGGCTTATTTCAAGTCCGCCTGGCTAGCTACCACCATCTTACCTAAGTCTGACGCAATAATAACAATTTAAAAATTATTGTGTTCCGGCAGATAGAGGTAAGATAGCCAGTATTCCGGGTGTAGTGCGCTTCCACCTTCGGCCTTATCGTCATTTAACATCAGGTGAGATGAAGGTTTTGTATGCGGGCTGATTTCGATGAAACTCGGTTTTTGGTAGTATTTTGACAAGAAAACAGCAACGCAATGTTAAAAAAGTAAAAAATTCAAGATGGCGGCCAACTTTTTTGTTTGCAGGCCGATTTCGATGAAACTCGGTTTTTTGTAGTATTTTGGCAAGAAAACAGCAACGCAATGTCAAAAAAAAATTAAAGATGGCGGCCTACTTTTTTGTTTGTGGGCCGATTTCGATGAAACTCGGTTTTTGGTAGTATTTTGGCAAGAAACAGCAACGCAATGTTAAAAATGTAAAAAATTCAAGATGGCGGCCACCTTTTTTTTGCGGGCCGATTTCGATGAAACTCTGTTTTTGGTAAAATCTATATTTATAAATTTTAATCACAAAAACAGGAAAAATTATTTAAACTGGAATATTATTTTAGTCTGGCTTATATTTTTTTATTTAGTCTGGCTGAGAAAAGTAGAAAATAAGTAACGTTGTTACAAGTCAATGTCAAATAAGCCTTATTCAAATAAACATAATAATTAAGTACTTTTGAATCATCTATATTTTCCTACCACCCGTTCCAGACTTTTTTAGCTGACAAGAAGAAACTTATCAGCTGTAACAGCCATAAGTAACGATATTTACAAACTTGAATATATCGTTACCAAATAATTACAACAGGGTGACAGGATTATTGGCAACAACATAGACTTATTACATATATTACTTCAACAAAGTACTTTAAAGGCTATGCCTTTCCCCATAAATGAACCTCCAGTTTTTGCAAGCCTAAATTATCTTTATTTCTTAAAAAGTTTATCTTTATTTCTTGTATTAAACTGGTGAATATTTCTGTTTTTAGGAAATGAATCATAGTGTTTCCTTACATAAACTAAATTTTCATATATATATTGGGCTGCCAAAGTTAAGATATTTATTTCTTTAAACAATTCTCTCAAGCTATCTCTTCGCCGAAGATTGTATATGGCGCGAACAGCTCTTTTTTGGATTACAAAAATATTTTCAATACTGGCAGCTGAGACCCCCTGAATGTGAATGAATTCAATGAAAGTTACATTCGTTGTTTTACATAAATTTTTTTTTAATTTAAATTTTTTAATGTTCATAGTTACATTTACAGTTTTACGAATAAAAATTACATTTAATAAAAGAAATATGTGTACATTTTTACAGTTACATTTTTAAGTAACAAAATTAAATTTATACATCAGATTAAACATTGCTCCAATTCCATTCCAAGTAAGCAGCTGAAGCACTTGTGTTATGGAAATGGGAGACAACGGTGGCACTACAAACACCCAGACATGAAACAATACAAAAAATATCGTTTTGGCTCAGCTGGCAATTGAAACCTGGTCCTCAAAGATGACAACACCTAGAAAACTTGTACACAAGCCACTCGACCACGAGTTTCATCGAAATCAGCCTACTAACAAAATAGTTGGCCACCATCTTAAATTTTTTACTTTTTTACATTTTTAACATTGCGTTGCTGTTTTCTTGGCAAAATACTACCAAAAACCGAGTTTCATCGAAATCGGCCGGCAAACAAGAAAGTTGGCCGCCATCTTGAATTTTTTACATTTTTAACATTGTGTTGCTGTTTTCATGCCAAAATACTACCAAAAACCGAGTTTCATCCAAATCGGCCGGCAAACAAAAAAGTTGGCCACCATCTTGATTTTTTTACATTTTTAACATTACGTTGCTGTTTTCTTGCCAAAATACTACCAAAAACCGAGTTTCATTGAAATCGGCCTGCAAACAAAATAGTTGCCCGCCATCTTGAAGTTTTTACATTTTTAACATTGCATTGCTGTTTCCTTGTCAAAACAGTAGCAAAAACCGAGTTTCATCGAAATCGGCCCGCAAACAAAAAAGTTGGCCGCCATCTTGAATTTTTTACATTTTAAACATTGCGTTGCTGTTTTCTTGCCAAAATACTACCAAAAACCGAGTTTCATCGAAATCGGCCCGCAAACAAGAAAGTTGGCCACCATCTTGAATTTTTTACATTTTTAACATTACGTTGCTGTTTTCTTGCCAAAATACTACCAAAAACCGAGTTTCATCGAAATCGGGCTGCAAACAAAATAGTTGGCCGCCATCTTGAATTTTTTACATTTTTAACATTGCGTTGCTGTTTTCTTGCCAAAATACTACCAAAAACCGAGTTTCATCAAAATCGGCCTGCAAACAAAATAGTTGGCCGCCATCTTGAATTTTTTACATTTTTAACATTGCATTGCTGTTTCCTTGTCAAAACAGTAGCAAAAACCGAGTTTCATCGAAATCGGCCCGCAAACAAAAAAGTTGGCCGCCATCTTGAATTTTTTTACATTTTTAACATTACGTTGCTGTTTCCTTGTCAAAACAGTAGCAAAAACCGAGTTTCATCGAAATCGGCCCGCAAACAAAAAAGTTGGCCGCCATCTTGAATTTTTTACATTTTTAACATTGCGTTGCTGTTTTTTTGCCAAAATACTACCAAAAACCGAGTTTCATCGAAATCGGCCGGCAAACAAAAAAGTTGGCCACCATCTTGAATTTTTTACATTTTTAACATTACGCTGCTGTTTTCTTGCCAAAATACTACCAAAAACCGAGTTTCATCGAAATCGGCCTGCAAACAAAATAGTTGGCCGCCATCTTGAATTTTTTACATTTTTAACATTGCGTTGCTGTTTTCTTGCCAAAATACTACCAAAAACCGAGTTTCATCGAAATCGGCCCGCAAACAAAAAAGTTGGCCGCCATCTTGAATTTTTTACATTTTTAACATTGCGTTGCGTTGCTGTTTTTTTGCCAAAATACTACCAAAAACCGAGTTTCATCGAAATCGGCCGGCAAACAAAAAAGTTGGCCACCATCTTGAATTGTTTACATTTTTAACATTACGTTGCTGTTTTCTTGCCAAAATACTACCAAAAACCGAGTTTCATCGAAATCGGTCCAATAATCAAACAAAAATACATAAATATCAACAAATACATCAATATGCGGCCGCCATTTTGAATTCCAAATCTAATATCAAAATCGTGCCAAAAACACTTTTTCATGACACCCACATCAAAAAATTGCAAATACTACTTTCAATATAATATAGTATAACCCAATCAGAAGCGTAGTTCCTGACGGGATAGGGCCCGAGATGCATACATTGCCAAAGTATGGGCTCTCAAGCCCTCCCACCCCCCTTTCTATACCGCACCACCCCGCACGATTGCTCTGTCTAGACGCCTCCGATGGCCGACTGTATGAAGACTATCTCTCGGCTGTGCCTGTACTGTGCTTAGATGATCAAATCTTATAGTCGCACTATACTACAGACTAGTACTGAGGCGCGTTCAAATCCGTGATCTATGTTTTTGTGTTTTGTTTCTAAAAGTTCATGGTTGATCCTCAAAAAAACATTTTATTTGATTTAGAATATAGGAAAGTTTAAATTATTCGTATTCCAAATGGAAAACGAAGTTTTGCTAATTAAAAGTTCTTCGGTCGTTCCGAATCCTAACACAAGAGCGAAATAAGAAACAACCGCAGTCGTCTTCAGAACGTGCCTCTGACGCAAAAATTCAACACACGTCCAACACTGAGAAGCGCTCGCGCGGTACTGAATTCTGACGGTCGGTGCATCGCATTTTGTAGTAATTTTACAGTTAAGATTTCTCATTATTATTGAATTAAAATAACAAATTCATGCTTAAAAATTATGAAATCTTTATTCCTTATGAAGTAACAATTATTTGTGTATAAATTTTGCTCAACAATATTATCGTAGATAGGAGAAATACACAGTCAACTCAAAGCGATTTTCGAAGTTTTTTGGTTTAGAATAAGAATTTTTTTCTAATTTATTTCAATGATATTTCAAAATTCCGAGGCCGCTATGATCTATTCTACTATATAAGAAATAACACTCTATTTTTTTTATTTCATTTGTTTAGAACAGTAGTCCAATCCATGAGCCCAAAAATGTGCCCTCGCGCATTTTATGAAAATCTTTTTCTGCCATTTTGGGTTTAATTAAAAAGTTAAGCAAAATTTACAAAAAGCGAGGCCGCTATGATCTATTCCAATAGCTATTCTGCACTATTCAATAAGTCAAAATTGTTAATGTATGTTTGTTTCTGAGATCGACGACGCCAAAATTCCCCATTTTAACCAAAACTCACAGTCGATACGTCATATGGCTCTTAACGTTATTAATTGGAATAACGTTAATTTTAAAATGAACGTTAAATTAACGTTAAAATTAACGTTGTTTCAGTAAATAACGTTAAATTTAACGTTATGTCTCAAATTAACGTTAAAATTAACGTTATTTATTGACAAAACGTTAATGTTAAAATTAACGATAAAAAGAGTAAAAATTAACGTTATATTTAAAAATAACGTTAACATTCCCTGGTTTTAGGACATTTCCCATATCGAAACATAATAATGATAATTATTTAATTACATGAAAAGCACCAAATCGTCGTCAATATTGATTGACATATTGCGGTAAATTAGCTGTCAACTGTTTATTGGAAAAATGATTGATGAAGCGCTCAGTGACAATGATAGCGGTGGAAAATCCATTTATTTGTTTGTTTATCATAATCATGTTAGTATCTATAAAAAAAACCCTATTAGCACATGCCAACATTAGACTATTAGGGTTAACCCCCGGTTTCTGAGGTACTTTATCGGAGGGGTCCACATTGGATTAAAGTAATAAAATTAACTTTAAACCTGATAATTTGGACCGCTCCGAAAGGTTAAACCATACAAAGAAAGTACATTAGTGATTTTCAAAGACGTACAGAAAGTACAGACGGGGTGTAAAGTCGTCGCAAGGCCATCATAGTTTATTGCACATGTAGGTACTTACTTACATTACATTACAATAGCCACTACGCCATATCCGGACTGTACAATATTTACATAATACACTGTTTATTATTAGGAACGTGACACGTGCCGTTTTCCGGTATTATTTTTGTATGGACAATAAAATTACTGGGTTAAGTACTGAAAATTTTATGATGGATGAAACACTCGTTAATCCAATGATTAACTTGATTTGATTACAATTCGGCAAATGATTTTATCAAACAGTTTATCCTGTGTTCTATTTAAAGAATATTATTTCGGTTTAGTTTAGACAAAGTGTGTAAGTACCTGCAAATAAAATAATACATACAGTGCCATAGTATGAACTGGACATGTGTTGTACTTATACATTCTTGATTAGGAATATTGCGTCGTATTAAAAAATGCGACTTTATAACAGAGATAAATGTGCTTATCGAACTTTCTACGAAATGTGGTATTTTTTTAGTTCAGCATAGCACAGCCATCACTGTTATGTATATTATAGCTTGCTCAGTTAATCAAGTTCTGGCTAAGTAGATCGGTCAGTCAGATCTCCGACGGCCATCAATTACTCCGTATACGATACGAGTACGTGACGCGCAGTTAGATTTCGATCACGTAGCCTATATCCTTTTATCGATTTGCTACGGTAACTCGATAATAATTATTTAGTTGACGCCAAATTCTCGGTAAAAGATCACTCGCTAGGGTTACCAGATGAAAAAATCAAAAGTCCGGAGAAAAGGCCCGATATCCATTGAAAAATCCTGAGATTTGGAGCAGTCGGCTGCGGTGAACTGATTAAATAATAAGCTTATTTCCCTCTATTAAATACTTTTTGTGAAATATACTGAATTTTTTTGAAAATCCTAAAAATCCTGAGATTTCCTCCGATTTTCAAAATCCGGCCGCAATCCTGAGCAAAGTCCAAAAATTCTGAGATCTCCTAACAAATCCTGAGATATGGTAACCCTACTCGCAGCGTGACGTGACAGAACTGAAATTAACACTTGAAAAACTTAGTAACAAAATTCTATTGAAATGTGCGAGTGAAAAGTTTATTATTAATGCTATATTGAAGGTATAGGTTATTAATAAGCTTGCTTTAAAGTTTTCTTGTTGACATTTCTTCGCTGTGTTTATTTAAAGTCTTCGGTAATTTCCCTAAGATTGGGAAATTACATAGGTATTGTTCTTTGATGAACGGAGATTTCTAAATTAATTGTACCTAAATAGGTGAGTATAGAAAATATTTTACCTAATTATTAAAACCATTTATGGGACCGTGATGTCACGCACCGTGTGAAGCTAGGTTTACCTGGAGTAACCATTAATGTTACTTTTAACCACAACTGCCGAAGACACAACAATGTCAACTTTTAATTATCTCGACAATAGTCGACCGACAATCCGACATCATATGATACATGGTAGGAAAACCACTTAGATTTAGAACAATCCCTACCGACTTAGCACAAATCTACCACCAGAGAAGTATAGTCTAGCTTAGTCTACTCGATGTACCATTTTGTATGCAGTCAGGCGCGCTGATTAGATAGCGCATTTTTTATGGCCAGCACGCCATTCCCTCCGGCAGTTTAGTGGCTACAAGCGATTGTTTCCTTCACAAAATGGCCACTTTCACCCGTCCGGCCACCGAGATAACACTGACAGACGACGAAGTACCTTTTGCGTTCCTTTCGATTTCTAGACGTGGAAAGTCTGACAATTACTTCCGTATTAGATAATTACTGACAAATTTTCCCTCCAACATATTAACTGACATCCTTACCCCTCGTTTTCACCAAGGTATAATACAAGTTTTATGCAATTGTTTTGATTTTTGTTCTCATTCATATACATGTATAAAACATGTTTTATACAAAACTTGTCGCCTACATGTTCAAAACTTGTAACTCGGTAAACGTGCATGCCATGCAACATGGGGTAAATACTTGTTGGTTACACAGTGTGAACGAGAAGAAGGTTTGAGACTGTTGCAATACATGTATAAAACAAATACCTGTTTGCAACAAGTATTCTACAAGTTTTGTATGAAACAAGTATTTGACATGTTTTTTGGTGAAAACGAGGGGTTAGACAGCTCATACTTAATTATTGATCTAAGCACATTTTACTAAGGACAGTAATATTGGGGGAATTTATAATTTTTTAATTACCTTTCAAACGGGTGTCCATTTTCCAATTTGAACAATGAACATTTATTTGTGGTAAAGGAAAAAGTGTATTAGTTTTGTAGGCAAAAATAGATATTTTGGAAAGTGTATCGCCATTTCATGGTCTGATAATAATATTTCTATTTCTTTACCGATGAAAATGCAAAACCCATTAGTGCCAGGTCAACTGGCGGTCACGGCGTGTTAAGTGGCTTAGATCTCACCAGCAGCAATACAATTTATCAGTCATTGGTTACAACCACGATATTATAGCGAAAATAAAATAACGGATCTACTTGAAGGAAAACGTTGATGGAAATTGTTGAAATCTACCCACTCAACCACTCGCACAAAACTAATTTAACCATTTTTATTTCTCGATAAATCGCCAAAATCGTCTCACGTAATTAATGGACACCTAGCTAGTGTATACTTTTACGAAAGTTATCAGCTCAGTGACGTCACTCCTGCGCTTGTGCTGTTTTATTAATCTCATCACAGCCGCTTGACGCGTAAATGCAACGCTTATGACGTGGGTTATCGCTAACAGAAATATTAAAAAATATCATATTTTTTCGTCCTAGTTCATTCATAACAGACTAGCGATCGCCCGCAGTTCGTCTGCGTGAAGGGTTATAACTCTATCGCTCGGGAACAGTATAGGTATAATTATTTGACTCTAGGACAAGTATTTTTGTGTAACACAACTTGTGTTGATTACTTGTGTTGGAACGTAATAACTCAACCTCAGTCTTTCCTCTTAAGCATTTTTCACTTGTATTAAACCCCCAAGAGACCACTAGCAGCTTACAGGTGCTTCCAGCGGTCATTATAAACGCATTAATGTGCTAATAACCTATAACTAACTGTTATAAGACCGCAAACTCGGTGTGTCACGGTGTCACGCATCGCTGGAGTGGAGGTCGAGCCCACTGCTCACGCCGCGGTCACGTCGCGCCGAGATTTGCGTTGCGCCCATCTGTGATGTCACGGTCGCCCTCGATCCGACGACCCTTGTGTAACTTGGCCTAATTTCAAATGATACAGTATTTAACTATTTGTATTGAAACAGCTAAGGAATACGTTAGGAAAGTAGATGACCGTAGAATTAAATAACTACTAGTGAAAATGGATCGAAAGTCTTTTTCCGTTTTTATGTTGGATTCTGTATTAGACGAAACTAGTGGAGGGAGCTTGGTCTACTTTCACTACCGAAATACATGTTTTTTTTTTCAAAATGGCGGAGATAATAATACGGGAAAAATCATATTTCCACTGTTTCGCAAAATGTGTAATGCTAAATGTCAAAACAAGAGGTTTACAGCTCACAGAGCCAGTAGTTAATAAATTATATCCTTACGGTGCGTAGTTAATGTTTAAATTTAATGAGAATTAAATCTACCAGGAAGAAAACACATCAAACGCGACGTTTAACGGTTCGTTTAAATATATTTTTCCTCATTTAGGTCGTCGCTAGTAAATCGTAACGACGTCAATTTTACAACAGTTTTATTCGGGAGTTTTATAACGGTGTTACGCGAGTAATTTGATGCGCATTATGATCGCATGTGTGATGCAGGAAGCGAGCGTCGCGAGACGCAGCCGAAATAGCATCGCGTATGCAATGCAACGCAAACCCAACACGCGCGAACGGTAACGTGTTAGATAACTTTTATGTCATTGTAGCGGCACATCGTTTACACCGTTAATTGGTTATTTGCATCGTGAGGCAGCTTTGATGGAAACCGGTAACTGTTGTTTGGATCTGTATAGTGCAAATAAACAAACACCCATTCATGCCGATATTTTGGCGTTACTGTCAATGATTAACTATGCAAGAACTATTAACTATTGTACAACAATCATAACATACTACAGGCATAAGAATAAATGCTACAGGGATGATAAAATATATACTAGATATGATGTCGTCCGGCACCCTGATTATCTAAAAAGAAACTATTTAGCGACCGGTTTCATTCCACATACATTGCTACTTTTCTTTGGTATGTTTTTTTTTAATCCAAAAAGAATTAGCAATGGATCACTATCATCTATGAACTGCAACCGGTCGCTAGGTGGTTTCTAATTAGATAATCAGCCCGCGGATTCATAGAGCGAGTCATTGACGAGTCATCATAATATGATGACTGACAATTAATATGTATGTGCTTATTACAGTACCTAAGTTATTTGAATATTTTTGTGCATTTGAAGCATCAAAATCAAAAGCCTAATTTGTGGTTTTTTATAATTAACTTATTTGAGAAAAGTTAAGATACAGCATCCACTCAGATAAGTATGTACAGAAAATGGCTCGGTTACAGTCTTATTGAATGTATCAGAAAGAAATAGATTCACGTATTAAATGTGTAAAATGCTTTATAGTTAGCTGGGTGCGCAAACATTATCACGTTTGAGAATCAATTCCGTTACGAGACGGAAGAATTCTGAAGGTCATTGCGCAGCATCGTGCGTTGACCCCCTTGGGTTTTATTTGATTTGTCAGCATTACGTAGGTGCTTTTTATTGTATGGTAAAAAGGGACTGTTATCCAAAACTAATTACCTATTCATAAATGAAAAGGGGATTAGGAAAATCCGCGCAATTTAGTAAATATTAAAGTTTTAGTAAACGGATATGCAAAACGCAATCAAAGTAAATGGGTGTGAAAGTAGGTAGGTACAAGTTAATAGTGATATTAGACTTTACGTAAATATTACACTTTGAATTGAAAGTAGATTACAGCGAAGTAGTGCGATTAAAAAAAACATTTATGCGTCCATTAAACTTTTATATTATTAGTCTAGTTTATTTTTTGCCTTATTTAGTTAGGTAGACGGTTATTATCACACAGTGTGCAATTGTTATAATCTTGCAGAACTGAATTCTTGCGTACAAGTTAATAGTGATATTAGACTTTACGTAAATATTACACTTTGAATTGAAAGTAGATTATAGCGAAGTAGTGCGATTAAAAAAAACATTTATGCGTCCATTAAACTTTTATATTATTAGTCTAGTTTATTTTTTGCCTTATTTAGTTAGGTAGACGGTTATTATCACACAGTGTGCAATTGTTATAATCTTGCAGAACTGAATTCTTGCGTTGCATACAAAATAAGCTTTGATGATCACTGGTGTACCTACATACCACATAAACAGTACCGGTTACATAATACACTTCCCTATACATTTTTATGCCATTTTGTATTGCTACTTTATAACCGGACTCTGATTCGGTCGTCGATCGTTACCAGAAGCGGAGACGATTGGAGGCAAGCAGACAGCTGTGGAAAGCGTTTTAGTTGCCAATCGAATAATGCCTAATAAAAGCGTGAAATTGCTTTCCTGCGGTGCCTCTCTAGTTCACAAGCCGAGGTCGAGGCCGAGGCCAGAGACAGAGGCAGCTTCTTAGACAGTTTGCGAGAAAAACGATTTATTCAGCCCAAATCTTAGATCAAAGTCTATTATCACGCGATTGTGAACGTGACGAATTCTGGAAAGATATTTCTATTTCTTAAGCCAATGTAATTTCCTCATAAGTTTTAGATATTTTTACTATTCAACATTTTCTATTCTAACCTCCAACCTATTGATTACGCATACATACATAACCACATACATAACTGTGAAAACTTAAGCAGGGTACCTACTTGTAGGTTAGCATGTAATGTATCTGATACAGTGTCAAATGATATGACAGTACAAAGGCAGCGACGTACTCACATAATACAGGACCTGTATTAATAATAAATAATAATAATAATATCGGATACATTGCCTTCGAGTGGGTACTGGGTATATCCTGCTTTAGATTTGAGTGTTTCATGACATGACTACAAAAGGTAGAGGATTCCTATAAGCCGATTCCCTGACCGAAAGTGGCGCCCTCAGAGGTTTTTATTTAATAAGTTGTTAATAGAAAAGGATTTTAATAAAACTTCTCGTGGAATTTTTAGGGCTCATAGTCTAGTATTTTTAGACGGTATCACTACATTCCCTCGCAAATGTGTCAAAAACTGACACTTTTAGCAGTTTTGCTATCGATTCAATTCAATTCAATTCAATTCACTTTATTGCAATTTCCACAATGGTAACAAGATGGTAGGTAAAATGACAAAGTACATTGTAGACCCTGAAAAGGGCACAGCAAATTATTTGGAGAGGAGTTGAGAGGACGACTTACTTTTTTTCAATTAAATAACATTGCTACTTAATTAAATATTTAAATCGTTATCATTTAAAAATTCTGAAACACTATAATAGCATTTTTCAAAGAGCAGTGTTTGTAACTTTTTTAAGTATATGCTGTAACTTTTTTCTTCTGTTAGTTCTTTCGGTAGTTTATTGTGTATTTTTACTGACATTTCGAGCGGACTGGATGAGTTCATTCGAAGCCTATTTACTGGTATCATTAACTTGTGGCCATGTCGTGATGTGTATCGTGATGGAATGTCTTGTCTCTTTGTGAAGAAGTTTGGATGCTTTCGTATGAATTTACAAATTTCCAATATGTAGATACACGGTAAAGGTAAAATTTTGAGTTCTTTAAAAAATGGTTTGCAGCTGTCTGTTGGATCTATGTTAACTAAAATTCGAATAAGCTTTTTCTGTGCTGTGAAAACTGCGATTGCATCTGAGCTACACCCCCACAATATGCATCGACTTCTAGCAGTGACTACGAGGGAATGTAATGATACCGTCTAAAATACTAGACTAGAAATTCTACGAGAAGTTTAATTAAAATTGTGTATTAGAATCGCAATATAAAATAAAATTCACCGCAGCGCCACTTTCGGTCAGGAAAGCGCCTTAAAGGCATTATTATATTTGACCTTTCCAACCACCAAACCCCTGCTGATTCTGATTCTGGATCAAAAAGTCTCCTGCCAAACATAATGTGCCCTTACCCTATTAACCAACTCGTGCGTAAGCTCTCGACTAATCGCGAAGTTGGTAATGCTCGTGTAGTGTATCCGGCCTATTTCAGTATTTTCAGTACGCGATACATCATCCGTAATCCGTGGAGTCCCGAATCTAATTCCACCCGTTATCCTGTTGCTACTACAGTTTGGTAATCGGAAATGGCGGAATACTTATTTACAATAAATTATTAGTTAGTACCTATTTAGTCAGCTAATTTAATTTTCGATTAGTCTTAACGATGACTAGGTTACATTATTGTCGAACCCGTACGTGCAGGGTAGCCTCTGGGGTGCAATGGAGCCTTTATTTCCATCTGCCCCCTTCAAGCTCCTCCACCGGGGTGGTGGTTGGCACTAATAGGTGGCATTCACCACCCCGGTGGTCGATGGCACCTATTTATTCCCATCTACCACCTTCGAACTCCATGTTAGTCCTACAGCTCGCGCAATATAACTTGAACCAAATCATAGACAATGAGGCTTGCGCACTAAACATTTTTGTACCTAAAATTGCTACTGCGCAGGTCACGTGTTACTAAAATTTGGGTCGAGTTATTTTGCGCGAGCTGTACATAACTAACCCCATTGCTTTACCAGACACGGGCTATGCGTTAAAGCATTCTTCCTACTAAAAACACATTATTCTCAAAAAAGTACAAGAACTTTTCAGTCTAAGATCAACCAACAATGGAAAGTTCACGTCTTCATCCGTATGTCTCAAAATACAAAACAATACTACAATAGTCAACCGATCACTTCTGTTCTCTATGTTATTTTCCTAATTTGCATCTCAGTTCGCAAATGCCTTGCCTTTGATTTACATATTCGCATCTAGTTATAGAGTAGCTTTTATGATTTTAATTCTGCCCTTTTTTTAATGCGAGATAAAATTTTATAGAGCTTTTTCGTCCCAAAACTATATGCATACAAAATTCACAGCTATTTATGGGATACGAATGAACGAACACAAATATTCACTTTGATAAGTAGGTATAAATAACAATGAATTAATGTAACTAGATGGAATTGTCTGAGTAGTCCACTTTCTAGAATCTAATTCTAGATTCTAGAATATGACTGTATTAGGGCCGTTCACGTGTAATTGTGCTAATTTGCAAAACTAACTTGCTCTAAATATGAGTGTTTACGTGTCTGTGGGGATATGGTATGTATTGTATGTTTTTATACAGCAATATGATTTTACTTTTAGTACAAGAAAAGTATGTAGGTATAGACCGTGGAAGCCATGACGTAGATTTGGGTAAAAACAAAGACGAGAACGTTGGCACTTTTGCTTTGTTAACAAATTATTTAGTTGTGAAATAAAACACTTTTTAACGGATACTAGCGCGGTTTTATTGAATGTACTTTGGTATTTAGTTGGTATTATTTGACAAACCCCAAATCCTTGCTAGGGAACGTAGATTTATCCCTAGAATGCTCCGCGAGGCTATCGAAATAAATAAATATCCTAATTTCAATAGAGATGATGGTTGGAAAATTCCACCAGCTTGGGACCCCATCATTCACAAGCTAAAGCCCCTCACACACACTGTAAGATCTAATGATACGGTTAGTTCCTTTTGCAAATAAATAAATTAATACAAAAGACGGAGGTCGGCTTCCTCTCCAAGTTTTCTTTCGCCATTTCTTTCTTGGAGGGGCCTCCCAATTTTATGAAATGGTGGTAGTTTCAGTAGATTCTCGCTCTTTTTAGCATTAAATAATTCATAAAATTAAATTATAAATCAACATAAAATAATTAAAAAAATTTGTTAAATTTTAATTTCTGAACGTCTAAAAAAAATTCATCGCTTGAGGGTAGGCTCACAGGTAGCTTCAGTCCTCCGTGATCACGGCAGCTGCAAAGGTGCCGAAACGTCGGGAAAACCAAAAATCAAACCAAATACCAACTAACTACCAAAGTACATTCAATAAAACCGCGCTAGTATCCGATAAAAAGTGTTTTATTTCATGTCTAGTGAGCGCGTAAGCTTGAGAAGTGAAAAATTATTTAGTTACTTTGGTGTTAGGAATCAGTATTATGCCGTATTGTTTTGCTCCTGGATGTAAGTCCATGTCTCAAGAAAAGAAACTTGCTTGCTTCAGATGTTTGTTTTTACCCAAAATGTCAAACTCTGCCATTATGTGACGTCACATTTTCACTTTGTGACGTCCCACTTTCAATTTGATAGAAAAACAAGTGATTGGAGATTGAACTGTCTGTAGTCTTACTTACGTCTCACGATATATTAATGACAATTAATTAATAAAATAAAATGGTCACTACTTTTAGTACTTATCATGTCATACAAGTTAATTCCACAAGAATTCCAGTAATTGCAAAACCGAATTTTCCTCGCATACTTACACCTAGGTAGGCAGGTACTCACCATCTTTATTAAAAAGCATATGGTTGAGCAAACAATTTGAAATGTTAATTAAATAAATAATAATTGCCCGAGAAGAGCCGCACCTGTAAATTAACCTTATTTACACAATTGTGTTTTCATAAGCCGAAAAATGTTGAAAAAATACCAGCCCACCTAGCATGCCCACCCAAACGCGATATGAAATAGTTGTTACTGTATATATGAGTTAGCGTTTATCACGTTTAACTGTCTAAAGACAATGGATTTTGACAGTTGACAGTTGGTCATGCTTCAGTAGGTTCTTGCTATGTTTGCATGCATACATAGCAAGAACCTACCCTAGGTTCTTGCTATGTAGTAAGTATGAATGTACTCGTCTATTAACAGGTAAATATACAAATTACAAGCAATTAATATTATTTAAAACGTAAAACCAATTTGGAGTAATCAATCGATTGTTCCATTCATTGTTTCACGGCATTGTCCATAATCGCCATGACATTGGATTGGAATCATAAATTCATTCAACCTTCGAAGGGTATCCATATCGCACAGACCTAGTTAGAGCTTTGTTTTTTATAAAGGAACAAATGAAATTGGCTTAATCAAACAAAAATTTGAACACAGTTAAATTCGAATCTACGACCATTAGGTTTCTCTATGTACAACCAGTACTCCATCCCTAAACAGGCTGGTACCCGTCCCAGAACCTGGAAATTAGTTCTAGATACGCCAACGGCTGTGTCCAGTCACAGATTAAATAGCTCATTGCTCTTCAGTTTGTCTCAAGAACCTTATATGAATATAAGATTCTTGGTTTGTCTATAGACGATTTCACTATGGACATGGACAAAAAATTTTGTCCATGATTTTGGTAGAAAATGTCTAGACCTGAAAGTTCTCCGCTTGCTCGTTAATTGCTCGCCGGCTGATGGCGGATGCACATCCTTCCATATCGCCCGGTGAGTAATGGTTGGGTGTTGTTTGAAGATAGCTCCAAATTACATTACATGTCTTAATTTATGTTATCTTTAAAAATATTACTACACATTTTAATCGAATCTTGTCCAGTAATATTTAACAAAATTTTTGAGCTCCGATGTCTGTTTCAAATTTTCTTGCTGTACTAAGTTCTAGTTTGCTATGCAACTGAATAGTTAATATGATATATTATTATGTGTGTTTATACAGTGTGTTTTTTTTAACAGTGATAAAATTTTGTGGTGTGGAGACCATCAAACTGAACAACTTTGTCTAAGGAACCAACTTAATTAGAGCAAAAAAATTATCAGCTGTTCCATACATTTTGGTCGAGTAGATAGACATTGATGTTTTCTATGGAAGAGCTAAATATTTTTTTGATCTGATTAAGTTGGTCCCATAGACAAAGTTGTTAATTTTGATAGTCTAAAAACTATGCCGCAAAATTCGGTCATGTTCAAAAAAACACACTGTATTATATTAGTTTTCTCACATCAATACAAGAAATAAATTCATAAGTAAAAACTTGTATTCCATATCAATTATTTCAAAAAGAAGCTGTTTCGCATTCCAGAAATTATAGCCAGTAGAGCATAAGTAACGTTCTTTTTCAAAAGTCGAGTACGGACACATTTTTAAGCTCATATTTGCTTACATACTTACTGCGGTTTTTGTAAACTTTAATATAACAACGATAGGAAGTACAATCTAATCAAATCGATGAGTTCAATGACATGTGTATTGTATTGTATCAGTAACGACGAGTCATGACTGCAGTAGTCCCAGCTCGGGCTCTTTGACATTAGCATTGTCGGCAACGGCATCGATCTAACGTCGCAGCGGCGGTTACGCAACCCTCTAACTCGATTACGAAGCACAACCACCCGCCACCGGCCATGCTAATGCGACTGGAACGAAACCGGGGATTACAAGAATACTAATACCTTGAAAGATGCTTCCCCCATTTAGATTTTTAAATGCCTTCTTTCAAAGGAACAAAAATACTAGATCTCTGCTAGCTAAATGACGTCACAATGACTTTGTTGGCCCTGAAGACTGTCTTGTCTAGTCATTATGAACTATTGCATGCATCATACCCTTCAAACCGGAACTTACTGCTCGCTTGCAGACAAAATGTATACAATCTCGTATAGACATATTTGTGTACTATATGAACAAGCAAACTTACAAAGCGATAGCAATATTGTCTGTTTGTATTGTTATCGTTTATTGTTTCCTTATCGCTTTGTGTACTGAAATAGACAATGGCGCTTTCACTTAATTTATCAGTTTTATTGCCCGAGCGAACCCGGAGTTGCGCCTGTATCTCGGGTACTTTGACTCGAGCGCACACCGATATTAATTGATTTCTTGTGCACTGACCTAAATAACGTCTTAATTCCGATCGTCGGATCGCGACCGGAAAATTGGGTATCGAGAAACCAGACGCGGCAAAGCTGGAGTGATCTTCCATTCAGATTGAACGCGAAACCATCAAATCGATAATAAACACAAGGAAGTGGGCACAATCACGCTCTAATACAAGTAAAGAATTTCAAACTTGAGATTTATGCAAATTAAAGCAACCTTGAAAACTAAAAGTGGGTTAAGGGCAGTTCTTTATTACCTGCCCGCCACTTATTTCGCGCTCGTTACGTAAACGACCACTATTTAAACAGTAGTAAAATCACATTTGTTTACAATTTATGACTTTAAAAGTCCATGTGAACTATCCGCGCAACTTTAGTCGTTATGTCAGACGTTATGTGTCGTTATACAATAACCGCATAAAACAAAGGCTGCACTTGCGAGGCTTCCCATGCGCCTCAGACATTGTCCGATTTCTTACTATGTACAATATAATACGAATAATACGATTATGAATCTTCGGTGTGAACTACCTGAACAGCTGTTGTCCTTTTGTTTGACGGAGCGTTATCAATGTAACAGTCCGCTGCGCCACAAAATAGCTGCCTGTGCTCTGTCGCGTCGTGTCTCAATGTGATCAACTGTGATTCAACGACCCCTTACCGACCGATATAGAACCGCTTTTAATATTTTATTGCTACAATATTGCTTCCATAAAATTGCAGATAAAACATAATCAAATCCGCCTTCGTTTCAAAGTAGGAGTCGCAGAAGAGTTTAATAATAATTGTATTAGTGCGCATCGCATAGAACGACACAGCCATTGCACACGCTCTTTGTTGCGGCAGTTCTCACGGAAGTTAACCTTTCCCACCAATCGTCGATTACTTATCGATTATTCGCAGTTACCTGTTTCTTTAAACCTGTCTTTGTTTACTGTTTGGGAGATACTGGATTAGACACAGTGACATCATTATTTGTATTAGTTTGGAATCTAATGTGTTCGCCAGTTATGATAATATTGTCGGCTGAGAGATTTGGGTATAGGATGTAGGAAACCGCAACACGGTGTGTGTGGGATTAAGTATTGGCTTTGAAGCTAAAGGTCAAGCAAGAGTACCCTTTACTTTTGGTAATGTAAGTTACTAAATGAAAATCAGGTGCGGTGAATATGACTTAGACAGAATATGTGAGGTTATTGTAAATTACATATTTTCTCCATATCCATATAAACTTATATGTAACTAATAGCAACTGTAAAATTGGGATCCAGATTATCAGTTTCTTTATGGTTGAGTAATCCGTATTATGAACTCTTTATCGTTCTGTCCTTCTATGAGGTAACGTCAAGCGTTTTCCCGTCTTCGAATAAAATAAAGACGCGAGCAAGAAAGCATCTATCAATTTGTCTGTATCAATCATCATCATAAATTATTCAAATGTCCCCATTTCTGGGGCACAGACCTTCCTGATGTGTAAAAAAAAAGTGGATGGCCCATAACGCACATTACGCGAGTTCTCTCTATAAACGTTCCCTTATTACTGAGAGTCGTGATCATTGGCTACAGCTATGACCAACATCACATCTCAAGAGCATCAGACAGTCATTAAAGGTATCACCGTCCTTTACTTCTTTTAAAAGAAGAAAAAGATGGCGATACATTTAATGAAGCATTAACTTTAAAGATCGTTCTTGCTGTTATTCTGTTAACAGAGAAAAAAGAATAACTTACTCTTATTCTTTTCATTTCCACTCCATACACAAAGATTTGTAGGGCTCTCACTAAACATGTTTTACTTTGGAACCCTACCTACCTTGATCAATTTGTCTGTTTAATTTTGTTAATTTCAATGTGTGTCAAGCAGGTACAACGGGTACTTGCCGGCGGGCGAGCGCGGTCGTCGGCGCAGCAAATTCGTGCTGTACCGGCGGCCGGCGGCGAACGGCGTGCGCCGCTCCAAGCACTACGTGGTGAAGACGCCGCACAGCAGCAAGGCCATCCTCGACGCCAGCCAGCACTCCATCTCGTACACGCTGAGCCGCAGCCAGGCGGTCATCGTCGAGTACACGGAGGACCCCGACACCGATATGTTTCAGGTCAGTTCTACTTGAAAAAAATATCAAAAATGAAAAATTATTTATTTCAGTACCGATAAACTTTAACAACATGGTGATTGACTCCCTCTTTTAAGTGCATATATTCATGTTAGTAAGTACAAGATACACTCGAGGACATGAGCCTATCCATTCCTTTATTCACTTGCACGCCGCTGCGTCATAACTTGCAAAGAACCTGTCCTACCCATAGGTGATACTATTTTGACGAAGTCTTGGTGCAGAACAGCACAGCTTAATTGAAAAACAATATTAGAGAGTTTTCTCGTTCGTCCGATTGCGATCTTAAGCCACTGACGAGTTTTATACCAAGTGGGATAAGACAGTCTACTTTATTTCCATTTCTTTAACAATTCAGACTGTCTTATCTGATTGAAACATCTCTTCGCTTTAAAGAATATATTCTTATTTTAAATAAACTTTCGTATTCTGCTGTGGATATCGCATATCTAAGTAGTCTCTACTCTTAGGGAGTTAAGGGTACACAAAAAGTCTAAACTATGTGTTTAGTATTTCCGTATTCTCCAGTAAGATAACAACACCGCTTAGATCTTTGCACAGATCAATAACGATAGGATTGACGAAATCTAAGGAAAACTGGTTATAATATCGATAGTCAAGAATAACTTATCTATCACATAGGTAATTATTTTGGCACCTTGGCTTTCAAAGAAACAATAGATTTTCTTATATCCAAGGCTTACATGCCAGTGGAAAGTGTTGAAGAAGGTTACGTGACACTCAGCACGAGAGCAATATGATTTATTCTGCCAGTTATCCGCCGCAATATGGTTTTTCCGAGTGCGCCATGCCATCGGGAGACGCATTTGAATACGATACGATATGCTTTTCTCAGAAGTGGCTGCATGTGAACGCTTTTTGTCGTTGTCACTACCATTGAACTTTCTGATGACATAACAATCTGATTATCCTTAATTCTGATCAGCATATAAAAAAATGAGTTATTTTTAATCAGAAATAAAACATAAAAGTTAGCAGTGCAAATAATTCTACGTGTTTTGCAATCTTACTTGCAAATTATCATTAAGTAGTATTCTGACCTTCAAAAGCCTACAAAGGTCTTAGATTATAATTAATTCTTAAAGACATTTTGGGAAATCCGTAGCTTCTTATAACAGGTTTTATTTCCTGTTAACCAACATGATTGTCACAAACATTGTTGTCGATGTGACTGCTGATATGTCAGTCGGTTGAGTCAAATGAGTTCAAGCGACTCCCGAGCAAGTTGCAACATCGCAGTGTGAAGATTAAAATGAATTAACTCCCCGTTTCGACACGTCCCCAGCTGTAATTAGCCGGTATACTAGTCTATCTATTAACGGCTTAAGTAATGGAATTACTACATTTCATAGAGCACTGCAAAGTACTTAGTTGGGAGGTATTTCTAGATTCGCAAAGGACTAATGACTAAACATACCATAGCCCTTGTATTACAAACTCTTAAAACTTGCCAGTTTTCTGAATGGCTATCAAGTCGTTTCTTTTGCTATACAGCGAGAAAGAGATGACTATAGCAATTCATAAACCTGGCAAGTGTTAAGAGAGTTTTAAGAGCTTGTAATACCCCCCTGGTGTCAATATTTTTTGTGTAAATTGATCAATCAGCGATGTTTACATTAGAGAAAGCTTGTTACTAAATTCGATATTGCATGGGAAATTCGTTAAATAAAAGTTACCCCAATTCAACTTATACTTGGATATTTATCGCTTACATTTAAAATTGATTTAATATTAACATGAAACTCACTTCGTCCATAGAGTTGACGGTAGTGAATTAATGTCTAAATATATTGTATTTTAAATATACACATTAGACAGTGAACTAGGTATTTGTTTTGTAGTACGAGCCAAAACAATATATTTTTAAAGAAAATTATTGGTAACGTGCCAGTCGCCTAAATAATCAGGTTTTCTTAAAAAATAAAACCGGTCAAGAGCGAGTCGGACTCGCGCACCGAGGGTTCCGTACCATCATAATTGCACCATTAAACCACACTGAAGAGTAGAATAATAAAATTAGTATTGCAGTTTTAGGTCAGCGCCATCTCTTGACCGATAGTGGAACTAATGTTAACTTTTTAGAAATTTGATAACTTTTAAAAAAGTGTGCTATATTGAGACATCGTTTTATTTTTCCTGTAATCTTTATATAAACTGCTATCACATAGAATTATTTCAGATTTTTCTCTTTGCAAACTTCGGAGATATGGGGGGGGGGCGAACGGTCATTTTTTTTACATTTTTCATCATAAGTCGAAAACTATGCGGTCTAGAAAAAAAAGAAAAAATGATTGAAAACGTGCAAACGGCGCTCTTTCATATGATACCCCACATGCACTAGTAGCCTCACTTCAAATTTTTAAGACCCCTTTTCAGGCCCTGCTGTAAAAAAGATATTTTTATTTTTTATTTATTTCTTATTTGCAAAATAGTTGGGCAAATGTCATCTTAAACTATTCCAAATTTCAAGTTGATACCATTAGTAGTTCTCGAGATATCCAGCTGTGACAGACAGACAGACAGACAGACTGAGTCACACCATAAGGGTTCCTTTTTTACCATTTTGGTACGGAACCCTAAAAACTGTGTAAATAATCTTTTGTACCTACCAAACAATTTTTTCTTATAGTTTTATATTTAATTTAACTACATAATAATAAACCCTATACATTTTTAAACATCTACATATGTGAATTCGAGTGATAATGTTTAACAGTCTTTGTTTATTTAGTTCTCAAGATTGATGAATCGTTGCCTGATTGTAATGAATCCTGATTTACAGACATTTGTGATTGTTGGGATTAACGTTAAATCTCGCGTTGTCTATTTGTTTTATCTTTTTGTTGATCTGACACAGTGATCTGTCTCGTTTCTTCAATTGGATGTAGTTACATTTCATATTCCTCTTTTAAAAGAATACCAATATTTTTATACTCTGTTAAGGGTTAAAACAGTTTTAAAATTGCACTACTGCAATGCACCTCTCAATTTTTTGTCAACTACATAACAAAACAATATCATTACCTTAATATTGTGCATCAAGTGCACAAGTGACATCGTCCGTGCGAATGCCACATTGCTGCACGTACTTGTTTTTGTTTTTACTCGTCCCAGATCTGTGGCAGGCGTATCTAATCGCGCACATGGGTTAGTGCCCCCTGGGGCGAACAATGCGTTGGTCCTTGGTCCCGCCGCCGCCACGCGCACGCAGGATCCTGCCGGGTCAACGACCCTACCTGCACATCATATAAACAAAACAAAAGTATGTCATCCTAGCCGCGACGCGTTGGTCCTTCCTTGGTCCCGCCTTTGCCACGTGCTTGCAGGATACCTAATTAATATGTTGGTCCTTAGTCCTAACATCGCCACGCGCTCACTGTATCCCACCAGCCGTTGACCGCACCTGCACATCATTAACATCCCAAATGCATGTCATCCTAGACACAATTTTCCTTGTTACACTCCTACCCAATTTATAACCGCGGTTGTTGACTCCTCTCTAGAACCGGCTGCTGTGATTCCCGCAGCATTGTCTCCTATGGTAAATTAGGTCTTTGTTTCGTCATTCCATTGTTAAAAACGCCGTCCAAGATGACAAGTACATACTTGCGTGATTAACATTAGTGTAATGTCAACAACTTTCAACAGCTTTGTAAATGCGTTTTACAAACGTTTTATATCATAGACTACAAAGGAAAAGATAAGCGTCTGACATAGTATACTCGTATAGAGTATTGTCTCTTAAATACTCGGCTTCAGTTTCAGGACATTGTTTCTTAATGAATACGTGGTTTAATTCCTATGGGAGAGCAAGTTCGTTGCGCCGGCGCACATCCTGCCTCATTGTGCCGGCACAAGTACAGTGAAATGATGCACTTAACACAAACAAGTACATATATTATTTTGTGTATTATTTACATTCATGCCGCGATACCGGAATAGAGTTCTAAAATATATGCATGTTGTTTTAAACGTTCGATTAGAATTTTTAGAGACCGGTTTTTATCATTAGCTTTACTCCAACGTTAGTTACATTCATAAAAAAACCGGTTATCTTGTTGTTGTTGAATATCCAAATTTGGCTTTATCAATCAAATGGCGCAGACATTGTTATCTTCAGCAGACAAAGTGAACACTGATCTTCCATCTAAATCCATAATCTGCATAACGTACCCGAAAATCGTCATTGCCGACGCGGAAGGTCCCTCAACTTCTATGCCTTTGTTAGCCTCAACACAATTACTACGCTTGCTATTTTAATTGTTTTATTAGTTGTTTTAACATTGAAAATGTTTGTTTTCGTGATCGAGTATAATGCCCCGATCTATGAAATTGTGACATTTGTCTGTAGTTTCGCAGATATGAGAGTTACATACATATTATGTCAAAATGTGCGTCTGCCGGAGGGCTTTAAAGTGCAATTTGAACTCCCGAAATCGGTTGGTAACTTTTTGAGATTAACAAAAATTTGTCAAAATTTCAAAATTTTTTCGCAGACTGATCGAGAATTTCCCAATAACTTTTTTCGAGCTCGCTATTCAAGAAACGTAAAAAAATGGATCTCGCGATTGAATTAAGCTACAGTTTGAGCCATCTTCGGAGGCGGGCGGACAAAAACTGTAGGCTGTACTGTAGCGGGTCCCTTACGCGCAAGCTAAGTTTGCGCTCCGTTCACTTTATCGTCAGTAAGATAAAGAATGAATTCCCATGTACGGAGCCTATGCGGCATTGATAACAGCGCCGTGTGCTTTATTTCTAAATTTCATTTTCAATGCCTTTGATAGTTGCGCGTAGTGTGAGATCTCTAGATTTTATTTCTCGAAGGCGGATGACGTAGTGCATTTTGTTGAATGGCCGCGCCCCCATATACATCTACATATACATATATCTTAGATCTCGTTTCTTGACCTACTAACACGACATTGCATTGATTTATTTATCATAATGGAATGGAACCGAACGGGGTTAGGTTTATCATAGACTTGTAATTAGAGATGGGTTTACTGCCGGAAATTTTCCAAAGTTCCGGAATATTTCCAATCGACTGGGAAAAAACCCGGGAATATTCCCGATGGCCGGGAAAATACTCATTTGACAATATTTGATTAAAATAATTGATAAACGACAACATATTTCTATTGTATGTGTGATCTTTAAGATTTATGTCGATATTTAATTCAAGTGAAATTACTTTTTATAAAGGAGAACCACATTACGTTGAATTTTTACCTTAGAAGTTAATTTTAATAGTAGTTCCTAGGCTAGCGGCGCGGCTCGGTGGCACGTTTTTTCTATGAACATGTATGTTGCTGTAAAAACCAGCAGTAATGTTCTGTAATATCCTTATACCATACCATATTAATACCACTATCGTTTTTCCTCTGCAAAAATAACTTTGTTTTTGATAGTATTTGTATGACAAGGTTGTATTTACGGTTTATCTCTTAAACTGCTAACCATAAAAATGTTCATTTTTCGTTGAAAAGATCTACAGCATATTTTTGTTTTTCACCCTTTCTTACCATGTTTAAATTGTGTAATACTATAGTTTCGGAATAAAGTGGCTGTGACATACGGACGGACAGATAGGCAAACATGATGAATCTACATGGGCTCCATTTAGCCATTAGGCTACCAGAACCCTAAAAAAGTGAGGAAGTCACGCGGCCACCCGGCGCGCCAGACGAGCACCACTTTTGTATGTCTGGATATCAGACTTCATGAGGAATCTATCGATTCGAGTTGTCATTGATGGCTGCTCGTCCGACCATTTGGCTATCAATGCTAGCGTCCTTTAGGGATCGGTACTCTCTGAAACGCTATTCCTGCTGCATATTAGTGACCTGCTAATGCCTGGAATTTTGGGGTACGCTGATGACAGCACTGTTGTAGAGAGCTACATATCTGATGCTCGAGCCGGTGCAGAACAGGTCCAATGTCTTAGGGAGGCGATATGGTCAGACGCATGAACCTATCGTTGTAAGCAGTTCCAACTGGGGCGATGCCAACTGGTCAGGTTCAATCCGTCAAGAACCCAGGCGTGTCTGTTATGTGCTAAACGGAGTCATTTCGATCTAACTCCAACTTTTTGAGGTATATCCGTGCCGATTACTAAACAACTAGAGCTTTTCGGCATGTCATTGAATCCAACATTCAATTTTTGCTCTTTCATTGAAAGAAAATCACAATTGGGTTCTGGCAAAGATGAGAAAGTACCTACTTCACGCTGGAACAGCTGCTTAATCTATATCTACCTAATGCAAGTTTGATCGTGTATGGAGTACCTACTGCTATTATATTTTTTGGAATGGCCCTGCCAAACACCAGCTCCAGCTCCAGATGTTTGAGTCCATTGAGCGGAGGGCCAGGTAGTTCATCGGAAATGATAATCTTTCCTGTCTTCTTCTTAGTCGTACACTCCTGGTGGAGTTGTCGTGGTCGGTCATGGATTATCTGTAAGGTTTGTTGCCACTTTTGAGATACTAGTAAGGGATAATTTTGTAGATGACTTGATTAAGTCTGTCACCGCCAGATCTCAAAGGCGTCAATCTTTTTATGATATTTTTGGTGGACTGTCCATGTTTTAGCTCCTTATAGGAAGATAGGAAAATATTAAGCATCTCATCAAGCGAACTTTGGGGTTTTATTTATGCGGTGATCTTTCCATATCTTCGTGAGTTTTTTCATGGCTGATCGTGTAATGGCAGACCATCTTTTGATCTCTTTATAACAACTTCCGGTATTTGTGATTGTAGATCCCGGGTAGGTGTAACTCTGGACTACTTCACAATTAGCTATTTCACGTAAGTCAGGTCGATTGTTAGGTATTCTTACGATCCAACACCTTCGTTTTTTTTTATCGTGGTTCATAGTGAGACCGAAATCAACACGGTTTTTTTCCAGAAGCGCAAGAAACCGTTCTATGTCTGCTTGAGATATCGCAAGAAAAGAAATCAGCGCCACTGTTTTTAGTAAATATAAATATTAAAAAAACTTGCACTAAGCGTTTTGGTTCTATCATCCGTACCGCTAGAGAGTGAAACTCCATGCCCGAGTCTGTGTTACCCGATAATTACAATCTGTGGGCCTTCAAGTCGCGAGTAAAAAGGTATCTTTAGGCAAGCGCGTTTCATCGTAGATCGCATCATCGTTTACCATCAGGCGTAAGGGTGCCCGCATAAAGAAAGCAGGTTACAGGTCGGTACTGGTCGGTACAGGTCTGTACTGTTCGGTAAAGGTAAAGTAGCCCATACTTTTCTATGGGAGGCCGCATATACAAAACAGGTTGTCGGTACCGGTTTGCGCATACATCCGCCTGTACCGACCAGTACCGACCTGTAACTTGCTATCTTTATGCGGGCACCCTAATAGCGGCCAAGCGCTTGTCTATCTATCTCTTTTTGATTAAACTCGACAGCTTTTGTTATTGTTGATTAATATTTTTTATTTCTTTAAACTTTAATTGACAGAAGATACAATTATAATTACTTAAATACATGTGGCTGATATGATGATGATGAAATAAATGCTATTAATCAGATACAAGTTCAAGTGTTTGAATTTATTGAGTTGTTTTTGATTGCTAATTAGAAAAATATGTTTGGATCATACATATTATAGTATAATATCACTAAAAACACGTTCCAAAGAAAAATATTGGTATCATTAGTAATGAATTCATAGCAAAGAGTATTTTCCCGCGTTTTTGGAATTTTACCATATTTTCCCGTATTTTTCCGTATTTTCCCATATTTTTCTTTCCCCATATTTTTCTTTTCTTTCCCTGCCCATCCCTACTTGTAATTATTAGACAAGTCCTTCTTTTATTTTAATGATTAGTATTACGTTTTAGACCCAGTTAGGGTTACCATATGAAAAAATCAAAAGTCCGGAGAAAAGGCCCGATATCCATTGAAAAATCCTGAGATTTGTAGCAGTTTGAGAATAACGTACGGGGGGAGGGGGGGGGAGTCGGCAGGCGAAATGATTAAATAGTAGAAAGCTTATTTATCCTTCTATTAAATGTACTTTTTATTAAATGTATTGAAGTTTATTGAAAATTATAAAAAATCCTGAGATTTCCTCAAATTTTCGAAATCCGGCCGCAATCCTGAGCAAAGTCCAAAAATCCTAAGATCTCCGGACAAATCCTGAGATATGGTAACCCTAGACCCAGTTGAATTGTTTTCGATACGGCTTAAGGACTAGTTTAAAATTATTTTTTATGATTTTTTTATGCACAACGGGATAGTGCTTGGTCTTCATCTCACCTGATGTTAAGTGACGATAAGGCTGAAGGTGGAAGCGCACTATACCCGGAATCCTCATCACTGACGAACTGGCTATCTTACCTCGAACTGCCGGATCACAACCATTTTTAAATAGTTGTTATGGCGCCAGACTTAGGTAAGATAGTGGTAGCTAGCCAGACTGACTTGAAATAAGCCCTACCACCAACCAAACCGAGTACAAATTGTACTTCCCCTCCACCTAGGAATCGAACCCGGGACCCCTGCGTCTTACACGGGTGGGCGAACCACAAGACCAAAGAGGCGGTTAGATTTGTTAAAACTGAAGCACTTTTAAATACAAATAATGTCGTATTTAATGTCGCCAGCAAAAATAAATCAATAAGGCGCATTCGTACGAAATCGATAATACATTCGCAAGTGAAACCCAGAGCTGACAGAAACACGGGCGATATTTATAGTCCAGACCATAGTCTAGACTAGACTGTAGCCTAGCCTGTCTCCCTGCCACCCAGCAACAGCGTGAAAGTTTTTTACGACCCACTATCCAACAGTAAATAACTAATAACTTATTATTACAAACATACTGTATTATTAAATATAGGAACTTTCTCTAAAAAATAGTTTTATCTTTTGGAAAAACAAAAGAGGATTTTAACGCCCATCAAAACAAAACAATAACGTTATCTTAATTAAATGATAATGATTATTTAATGTGTGTTTTGATTAGTGTAATGGAACTATTATTGCGATAAAAACAAAAACAATAAATATTATTAATCTTTTGTTTTCACTTTTGAAACTTGTTGAGAAGACCGAGCCGAGACACGATTATTAGATTAAGAACAGATATAAAAGTGAGTAAATAAGAGTGACGTTAACGCACTGAAACTACTAAGGTCAAGACCGGTTAAGAGCGAGTCGGAATCGCGCACCGAGGGTTCCGTACCATCATAATATGAACACACTACAGGTACAGAGTAGAATAACAGATCAGCGCTGTCTCTTGACCGCTAGTGGGACTAATGTAATTTTTCTGTGGTGTGAAATATTGCAGCTTTAGATCAGCGCCATCTCTTGAATGATGTCCATCAGCCATTTTTAATGTCCCCACTGCTGGGGCACAGGCCTTCCTTATGGGTGGATAAGGAGGACGGGCCATAACCCACCACGCGGGCCCAATGCGGATTGGTGGGTGTTAACGACTGCAAATGCAGCCGGGACCAACGGCTTAACGTGCCTTCCGAAGCACGGAGGAGCTCGAGATAATAAATTTTTGGTCACCCATCCCATGACCGACCCTTGCGAACGTTGCTTAACCTCCGCAATCGCTGGGCCAGGCGCTAAACCACTGCGCCACCGAGCTCCTCTTGAATGATGGAACTAATGTAATTTTTGTTGATGATGAGTCATTTTTTTACCTCTAATCTTTACATAAACTTCTATCACATATAATAATTTTATATTTTTCTCTATGCAAACTTCGGAGATAAGGGGGGAACGGTTTTTTTTTCACTTTTCACGATCACTATGCGGCCTAAAAAAAAGAAAAAATTGAGAATGTGCAAACAGCGTTCTTTCATAAATTATGATACCCCACATGCCCTAATAGAGTAGCTCCACTTCGAATTTTAAGCCCCATTTCAGTCCCTGTTGCAACAAAATATACACACATCAACTTTGTCTAGGGATACCAGGTGTTATTTTCATACAAACGAGGTAACTTTGAAGCCTTGGTTTCCTGCCAAGGATGTACTGTGCTGTGATCTGATGACGGCTATCCAGGGAGTGAATAGAGGGGATTCAGATCGCTATACACACCCAACTGATCTGACCAGCATTCTAAAAACGTAATGGACATGTTTAAAAAAACCGCGAAAATAGCATGAAAATGTATGGAAATCCTCAAACTGAGAACTCTAACCCATTAATCTTTTAGAATGTCCAATCCATTCAGTCCCTGGATGGCCATCATCAGATCACAGCACGGTACATCCCTGGCAGAAAACCAAGGCTTCAAAGTTACCTCGTTTGTATGAAAATAACACCTGTATCCCTAGACAAAGTTGATGTGTATATATGTATTTTTATTTCTTTTTTATTTGCAAAATAGTAAGGAAACGCTCGCATGAACCTTTCAAGTTGATAGCATAAGTAGTTCTTGAAATATCCAGCTGTGACCGACAGACAGACTGAGTCACACCATAAGTGTTCCTTTTACCATTTTGGTACAGAACCTTAAAAAGGTGCACTGTTGCGTTTAGATACGACTCACAAGTTGGCTTTCATTATTGTGTTCAAGATGTAACTAGGGCTATATTTGAATTGAATGCGAGCAGATTGCTTTTTTGTGAACGGTTTAGCTGCGCGGACGCCGAATTAAATAGACGTTGCATTGCGTTGCGAATTTGCGATTGAATGCGCCGCAACAAACGCATGCGCATTGGATTACGCGCCGCTTTGATTGCACAAAATGACTCTCTACTTTGCCAGTTTGAATAACAATGCGGTTCTTCTGCTCGTGATATGTGCTGCTGGTGATTTCATCAATCCCTCGGTGTATTGATTTGTTATTATGATGCCACTGATAAGTAACGTTGTTGATTTGCAATGTATGAGTTTGACCTGTTTTACTACTGTTAGATTTGACTTGCATGAATTCTTCGTTCTGGGTTCTTGTCTGGGTGATTTTGAAGCAAAAACCTTGCTTAAACCATAATTCCGTAAACCTTTTTCCTAAACGGTAAAAAACCAGAGAAATTTTACTGTAACATAATCAATTACTTTGCCAATATGCTGTAGATTAGTTTGCCAATCTGGTAGAAGTTACCCAATACCTTGACAAAGTAACTTTAGAGTTTGGTTGAAGTAGTTGAAAAACTAAAATGAAAACTGTCTCTAACTCCCAGTGTGTGAGTTGAAAGCGTGTTTATTTTAAGCAAGTCAAACATGACATGTGTGATGTAACTTGGTGTCAGCGGGTCGGTAGTGACGTCACGGATGGCCCGGCGCGGGCGGGCGTGACGTCAACGGCGCAGACGGCGGGCCAAGGACGTAGCCGGGCCGACCGGCCCGCAACACGCGGCGATGCCTGCGATCGATATCAAGTACCTACCGAGCTGTGCCGCGTGCTGGCGAACATCTCGTGACATCAAATCTGTGCAACCCTAGCAAAATTAAATTTCATTTAGTTTGTGAATGAGTTGATGTGTTTCGACAGCGGTCTAGTGGCATAACTTCCGAGTTAAACTCTTCAAAACGGATACTTCATAGTTCGGTAGCTGCAGAGTTACCTGCTTAGTATTTTTTGTACAGCATACCTAAAAACCCAAAGTTTTTCTTGCTTCATTTTTCCGAAGAAAGACAAACATTTTTTTAGACATATTGTCACAGTCTATTAGCGAAAGCCCAATCGTAAATGTTAGTAAAGACAGGTTGGTTTACTACAGTAAAAACAATTAAACTGATTCTGCTATCTGTCTGTATGGTGAGGTTCAGTGGAAACACTTGTCTAAGTTCTTGAAATTAATTTGATACGGATTTGAAACGAAACAATGCAATGGTCTCCTGGTTTTATAAGAATAGTCTCAGATCTTAGTCTGTTCAGTCTCTGGGACGGAGTAAAAGAACTCCACACTTTTTTTGACATACGGACGCTTCCACAACAAATAGCTTGAGTCGTCTTTATGTCCCATTGGGCGATCGCCTTAAGGAGATGAACATGTTTTTGTCACCGTACGCCGACGACTATCTGTTTCTATTAGTCTTCATTCGTGTCCTCATTCCGACTCAGAACAGACTAACGAAAGAATTAATGTTACTTCTCTATAAAAATAGATTTACTTTGTTTCCTTATAGAATAAAAATGTTTTTCACAAGCCGTCGCTTCCAAAAACACGTTGAAACGACTCTCTTTATTTTGTTTTGCTAGTGCGATGTGTAACATTAATAGCGTGTGGTAATTATACGTATGACAATAAAGCTTGGTTGAAGCAGTATTCACAACTTCATAGAAATACATAGACTGTTCCAAAAGTTTTTAGTGAAACAAAAAATAACAAGAATATTAAAAAACATTATTTACAACTTTTTAGAGCTTTTCTCTCTTAACTCATTTCCCATAAAATTACATTCAGGTTAACCAGCTTTCAAAATATTTTCCAATATTAATCTACACGTATTTTTGCTGATTTCTGAGTTAATGAGGTACCCGTCTAGAGGCAACCTTCCAGATTTTAAGTTATTCATGCCATGATTCAATCTTTAGTTCAGCCCGAATCTCTCGATATATAATTTGCCCATGTTCCTTTTAAAGCCAATCTACTCTGATGAAGTTTTCATAAGTTACTGCAGTCCATGGTCGTCCGGTCAGGGTCACGAAACATCGTTAAAGTTCTTTCAACCACGTTTAAATAAACAAAAAAATTGCTAACGAAGGAGAAGACTTACAAAAAGCAGTGTGTAAATTTTCGTAAGATTGGTAAATCATTGCACGAAAAGCTTCTCACAAGACGACCATTGTTGCAAAGAAAACAAGAGCAAGATTAACTTAAAAAATATATTTAAAAAAAGCCACGCAGAGATGGGCATTGATTTTCACCTAGGGTAATTTTATTGAAATTACCCGCCAAATAAAAATAATTACAGAGAAATATATATTATATTTCCCATGTGGCTAAAAACTTTTGGAACAGCTCACTTATAATGCAATCGCTGGCGGCAAAATATCCACGCATAAATGTTATGTCACGTAATGCCTTATGATGGTGGCTTTGGCTTACCATTAAAAAGATAATGAGTTACCGCTATATGAAGACAGGTTAGGTATATAACATTAGATGGCCATACTAGCTTCATCAGTCCATCAGTTACGTACTACGCCTGACTTTTTCGACCAATTTACTTTCGAAACTCATCGTGCAGCTTCAATTTTGTTTCTATCGATATAGTTGCCTTACCTATGTATTGATTGATCTTAACTGATGACGACTTATGAAATTAACTGACGCTAGTATGATCTTCTGTTCGCCTATAATAATATTGTTTTAGAGTTAGAAGAGTTGATTGCCAAACCTCTCATGATCCTAACAACCGTAGACCTAACAGTAGACAATTTCGGTATTTCCAGCTATTATCCCAATATGATAGCAGAAATTTCACAATTGACTCTCAACTAAAATCCGTTCAATCGTTTCCATTCCTAACCAAGCGTTTTCGTGAAAACCTACGCCTCCGGCCAAAATGCAACAACTGCTATTATGATAATTTGCTCTGGAGAAAATCGTTTTGGGAGCGTTTACGAGTTGACATTTGGTCTCTGGCGCAAACCGTTCCGATTCGCATTGTAATCTTGATCTTGAAATAAGAACGAGAGTGTTCGCCCCGAGTGCTTGTTCAGTTGCTTTCGCTCGTTTATCTCGCCTATTCGAAGGCTACAAAGTTGTTCAACCAGTTTCCTACGTTTATTGTATGCTATACTTACTAGGATTGGAAGAAAATTGTAATGAAATACGTGCACTCATATATTTATAACATCGTTGTTGCTTTGGACCTGATTTCTCGTTTGCTATGGAAATACCATATTTGGTCCTAATTTTTTTCTGAATGTTTACTTTCGTTTTAATATGAGTTTTAGGGTTTCTCTACCAAAATGGTAAAAAAGGAACCCTTATGGTGTGACTCAGTCTGTCTGTCTGTCACAGCTGGATATCTCGAGAAGTACTAATGGTATCAACTTGAAATTTAGAATAGTTTGAGATGACATTTCCCCAACTATTTTGCAAATAAGAAATAAATAAAAAAATAAAAATCTTTTTTACAACAAGGACTGAAAAAGGGTCTTAAAAATTTGAAGTGGAGCTACTAGGGCATGTGGGGTATCATATGAAAGAGCGCCGTTTGCACGTTTTTAATCATTTTTTTATGAGATAAGGCCCCCCCCCCTTATCTCCGAAGTTTGCAAAGAGAAAAATCTGAAATAATTCTATGTGATAGCAGTTTATATAAAGATTACAGGAAAAATAAAACGATGTCTCAATATAGCACACTTTTTTAGAAATTATCAAATTTCTAAAAAAGTTAACATTAGTTCCACTATAGGTCAAGAGATGGCGCTGACCTAAAACTGCAATACTAATTTTATTATTCTACTCTGCAGTGTGGTTTAATGTTGCAATTATGATGGTACGGAACCCTCGGTGCGCGAGTCCGACTCGCTCTTGACCGGTTTTATTCAATTATATCTTAGCATCATAAAATGTACTTAGGTTGTGTTGTTTCTTGAAACCCTCTAGACGGTATATATCTCGAGCATGATGACATATTGATACAGTTTCGCATCGCCCTCGGTGGATGTAAAATATTCACACTTCTCCGTAATGTGTTTTTCGTTGTCGTACTGCGGATATTGCTGTGTCAGACTTATCATTTGGTTCTTTTTTTTTATCTACTATAGAATGTTGTTCTCTTTACTAAATCATATTTAATTTATATTTTTGTCAATAGATTTCTTACGATACCTACGTGAGAGCTGACAAGTTCTCGTATTCAAAGTATTTTGGTGAAACTATAGCAGGCAATGCATGTGAGTATGCAGTGTTCTCGCTTATAATAATAACCCGTAAAGTTTTGTTTTTAGGGTTTCGTAGCCTAATGGCAAAAAACGGAACCCTTGTAGTTTCGTCATGTCTGTCTGTCCGTTTGTCACAGCTACTTTATTCCGAAACTATTAAGATTAAATTTTTTAAGATTCAACACAGTTGAAACTTGGTAGGTAGATGTATTCTGTGAACCGCTCTAAGGTTTTTATATAAAAAAAAATATTAAGGGGGGCCCCATACATGGAACTGAAACGGAAAAACATATTTTCATCAAACCCATACGTGCGGGGTGTCTGTCGTCGATAGGTCTTTAAAAATTACATTGAGGTTCCTAAGACAATTTTTTCTCAAAGTCAACTGTTTGAATATACATTGCCAAAGTGGTAAAATGTGTGTGCCCCCCCCCCCCCCTCCCCCTTTAACTTTTAAAATAAGAGAATGAAAAATCTAAAAAAAATAATGCTGTAGATCCTAATAAATACTTTCAACGAAAATTGGTTTGAACGAGATATAGTGATAATTTTTAGAGATATATCACATTTTCCGAAACCGCAAATATAACTTTGTCATTCATACAAACACTATGAAAAACAAAGTTATTTTAGCAGACAAAAAATTATAGTGGTATTCAATATGATATGGTATAAGATAACTACGGAACCCTACTGCGCGTGGCCCGACACGCACTTGGCCGGTTTTTTATTTGTATGGAAAACAGTGATAACTGATAACCCTAGACTCAAATAGACTATTGTTTTCGATAATCAATCCCATTAATGTGCAAAAGCAAAACACAATTTGGTTATAGGGTTGTCAATATGCAATGCAGTTTATCATGAAAAGAAAAATATTTTTTTTCGAATTTTTTTTTTAGTTTTCAGGGTTTATAATAATTTTCCGAGATCATCGGCTTTCGGAAGATAATCGGCTTTAGGGGTTTCTGTAACACGTTGTATTGTAATGCAAAAATATTAGCACATCAAAGGCATTTACAATTTTAGAGACTACAGTGCAATCCTTTTTGGTCTCTGGCTGTCGCCCAATCGCAAAAGTACCACGGCCATATTTGCGTTGAATTCAACCTGCATTTACCGAACACCGATGCTGAAATCGCATAGAATTCATACCTTTTCCATATTTATTTACTTGATTGTGAGTTTTTGCAAACCCTTTCGGAATGTTGGCATTTCTGATAGTACCGCTGTTGCCTTTAGATATTTTTTTGATCAGTGTAACACAGTTTTAGTAATTCCTCAATATGGTTTTACAATTTAATCTTTGAGTAATAAATTGCTAACAAAATTCTTCTCATGTCTATAGAGTTTTCTGTTTAAAAGTTAACTTGATCTGATATAATTATTATTTGTAGTGAAACTAGGTCGTATCAATATTTAGGACGTTAATAATTTATCATTCATGCAAAATGGTATTGTTAAAAAAACAATGCATGAACTTCCAAGTAAAAGATTTATGTACAGTCACCTTTTGGACCCGCAAGCACTTTATTGTTGATCTCATCTCTCAAAAGTGGGGTCGAAAGAAAACCCATTGAAAAGAAGTATTTACTTTACTGAAGTTCGTACTTCAGCAAATTATACAATGTATAACAAAATTAGTGGCTAAACCAGAATATGGTAGATAGGTACCATCAAACTGAACAACTTTTATTATGGGACCAACTCTGAAATCGCAAAAAAAACGGCTGTTTCATGCACTTTCATATTTTCGTCATTAATTTTTATATGAAACAGCTGATTTTTTTTCGCGGTTTCAAAGTTGGTCCCATAGTAACATTTGTTCAGTTTGATGGTCCCTATCTACCATATTCTGGTTAAGCTATTAATTCTGTTACACGTTGTATACTTGCAATCTCATTTACAAATATTTTTAATGAGAATTGAGGAAAACTGGGTGTTCTATTTCTATATGACCGTCACAGACAAATATTATTCGTAAAAAAATTTAATCAATGCTTTTAAATCAACGATTCGTTTTGATGGAGAATTAAAAATATTAGCATTCCATCCTCAGCGGAGTAGAACTTTTGTTATCGGAGGACGGACGGAGTTTACGGCTGACTTATTGCAATGAAGGCAAAGTTTGTAGCTATCCTTAAAAATCGCGACATTTTGACCTAGAAGTTATTTATTTTACGAAGTCTATTGTTCGTTTATTTTTACAGAATTCTTTTGAATAAGTAAGTACCTACTTGACATTTTTTAGCATCATGTCCCCTTTCATACAAAATAAAATCAAGCAGAACTGAGCTAAATGAGCTGTGTATACATACTATTTAAGATCATTAAAAAAAAACTGATAAATTTAAAATATTGTCAACCCTAGAGACGCACATTGCGGTGAAAATTGTTCTCATTTAAAAGTAGGTTGCTCTACAAACGACTGCAAACTATTATGTTTTAAAACTGCTGGTTATTGCTAATGAAAAACAGGAGATTTTAATTAACTATTTGCTTCCTTTTGCTATTCATGGTTTTATGGATATTTAAATTATAGTAGGTATACAAAATGACAGTCAAATTATTTTTGAAGTGAAATCTTCTTTAGCGGCGTTGTACGCTTTTTTTATATGCGTATTACTGACCAAATTGTCCAATGATTGTATGTAAGCTAGAGTTGCGGCCCGGCCCCGGCAAAGGTTCGGTACCCGGCAGGTTCGGCACTTTTTACGAGGTTCGGCCGGGTACCGAACCTTGACCCGCGGTTCGGCCGAACCTCCGAACCTTTCTAAAATGATGATTTGTTCGTTAAATTAAGCCCAAAATTTCGAAATAATATGTTTTTTTTTATTTATTATTGAACATTTTATTAAGACGATTTTATTAGATTGCTTTCTTGTTTGTTTGTGTGTCTGCAAAATTTGCAAACAATTTTATTTAGCTTTCCGATGTGCTAGAGATTTGAAACTTTGAACATAGGTCAGAACTGAAAGGCAATGCAATAGTATGGTGTCATTGAGCTGATCTGATGATGGAGCCGGAAGAAGACCACAGGAACTCCGTGATAAAACCATACAAACCCATTGAGATAGGGCTCGTTAGAATCGTCTTGACAAGTACTTTAACGGAAGATGAGGTCCAGGGTCTGACGATGAAACCGGAAGAATGCTACAGGATCCATGCAACCCCATCGAGTTTGGGCTCGTTTGAATCGCTTGACGAGTACTCTGTTGGGAAATAGTATCCAGGGTCTGATGATGGCGCCGGAAGAGGGCCACAGCCACAGGAACTCTGTAATAAAACCATGCAATCCCATCGAGTTTGGGATCGTCTGATTCGTCTTGACGAGTACTCCGATAGGAGATGATGTAAGTTTTAGCTTGTTGACTAAAAAGCAGAAATTAATAATTAAATGAAAAAAAACACGTTTTTAAAACCGTCTAAAAAGTATAAAAATCAGACTAAAAACATTCTGCGCGATTGGGATCAAGCTGACGAGCCAGCCAGACGAAAACATACGTTCCGAATATACGGACTAACGCGTCAAACGGCCTAAATGAATACCGAGTCGGTTCGGCCGGGTCGCGAACGGTTCGATATTTTAGAACCGAACGGTTCGCGACCCGGCGGTTCGGTATAAGTAAGGTTCGCTGCATCACTAATGTAAGCTAGCTGTAATGGTGACATTATGAATGAGATAAAAGTCTGCAGATAGACTATTTATTGTCTAGAGTTGTCGCTTTGCCGTTTTCCATACCAATAAAAACAAAATTTTTCAGTCTTACCCCCAGATCCAATAATCCACAGATAGGGATACGTCTAATCCAGATTAGTTGTTAAGCAACTGTCGTTAATTTTTTATTAATATCAACCGTAATAGCAACTAATCCGGATTAAGCCTACCCCTAGGACATTTAACTGAAACCACATGTTTCTAACTATAGGTTCTGGGTCCTTTTTGTTTATCTATATTTGAAAGACAAACAGCCAAAATAACAACCCTTGACATTTTCAAGGATACATTATTCAAGACACGGGAATATTTTCGTCCCAGTCGTCAGTCAAACAACATGAAAAATGAGAATAATATTTCAAAAAGAAGCTCATATTTGCTTTCAAATTAGTGTTTATGAAGTGATTTTATTACTTTTCTGTATATTGAAGAAAATATGAAAAAGGTACCATTGACCTTTAAGTTTGCCCAGTAGAATATGAATGAAAAGAAAAGTGTGATGATATTGTTAGGACACAGAATAGATCGTTAGGATCAAAAGACACAATGTCAATCGTAGGGCTGGTTTACATAAACTGTGTTAGGAGAGTGCATTAGTGGTGAGTCGTACACGATTGCGAGAGCATTAATTAGTAGTTCTGGTGCCTTTCCAGTGAGTGAGCGTTTACATTCGTCATTTCGTCGCCAGGATGGATCAACAGCGTCGTGCAATACGTGGGATTTTACATAAAATTCACGCGTCGACTTTGAAAATTTAATTGGCAATTGACTAATTAGGTAGTTAATAGGTCACTACTAATACGGTAATAAAATGTCGATATAGGTACCAGGTATGCTTCCAGTAGCGAGGGATGCTACTGGAAATAGTTTCTATTTTGATCCAAGTTAGAAGGCAATTAGAACCACAGAATATAATAGTACTAAACGTCTAGAACGTTAAGCGCTATCGCACACAGGCAACTTAGTCTCCCAGCAACTGTTTTGTCTCTCACATCAAGTCCACGGGTTTATATGGAAGCGCGCACACGAAGCGACACGGTCGTCTGCAACTTTTCATACAAATCACGTGAGAGAAAAAAAAGTTGCGGAGACAAAAGTTGCACGTGTGCGATAGCGCTAACTCTCTTTAGTCACTAAGCGCTATCGCACACGGGCAACTTCTGTCTCCGCAACTTTTTTGTCTCCAACGTGATTTGTATGAAAAGTTGCAGACGACCGTGTCGCTTCGTGTGCGCGCTTCCATATAAACCCGTGGACTTGATGTGAGAGACAAAACAGTTGCTGGGAGACTAAGTTGCCTGTGTGCGATAGCGCTAAGAAGACTTACACGTTTCTGCTAATGCACTCTCCTAAAGTACTCTACTAACAGCTAAGATAATATAAACCAGCCTTTATCCTTTTATTTTAAACCAGTGACATAGTGGACCAATTCAAATTTATCTGCTTTCACTATTTCTGATGAAAATTATCCTGTAATATACAGGGTCACTGGAAATATGACGTATTCCTGTTAAGGGGTTTTAGATGAGGTCAAATAAATATTTTTTGTCATATAACTTTTTCTCAAAAAATAAATAGTTTTTGAGTTAATTGAAATTAAGTATTTTTTTACCAAAAGTACGTTTTCAGACACAAAAATTTAAAATAAAAGATAACTACTCATTCGATTCCGGATTTTTTATTATTTTGGGATGGAAAAGAATCTGAGTGCTGATAATGAATAAAAAAAATTTCATAAAATACAGGTGTTTATAAAAAAATCAATCCTTAAATGCATTTTTTATTTTTATTTTTTCAGATTTTTTAGAAATAGCTTCAAATATCTTTAAAAAAATCCTAGTAATTAAGCGTGCATAATATTTTAAAAACATCACCATCTATTCAGCTTTCAGTAGAGGTATAAAACTTAATAATAGCTTAAATAAAAAATGAGAAATTAAGACTTAACTAAATAGCAGTCCCAGTTCATGTAGCAAAAATTTCCTACTTCAAGCGCTTCGGAGGTGGCCGTATTATCCTACTTATTCAATAAATGTGAAAACTTTCTTGTTTGGATGATTGTTAATCAATCACGCAAAACGGCTGAACGGATTTGGATGAAATTTGGCACACAGATAGTTTATAAGCCGGATTAAAACATAGGAGGATACTATTATCTTGATTAAAGGTTCCCTAGGGATTTTCTCAAATGTAAATGCGAATAAAGTCGCGGGCGGAAGCTAATTTGCCATAAATGATCGTGCTTACTAAAAATACTTTCGTCCGAGTGAGTTTGAAACGGAATTATTTTCCGCCGATGAGTAAAAATTTATACAGACAGCATCAAAAATAACCATGCACATCAGCCATTTTTAATGACCCGCTGCTGGGGAACAGGCCTTACTTTCCTTTTGGGATAAAGCTGACGGGCCATAACCCACCACGTGCGTCCAATGTGGATTGGTCGGTGTTAACTCAATGTACCTTACATTGAGCCCTTGGTTCTGGCTGCATTTACAGTCGTTAACACTGACCAATCCACATTGGGCCCACGTGGTGGGTATGGCCCGTCCGCTTTATCCATCCACAAGCCAAAAGGAAGGCCAGTTCCCCAGCAGCAAGGCATTGAAAATGACTGATATGCATGGTTATTTTTGATGCTGTCTGTATGAAATTTTGACTCATCGGCGGAAAACAATCCTGTTTCAAACTCACTCGGATGAAAGTATTTTTAGTAAGCACGATCATTTATAGCAAACTAGCTTCCGCCCGCGACTTCATTCGCATTTACATTTGAGAAAATCCCTAGGGAACCTTTATTCAAGATAATAGTATCCTCCTATGTTTTAATCCGGCTTATAAACTATCTGTGTGCCAAATTTCATCCAAATCCATTCAGCCGTTTTGCGTGATTAATTAATAATCATCCAAACAAAAAAACTTTCACATTTATTGAATAAGTAGGATAATACGGCCACCTCCGAAGCGCTTGAAGTAGGAAATTTTTGCTACATGAACTGGGACTGCTATTTAGTTAAGTCTTAATTTCTCATTTTTTATTTAAGCTATTATTAAGTTTTATACCTCTACTGAAAGCTGAATAGATGGTGATGTTTTTAAAATATTATGCATGCTTAGTTACTAGGATTTTTTTAAAGATATTTGAAGCTATTTCTAAAAAATCTGAAAAAATAAAAATAAAAAATGCATTTAAGGATTGAATTTTTTATAAACACCTGTATTTTATGATTTTTTTTTATTTATTATCAACACTGAGATTTTTTTCTATCCCAAAATAATAAAAAATCCGGAATCGAATAAGTAGTTATCTTTTATTTTAAATTTTTGTGTCTGAAAACGTACTTTTGGTAAAAAAATACTTAATTTCAATTAACTCAAAAACTATTTATTTTTGAGAAAAAGTTATATTACAAAAAATATTTGTTTTGACCTCATCTATAACCCCTTAACAGGAATACGTCATATTTCCAGTGACCCTGTATATCCGTCTTGGCTAGTTCAGAAGTTACTTATATGAGATAATTTTAACGGTACTAAAGTTTAACGTAGTTAACGCTATATTTAACGGTAATTTTACCGGTACAATATTTTTTACGTTATTTTTACCGGTAAATTTACCGATAAAATGTTTTAACGGTATTTTTAACGTTATTTATTTTTATATCGTTTTTTTAACGGTATTTTAATCCCTGCTTAGGGGGAATATTTGGGTCTTATTTAGCTACCCCTGGGATGGGGCGCGGAGCCCGGGGATCGGCGAGACGGTTCATTGGACCCTGGAGTTATGTTAGAGGCAGGACAGTCGAATCATTATTTAATGTCTAGACTCTAGACTATCTGAGTAACTGCTTATCTGAATGGACAGATGCTCAGTTTAGCTTTATCAGCTGATCTCTTGAAAGGTGTCGCTTAAAGTTCAGATGACACTCTTAAGGACTTCCTACTGGTATACTTAAAAAGAGGAGCTCGGTGGCGCAGTGGTTTAGCACTGGCCCAGCGATTGCGTAAGTTAAGCAACGTTCGCAAGGGTCGGTCATGGGATGGGTGACCAAAAATTTACTATCGCGAACTCCTCCGTGCTTCGGAAGGCACGTTAAGCCGTTGGTCCCGGGTGCATTTGCAGTCGTTAATACCCACCAATCTGCATTGGGCCCGCGTGGTGGGTTATGGCCCGTCCTTCTTATCCACCCATAAGGAAGGCCTGTGCCCCAGCAGTGGGGACATCAAAAATGGCTGATGGACATACTTAAAATCTTAAATAAAACTAAATCTTAACTAACACTTAGTTGTGACTATAAGCCACTATGAATGGATCCAGTGAGGTTAATATATTATCATAATTTCCAACTCGTTAAGCTTAATCTGTGCCCATAGGTCGTATAGTTTCCAACAGCAACAAGTTAAATTGATCTGTGGCTGTGTAGGCCTGACTACACTTACGGGCAATAAATGGAATGTTAATAAATTAAAAAGTTTATTATTTTGATGGTTAATAAATGGACTTCAAAATGATATCATATTTTCAGTTAAATTGATTCTATGTGGAAAATATGTTGAAAGAAACAAGGTTTCCATATTATTTCTCGTTTTATATTATAAAGACTTTTTTTTGTCGAGCCAGTTTTTCAAAACTTTTCAAAATGACGGATATAATATGTTAAAAACATATTTCAGTCCGACGACATTCCAGCTTCCAGCACTGCCTGTTCGCCTCTACAGGTCGCATTTCTCAACCAATTCTCGTAAAATTTTGTAAGCCGGTTTAAAAATGATGTAGATATTTTTGTAACGCCAATTTTTGAAATTTTTCAAAATGGCGGTGATGTTAAAAAAACCTATTTCAGTCCGGTTTTCCAGCGCTGTCTGTTCTCCTCTACAGGTCGCATTTCTCAACCGATTCTCGTGAAATTTTGTGAGCAAATTTGAAAGTGTATAGAAATTTCTTAGCAATCCAGTATTTCGTTTTTTATTTAAATGGCGGAGATATGGAAAAAATCTTATTTTAGTCCGGCTTTCCGGCGCTGGCTGTTCTCCCCTACATGTCGCATTTTTCAACCGATCCCGGTGAAAATTTTGTGATCAAGTTTGATAAATATATATATTTTTTTGTCGAGACAGTTTTTCGAAATTTATTAAAATGACGGAGCTATGTGAAAACCATATTTCAGTACGGTTTACCGGCTGTTTGTTCTCCTCTACAGGGGCCGTACCGGCTAACGAATCGATTATCGAAAAGTCTGTCGGGTTTCAACTTAAAACAGAAAAATCAAAGTAAGGAATTTCATCTTGTACTTTCTGTTGACGTAATTTGGAAGATAACGATGTTCGTGTGACATCATGAATTGGGGTTCGCCATTTCGGCCCAATTGGGGCTCGATTTATCTGTTTTAATTTGAAACCCAGCGGACTTTTCGATAATCGATTCGTTAGCCGGTACGGCCCCAGGTCGCATTTCTCAACTGATTCTGGTGAAATTGTGTGAGTTGGTTCGATAATTATATAAAACTGTTTAGTCAAGCCAGTTTTTCAAAATTTATAAAAAAAAATATATTCACCTATTTTGAAAAATGATCAAAATTAGAAGCACCATCTAGCTGCGAATACTCATGTACCTACTGTGTGTTTTGAAAACTTCATGGCGACATTTTATTTATTTTATCGCGAGGTCTACAGCTCACGGAGCCACTAGTGTAGAATGTTTGGCAAAGGAAAAACCTCTACAATTGCAATAAAAAAAAATGTTTTAATACATGTTATCTGACTAACCATTGGTAGAGTTTATTTATATTATAACTTTGGCGTTTGCACAAAAAAACAATCATTTTTATGAGCAGATGCCGACCGAATCATATTTCATTGCTTTTACAAATATACAAAGTAGTAAAAACTTGTTGATTTATGTGTTCGGTGTATATTGCATTACGTTCGTCGTACGTAGTACGCTACTACTTAAAAAGTTATGTTATTAATAAAAACTATTTTGTTACAGGTAAATTTTTGGGCAGTTTCGAGTAAGTTGGAATTTCAGAAACGCACGCACAGTAACATATTTTCTGAATTTTATCGTACGTGATTTCGTCCGCGTGGACATTCGAGAAAATCCTTAGGGATCCTTCAACCGTAAAAAAAAACGATAAAAAGTATTCTATGTTCAGGAACATATAACAGCAGCAGGCTGCTACTGCTACTGTTCCTGCTCTAGTGCATTAGACGGAATTTCCCACCTTCCGTTAATAGATTATAATGTTGACCGTTGCCTGTAAGTTAAGTCGTTAGTACTATATTATACAGGATGTCCCAAAACATTCTCACCCGGAAAGAAAGTACCTTAAATTAAATATTTAAGATAGGGAATTTTACTGAAAGAAGACTTCATTTTGTTTTTAAAAAGAAATGAAACTGCATTAAAGATTTAAAAAAATCATACGATTCCATACAAATTGATACAATCCGTAATAATTAAAAAAATATATTAAATTATAAGGTTTTCCTTTTGTTTAAGATGCTGTATCACTTAGAAAAAATAATCCTTATGATTATGAGTAACCCTTTCGATTGGTATAAAAATAAACAATTTATTTTTTTGTTTTTTTGATGGGTTCTATTCCTGGTTAAGGCAGGCGATTTTTCAAAAATCTTTAAATGCAGTTCCTATTATTTTCAAAATCGAAATGAAGTTTTCTTTCACTAAATTTTAATACCTTTAATATTTAAGGTACTTTCCCGCCGTATGGCAAAGTTTTAGGACAGCCTGTATATTCTGTGGTTAAATGTTGACTATAATAGTACATACTCGTATATCCTATTCCAAAACAACATACAGTTCTGTTGCAATGCGAACGAAACGACACAATTTGGCACCTTCGGGACTCCTTACTGGGACATCTCGGCTCCCGAACTCTCTCGACAATACTCGACAGTTGTTCCTTTTTAGGGTTCCGTACCCAAAGGGTAAAAACAGGACCCTATTACTAAGACTCCGCTGTCCGTCTCTCTATCTGTCTGTCACCAGGCTGTATCTCATGAACTGTGATAGCTAGAAAGTTGAAATTTTCACAGATGATGTATTTCTGTTGCCGCTATGACAACAAATACTAAAAACAGAATAAAATTAATATTTAAGGGGGCTCCCATACAACAAACGTGATTTTTTTGCTGTTTTTTTGCTCGATATTAATAACAACAACAGGTAGACAGTTGAAATTTTTGCAGATGATTTATTTTCGATGCCGCAATAACAAAAAATACTAAAAACAGAATAAAATTTATATTTAAGGGGGGCTCCCATACAACAAACATATTTTTTTCCAGATTTTGGTACGGAACCCTACGTGCGCGAGTCCGACTCGCTCTTGGCCGGTTTTTTAAAACAACGCGCGAATATTATATGAGCAACAATGGAGAAAAGCAGCTGTTGTTTTGTATAACAGCTTCTTATTGATAAACATCCAATTTGAAACAAAACTTTGTTTTAAAATGTTGGCATCGTGTGAGAGATTTTACCAGATGATAGATAAACATGAGTTCATTTATAACAAAGATAAATAATTAATTTGTTATTTCATGCATTGCTTACGTGATGTTTTCTACGTTGATGTATACGTAGAGGGCGTCGATATTTTTCTTAAATCGATGGCTATCGAGCAGAGCATCGCTAACGTTAACGTGCTAATCTGTCGCCATCTTTGGTACGTTCTTTTGTTTGCCGGACAATGGCTCTGGGAATTAGGGATTGGCCGTCAGAACATGCGCGGACAAAAGTAAACAATTGGCCACTCATTACTGCAGTGTTTGTTTGTAAAATTTATTTGACCTTGTGTGCTGCATTCGCATGTGAGGTTTCGCACATATTTAAAGAAAACGAAACATTTAATTCCTAAAAACATACAGTACCTCTCCTTTTCTTACGGATGTGGTATTCATTTTTCAACAAATCCCTGTTCCAACAAAATAGTAACAATAGTAACTATCTGATGATCTGACGTAGATATTGTGTTTATGTTTTTACTCAAAAAAGCTTGTAATATGGTCATTATTTTGACAACCTTCTTTGAACAAAGTCGAGCTTGCCGGTGTTCTCCGATGGTGACGCAACAAAGTTGTATGGGATTTCATTAATGTCGAGTTTTAGCCACCAGCAATTTCCTTTGAGAATCCATTATTGTCGAGTTTTCTTTCAAACATAGTTAGGTGAAAAGTACACTGTACAACCCGCGCAGATAAAGAATGGGATTAGAAATGGCGTCGTTCATATTGACTTCTCGCTCGCACACTCAACGCCACACCTATCGCTCTCTCAGTCACACTCGTTGTGGTAAGCGCGGTGACCTATGGCGGTGAGCCGCTATTTTGAATCCCATTCTATATCTGCGCGGGTGTTGTAATGTTGTACCTAGATGATGTTTTTGTACTTTTATATAAAATTAGTATGGAAAAATCAAAGATTTAAATCGAAAGATGAGCCCTTGCCAAACTATAGCGGCCGAAAATGTGGCATCGTTGGGAAGAGTGAGCTCACTCTTCCCGTGTCAGTCGCTTGTAGAAAGCAGTGAGCGGTGCACGTTACGTAAACATCTTTGATTTAGCTAATTAGGTTCGTTAAGCTACAAAAATGCCTTCCTGTGCCTTCAGAAAGTGTTCTAATAACTCAAGAAACACAAACAAATCCAAGGGAATTTACATTTCATGCGTAAGTACAGAATTATTAATTATTTTCACTGTTTCTAATTAAATAAACAAATTGAAATGGTGCCCGTCACGTGTTTGTATGACAGAGAGCGAATGGTTGCAATTTGCAGTATGAGTGAGCGAGATGACGCTGTGTCTCTTTTTTCGTCATTATAGCATTGGTTACCTGCCAGATAAGATTGAGCTCTTGAATAACTGATCGTTGTCCGTACTAGGGGTCAAGTTTATGTAGACGTAAACAAACCGAGCGGCGAGCGTAGCCGAGCCACGCCGAGACCTACGAAGAGCGAAACTATCGGTACCGTCAGCAATAGTAATCATTAATTTTGTGTACATTAAAATTTATTTTTGTCCAAAGATAAACTTATTAAAAGTAACCTTTTTAAACTAAGATGTATAAAAAGGGTGTTAGGTTAATTAAGGTAAAAAGGAATTTTTCTATCCCGGCTTTACGTGAACAAGTTGTTCTGTAAAAAGTATTTTAGCAGAAAAAATTAATTAAATTTTAAATTAATTTCCTTGTAAGTCTCTTTGCCAGAAAATAAAAATAAATCATTTAAAAAGTATTATGTTGAAATCCTTACTAATATTATAAATGCGACAGTCCGTTTGTTTGTTTGTTACGCCTTCACGTCCTAACTACTGAACCGATCATCATGAAATTTTCCATACACGCTGTCAGGGGTACAGAGAAGGATATAGGGTGCCTTTCATCCCGAAAAAAAGTATAGTTCCCGAGGGATAGAAAAAAACCGTTCCACACAGACGAAGTCGCGGGCGGCCGCTAGTAATGCATAAATATCACATTGTTGTCTATGTTGTAGTATGTAATGGGAACTTATTGAAAACTTTTTCAAAATATGGCAAAATATCAGTAAGTACCTACTGTCAACCAAAGAGTACCTACATGTAATAAAAACCATCTAAACTACGTTTTTACTTTTTACCAACTTTTTACTGTCAAAAATGATGACACACTCTGATTTATAAATAACTATATTTAATGTTCACGTAAAGCCAAACCTCCCTTATAACAGAACCATTCTCTTTATAAGTGTTAAAATTACGCATTGTCATTATCCGATTAATATTGTGGGAGAAATGCTTAGACAAACATTCACACAAACATTCATACGTACATACGTAAATTTTTGTGTCAGTGTTTGTTTGGAAGCCTTATTATCAATGTGTATTTAGTGCAGTCCCAATTAAGTACATACGTGTCAAATTGTATAACCTCCTTTTTGTTAATAAAGAATCGTTTGTGAACTTTAATTTTCACAACGATTCTTTATTTTTTTGATTTTTAATTTTAAAATGCTCGTCCTGATAGAACGCAACCATCGCAATACAAACGCACCACTATATATTAATTACTTATTTATGTCGTAAAGACACCCAGTCCTTATTGTGTATGAGTACAGTACTACGTCAAGATAAAGAATTGGCATCGGCTAAAGTACCTAGTATTTTTGCTATTCTTAGAAATGACGTTGACATTTGTTACATTGAAGTGAAGAATTGTAAATGATTTTTAGGACCAAACTACTTTTTTATATTTTGTTTTTGTGAAGTTTGTATGCTTCCAAAGTTTTCCGATGCCCATTATTAACCTTGAAGTACTGTAAGAACATATCTCGCGCTAACTAGCGTTGTTCGCAACGATACCTTAGTAAAGTAGTACCTAATAATTATTAGTTATTTATTGCTAACTTAACAAATCTAGAATGCTGACGGTACCTACCAAAATGAAGCGGCGGCGCGCGCCCATGTGTCGTGCGTGTGAGACGTTACGCACACTGACAATTATTATGTGGACACTTTTCAGAGGCACAGGGCTCATCTTTCGATTTAAATCTTTGGGAAAAATATAAAAAACTCGCACTTGACCGTTTTTTGACCTTTCATTAAATACCTCTTGTTACAAAGGGGATCAAAAAAAACCTTATTTTTTGGCTCCGACGCACCGTTTCTGAGATATTTGCATTTTTGTATTTTTTCGACATTAGGTTATAAGTACCTACTATAGTAGTATAGTAGGCAGTATTCGCATTTTTTGAGTAAAGTACTATACAAGCCTTGGTCCACAATGACTGCACTGCTGGCCACGTTATGATGGCCTCGAGCTAAGCTTAACTACGCTCTCGGCCTTCAAGCTTGGTCATCATTGCAGCCCTTGCTGTCCGCGCTATAAAGGCCTCGACCTCCGGTCTCGGCCTTTATTCTAGCTTGTCCATCAAGGGCTGCAATGCTGACCGCGCTGTGACGGCCTGGACCTGCGCTAAGCTCCGCTCTCGGCTATCATCATCGCTGCCAGCAACGCAGTCATTATTGACCGCGGCAGTAATGTACTATTGTCCGTAACACTAACTAGTCAAGTTATGCCATTATTATTTTTGCTGTTTGTAGAACATTTTCCATAAAATATTGAATTCCTATCTTCTTTACTTATCATCATCATCACTTATGGGTTTTTACATTTTAGAGATGAACCCATATAAATACCCACTATATTGTTAAATAAACTTATTAGAAATTTTATCTAGAATTCCAGATATTTTGTTGAATAGTGGCTTTTGATCCGCATGAGTTTATTAGACACCAAAATTCCCAACACTCGCCGCATTTTCCGGCGATTGTTTGTTTAGTAGCTTTGCTTTCCAAGCCGGGTTTTTTTTAATTTATCCGGATACAATTACATATTACAGAAAAGTAGGTATGTCCCTAATATTGACCTAGAAAACCCAAGCTTGGCCGTGGGTATTCATGTTGCTTGAATAATAGGTACAATTATTATTATAGTTTTTTGAAGTGAAAACTTCTTTAGCGGCGTTGTACACTTTTTTTGTAATAGGGAAAAAATGTTAAACTCGCATTAGTCAGGGTCACGTGATCCTGATCGAAAATTCGTAAGACGGATGTAGAGTAGACAGCCGGTGGCGGAAGTATCCCCCTCTCTTTCCACTGGCCGTGGCGAAAATGGCGGCGCGTCATTTCAAGACGTAAACACTTGTGTCACCATAGCAACGCGCTAATTTTTTAATTCAATGCCAAAATTCTAGATTTTCTGCTAAGCTTTGGATAAGACATTCGTACAATACTGTTCTGTATTCGTAAGTTCAAATGCAGAGTAAATTCGTAAGACGGCAATTTGTGCAAAATTATTCCCTAACTGTACCAAAATATCAAAAATGCACAACGTTAATATTCAAGTTTTCACATCTGCCGGCACTCCCGGAGTGCAACCCGATATTTTTCTGATTTTATAATTGATGAGATAAAACAATGCGCAAAATATTTTCGAAGAGATGCAATTTTTCTGACGCCGAGTGTAGCCATCATCAAGCTATCCCTTAATAATTTGATTGTATCTCTTTGATCAACCCAATATTTACATTATACCTACATTAAATAAAGACCGATACGATACCCACCCGATCCGTTAAAAAAGTCAATGAAATAAATCTCATCTATCAAAATTCTTTAACTCCTCTCTTATATTATTTTTGCCTAAAAATCTGGGATTATATTTTTGCCAGGACATATTACAGACTGATACTTTTCTTTGTGTTTGTTCTGTACGTAAACAAGTACGAAGTTATCTATATTGTATGAAATAATAACAGTGTTGTGTGGAAATATATTATTGTTACGCACAAAACATAGTTTATCGAATCTAAATAATGAAGCCATATTTTATTTAAGCACATTATTTTCTTAATTATCTCAATTTTCTCGACTAAATAAGGCGGGCAAAATCAAGAAATGTAATTAAGCTCACCTTTGATGTTCTTGGATTCATCTTACGCACGAAAGACTCTGAGATGCCCTGAGGTCGTCAGTCGAAGGTCACCAGACCTCCCTGGTTAATGATCTAATTATTTCTTAGAAAAAAATGGGGATTGGAAAACACTTTATCTAGGAACAGTGCCGTTATTTAAAAAAAATTAACAAAGTGCTCATTTTTCTATTCCTTTATGGCAATGTAAACTTTGTTCTGGCTTTAAAAAAATATTTAATAAAGCTTGATGGAATCGATTATCGTGCCTTCACTATCGACTGATGTTTTTGTCATTTGTCTATGTATGAAACAATGATGTCCCATTAGCACGAATACGGAGGACAGAGGATGTCCCATTTCACAGTCGCGTGGGATACTAGATATGAATGGATGGAGGTGGACGCGGCCGAATTACGGGACATATTGTTTTTGTGCAAAACATCACTGGAAAATGCGGCTACTTTGAACAAAGATTTTACGAAAAATTAATTGGAAATTTACAAATTTCTAAATTCACGGGTCGAGTTTGAAACTTTAACTCAATATCACGACTCCCAAAGTAAATAAGTACCTACTCTATTTATGTATTTTTAGTAACCTAAATGATGTTCTGGTATACTAGGCTAATAAAAATGGTATCAAAATATCTAGACGTTACAATATAATCAATAACATTGGTCGCATCGATGACCTATAAGGCTACGACGACTTTGCATCTATTAATACCTATTAAACTTCCAACGCATTAGATATTAAAAGGCTGATAGATCCGCCTGAAAAGGCGTCAGTGGGTGGTGTGATACGATTGACTGTGCAAACGGCAGTTATGGCAAGGCCCGAGGAATTCCAATTAGTGGCCCGATGACGATGACTCCTCGGTGATGTTAATAAGTGTTAATGCAAGTGCGCACTCACATCCGCTTATAGCACTAACCATGGAGAAATGTGCATATAATATGCAAGGGGTTTGAAGATTTATCACTTACTTATTAAACTTCTAACGCATTGGATATTAAAAAGCTGACAGATCCGCCTGAAAAGGCAGTCAGTGGGTGATGTGATACAATTAAGCGTGCAAACGGCATGGCCCGAGGAATTCCAATTAGTGGCCCGATGACGATGACTCCTCGGTGATGTTAATGGTGTTAATGCAAGGAGGCCTTTGCTTTGACAGGTCTCCAAACACAGTGGCGCTGCCCAATCGGATACTTTTGGAACTGATCAGGCCTATGTTTGACAGGTCTCCAAACACAGTAGCGCTGCCCAATCGAATACTTTTGGAACTACCAAGATTAGTCTCCAGTGCGCAGTCACATCCGCTTGTAGCACTTACCATGGAGAAAGACGGCCGAAGAACTGTGCAAATGATATGCAAGGGGTTTGAAGATTTGTGGCATTTATCACCTATTTACTTATTAAACTTCTAACGCATTAGATATTAAAAGGCTGACAGATCCGTCCGAAAAGGCAGTCAGTGGGTGGTGTGATACGATTAAGCGTGCAAACGGCAGTTATGGCAAGGCCCGAGGAATTCCAATTAAAGGTCCGATGACGATGACTCCCCGGTGATGTTAATAAGTGTTAATGCAAGTGCGCACTTACATCCGCCTGTAGCACTCACCATGGCGAAAGACGGCTGAAGAAATGTGCAAATGATATGCAATGGAGTTCGAAGATTTGTGGCATGTATCTCCAGCTCCACATTAATTTTGGTTGTTACATTTACGGGGCGTTAATATCAATAGCATACTGCGGCATATTAACGCTCTCTTCGTTTATTTCATCTATTCGTTCATGCTGCATCATAAAAGTAACCGTTTTAGTAATATAACAAATTAGATTGTTTGGAGGTTTCTAAATAATACCAGGGTACTGATTGTCTAATTTCAAAATCTATCGCAATCGCTTTCATTTGACAGATGGATGTGACACATTGCTACATTTCTTTGGTAAGTTTTTATTTGTACCAAAAAAAAGGATCAATGTATCACATCCTAAAAGCTATTGCGATAGATTTTGAAATTAGACAATAAGTACCCAGGTTTCATTCCCTTCTTAATACACATACCTAAACTATTTTCATTGTTAATACCAGTCCATTACTTTTCCGACACATCATAACTGCCAATCAATCTATTATTTCGTAGGTAAAGACCCTGAAACACAGTGTATGCCCGATATAAACGGGCGTTCGAGTTAAACTCGCAGAAACTAGTTCACGTGGACCTTTCTCATTCACCCTCCAACACGTTGGAAAATGAAACGTCCGGGGGAAGTGCTATCGACAGCCGGTCGCGCGACGAGGTGACGACGACGATGCGACGCGACTATTTCCTTGTATACACGTTCCCATTACCCACCTGTCGCAAAATATAAAGTCCGTGGTTCTAGACAGAAACGCCGCCGCTTTGGCCAAACTTCGAAAACACTACATGATTTGTTGTGCTAGGAACTCCATGGTAACTACAGTACTGAGTATCGGTTGATTTGGCCTGAGATTGTCTGTACGAAATGTCTTTGAGTTCGTTCACGGAAAACTGCGATTTGTTTCGAGCGGTTCCTCTGGCTACTGTATATTTTGTGGACCTTGTTCCGACCAAACGTGACACTTCCACGGAACTTAGGCGCTGTGTAAACGGACTAACTTTAGTTGAAGCACCTGGCTACTTTTTACGAGTTCAAGAAACTGCTATTTTGCAACAAAACTATAGATCACAATGTAGTTGACTCGCGAACCACAACCTCTGATGGTGGAAAGTGGAAAGTAACAAAATAGTAGGTAGTTGTATGTATGTTACTGAAATGGGATTTTGTCACTAATGGATTCGACTAAATTGGTCTATCTATGATATTTGCCTACTCGAATAAAAGTTGTCACAAACAACTAGCAACGGGTAGTTACTAACAACTCGGAAATCAAGGTTGCTTCGTTTGCACTGGATTGTCGGGGTCTTTCTATATAAAGCAAAAATTGTTATATTTCCGCCAGCGGCGTCACGTCCAGACTGAATAGGTGAAGTGACAGGTGTATCCTATTTCGTCTCCGTATATGTGATGTGGCAGGGTGACGAAGGTATAAAGGAACTTATGACCAACGTTATCTATAACGGAGGATCTTTGACCAAATCAAAGCATGGAGAAATGTATTAAGCGGCACGTGTAACAATGAACTATTTCGGAGAACACGTGCGTGTACGATCATGAGAAATTCTATAAATGTTTTTTTTATATGCCCATCATCGTCCGTATGTCATCTATCGTCCATTCTGTTTATGACTTTGTTACTGAAAATGTGACATGACAACGGACGAACTAAAGAAATCAATTGAATAAAATACAATTTGGACCATTGTTTCCACTTTTATCTGACCTCGAACACTTCGGTGCGTATGAAGGTCCCATTGTATGTCAAATGGAGCCTAATTATGTATACCGTAAGATTTCGGAGATATTTGAGCGCCTACACCCCGCCTACAGCGTTCAGTAGTACATCTAACTCTGCTAAATGGGGCTCCGATATTTAGGCCCCTCTCGTATCGGGTTTCTAATCTCCGAGCGCTGAACTGATTCAAGTTATTATATCTTTGCCTATCTAAACTGCGACTTTAGATGTCTCTTTAAACGAGTTGTTCAAAATACTTTACTAATGAGTTTGACATTATTATGCGGAGATAAACACGAATTTCATATGAGCTTTTTTAACTTTTGTCTTCTTCATTGAGTCATTAGTCATTACCTGTTATTGTTACCATAAAATATGTTTACTTTAAGATTAACAGTAGGTACAAACAGAGAAGACAATGCCTATAATTCTATTCTACCACACGCGGATGACCATTAGTCCGCTTTCCACGGCAAAGCGGCCATTTTCTGTGACCTCATCAATGCTGATACAATCTTTCTCCAACCTTCGAGTTCAAATGCGGTGCGAGCTCAGCTATATCTGGTTGTTTTGCCGTTTACAAAAACATACCGTTATGGACAGAAAAATTATCGTGAATTTACCATTCACTACGAAAATGTTTGGATGGTAGTTTTTTGTCGCCGTGTCCCAAATAACAGGAAACAGATGCACTCGATTGTTTGTCAGGTAGAATGGCGCCGAGATGTAAGTGCCTTAGCAGAAATGGATATTGGGGTGTTTAGTAGATATTTACATTAGTTCTTACACGTACGATCCTTTTATCGATTCGAGAATTTCGGGATCAGTCAGTAAACTTGGGTCTAATGTAAATGTTTCTTCGTCTTGGAGTTCGAGGATTATACAAGATTGAACGGTATTTTCGGTGTGATTTAAGTTGAATATAGACGAAAAACCAATTTATAATGTTTCATAACTTTTATGAAGTACTTAAGTATTATTACGTAGTCGGGTAGTATAAATTTTTTTAGCTTTTAAACGTAGATATTTTGGAATATTTCTTTCCGCTGTACCATTTTTACACGCTTTTTTACTCTTGTTAAAAACAGCGTGACCGAATTGAAAGAATAGCGATACCGCATCCGCTTCTGGTACCAAAATTAGATTATGTAGAGTGTAGAGATCAGAGTATGAATGAAGAGGCGGGGAAATTGGCGTGAGTGCATATCTTATCTTTATTTTGTGATCATGCCCGGGTGATATTACCACAGACCTATCTGTGGATATTACACTAGATATATACTGATTTAAAATTTTCTAAAATATGATAATATGTTGCACCTAATCATTATATTTTGCACACCAGAAATGGTTAGATATGGCGCTCCAATAATTTATAAGACCAAAATTTTGTATACACCCATATTTTGCAAATAAAACTATTTGATTTGATTTGAATCATAATTTAAATATGTACCCACTTCAATTTGTCTGTTTAGTGTACGCTTGACTCGATCGTTTTTTTTCTATAGAAAATGTAGATTGTTGAAATGCAGTACGTAATCTAATTAAGTAAGATTTCAACAGTCTTTAAAAATCTCTTTTTTTCATTAAATAACGCTGTTTTTAGGGTTCCGTACCCAAAGGGTAAAAACGGGACCCTATTACTAAGCCTCCGCTGTCCGTCTGTCTGTCTGTCTGTCACCATCTCATGAACCGTGATAGCTAGACAGCTGAAATTTTCACAGATGATGTATTTCTGTTGCCGCTACAACAACAAATACTAAAAACAGAATAAAATGAATATTTAAGGGGGGCTCCCATACAACAAACGTGTTCTTTTTGCCGTTTTTTGCTCGAAATTAATAACGACTACAGGTAGACAGTTTGAAATTTTCACAGATGATGTATTTCTGATGCCGCTATAATAATAAATACTAAAATCAGAATAAAATAGATATTTAAGGGGGGCTCCCATACAGCAAACGTGTATTTTTTGCCGTTTTTTGGTACGGAACCCTTCGTGCGCGACTCCGACTCGCTCTTGACCGGTTTTATTTCCTTTACGTTACGCAATTTCTTGTAACCGTCAAATATTAAATTCGGCACGAGAAGATTTTAAAGTTGTACTGACTGTACGTAAAGTTTGCTTCTGTTACTTAGTTTATTTTTTGAGCTGAAAAGTTTTAATTAAACCGTAACACAATATTTGAAGTAAAGGAAACTTCGTCAGAACAACTTTGATGAAGGAAGCATAAATTAAAATTTTAAGACTGACCTTAGTCAAAGAGCTTTGTTTTATGGTGGTATTAAATTTGTTTTCGGTAATTTAAAACTTATGTCGGTATACTAGCGGCTGCCTGCCACTTCGTCCGCGTGGGCCCTAAGGAACCTTTGACCAGGATAAAAAGATCTGTGTGCCAACCAAATCCGTCCGGGCGTGAAGAGGTAACAGACACACACACAAACTTTCGCATTTATAATGTTAGCAGTAGTTGTAAAACCGTTATTAAGATAGTGAATACGCGCAGCTTCGTGGTCGGCGACTGCCATCTCTTTGTTGGCTGCTACATTATATCTATTATTTTATGAAATAATAATTGATATTGCAAACCAATAGATCGGTGCGTGTTATATGATTGGGTATGTAATTACAAATCCAATAAGATACTGTGGTACAGCTTCAGGTAGCTGCGGTCGGTCTGTGTCGGCACAGATAATATAATACTATACTAGTAGTGTCGGTTTCGTCTGCTCTATTGCTGTAGGGCTGTGTTTTTAGGGTTCCGTACCCAAAGGGTAAAAACGGGACCCTATTACTAAGACTCCGCTGTCCGTCTGTCTGTCTGTCACCAGGCTGTATCTCACGAACCATGATAGCTAGAAAGTTGAAATTTTCACAGATGACGTATTTCTACTGCCGCTATAACAACAAATACTAAAAACATAATAAAATACATATTTAAGGGGAGCTCCCATACAACAAGCGTGATTTTTTTTGCCGGTAGTTTTTATTTCAAATATCAGTTTGAAAAGAATTTAATTTTAATGTTAAAATTACATTAGGTGGTGATTGTGCTCATGAATATGAACAACTTTTACTATGGGGCCAACTCTGCAGCTCAACAAAAAAAAAAATCAGCTGTTCCATACATTCTGGTCATTTCTGGTTGAGTAGGTATTGGCAACTTGTATGAAACAGCTGGTTTTTTTTGTTGAGTTGCAGAGTTGGCCCTATAGTAAAAGTTGTTCATATTCATGAGCACAATCACCACCTAAGAGGTTTTGCGTTTATTCATTAACACGTTGTATAGCTTTACTTCATTTTGGTTGGCAACGCAAAGCTAATTGTAGATGTCACTGCGTACGCTTGTTCCTAAGACAGTAGACGTTCAGAACAAAATGTATGGGACAATAGGTATTAATTTTGTGGTATTTTTTTTTACCGAAAAAGACCCATTGACCCAAAATGGATATAAAAGACTATTCTACAATGCAAATGCCGGAATTGAGAGCCAAATTAAGACGTTTTTATTCTAACAGAATTTATCAATTTTTTTCTATATCCAGATTTTTTGGTTGTAACTTGTAAGTGCCAACATTTTTAAAGCCTATTACACAAAATTTAATCATTGTAAAGCTAAAAAAACTATTTTTTAAAGTAAAAGTCGTAAATTTGTTTTCATAGCTCTCGCGGAACAAGCGTACGCAGCGCCATTTTGACAGTTGCCTTCATTACAAAGACTTCATTGATTGTGTAATTCTTGTTAACAGATACCTTCTCAGTCAAATAATTTCAATCAATCATTGACCTCATCGTAACTTATTCCAATGATTGATGTCAAGGGAAGTACATAATTATATAACAAATGTAATTAAATTAAGTATTTAACCATTGAAAATACTTCTAAAATATTAAAATAACAGGTCCGTAAATACAATAAAACAACATACAATAATGTAAACAACGTTATCTCTCATTACAACTATTTCGCAACTTAGTATATATGGCCGATAAATACCCTACGACTTTATTGCCTTTTATGTTAATTTACTTTATTTTTATGTCTTGTAGAACCCCAATGCAATGTGTATATTTCCTTTGGAAATACCTATAGGTTGGTATAATCTACTAGTTAAACGCTGGCAGCAGGAAAATTTCTTCAAAAGCAGCGAAAAATGGGAACATTTTTAATATAACGTGACCAATGGGCCAAACCGTTTTAATGAACACTTGGACAGGAAGCAAGTAAAAAAAATATCACAGTTAACAGGGTAAAATCATAAGGGTTTTTTTTTCAGATATTGTTTTTTTCCTCTTCATGTTCTTTCCCGTCTTACTAAATCATAAACTCGCTAAATTCGCCTAAAGTTCGCCTGAGCCTGTAGTTGCTTTTCACCCAATGAGGTGCGAGTTAGCTAAAGCAGTGCGCTAGGAAAATATCGGCCTATATGTTTATTTTCTTAACCTGGCTCAGCTCCGCTTTGGTGGAAAACCTTTAGCGGAGCGAGTATAATATGTTTGTTTGCACATACATACATACATATATACAAAAAAGGTAAAAGATGTGATCGATGAACCTGTCATCTGCCATGCATTCTGTGGATGCACGGCAATCCGCTCGCATGTCCAAAAAAAGAGTCCCTTGAGCATCCTCGCACTGCTCATCTATCTGCGCACCGTTTCACAGCTTCGCTACGAATCCTCGCACCGCTCAGCTTCCTCGCACATTTTTCGTGGAAACAACCTGCATCAAATGTGTTTTCGTCGATGTGCCATCCCTGCTGAATGCTGGCCTGCTGCTCCCACTATCTCTCAGATGACTTATTATTAGCTCATGCTGATTTTATTGGATCTTAACAAGACCCCGCCTACTAACTACTGTTATTACGACTAATCTCATTTATTGTTCAATTATGACTTGTATAATTTCCTTTTACTCGTTATATCAATTATAATTTATACAAATACAGTTTGTATAAAATTTTACCACAATACATTTGTTCGTCGTCGTCGTGGTGAAAAATAAATAAGTTATTCATATCTACTGTCTACTTTGCCCTATAAACTGTTTATACAAAAGGTGTAAAGTAGACCTTCAGAAAATATAAAAGACCCATCCATAACTCAGTTCAGGTGGCTATCAATCAATCAATCTGCGACAGTTGGTATCGACTGTTCGTAAGTAATTGATTTTCTCAACGAGTGCTTCTTTTCTTGTATAGGGCACTGAACTCAGGTACTTAACTGAGGAAAGATCCTCCACCTTACTTAAGATAGCTGTTAAAATATTAAACCTTTCAAAAGTATGGGATTGGGCTTGAGGGTCAAAAGAATCAGGGATTGCAATGCAATGCGCTATGGTCATCATGGTGATTGGTGGGTGACCAGCTTACTTGTTTTCCACTCTTTTTGTATAAAACTGTTGTGTCGACTAACGTTATGAAATAAAAAACATCAATATAATCTCCTGTTTTTACCGACTTCAAAAGGAGGGAGGTACTCAATTCGACCCGTTTTTTTTTTTTTTTTTTTTTTTTTTTTTTGTTTTTTGTATGTACACCGATTACTCGAAGACGGCTGAACCGATTGAAATGATTCAAACGTTATTAGATTAGGTAAACTTCCAACTTGGTCCCATTTTTTAAAATTTTGAAATCGGTTCAGTACTTTTCAAGTAATCTTGAAAAAAGTACGAAAATAGTATGATTTTTTTGTGTGAACTAACTCGATGATCAGTCGTATAACTTCTTTGTTTATGAACTGAATAAGATAATTATTTTTTTGTTTGAAAAGGGATATCTTATTTTTAAGTCGGTTAAACCCGCATGTATGTATGTTTCTCCGCGATTAACTCACGTTTGGCTGAGCCGATTTTTCTACCTAAATAATATACCTACATACACTACCTAATACAAAAGGTACCTACACTAAAAATTAAAAAATAAAAAATTGTTTAAAAAAACAAAAAACCGACTTCAAAAAACCTACCTCTAAAAAGCAAGAAATAATATTCGTAATAATAAAAACACGTCTATTGAAGTCGGGTGGGGCTTTTAGAATAAAAAAAAAGGAATTTGTACTCCAGCCCCACCCGACTTCAATAGACGTGTTTTTATTATTACGAATATTATTTCTTGCTTTTTAGAGGTAGGTTTTTTGAAGTCGGTTTTTTACATAGATCACTTATGGATTTTGTGCTTTCATAAATTACGATGTTTAGTTGCAACGGGGAAACGCATATCTTACTAGGTAATCTAGGTATATTACCTTACCCAATGTTAAGTTACTAAAACACCGAAGTCGGAGTTATGCACTTCACCCAGAACCACCAAGGAAATGGCTCTAACTACCGGAACGCAACAATTTTAAAAATTGTTATAGTCATAGGTATTCCTAGTATTCCTACCAGACAACTAAGTTACCTTTTCATATAACTTTATAAACGAAGAATTTCAGACAAGTACCTTCTTTGTTATTTCTTAAGAGAGAACTTGTCTTTCAGCTCACGTAAGTATTATCTTAGAACTCTTTGTTGAAGCAAAGCGTCGTAAGATATCGTGGAAATGATTACAACTGTAGCATTTCTGCTGCACTTGCAGAGTTCAAATGTTGCAACGAATCATAAAAGAAAATGTATTTTGGCAGCGTTGCCAATCTCTCGGTTCTCACCAACTTGTCGACGCTGTTTATAAATTTAAAAATTAATAAGCTGTAACTTATTCACTTCTCAAGCTTACGCGCTCACTAGACATGAAATAATAGTACATTATGATATAAGTGCGGTACGTTGAAAATTACAGCCGAGGCGATATTGCTAGCCCGAGCCGTAGGCGAGGGCTACAAGAAAGCAGAGGCTGTAATTATCAAAGCGCACGAATGTCATACGACGTTTTATAACATATTTGCGAGAAAATAAATAAAACTTGGACTTTGCACCTTTGCTTGTTTTCCATATGATTAAATTTTGATACGCTTGTAAGTATCTTATCGGTCAATTTTTTGAGCAAGAGGCTTAGAGTAGCCTTTTTCGCTGCCTCTGAGACTTCTGGCGGTGTTGAATTAATAAATTCATCAGTACTTGACGACATTTTCAAATAAAAACAATACAGCAAAAAAAAAATAGCAATGCGCGCGCATCAGCGCTTTTTTTAAGGCAAAGGCATAAAAACAGCCAGTATTACTAATAAAGTAAATTAATATTTTTGTGTTTTTCTTATAGATAAATGGTTGTAATTTATTGTCAACATTAATTAAATTGAATAATTAAATGTTTATTTATTATATTTTATCTCCCAAAGTTAATTTTATCCATAAAATGTTGATCTCTTTTCTGACATAAAAACTCTTTGCTAAGATTTAAAAAAGTACTGTTCGTTTTAGACGAAGTATCTTGATAAACCGTGCGGTAATGTAAAGTAAAACGCACGGTTTATCAAGGAAACCGTGCGTTTTACTTTACATTACCGCACAAGTTCGTAATGAGATACAATACGATATTGAAATTGGTGTAATAAGAGACCCTTTACGAGCAAATATGTTATAAAACAATTTTTAACGGATACTAGCGCGGTTTTATTGAAAGCACTTTGGTAATTAGTTGGTATTTGGTTTGATTTTTGGTTTTCCCGACGTTTCGGCAACTTTGCAGCTGCCGTGGTCACGGGGCACTGAAGCTACCCGTGAGTCTACCCTCAAGCGATGAATTGTTTTAGACGTTCAGAAATTAAAATTTTAACAAAATATTTAAATGTTTTATGTTGATTTATAATTTAGTTTTATGAATTATTTAGTGCTAAAAAGAGAGAGAATCTACTGAAGCTACCACCATTTCATAAAATTGGGAGGCCTCTCCAAGAAAGAAATGGCGAAAGAAAACTTGGAGAGGAAAGTTGCCGAAACGTCGGGAAAACCAAAAATCAAACCAAATACCAACTAATTACCAAAGTGCTTTCAATAAAACCGCGCTAGTATCCGTTAAAAATTGTTTTATTTCAAGCTGTAACTTGCAACTTCTCTATCTCTATATATAATACTTTTCTTAATATAAATAAAAGATGATTCTTTTAAGATCAGAACTTTGTCAGAAAAAACTACACATTTGGTAGGTACTTGGTAGGTGTATTGCATGCACATGACAAATTAAGTCTTAACACTTTAAAGTAACGTTCGTTCCTTGTCACACCACAGGCAGTAACACGCGAGTGGTGCCAGACCGGATGGAGGGTATCTCAACTTAACATCTCTGTCACGCTCGTTGGTCCACTTCTGTTCGATTTTAATGATGGTGCCATGCTTCGAAACTGAATTGTGTATGGGGGCAGTCTTTGGGAAGTCCTGTAGTATTGTATTCTTTTCACAGGATTGCCTTCCACGTTGTTCCAAATTCTTACTATACCTAGCAAATGTCCTATACCAGATAATGGGTCTATTAAATTCAGATTAATTGAACGTCGAATTTCTTACATCCCATACACATGAGTCACGACTCCATGGTGTAAATTCGCGAGTGCATTTGCATACTGCAGGCGCGGCCGTGACGCAAGCGCCGCCACGCCAATGCGGACGCCATCACGCTAGTCTGCATCTAGTTATTCGACTACTTGAAGAAGTTGAGTAATGCGACCAATTTCAAGTAACATGCGCATTTTAATAACGCTGGCATAACATGCATTTGGATAGCTTTTATATGAAGGCAGATATGCCGAACTCAACATTGAAAAGTGATATGATAAGTATATCGGTATGTGTACAGTACATGTAGCTGTTACTAGGAGAAGTGTAATCAATACATAGAAGAAGCTATAACTAGAGACGTGTAATATTTAAAACAAATCAAATGATTTTGTAATAACACACCCCAATATCAATTAACATTGAACAAAAAACTTAAAAGTACACTCGAGCATAGCTTACATAACCCCGATAGTTCTGAAATTACATCTCCAGAACAATATCTCGTTCCCCGCAAGGTTTCCTCTGTTAATTGGTTCGGTAACCAAAACTTCATCACTTATGTAAACCGAAACGTTCCATGATATTAATTACGGATCAATTGTTTGACAACTCATTTTGAAATAACGGAAAGTTGGCAAATATTTGTCCACCGTTATGATGATTGTTTTTTTTACTATTTATTAGAAGATTAGAAGCGAAATCAAAAGATTGCGCATTTCTTAATCATAGACATTACTAATTAAATTCATTGAAACTTGTCTGAAACAAATATTATACACGAGCAATAAGCAAGTAATTGTTTAAATATTCTAACAATGCCGAATGAATACATTAGAGTAGTGGTACATTTAATTTTGCTTATCTATCATGCAACTCATGCAACCAAAGGTTAAGGTCTGCATAACTTGCAAGACTAGTACAGTGTAATAAGCATGTACTGACCGTGTGGGAATGTTATTTTAACATTAATTAAAGGTTCTATCTTTTAAATTTTGGGACCTTTTATATTATGTTGTGTATGTAACAATATTTCGACGAATTTGCGACTGACAATAAAAAAGTTTTTATTTTGGAAGTGTTTTTCTTGAAGTTCGATATAAACCGAACTAACAGCAACACATTCTGTATTCTTCTGGCATTGGCAAGTAGAGCGGCGCGGGCGCAAGCGTGACGGCGACGTGACGTAACTCAGCCTTCACACTTGCCGAGCGCTCGATGCCGATGCACTTCGCGAATTAGTCAAGGGGCTTAGATGGACTGATTAGTTGGTGGCGGAAAATCGGTACCGGATTTAACTGGTGTGTTATCGGCTATGATCGCGGTCAGCCTTGGGGCTGGTTGCTGGCTGATGCTGCCAGATGCCAACTTGCTACCTGATTGGTAAACTCTCTTTGAAGTTCTTGTCGTTCTATTTGCGGAAGAAAGGCTTGTGTATTATTTTTCTATCAACCAAAGATTCTTCAAATCGCTTCAATGATTTCTGATTTTAGTGTCCATCGTTCTGGCAGCGCCACGGTCTCCGATTTGCGTGAAAAAAATTCACCATGTAGGCCGATTTTTTGCCAGTCGGGAAAAAATAGGTTTGATTTTTTCCCTCTACTGGATCCGAAGATATACGAGGTTTTTTGTGGCGCTGCCAGAACGACGTCGTCCTGGCAGCGCCACGGCTATATCTCATTAATTACAAAAGCTAGAATAAATCTGATTAAACACGGATTTTTGGCTTTTTTTCCATTTCACACAAGCTAACATCCACCCGTGAATGTCAACAGATTCAGGAGTAATCGTGGGTCATTCATTCGTGGCGCTGCCAGAACGACGTCGTTCTGGCAGCGCCACGGCCGAATCTCAGCAATTTGATTTTTTGCCTGGAAACGGTGTGGGTATATATTTAATACCTTCGTCATAAGGCACGGAAAAAAATGAATTTCTACATTTCATCGTGGATTAAGGATTTTATAGGCATCGAGAAATTATAACCTCAAAAAATTTTTTTTTCGCCTTTAATTGATGTATTAAATAACATTCGCGCATTCTCTTATCTTCCTATAAAGGGAAAAAAATAAACCACCATCGCAGCATTAGCCGTTCCAGAGAAATCATAGGTTTAGATTTGGTTCATACATTAGGCATCGTTCTGGCAGCGCCACACCCAGTGCAGCATGATCCAGGGCACCTGTCGCCAAACTGAGTATGCCAATATTTAGTACCACCATAGCGAACACGGAAAAAAATCTGGTAACGTGTATAACACAGCTACTTTCCGAGAAATAAGCCTTTGATTCAATATGCCATACAATTGGTACATTCGAGTAGTAAAGTTTTAAATTGCTTTTTATTTTAGCATTTTAAGTATCCGATCCGGTGCACAAAACCAATTGGATGTTGCCATTGCCAGCGAAGTGAAGTAGCCCAAAAATCGCGCAAAAATTTGTGAAGTCGCCCAATTTGAGACTATCGCAAAATACGAAGAACTAGTCGCAATTTCGGTCGTGAGGTAGGCCAAACAGCATCAGGCGTGACTTATGTATGACATTTAATTGACAGCTTCACAGCTTACTAAGTTAACGCCTCATTCACACTTTCCCGCTTGACTAGCCAGCTGTAGCCCGCTTTGCATGCCTGCCACTTTCATCACAAATGCATTTTTATTTTTATTTTTTACTTTTCATGTTTGTTGGTGTTTGGTAGCCTTATAAAGCCGGATATTGTAGATATAGAGACCATCAAACTGAACAACTTTTACTATGGAACCAACTCTGAAATCGCGAAAGAAAATCAGCTGTTTTATACAAAAATTAATAAACGAAATATCCCTATCTACCATTTTCGGCTTTTTAAGGCTATTACCAAACACCCTGTATAGTAAAAACTGGTTCTGGGCACCAGATCGGATACTTAAAATGCTAAAATAAAAAGAAATTTTAAACTTTTCTACTCAAATGTACCAATTGTATGGCATATTGAATCAAAGGCTTATTTCTCGGAAAGTAGCTGTGTTATACACGTAATCAGATTTTTTTCCGTGTTCGCTATGGTGGTACTAAATATTGGCATACTCAGTTTGGCGACAGGTGCCCTGGATCATGCTGCACTGGGTGTGGCGCTGCCAGAACGATGCCTAATGTATGAAACAAATCTAAACCTATGATTTCTCTGGAACGGCTAATGCTGCGATGGTGGTTTATTTTTTTCCCTTTATAAAAAAGTTATGGGAATGCGCGAATGTTATTTAATACATCAATTAAAGGCGTTAGAGCGAAAAAAAATTTTTTGAGGTTATAATTTCTCGATGCCTATAAAATCCTTAATCCACGATGAAATGTAGAAATTCATTTTTTTCCGTGCCTTATGACGAAGGTATTAAATATATACCCACACCGTTTCCAGGAAAAAAAATCAAATTGCTGAGATTCAGCAGTGGCGCTGCCAGAACGACGTCGTTCTGGCAGCGCCACGAATGACCCACGATTACTCCTGAATCTGTTGACATTCACGGGTGTATGTTAGCTTGTGTGAAATGGAAAAAAAAGCCAAAAATCTGTGTGTAATTATATTTATTCTAGCTTTTGTAATTAATGAGATATAGCCGTGGCGCTGCCAGGACGTCGTTCTGGCAGCGCCACAAAAAACCTCGTATATCTTCGGATCCAGTGGAGGGAAAAAATCAAACCTATTTTTTCTCGACTGGCAAAAAATCGGCCTACATGGTGAATTTTTTTTACGCAAATTGGAGACCGTGGCGCTGCCAGAACGATGGACACCTGATTTTACCGTTCTTTTTGTAGACTCGTCCGCTGCTCCGCTTTTGTACTAAATAAATATGCACTGAAATCAGATCCAGAGCGATTCTTTAAACCAGCTAAGTAGTAGTAGTAGTAGTCGAATCAAAATCACATTACGGGCAGACAAGCATTTTTCATTCCCATTTGATAACAAAGAGGATTCATTCTTATTCAATCAATTTTATGCACCAACTTATTATTTTCTTCTTTCAAAAACCTTTTGAAGATAGAAAGTACTCCGGAAAACCAGATTTATCTCTAAACAACGTATGTGATAAATCTGTCTATCAGCAAAACTAGAACTAGAAATAGTGTGTAAGTATCAGAATAATAAGCTTACAGTATTTAATTCCTAAATAAAAAATAACATGCCAACACATACTAGCATCCTTTCAAAGCATGATGCAACGAATTGACTAATCACAAATTAGTTGTGCACCAAATGCGTTTAATTAGAGAGAAATAGATTAATTTATTAATTGCCGTGGCGCGATTGTTGTGACCGGCGACTGGTTGCCACACAAACAATCGCTGCATATTTAATCGAACTTCAGGTAAAGTAACACGCAGTTCCTGGCAGTGCCCTTTTTATATGGGTAAGTTAGGCACCTTGTTATGTTGTTTTTCAACATTTTCCAATAGTTGGATTGGAAGTATGGGTGCATTTAAAAATAATAAAACAAAAAAAACGCCTTTCTGATCCGGGGTCCACCTGACAAGTTATGATGGTTACCTGGGTGGACTACGGTAACTAAGTACTGACCATTAGTACACCTGGGTGGACTACAGAAACTTGTACTGTACCTTTAGTACACTTGAGTGGACTACGGAAGCTTACGTAGACCCGAAGTCCACCTGCCCTTCGACCACTTCGACCGCCTAACTCTGTAACGGTCGGTTATGTTACTATGTTCCCAAGATAATAAAAAGAAATAAGAATCTATCTAAGAGACCGAGACTAAAACGAAATATTTCATTGTAGCCTATAACCTAGAATCCCGCAAACGACATATTCAACTTACGCAGTATGATATCGAGTACAGCAAAAACATTGTATTGAATTCTATGAAAATAGACATAAACCTGTTTATTCACAAGGCCCTTAGAGACAGGCAATGTAAGTACACCGTCATTTGACCCCAAAACTGAGGTAGATAATATATAATTTTAATTTCAGAGATTTCTCTCCCAATCCAGTCAGATTCATTTCCATAATGAAAAAAATAGAAAACCTTAAGGAATAACATGAATTTGTCCAAAATTCATTCTCGATCTCTTAGTATTCGTATGGAAAAGTACTTTCGAGTATTTGATAAGTTTATATCAATAAAAATTTGGGTTTTCCAACTCTCAATCGACGCAGATGATTTTAAGTTGTTTTTGGTCCTTGACGTCAATAAGTGTTATTGATTTGTCTCTGATAGCTGGGAAAATTGCTTCAGTGGCAGTAGTTGTGGTTGCTTCTATTATTATATTTACTATTATATATAAAAAAAGCCATGTAAACTTCGCTCTGCTCCATTATATTAGTTTGAAGTCGGGTTCGCAACAAACGTTGTATTGATAACAATGAAATTGTTCGCGGCTATTAATATTTTTCCAATCCAATTTATAAAAGCATTTTCCTTTTAATATTTATTTAACCTTCTAACCAAGAATTGGATATAGTAATTGGCAACGAGTTACGATAAATATATCAGGTCGTAAGGTCATAATGACAGGTCTACAGCCCCAGAACTAGCCCCACACTTGGGGATATCATAAACAGCGACTTGACAGAGGTAGTACGTACAGTGGCGGTCACATAATTAAAGACATCAGTCGATTTCCATACAAACGATGTAATGTAACATTTGAAGCCATGGTTCTCCGCCAAGGATTGATCTAGCTGTGATCTGATGATGGTCATATAGGGAGTGAATGGAAGAGATTCAGATCACTATACCAACTGATCTAATCAGCATTCTAAGAAATATAAGGATATATAAAAAAAACCGCGAAATTAGCATTAAAATGTATGGAAATCCTGAAATTTAAAACTCTGATCGTTATATCTCTTAAAATGCTGGGGGGCTACTCAAATGGCCACTTTTCTATTCGTTCGCTAACTTAAAAATAAGCCATAAAAACCAAAATAACGTGTCGGAGGCTTGTCAATTCCATACAATACAACAATGTCTGTGATTTACATAAACTTGCGACGTCTGACTTGATCGTTTGCTTATTTTTAAGCTTTAAGTTAGCGAACGAATAGAAAAGTGGCCATTTGAGTAGAGGGGCTGATCAGATTATTTGGGTGTGTATGGGGATCTGAATCTCCTCCAGTCACTCCCTGGATAGCCATCAGATCACAGCTAGGTCAATCCATGGCGGAGAACCAAGGCCTCAAAATTACCTCGTTTGTATGAAAAGCGACTGTATTTTGAATTATGTGACCGTCATCTAACACCTCTTTGGACTAGAAAAAGTGCAGCATCGTTTTCAATGAAAACGGTCCAACTTTAGGATCTTTGCAAACCGTGAAGAATATGGCTTAGGATATCTCTATCGTTATCTGTAACGTTATTTTCGTTTGTCCCCAGATCGGTAGGTCGTCAGAGTCGCCGATCGACTTCGTGGTGATGGACACGGTGGCGGGCGACAAGACGGGCGACACGAAGGTGCTGCAGAGCACCATCTCTCGATTCGCGTGCCGCATCATCGCCGACCGGAACGACGTCAACAACTGCCGCATCTACGCGGCCGGCTTCGACTCCTCTAGAAATATATTTCTTGGTGTAAGTTATATCAGGCCAGGCGCACTCCGCACTTTCATCATCATCATATCAGCAGCACGTCACCCACTGCTGGGTATAGGCCTCCCCCAAGGATCTCCACGACGATTGGTCCTGCGCTGCCGGCATCCAGTGACTTCCCGCGACCTTCAGCAGATCGTCGTCGGTCCACCTTGTCGGGGGCCTACCCACGGAGCGTCGCCCAGTGCGCGGTCATCATTTAAGAACCTTCCGCCCCATCGGCCATCGCTTCTTCTCGCTATGTGTCCAGCCCACTGCCACTTCAGCTGAGCAATCCTTCGAGCGATGTCGGTTACTTTAGTTCGCCTGCGGATCTCGAAGTTTTTATTTAAACGACTTTGCGAAGTGCGTCTTCTGTACTTATACTATTATGTATTCTGTGGTTATATCAGATATTTGTTTGTTGTGGCAGTTTATAGAAGAGGGAGGGAAATTAACGGCTTCAGAAGTATCGAGTTCAGTAAATTATTGAGTAGACGCTTACCCACTTGATGGACCTTGACCTTTAATGATGGTAAATTGTATTGTACTACGTAAGCTTGTTTTCGTAATGAAGTACGTCTTTGATTGTTTTCTACTCTCAAATACTGAAAGTTTAAAGTAAAAGCATGATAAAAAGATAACGAAATTGCCTTCTAATGACCGCGTAGCTAGTTGTTAGAACAACATAAGATAAAGGCTCTTATGCCCTATCTAACATTACAGGAGAAAGCAACGAAATGGACAGAGAACCACGAGATCGACGGTCTGACGACGAACGGCGTCCTAATCATGCACCCGCGCGGTGACTTCTGCGGCGGCAGCGCCACGTGCGGCCCCTGGCGCGAGACTTCCGTCGGCGGCGCGGTCTTCTCGCTCAGGGAGAGCCGCTCTGCGCAACAGAAGGTGAGAGAGAATACTTCGATGCACTGTTACCGGAACCAATACCAATAGGAACGGTGATTTCTGCGGCGGCGCCACGTGCGGGCCCTAACGCGAGACCTCCGTCGGCGGCACGGTCTTCTCACTCAGGGAGAGCCGCTCTGCGCAACAGAAGGTGAGAGAGGATACTTCAAGTCACTGTTACTGGAACCAATACTAATAGGAACAGCCGGCGACAGCACCACGTGCGGCCTCTGGCGCGAGACCTCCGTCGGCGGCATGGTCTTCTCGCACAGGGAGAGCCGCTCTGCACAACAGAAGGTAAAAGACCGCTAGACAGCACTGTTGGAGGAACGAATTAGGTAAACAAGGCATATTTTATTGATCAAGTCTCAATAAATGGTTCAAAACGTGATACAAATTACCAGCTCGATATTGATACTCAATTACAGTACGCTGACTCTATTCTGTGATTTGATTAGAATTTCAATCACAGCAAGATCAGTCACATACAACTCGTAAATACTTTATTTACATATTTATTTATGCATCCTCACATATCGCCAGACTTAACGTCCTTCAAGTTACTATGAAATCGCAAAAAACTGCAAATGAACTCGGTAATTTCACAGATTTACTTTTGAGAAGGCGACGATTTAATCTCAGTCATTACATTACAAATTATAGTAATAACAGATTCAAAAAAAGCGGTCTATGGACAAAAACCTACAATGGATTTAACAAAAACGTGCAATCAGAAGTAAATTATTTCATTGGCATATCAAATGTATTAAAACATGACTATGCACATCTATTTCAGCATTCAGCAAGACCACCTAGCCTACATCAAAATAATGTGTTACTTCAACCAATTTTCAACTTTTAAGTTTAAGATAAATAAGGTCTATTTTAAAAATATTTATATTCTTTATTTGTTAATTTTAATTTGGAGGAGCTCAATGCGCCAGCGCATTCAGTTTGCAATTGCGACGGTTAAGCAAATATAGCTAGGGTCCGTGATCAGATGGGTCCCAAAAAGTGACTATCTCAGTCACTCCGTACTTTGAAAGGCAGCATTTGCGGTTGTTAACACCCCGTGGCACATTCTGATCCATCCATAAGAAAGGCTTAAGCCCCAACAGTAGGGACAATAAAATGGCATATGACAAGTTAATAAGATATTGACTATATTTAAAACAAATACGCTTCTACTGTGGTAGAAGGAGGTGTGCCTTCGCCGCGAACAACAGCCGCGAAGCCACAGTAGTCCCGCCATGACTTGGCTTTCTATGGACGACGATATATTATGACGATCACATCTACATAGCGGTTTTGCGTCATTATTTTTGCGGCGGGGGAGAGACAGCATCGTAGTTAAATCTCTGCGTTAGGCTGTTTCGTATCTTCGCTTGTCGTACATACAACTGACAATTCATGACTGTTTCGCATCTGTTTTGGTTGTCGTACAAGTGACAATGCATGGCGGAAACTACTGCGGTTTCGCTGGTATTGGTGTGCGGCAGAGGTGTTTCAGGCGGTAAAGTGTTTATTCTGAACCAATTTGTTTTCCGGTGTCAGGGGCTGCCGTGCCAGGCGGAGACGAACGTGCTGCGCGACGGCACCATGATCGACCTGTGCGGCGCCACGCTGCTGTGGCGGAGCGCCGAGGGGCTTAAGAATTCACCGGTATGAAATTCTCATTTTAGTTTTCTAAATATTTGTGCTTTTCTGTTATTTTGAAAGTATTATTTGTCCCGAACGCGACCACGTTTATAAACCCCTTGTTTAATTTACTTATAAAAAAGTCATCATCATCATCATATCAGACGTACGACACCCACTGCTGGGTATAAGCCTCCCCTAAAGATCTCCACTACGATCGGTCCTGCGCTGCCCGCATCCAGTGGCTTCCCGCGACCTTCACCAGATCGTCGGTCCACCTTGTCGGGGGCCTACCCATGGAGCGTCGTCCGGTGCGCGGTCGCCATTCCAGAACCTTTCCGCCCCAACGGCCATCAGTTCTTGTCGCTATGTGTCCCGCCCATTGCCACTTCAGCTGAGCAATCCTTCGAGCGATGTCGGTTACTTTAGTTCTCCTGCGGATCTCCTCGTTTTTTACTTTTAGTTTAGTAAATATTAATTTACTTATAAAAAAGTGTCATGTATAATTTTATGTTCTAAAGATAATCAAACTATTGAGGAGCTCGGTGGTGCAGTGATTTAGCACCTGGTCCAGCGATTTCGGAGGTTAAGCAACGTCAAGGGTCGGTCGGATGGGTGACCAAAAATGTATTATCTCCAGCTCCTCCGTGCTTCAGAAGGCACGTTAACCTGTTGGTCCCGGCTGCATTTGCAGTCGTTAACACCCACCAATCCCCATTGGGCCCGCTTGGTGGGTTATGGCCCGTCCTCCTTATCCACCCATAAGGAAGGCCTGTGCCCCATCAGTGGGGACATTAAAATGGCTAATGGACAAGATAATCACAACGTTTGACTGATTTCAGACAAAACGCGACCTAGAAGCGCTAGTGGACGAGTTGAATGCTGGGCGGCCGCAGTGCCCCGTGGGCCTCAACACGCTGGTGATCCCGCGCAAGCTGTCCGCCGCGCACCAGGAGCTCAACCAGCCCTACGTGTACCTGCACTGCGGCCACGTGCAAGGTGAGTCACGACTATGACAACTGGATTCACGCTGGGAAAATTGTGGATGGACACCCCTTATAGATTGAAATTCCAACAAAACCGATAGGTACACTTTGCGTAAGTTTCCAACCGTTAGCCTAAATAATAGATTTACTGATATTTACCTACGAAAATGAAGGATTTTCTTTACACAACTTCATCCCCCTATTCACCCCTTCGGGAGTTGAATTTTCAAAAATGCTGAAACAAGTATTAATTTGCAAACGTCAGCTTAAACACAGAAGAGAATTTCATACAAACTTTAGGGGGTGAGTTTTCAAAGATCCTTTTTTAGTGCACCCCAAGACCTCAAGATAACTATGTGCCAAATTTGGAGTCTCTAGTCCCAGCGGTTCGGGCTATGCGTTGATAGATGAGTCAGTTAGGTTACAATTTTATTTATTAAGATTTGCCTGGCCCCTATTTCGCCAAATTGACATTTGTCAGTTACATATGTCGAGAATTTTTACAGTACTTTTCTTATTTTACTATGGGACAATTTGTGTTGTGAAACAGGGGATATTTTTTACAAGTCGACAATTGTCACGCAAACTTGACTCAGCTCCAATCTCATATCAAGAATTACTGACAAATCTACAAATATGTCGATTTGTAAAAAATATCGCTGTTTCACAACATACTTGTCCCTAATTAAAGTAATTACAATTGTAAAATTAACCGACATATGTCACTGACAAATGTCGACTTGGTGAAATAGGGCCCTGGTGGGGTTATATTGAGTGGTATGTGTGGTGCAGGCGAGCACTCGTGGGGCGCGGGCGAGGGCGGCGCGGCGGGCACGCGGCGCTGCCCCATGTGCCTGACGGCCGGCCCCATCGTGCGCCTGTGCATGGGCATCGAGCCCGCCTTCTACGTGGACACGGGCCCGCCCACCTACGCGCTCAACCCCTGCGGCCACATGGCCTCCGAGCGGACCGTCAAGTCAGTACCGACACGACACTACACTACACACTATACTCTGTATAGATGGCCAAATTGGTCACGAAGACACAGATGCCAAATTAAAAACAAACAAGTGATATCTTTTTTTACCGAATGAGGTTGCACTGGCACCCGCTGGAATGCAAACTGACAAATTTTAAACTAGTGGCTACGTGATCTGTAGACTTCGCGTTTAAAAGTAGCCCAAATTGTAGGTATGTTGTTTTAAAAAATCATCTTATAGATGTCGCCAAGTGGATTTAAAAACCTACACTACTGTTTGGTGTTTTATTTGGTGTAGATCGCAACTAGATGTCACTTCTAATTTTGATAATTTTTCGAAATGTTTAGGTACATTTTTGTTTAGAAAATTTTCAAACCTGCTCACAAAATTTCACGAGAATCGAATGAGAAATGCGACCTGAAGAGAACAAACAGCACTGAAAAGTCGGACTGATTTTTTTTACATAATCTCCGCCATTTTGAAAAATTTCGAAAAACTGACTTGGCAAAAAAATTCTATATAATTTTTAAATTTGAGATTTTTGCATTTACAATGCTATTTTTAAACAATACTAAATAATATACTAGAAAAAATACGACTCGCACCAGATCAATACTCAGACGGGAATCGAACCCGCGACCTTTGGATATCCGGTCCAATGCTCTGACCGCTGAGCTACCGAGTCACAATGCTCTGACTGCTGAGCTACCGAGTCACAGTGACTCGGTAGCTCAGCGGTCAGAGCATTGGACCGGATATCCAAAGGTCGCGGGTTCGATTCCCGTCTGAGTATTGATCTGGTGCGAGTCGTATTTTTTCTAGTATATTATTTAGAATTCTATATAATTTTCGAACCGGCTCACAAAATTTCACGAGAATCAAACGGACAGCCGGAAGGATGTACGAAAGAGTTTTTGCCCAAGCTAAAGCAAAAACGCTTCGCTCGCACTTCGCCTTCACTCAGTCAATAAAAAAGTTTTAAAATCTTTGGAACGATGCTCTATAAGCATCCCTGGTCTTCACAGAAGATTTTAGTCGACTCTGTGGAAAGTAACAGTTAGTTGTCTGTGGGCAGGTACTGGGCGGGCGTGGACATCCCGCACGGCACCAACGGGTTCCACGCCATCTGCCCGTTCTGCGCCGCGCCGCTCGAGGGCTCGCCCGGCTACGTGCGGCTCATCTTCCAGGACAACCTCGACTGAGCACAGGTACATACACACACGCGACCGAAAATTCCACTTCAACTCAGAATCTTGAGTCGACTATGCCCTGAAAATTTTTGCTAGGGTGCTACGAGGGCGGTTTGAAATTTCCATGACTTTGAAAAGAAGAAATACTTTTTTTCATAATTTATTTTTTTATCTTAAAAAGAAACTCCTTTGGGATCTTTACACTATTATTTTGTCAAATTCGACAAAAATTATTACTTTTGGAAACAAAAAGCTCAAGCGACTTCTAACTTTTCTTAATGACCCTGTCCCTCTCAGCGGCACTCATGACATCAAAACTCATCGAATGAAAATGCGAATCCTTCCTATTCTCTAGGTTTAGCCCACTGAGATTTTTTCTCCTACCAAACATGAATCTTGGCGGGCAAAGATTTCCATCAAGCTAAAAGGTGGTGTCAGAAATGATTCCTCATTTCAGTTACCACAGTTTTCAGGCGATGAAAGAAAAAAATAATGCGATAAAGAGGTAGGAACTTCGTTGGACTGAATACGCAGAGCTACAAAAATATTATGTATAGAAATAAAACAAAATATGGCGAAAAAAGATGTTTCTTCTTTACAAAGTCATGGACTTATCAAACCACCCTCGTACACCCGGTATACTGTAACAGGAGTATGATTTTTTTTCGACCTATGTTCCATGGAGAATGTTTTTCAGTTTTAGCAACACTATTACCTTTTTCAGTATCTGACAGCGCTTTTGTTACATTGAATTTTAATTAAATATGTTTGTTATATCAGGTACATTGCGTGCGTGCATCGAGCGGCGTTGGTCCGCGCACCGGACACTCACGAATCTCACACAGGCTTCGACCATAATCAAACGATTGTAACATCTAATGTCATTGACGCACCGCTCAATTTGCCTTACAACACAAAACATTCTTGTACATACGTTGCAAATGACGAATGACTACCAAATCTGGATAGAAATATGATAAAATATATCATTGAAATAATATTTGTTCTATTATAATATGTATTTAATGATCCTTTTAATTGGTGATTTTAAACTAAACCGCTTTCTCAAGGAAAATATGTGAATAATAAAGTCTTTCAAAATATTCTACCTTGGTTATTAGTTTCCATAATAATCATTATCGCCAAATAAAAGGATCAAATAATTTATTATTTTCATACACAATGGTGTCGATTCGGTTGGCAACGACTTAACTAAATTTAGTTTTCCATCCTTTTCTTTCTGTATCGAAAAGACAAGAACAGAATGCTAAAATTAAGTTTAGTCCTGACAATTTAGTTAAGTTGTGCCAACCGAATCGACACTTATGTATTTATATTTTTTCGATATCGCTACCTCTAAGCCGTATGATCTGACCAAAGAAATGTTAAAAATGTTTTCACAGTGATTTGATAAAATCTCGAATTAGTTAAGTATCAGTTAACGTTGTATTTTGATGACTATAAATAACGATATAACTGACACATTAACTATTTGTTACTTTATCAAAGATATTGTTGTTTTCTAAATATTTTATTAAAAATGTATGGACTAAAATTGTGTGAGAAAACAATGTTTTGTGTTATATTTGTGAGCAAAAAAGCGGCAATATAAATATCGGAAACGGAAGTGTGTTTGAACCAGTACGAAGCGACACGTATGGTGGTATATTTTGTATCGTCTCGCGTCTACGGTGTCTGTATGTTAAAGTAAGTTATAGTAACGACTCCCAGTCGAGGAGGACAAGTATTTATTTATGATCCATGAAAGTAAGGTCTGGCATTTAAGGGTGACACTTGCCGTCACTATCAAGTTGCCATTTTATGGAAACAAAGAATAAATATTTTTTTCTGTCACTCACTACAAAATTATACTTTTTTAATAGTGATTTGCTTCTCTTAGCAAACGAAACAGTCGAGGTTGAAAAGATGAATGAACTTAATTTTTTAAAAAGTTTTATAGAACTGACAAATAGGAGTCAGGGAGTTTATTTCACAATACTGGTAATGGTAACACAGTAACAAGGAAGTGTCGCCCGCGTGTCCCTTGCCACTTGGAATGCTATGCAATGCGATTAAATTGTCAATAGATAGTGGATCACTGCAACTTTACTCGAGGATGGACAAAGAGAAATTGTACAGATTAAAATACGTCGTTTTGTACCGCAAGCAGTGTGAACTTGCCGCAGATCACTATCTATTGTCAAAGTAATTGCCTTGTAACCTGGCGCAGTATATTATTGTACCATGTATTTATTCATTGCGACGCTTGGAAATGATTCGCCACACGATATATAATCATGTTGAATTTACAATGTGATTATTACAACAGAAGTGACTAACTTGAGAGCGCTTGAGATTATCGTGTGAAGTTGTCGCGGATCGCTGTCTATTGTCAATTTAATCGCATTTCTTTTCTTATTTTCAAACTGAAAAGTAGCTGAAAGGATTCAGTTGTAATTTCAGTTTATAATCAGTACCTGTATGTAACGCGATTAAAAATACCGTATTTTTTTATAATACATACAACATTTTCTTTCACGAATGCTTCCGTAGTGTGGCGATTTTTCCAAAGCACAGCTAAATTCATCATATAAGTGTTAATAAAAAAAGAAGATATTATAATGGAAAAAAAATATTTAACGCTTTGTACATAGCTGTGTTGATTTCATAATGTTGTAATTTGTGAGAGAAATCGAGATCAACATTTTGCTCGCTATCCGTAGTGATTGTGATGCCTAGTTTAAATACTCGCCGAGAACAGACGAATAGGCACGAAGACGAGTATGTAAACACCATATTCGGGTAGTCTGTATTCGTGCCCGATTACTCGGCGAGTATGTTCGCCGATAATCTAAATGAGGCATCTAAGTTTACTAAAGCTATTCTTCATGAGCATGTTTTTCTCATCATTGAGTTTGGGATTCTGATTGAAGTTGATAATAAAGATAATGATAAAAGTGGTATAGTAAATAATCGTCAATATAATCAATTGTAAATATAAACACGTTTATATTGTAAGTAATTTATGTGAGGCCCCGTCGTGTGGAATGCTTGAGTTTAAGGGGGACCCTTTAGTTGTAATGTTATAAGTGTATTTCCCGATTTTTTATAAAACGTGATAACTATAAAAACATGAGGTGGTGTATGTAATCATGAGAGAGAATAACTTTTGATGTGAGAGCATTGAATGCGTGTTTGTAACTTAAAAGCACTTAAATTGTTTTTGTATGAAATAAAAAATCATAATCAATGTAAGAGTGTTTGTAATAATAACAGATGCAAGATACCGACATTCGTTTAGGTTAAAAAAGTACAAAAATACGTTTTGAAAGCAATTAATTTTCATGATTATATTTACACAGAAACCTCACCGTGTATTTGAATGAAATGTGTGTTTGCCACCAGTCGGGGATGCGCGTGAGTGTATTGAATAAAGCGAGGTTTAGGCTAGCAGTAAAACTTGCGGAAGTTGACTTTTAGCAAATTGTGAAAAGGGGTCCTACCGGCTAACTTTTCGAACTTCGGCGGGTCTACCGAGCTTCAACTTGAACAGATGAATCGAAGTAAGAAATTTCGTAATGTACTATTTGCCGAACTTATTTAGAAGATATCGATGTTCGTGTGACATCATGAATTGGAGTTCGCTATTTTGGCTTGATTGGGGCTCTAAAAAATCTGATAGTCGCAGCTTGCGGAACTGACTCGTTAAAGAACCTGCTCGTCTAAACCTCGCCTAACGCTTCTGTAGCCGCGGCCGCTTCACACTCGCCGGGTGATACAATATGCCATGTAAATTAAGCCTGCAATCTTTCATTTGCTTTCACTATAAACAAATATTACCATTTTAAATGCACACTCACAGAAATAAGGCAAGATAGAAAGTAGATTTGGGCGGGTCAACACTGTGTCTAAAAGTGGCAGTTCAAAATTTCTCAAACGATATGTCAATGTGTTATCTTTCTTATGGTGTGTCCCCACTTAGGTTCGCGAACCTCCGCGCTCCGCGAACCTGCAACAGTGCGCCCTAGCAAACATTTTATTTTCACTTTGGTTATAGTGTGTACGTGTGTGAACCAGGTTCACATACATGTTCGCACACGTACACACTATGGCGCACTGTTGCAGCACAGCATAAACAATTTTTTTGGTGCAGGTTCGCGGAGCGCGGAGGTTCGCGAACCTAAGTGGGTACCCACCCTTACGTACCGTAACTTGTCATTTTTAAATTATAATTTCTATGTTTATTAAATGAAATGTGTCACTTGCATCACGTGGGCGGGATTATAAAAAGAATGGTGCACTATTTTATTATAAAAAAGCGTCTAAGTCTCAATTCTAACTTGCTATATTCTGTGCTCACTTTGTTTCGACGTAGATGACTTCTGTAAGTGTAAGTCCAGCGAGTGATAACCTAAACTCAGTTCGATCTCAAAGCAGCTTTTCGTAATGACGTCACAGCAGTGGCAGATAAACGCGGTTCGAATAATGACGTCACAGCAGCAGGTTGCACATTTTTAATGCATTTTAAATGGTTTAATTAATGTGTCCAAGCTGCCGACCGCCGAGAGGCATATTGTAAAAATATTGTAAGTTGTTAGCGTAGCGATTGTTAGCTTACGGAGTATGAAAATTTAGTTTTTGTACAATTACACTAGTTAGTGGTTGACACGTATAAAGAATGCCTTCGAGACGACAGACACAAGTAATGATTTATTATCCATATGTTGTCTTTACGAACTTTATTGTCTAAATGCTGACTGCACATAGCATTACGATTGTTTTAGACTAGATTTTTGGTAAAAAATTAATGCTTATTTAAAGAGTAAGTAAGTGGTTATATCAACGTAGGTATATCAGCCTCTTAGTTTGAGTTGGATTGGATGGTTTTAGAGGGACTTATCGCGATGCAAAAGTGAGCCAGTCACCCTGCAGTTTCCGAGGTATCATCCTTTTATTCCCATCTGCCCCCTTCAGCTCCGCCACCGAGGTGGTGGTTGGCACTTATAGCACATGAGTAAAGAAAAGGACCAGAGACAAAGCTTTATACAACCGCGCGAATCGGTTGCACTACTACAAGCACGCGGGCCATGTGTGCGTGTCCACTGGCCGCTTGTCGCGTACGCGGAAAATCCAGAAAAAACCTGTTTTGACAACTGCAGCCAGTGGACAATCTAAGGGCATTGATTGTTTTGTTAGTTGCAAGTTTGAATTTCACGTTCTTAAGAAGCTTTGTCTCTGGGTGGCGTTTATCACCACGGTGGTCGATGGCACCTATTTATTCCCATCTGCCCCCTTCAAACACCATTAATGGTGGCATTTTATTTTTATATGGAAATGCGGCCTGCTGCGGCCCGGCATAGTGTGCGATAGTTCATATAAATTATTTTTGTTACGTATTTGATGTGTGCGATAGTTCATATAAATTATTTTTGTTATGTATTTGATTTTTGCGCTACGGCCTGGCCCGCTGCGCCCCGACATAATATGCGTTAATATACATTTAATATACATTTTTATTGCACATGAATTATGATATCCAGTGACGTTTTATTTCAATTTCCATTGATAATGTCCAATACGAAATGCGAATAAACCCTTGTACTATAAGTAGGAAGGGGGCAGATGGGAATAAAGGGTATTATTAAAGATTTAACTTAATGGTCATTATCTGGTTTAAAGTAATAAAATTAACTCTAAACCAGATAAGGTTAAACCTCCGATAAACCATCGATAAGCACCTCAGAAACTGGGAGTCAGTGAGCCAACAGAATGGTGATATAAGTCCCTGACGATATTGTCAGTCAGTATATTTAATTTCTTATTTATATATTTCTGACTTGCTTTTGCATTGCGTCAATAGCTATACAGTGTTACAAAATAACCCCTAATGCCGAATATGGTAGATAGGGACCATCAAACTGAACAACTTTTACTATAGGACCAACTCTGAAAACGCGAAAAAAAATTCGGCTGTTTCATACATTTTGATATTTTCGTTATTAATTTTTGTATGAAACAGCTGACTTTTTGCGCTTTCAGAGTTGGTCCCATAGTAAAAGTTGTTCAGTTTGATGGTCCCTATTTACCATATTCGGCATTAGGGGTTATTTTGGAACACGTTGTATATGACATGGCTGCATGTAGTAGACACGAGTCTACTTGTGGTGCGTTCTTGTTGTATAAATTCCTTTGCACTAAATACATGTTTCGATATAATTAGCATTATTTTTCATTAGAGGCATTACGTTGAGATGTAGTGACGCTTACGACGACTGTTCTGTAATCCGCTTTGGAGTTGTGATATCGAATCGATAGATTTACTCGACTGAGTATCGAATAACGCGGGCGAGTGTATCGATGTATATACGATGTCTCGCAAATGTGTATTACAACTGCACGGTGGAATAATAACCTTGTTCTAACATTATTAGTGGTAATAAGAACTGAATGCTAGCCTTAATTTTTATTTCTAAGTGCTAGGATAATAAATCGCTCTTTTGAGTTAGAAAATTGACATGATGTTTTATTTATAACTGACAAGAAATTATCACAAGTATAATTAAATATGGTAACTTAGTTTAAAACGATGTACTGGCACCGTTTCTTTTTATTAAGTTACTATAACAGTGAATTAACAAATTAATTATAGTAATAATCTATATAAATAAAATTCACTGGCATGCATGATAAAAATGACTATTATAACTAGTAGTCTGTGCGCACAGACTACTTATTTCAGGAAAGCAGTGAAGTTTATTAAAATGTAAGTTGTCATAAAAATAATTACAGCAATGAAACCTTAAACCACTGAACATACATAACTTTTGATATAAAGTATTCATTACATTGCGACACTTGCTTTTTCACTGAGGGTGGTAAATATTCTCTTACTATATTCTGATATGAATAAGTTCGTAAACGTAATCATAATGTCACACAATCAGATGAGCCCCAAGTTCACTGCAAAAGTTTAGTAGTAACAAGTACTCGTACATACTGGTCGTACGTCGTGGCAGTTGCAATGGACAGTCCCAAATGGTCCGAGTTCCACTGTAGGGCGTTCATGGGCTGCGTGCTCACAACCATAAGTTGTAACCGTCTTAATTAACATCACAAATTCAGGCAAGTCCTAAGTTTATTGCAAGTTAAGTTTAGTAGTAACAAGTACTCGCACGTACTGGTCGTAGGCGGTGGCGACGGCCAGTCCCAGATGGTCCGAGTTCCACTGTAGCGCGTTGATGGGCTGCGTGCTCACCACCATGCGCTGCAGCCGCCGCAGCTTGCCGGCGACGCCCACCGCCACGCCCTTGTCGTCGACGCGACAGCGCTGCTCTGGGTACTCGCTACGATACAACGGTAATATGAACTAAGAAATAGTGCAGCCATAGACATAGAAAATTTTTCGCTGCGCTCAAGAAGACCAACAAAGCGTGGAAAAGAGAAGTTAACATCATACAGACACGGTCTATGTAAAAAAGAGACAAAGGATCAAGTGACATGTGCCAACATTTTTTACAGTAAGAGCCCCTAGCGTCCCGCCTAGCAAATGAGCAATCACAGTTTATTTAAAATATTTTTTAATCTTAATTAGAATTTAAAATAAAGGTATCGTAGAGCTATGGTGTCTTTTGCTCTAAGTAATTGTGATGTGACAAAAAGAAACAATCCAAGTAATTACACTTTTCAAAGGTACATAAGATATTGCCACACATTTCTCTAAAACCAAATTTCGCTACATTTATTCGTTTATCGACAAAGAAAACAATATGGAACATAGTTTATTAACTTCCTTTGCCATAATATAATCATATTTTATGAATCTAAGTCATATTTTACGTATCTCATATAAAATGTATTGATTCGTTTTCGGATCACCTGTTATTGACTTTGTTGTTCTTTGACATTCTATTTCTATGAGTGCAGCAGTTTGACATCGGTGCCCTCCCCAGAACAGTCTGGTGCCCACCCCAGAAAAAATCAGATATATTTATTATACTCGATGCTATGGTTTAGGAAATTTTGAAATTAATTAGATTTTACCCTAGTATCGATAGAATAGTGATCTTGGAAAATAGTACAAGACAAAATATCGTATTAGGTATTTCTATAGTATTTATTTCTATACTAGTCCGTGCTTACTCCTCGTTTCCACATTCGCAAACTTCCTTTTTCAAGGTGATATTGTGATCGTACATTACTTTGCAATGCAATCTACAACCTGCCTGCTAAAGTGTGGAGATTACGGCAACATTCTCCCATATATGCCAGTGTTTCCTAATTACTGGTACTACTGGTACTGGTAGGCTGCATCAAGAGGTACGCGTTAGCAATTTAATATCTAAGATATCATACATCTAAATATTTTTTTAATTTATCATTCCTCCGAGTAGATTCCTGTGAAACTCGTGTACCCCTTGCACACGAGTTTGAGGTCTTTCTTTGGATGTAGAAAAAACTAATTGAGAAACACTGGCCTATGTCTTAAGCGCGCTACGCAAAGTCCTGCATGCGGAGCTTTGTGTAGCGCGCTTTATAGTGGATATTGGGCTAGCTATATTGGGCTATTCTGATGATAATGATACTGCAAGCAACGTTAAATAATTAGTTAAATACTCACTATTTCCAAAGAGTAACTTGTCCGTTTCCAGCGCACGTGATGAACACATCTCTGTTCTGCGGCAGATGACGGGCGACCCATATCGTGCCGCTTTTTGAAGTGTTGTCCATTATCTTGAATAAATTAAGTGAAATATTAAAAAAAGGGTAGTATTTAATCGGGTAACAATAAATTCCCATTTTGGGTATCAAAAATACTAAATACAGCGTACTGGGGCCTCTTATTTCCTGGCGGATTTGTGACTGGTTATCAATCTATCTCTTTTAATTGCTATACAGCGAGATAGAGATGTAACTATAGCAATTCATAAACCTGGCAAGTTTTAAGAGGTTGTAATACCTCCCCTGAAATACGGCGGGCTGATTATCTAATTAGAAACCACCTAGCAACCGGTTGCAGTTCATAGATGATAGTGATCCATTGCTACTTCTTTTTGAATAAAAAAAAAACATACCAAAGAAAAGTAGAAATGTATGTGGAATGAAACCGGTCGCTAAATAGTTTCTTTTTAGATAATCAGGGTGCGGAGCGAGGGCGACTACAGATATTGTACAGATATTGAAAATGGGTGACTTTAAAAAACAAATTGAGTAACTAGTTATTCAGAATGGACGACCAAATTACAATTTGGGCGACAAACTTAGGGCACACAAAACATTTTAAATTTGGCATATATTTTATTTATAAAAAAGGTGACTATTATCCTAATCGAGATGACAAAAAACAAACAAACAAGAAAGCAACCAAATAAAAACGTGTTAGGGTGTGTCCCCACTTAGGTTCGCGAACCTCGCGCTCCGCGAACCTCTGTTGCAGGTTCGCGGAGCGCAATGTGGACGCGCGGAGCGCGGAGCAGACGTCCGCGCTCCGCGCTCCGCGAACCGCGCTCCGCGAACCACGCTCCGCGCTCCGCGCTCCGCGAACCACCCTCCGCGCTCCGTTCCCATGATCAAATAAGCTTTATTCATATAAACTTATTTTTTTTTATTATTTAATTATTAATTATAAAGTACCTTTGTCTCCACAGTACTATTATTGTGTAATTAATAATGAGTGGCTAAGAAGGAGTAAAACTTTGAATAGACAATCATGCTTATGTACAGTCAGTAGCACGTCAGGTTGTACAAAGTGTCAAAAATTTTCAATTTATTTTGAACCTTGTCTTCGCAATGAGGGCTTTTCAAAATGACAAAAAACTGTAGGCTCGATAGATGGCGTTGATAAAAATGTGTGTCAATGTATTTTTTTTACTAAGCTTCTCTTTCCATTAACGCCATCTGGTGTGGCAAATCGGGACCCTATTACTAAGACTCCGCTGTCCGTCCGTCTGTCTGTCGGTCTGTCTGTCTGTCTGTCACCAGGCTGTATCTCATGAACCATGATAGCTAGACAGTTGAAATTTTCACAGATGATGTATTTCTGTTGCCGCCATAACAACAAATACAAAAACAGAATAAAATTAATATTTAAGGGGGGCTCCCATACAACAAACATGTTTTTTTGCCGCTTTTTGGTACGGAACACTTCGTGCGCGAGTCCGACTCGCACTTGGCCGGTTTTTTAACTCACTCTAATGTTCAAAACGACCAAGAACTTTAAATGTCATTAATAGTACAAAGTCTTCGTTTTCCATTTGGAATACGAATAATTGAAACTTTCCTTTATTTTGAATCAAATGAAATCCGTTTTTGAGGATCTACTATGATCATTTTAAAAATTAAAATTACGCTCTAATGTTTGGAACGCCGCCGTTAGAGCGTTTGGTTGCACCCGGAGCGTAGGTTCGGAACGCAACCCTGCCGCGCTCCGCGCTCCACGAACCGCGCTCCGCGAACCGCGCTCCGCGAACCGCGCTCCGCGAACCGCGCTCCGCGAACCACGCTCCGCAGTGTGGCCAGATTAAAGTTTACGAAAATACATACCAAGTTGCACATGGAAAATAAACCGATAAAAATACTGATTTTCTAAACAGGTTTTATTCATTTATCATTAGAATGAATGTTTAAATTATATTTTAACATTCTATTCAAAGGCAAAACTAAACATATTTTCCGGATGGATGCGCCAAGTACAATAAAAACGAAAAAAAAACACGTTCTACTTATATAACGATCCAAAGGTACTACTTTAGGGAAATTCCCGAATTAGCGAAAGAAAAACCTCAAAGATAAAGTGAAGTGCATAACAGAAAATAATTTTATTTAAACGTATTAGATGACTTGATACTATTTATAATTCTACTATGGCTACTTTTTTGTTTGTGGGCCGATTTCGATGAAACTCGGTTTTGAGTACTATTTCGACAACAAAACAGCAACGCAATGTTAAAAATATAAAAAAATCCAAGATGGCGGCCAACTTTTTTGTTTGTGGGCCGATTTAGATGAAACTCGGTTTTGGGTACTATTTCGACAACAAAACAGCAACGCAATGTAAAAAATATAAAAAAATCCAAGATGGCGGCCAACTTTTTGTTTGTGGGCCGATTTAGATAAAATTCGGTTTTGGATACTATTTCGACAACAAAACAGCAACGCAATGTTAAAAATATAAAAAAATACCAAGATGGCGGCCAACTTTTTGTTTGTGGGCTGATTTAGAAGAAACTCGGTTTTGGGTACTATTTCGACAATAAAACAGCAACGCAATGTAAAAAATATTAAAAAACCAAGATGGCGGCCAACTTTTTGTTTGTGGGCCGATTTAGAAGAAACGCGGTTTTGGGTACTATTTTGACAACAAAACAGCAACGCAATGTTAAAAATATAAAAAATCCAAGATGGCGGCCAATTTTTTTGTTTGTGGGCCGATTTAGATGAAACTCGGTTTTGGGTACTATTTCGACAACAAAACAGCAACGCAATGTTAAAAATATAAAAAAATCCAAGATGGCGGCCAACTTTTTGTTTGTGGGCCGATTTAGATAAAATTCGGTTTTGGATACTATTTCGACAACAAAACAGCAACGCAACCGAGTTTCATCTAAATCGGCCTACAAACAAAAAAAGTTGGTCGCCATCTTGGATTTTTTTATATTTTTAACATTGCGTTGCTATTTTGTTGTCAAAATAGTACCCAAAACCGAGTTTCATCTAAATCGGCCCACAAACAAAAAAGTTGGTCGCCATCTTGGATTTTTTATATTTTTAACATTGCGTTGCTGTTTTGTTGTCAAAATAGTACCCAAAACCGAGTTTCATACAAATAGGCCCATAAACAAAAAAGTTGGCCGCCATCTTGGATTTTTTATATTTTTAACATTGCGTTGCTGTTTTGTTGTCGAAATAGTACCCAAAACCGAGTTTCATCGAAATCGGCCCCCAAACATAAAATTTGGCTGCTATGTTTTAGAAAATAGTACTAAAATCGTAATAAAAGGCACGATCTGGCAACATTACCATGTGGTAAATAATCATTCCATCATTGGAATTGGAATTATCAGTATTTACCACACAGTTGGACCACAGTAAATACTTTGTGTGTGTGTAGCCGTCGCCTTATACGTAATTATAGTGCGACTATCTTGAATTAATTTTATCTTGTTAATACAGTCGTACTAAAACGTAACAGTACCGTCAACATTTCAAAAACGGTAATCAAGCATAAGTCCCAAATTAGTTCTTTTTCAGAACAGACTCTACTGATCTTTGCTTCTGAATGAAATATAGACATAATCCGGGAAATTCCTTGAACATCAATGTTCGCGGGGACTTAACACCGTAGTTACCATAACTTTATAGCCAAAATATACCGAAAATACTTACTTCCGCTAATATACCTACAAAAATACTGATGTTCGGAAAAGTCGATAAAATATACCGAAAAAGTATTAAAATACTGAATCTGGCCACACTGGCGCTCCGCGCTCCGTGTTCGCATGTTCGCATCGGATCCCAAATATGGAGCGCGCTCCGAGGTTCGCGGAGCGCGGAGCGCGGAGCGCGGAGGTTCGCGAACCTAAGTGGGGACACACCATTAAAGTACCATGTTGGGTAGCTTAAATCAGTTGTATAGTTACCTACTTGGTATAATAGTTGCCCACTCAGTATTTTAGTCACCCATTTAGATTATTTGTCACCCACATGTAGTCGCCCGTTGTGAGTATTTTTATAACCCACTGTTTGTCGCCCGTTATTTTGTCGCCCAAAAAATTAATTGCTGCCCGGTTTAGTATTTAAGTATCCCATTAACAGCCGCCTTTAATTATTTCCAGTCACCCAATTAATTAATTCCCTTAAAAAAAATATTACACTTTCATTGATAGACTCTGTCTAACGAAAACTGGCAACCAAATGGGGCGCCACTTTCTCTTTTAAAATAACAAATAATGTTATTGGAAACTGACCAATATACAATGTGTAAATTAAATAAAGCAAAACAACTTTTTGTAGTGAAGCAATCCTGAAATCTCGAATAAAAATTCGCTGTTCCATACAAAATTTTTAACGAACTTTGCTAAAAATGTATGAAACAGCGGACATTTTTCGCGATTTCAGTGTTGCTTCAATACTTAGTTATACTTAGTTTAACTTATACTTAGTTTAAAGGTTTTGTTTTATTTAATTTATACGTTTAACGACAAAGAAAGTAGCGCCCCCAATCATTTCTATACTTGCCAAGCTGTAAGTGGAAGACAAAAATATAAGAAAATTGTACGAAGGATATGAAGTTGCATTCAAAATGGTAATTACCTGAGCGAACCCTTTCGTCGGGTTTTGTGTTCTAACATCGAACACATGGAACTTGCCCTCCAAAGTAGTTGCTACTAACTTATTCATGGGTATGTCCTTGCGGTCGAACTCAGCGCAGCATACCTGCAATGAGGATCTATTAGATCAGGGATTGCAAATTAACAGTGTGTAAACTTGAGCTGGAGTAAAAATCCTCTAACATACTAATTTCACATCCATTTCAGTTGGATAAGGTTGATATTTAAAAGAAGTGAACTCACATTATGAGGAGAAACGCATTGCAAGCGCTCAGCTAAAGCGCACGAACACAAGAGATTTGATTAAAAGTTTATAAGAAGAAATACCTTATGGCGTGAATGCTCTTAAGACGATTAGTTCCCTCACAGTGGCGCCCTCATTAAGTTATATTTATTGCTCGCTAAACACATAATGTATCGAAAATTCAAATGTTGCGATTGAAGTTAAAGTTTCTATAGTTTACAAACAGTAACCTCTGCAAAATATAGTTCGTTGTAGTAGTAGTAGGCAAGGGCCAAAAGTGGCCACTTTGAAAAATGCCGAAAAACGAAGGTGAGGGCACTACTCGCCTTAATATCTGACCACGCAACAGAGTAACCGGCGGGCAGCAAGCAAATTCTCTATTGCGATGTCCAAACATTCAATGAATTAGGAATTCAGTAGCCATTCGCTTTGTTGCATGGTCAGGCTGTTAATATCAAGGTGGCTCTTACTCCATTCTTCAAGTTGCACTCCCACCGCAGCGACATGGTGCGAAGGTCGAACATCTTCAGGTCCCCGTTGTCGTAGCCGGCCGCCACGATGCGCTCGGCGTCGTTGAACGAGTTGCCGAACACCACCGTCCAGCAGTCGCGCTTCGTCTCGCCCTTGGCTGGCTGCATGTTGGCCACTGGCTTGCCTCGCTGCCGGGGGTCCCATACTTTGACGGTTCCTTTAAAAAATGCCGTATTATCATTATCACCTTTTCCTGAGTTGCACATAGGGTTCCCAACGATACCGTTAAAAACATTATGCTGTTTATTACTAAATTATTCTTTTTACTGTTGAACAAAAATAAAGTATGTATTTTCTAAAATACCGTTTATTTTCTTTCTCTGACCTAAATGTGGATATGTGTTTATTTCTTGTAAAAAAAGTTGGCAACCATAAATACACAATGCACAACAGACAATCAATACTATTGAGCCAATGTGCGTTATCTAATGTTAATCTTATAGCCTGGAGTGGCCTCTTGACAGAGTGGATAATCTTTACTAATATTATAAATGCGAAAGTCCGTTTGTTTGTTACGCCTTCACGTCTTAACTACTGAACCGATCATCATGAAATTTTGCATACACATTGTCAGGGGTACAGAAAAGGACATAGGGTATCTTTCATCCAGAAAAAAAGTATTGTTCCCAAGGGATAGCAAAAAAAACCTTTCCACGCAGACGAACTCGCAGGCGGCCGCTAGTAAACATCATAAAGGCAATTAGAAATTTTCAATCTGTGATAAATTATTTTATTAAGCACATTAATTTATCAATGCCTGTGTCCGGACAACAATGGAAAATCTATTGTCTCATTTTCCGGGTGTTGATGGGTTAAAATCCTTAAAAATAGTCACATTTTAAACTCATTAACATCTCCTTGATCTCCCTTGGTCTATAAGACTCCTAAACAAAAAGATTTTAGTGTAAATTTTATGAAGCAAAAATCTCACCATCTCTACTGCCAGTGACAATTTCCGGAGCACCGCAGTTGACAGTGTTGCCACCCATCCCGTCAATGGAATTGATGATATCTGTGTGCTCCTTTGTTATGTACACCTGGCAACTTTTCTCTAAGTCCCTGTAAATAATTTCACGAAAAACATCAACATTAAAAGTTTATCTTCTCGAAAAAAAAAATATTACTTTACTGAGGGCCTAGTAAGGTTGGTTTTTACTTTTCAAATAGTTGACTATGGTTTTCTCTCTTTCACTCACATTGACTATAAGCAGTACCTATATCAGAGTTGACTATGCGAGGTAACTGACTGTTACTAGGCCCTAAGACCTAGCAAAAGTAGTGGGGGCTCCGTTCCTGGCTGAGTTCCTGGTATAAGCGTATCAAGTATGCAAAGACTAGGAAGTTTAGTAATCTGTGTAGCAATATCTATAGCCTCAGAATGGAAGCGAAAATAGTTCTTAATAAAAATCTATGCACAAATGTGAAATAAGATTGCATGAGGCTTTTTCGGCACTGAATGATTCCACATCTTTTACAGTTGCATGAATAATATTCATAATTCATTATCGCCTAAACAAATAGATGTTTGTAAAAGCTGCAAGATATTCATTCTCACCATATCTCCATAGTTCCTTTGAAGTCGCCTGTTGCAAGCCGCCTCTCGACATCACTGCTAGCACCAAACGTACCGCATTTGAAAGAGTTTGGTCTTTCAATATCTTTAATCTTGCGAGCCTCTCCAGATGTAATTTCAAATATTTCTATTGTACCACTACCTTTTGGCAAACAGCCGATCACAACAAACTTTGCTGAGCAAGGTATCCATTTACAGTCAAATATCGAATGATTGATATTATGCTCTATGTGCGTTATTATTTGTGGCGTATCGAAATCATCCATCGTTGATTCTTATTTAAATTACTAAATTTATTACTCTTTTTAAACTTTCTGGGTTGTTTCGAATTTATCACAAATAACCTAAAATGTAAACAAATTTTGATCGCCATGGCAACAAAACAATTAATAGATGTATTCCAGCAGACCAATTGCTAAATAATCGGTCACCAGTCGGAGCGTAGGTACGGAACGTGCCTCTGCAACTTTACTCGAGAATGTAGAATGACGAAGCAATAAGATGGACCTGTCATATCTACGAAAAATGCCTGCATACCTACTTCATTGTTCAGATTGTTCTCCATGCGAACGCAACTAAACATGGCGGCTTAGTTTAGTGTACATACACCATTGTAACATGTAAACGCAAAACATTATGGCGGACATGGCACGCGCCTGACGTCACGAATGCTTTCATATTGCAATTTATGTCACTTCCATAGGTTTCCTTTTTCAGAGAGAATGTATCAAGTCTACTGCAAGTCCACTGGAATGCACCCTGACAGTCAGTGCGATTAGATTAATACCAACCAACAGCAGCTCTATCACGTAAAAAATCCAAGCCCAATTGGTTTGAGTTTTGACATTTGATGACAGGTTACTTGAACTTGTCGCATCGCGTAATTACCATAACTTAATATTTTTGACGAAGCTAAAGAGTGAATGATTAGCTTCATTTTTCCTATACGATTTGACATTTCTCGGTATCGCGTAAAAATTAAAAAAGAAAAGTCAACCGTGATAGCCCGAATGTAATGTCAAATGAAGCCAAGAGTAAATTAGTCCCTGGCTTCGATTATTTTATCAAGATTTGTGCTTAATATTCGTCACTACTATGTGCATTTAATAATTAACCGATTATTTTTTACTAACAAGCAATCTGCCGTGTTGTGGCAGAAGAGAGACGCCTCAAACAGATTTTAAAGTGAAGATCTTCGTACTCCACTTCTGCCTTGTTTCTACCAAGAAGTTGGAAGGTTTTGTAGCCGTGTGTGCCCTGAGATTAATTAAGGTAATTCATGCGTTAGTTGTTTGGTATTGTAAATACTTAGAAGTTCACCTCAAGATGACTAAGGATTATTTGTTATTTTTCAGATTTTGCTGCATTTCATTTAAATCTCATCATCATCATATTATCAGCCGCACATCACCCACTGCTGGGTATAGGCCGTGAAGCCTAAGGATTTCATCATTTAAATCTAAGTGATAGTTACCAAACCAACAAAACGTTTAGTGCAAGGATCCTTGGCCTTTCGCAGACTACAATGTCTGAGTGTGTCAGATATCTATGAAAATATGTTTTCCAAGATCACAAGCAACACAAAGGTATATAATACACATTCGTTATTTGATATGATACAGTTCAATTATGACCCCAAACCTGACTCTCCGACCAAAGAAAGAATAACATTATATTGGCACACACACATACAGAAAATAAAAAAGAAAAGTACCAGGATTAGTTACTTAGTGTGATTTTTTATTAATAATAAGTAATACTACAAAACAAAATATGATTTCTCAATTATTGCTGTTGTATTGAGCCTGGAGTTTCATTGAGGGCACATAATTAGAGTAATCGAAAGCGCTGCCATTTTTCGCATGTGTTGGTTGTTGTTAGGATACCAAGACTAAAATTTTATTTTTAATTACCTTAATCTAATTTGTAAATAATAATGTAATAATTTTTAGGTACCTATGACGCAGATCTACATATTCTACACCTATTGATGTGGCATTTGGTGGTGTGATTCATGAACACTGTGCATGTATGGAATATGTATCCAGGTGGAAGGGGAGAGACAGTGACAGTGGCTTCATGAAGAAGGCCACCGCTTTTGGCTTTCAGGTAGCCTATAAAATTATTTTTTTCCTTACCTATATACTTACATCTCATAGATAGAATTTGTGACCATAACTTAGGAATATTTTTTATTATGATAGAATTTTTTAATCATTTATTTTATGTCAATGTAGTGAAATAGTTACACATAAATACTAATATTAATGGTGATTTGTTTACAAATAAATTGACTCATCATCATTGCCCACAGCATCTTCGTAGATGATTGATTCGTCATACTGCTGTTCTTCTATATTTCATGTCAAATATTAGATACATAATATAATAATATTTATTTTTGCAGCCTGTCGATCTCTGCAAATCCATGTGCAGAAAAATGTGAGAGGTGGAGAGGTCTTTCGACGGATGAAGAGATAAGGATGCTGTGAATGACCATTGTGATGCCCAAGACAATACAATTTTTTTAATGGGAATATGTCATTAATGATAAATGTATTTAAGTTGCAAGGGACTCATCCTTCTGTGTTTTCTTTCAAACTTAGGTAGATTAACTTTCCTTCCAGCCGCTCCTCGTATCTATAGGTATTGTGAATGTCAAAACCATGGGATCAAGTCACTAATTTCATCATTTAAATTCTTCGTGTATGTACAACAATCAATAAGAACCTTTACTTCAGTACAATTATATTCAGTGCTTTTATTTAGGTACTTAAAATATTCGGCCAGCAGGCTGATTATCTAATTAGAAACCACCTAGCAACCGGTCTCATTTGACAGATGAATGTGATACATTACTACTTCTTTTTGGGGTAAAAAACATACCAAAGAAAACTAGCAATGTATCACATTCATATCTGTGAACTGGTACCGGTTGTTAGGTGGTTTTTAATTAGATAATCAGCCTGCCGGTAAGTCAGTCGCTAGACACTGACTCACAGCAATGTATTATTTTGGGCCAAAATAATTACGTTTATTATACTAAGAGGTAAATGTCAAAGTAATATTGCTGTTTAGCCGGGTTGTAAACTTATTCTTCGTTTAATAAGGCAGTCAGGGTTTACATACCTACTGTGTTTCAGGAGGAGATGTAGGAAGGAAAGCCTATTTTAATAGATTTTTTATATCAATAATTGTTTTTACTTTTTTCAGTTCCTACCTATACAGGGTTATTAGTAAAACACCAACAACCTCGCAGACTACTTTTGTTCTACGACTTTTCCAAAAACAGACAAAAAAATCGACTTTTCATACAAAACTCATTTGTATGGAGAATAGATTTTTTGTTTGTTTTGGTAAAAGTCTTAGAAAAATGTTGTTGTATATGATGTTAGGTACTAACCTTACTACTGCTAGGTTGTTGGTGTTTTACAAATAACCCTGTATAAAGGTATTCACATAAGTAGGTAGTTAAACAACATTTTCAAAAACATACAAGTATAATTCCTTTATAAAACTACTACAATTATTAGGTACATAGACTTATTATATTGGTACAGTATACTATCATTAAACATAACAGTCTTTGCTACTAGAGTTTAGTTATATTCACACATCAATATTTAGCACAACACTAATGTTACAAGTGTTATAAGAAATAAACAACTTGGGTGATATGTATTCTATTTTAAAACTTCTATAGTTATTAGGTACATAGAACAGCCTTCACTAAAGCATAAATAAGAAAGATATTTCAATTCCAATTTAAAAACTATCAATTAAAATCCGTTTTAATAGGGCGCAGTTTGCACACTAGCGCCGCCATTGAAACGAGAATCATAGTGCTTAAATAAACACAAAATTGTGAATTATCTCTCTGTTGTGCACTCCGAACAAGCATTGTGGTACTTTTTATCACTTAAACAATATTTTCTAGCGTGCCGTTTAATTTGACTTTTATAGCTAAAAGTGGCCACTTTGTCGTGGATTCACAATTTCGTCTTTATTTAAGCACTATGATTCTCGTTTCAATAGCGGCGCTAGTGTTCAGACTGCGCCCTCATTAAATTGACAATAGACAGTGATCCGCTGCAAATTCACTCGAGAATGTATGGAAAAAATAAAATTTTTGAGATTAAAATATGTCATTTTGTACTGCGAGTGCTTTGAAATCAGTCACTTCAGTTGTACATTGTCAATTTCATAATAAACATAGAAATAAATCAACTACATTTACTTTTTAACACGTTGGCTGTCATGCAAGTATACTCGTAGTAATATACTATGAGTATACTCGTAGGTTGGCAGTCAATGTGTTAAAGTACTACCTATAATATAATAAATTATGCATAAAGCTCAGTCTTTACTTCAGTAGCTTTTTTAGCTCATTCTTTAGCAGCCACACTTGTCTTATTGGTAGCTTTTTTCTGCCCGAGTGGCAGATAGCAATTTGTTCCACAGCACCCATCAATCTCTCTTCTACGGTGGAAGCCTTCTTTTAGAACAGTATAGGTAGGAGCGCCGCTGGAGATGATGAATCTAAAGGCAGAATAAAGTCAGTCATTGAGTAAAATAAGTACTGCTTTTATAGAAACTGCTAGTAAAATAGAAATATTATTCATTTGCTTGATGATTTATTGAGCACTAGTAATGTCATATTTAGCTACTTTCGTATATATGTATATATAGGTACCTACCTATTTATATCTTTAGGGTTGGTTGTGTTAAAACTTACAAGCTTTCGAAAAATATGTAAACTGGAGGTGTTTGACGAAAAGGCGGATTAAAAACTTTACCTTGAGAGCGGTGGGTTGTCGCCTGTGTTGGGGCGGGCGCCCCGTGGAATGTAAGGTGGAAGGGCCCGGCGCTCGGCAATTGGGACATTGTTTACAATTTTGTGCGCAGGCAAGGCATTCTGAAACATATGCAATGAAAGCACTGTTTACGTACTAAGTCAATAGACATTTGCGACAACTAATACAGTTGGTAACGTACAATTTTGATCAGTCTCAGTATCCCTTGTTATATTGTGAGTGTTACACGACGAGTAACATTCGCAATATAAGGAGAGATGCGAACTAAAATTTGTAAAACATAGGATAGGTACATTTCGAAAATGTTTTTCTATAACGTATTCCCGTTGTTGAATCATTTCCACATAATTGCCTTGGGATTTAACAAAAAGTAACTAAAGGTCATTGATTTTAAGGAAATGAAAAGCATGAATACTTACAATTTGCACTTACTTTTCAATTTCATAAAAATTTCACGTAAACATACATTATAACCAGGGTTGGTAGATCCAGATTTTGAAATTTCCCCATATTCAAGAATTCTTTTCCCCAAAATGATACGTTTGGCAACTTTTTTCCCCATTTATTTTAAACAGGAAATAAAACGAATTTAAAGATATTTAACTAAGTTTACTAAGAAATATAAGATAATAAAGAAGTATCGAAAGTTTTAAACTGAATCATTTAGAACTTCCGAAACTTCATCTTCGCTTAACATGGTCAGATAGACATTATCGGAGTTAAATATTATACTCCAACCAAAATTCTTCCTTGTATATTTTTCCCCAAACTTTTCCCCAAAGATTTAATTTCCCCAAAATTTCGCCAAGACCGTTATTTTTCCCCAAAAATGCGAAAAAAACCCCCAACCTACCAACCCTGATTATAACCTCAAACAAAAACAATGGGTACATACATTCCAGCAAGCTAATCGCTGAATGATCGATTGCCAATAAATAGAGTAGATTTTTAAAGTTAAAATAAATCCTTACTAATATTATAAATGCGAAAGTCCGTTTGTTTGTTACGCCTTCACGTCTTAACTACTGGACCGATCATCACGAAATTTTACAATTCCCGCAAATTGGCAATTTGATAGAACCTTGTCACATTAACATACACGTTAACGTCATCCGCAAATAAAATGACATGTAACAATAAAATTCTAATCGGCAAATTAATGTATTAATTGTTAAATTATTCTTTTCAATAAAATAGGGTCTAGGTATACAAAAAAATTACAATCGTTTTTCGTTTTTGACGTTAAAACATGGCCGCCAGGTTCATTACCAATTTGTGGGGATAGTCAAAGTTGACAAGATAACGTTAATACACGTTGTCAGTGGTACAGTAAAGGACATAGGGTACCTTTTATCCTGTAAACCGTGTTGTTCCCGAGGGATAGCTAAAAAAACTTTCCAAGCAGACGAAGTCACGGGCGGCTGCTAGTAACACACTACACTTTAAACAAATTACTTCCCATGGTTAAAATGCATGCTGTCTCGACGAATCAATGACTTAGTGGTTTGTCTGCTGGAATGTACTCAATATCGCCACAGATCTATATCAAATCTATGCTTACGAGACTATATGGCAAAAATATGATCAATAAAGATAGTTTTAATAGATTTTTGATTGAAATAATGCAATCTGAAGCCAAAGTTGTACTTAAAAGCTAAAATTGATAAAAAAGAAACATGTAAAAAAACACACTCATAACATCATTCACTCTTCAATATAGTTATCTGTATTTGAAGTCAATTGGGCTTCAAGTCCAAGATGAATTTTACGCGATACCAAAAATTTGAAGGCAAGACCAAGACATTGGCTTGACTGAAGTCAGGTTACCTTAAGTTAAGAGTAATTACGCGATAGACCCGCAGGTGTTTTTGGCGCCATTTACTCGAGTTCGGTTCGGTGACTATTTTAATTATTTGCAAATTGATTCATTCATAGTGGATATTGTGTCTTAAAATTGGTGTAGTTTTGTGGTACAAGTGTCTACGCAACTGAACAATAATACGATCTTGGTAGTTGCTTGCGTGCTCCAAGCAGGGTTGCCAGATGTCTAAGTCGGTAAATCGCAAAAAAACGGCCCTCAGGTAGCCCAAAATCCCGCAAATCCATATCTGATTTAAGTAGCCCAAAATAGCAAACATTTTTATTTAAGTAGCCCAAAATAGACCAGTGGCCCTACCATGAGTTGTTGCAAACTGTTTACGTTACAGTAAACTATCGTTTTCTCTCTTTCACTCGTATTGACTGTGAGCAGTATATCCGACAGTTTACTGTAACGTAAACAGTTTGCATCAACTCATGGTAGGGCCACTGGGGACCTATTTTTGAATCGCTCTTTTTGAGTGATTTTCGTTCGACATATGACTCAAAACAATGGGATGTCGAACGAAAATCAGTAGAAACGATGCTCGACTGGAGTAGAGCGATTCAAAAATAGGGCCTCAGTCATGATCAAAATATCGATTTAAATCACACTCATTTACTAGGAACATTTTGAATTTCCAAGAAAATAAAACAAAAATATTTCAATAAGTTTTTTTTTATTTGAAATATGGGTTGCCATTTCCATGAGTATTTTTTTATTTGAAACATGGGCTGCCGTACTGAAGAAATAAAACTACTATAATATTTCAATAGTAAAAAAAATATAATATGGCCTAAAGTGAGGAATTTTCGTGGTTTTTGTACTCACGTTTTAAGAAAACGTGAGTGCAAAAACCACGAAAATTGGATGTTGCCATTGCCAGCGAAGTGAAGTAGCCCAAAAATCGCGCAAACAATGTGTGAAGTAGCCCAAAGGACATCAGGCAGAGTCCCATAGAAAAAAACCAAAGAATGTATAACGGTTCTGTTTTTTTCAAAATGTAGGCATGTAATTAGTAAGTCATAGAAAATATTCAGATTTTTACGAAGATTTATGTTTTAAGAGTTATTTACGTTTGAAAGTTTTATTTTTGGTAACCCCGACACTAAATAGCAACACCAGTTTCACGACAACACGTTTCGTTAGCTGCGTTAGTTATACAGATTAGCACCACAAAGACCACAATGTACGAGATGGAACCGATCAAACGGAAAATCTGTGCATATGTCGCACGTAACAAAACGCTTTTGACAGTTGAGTTGACTGACATCCGGCAGACTTTTTTTTTAATGCGCAATCACTTGTGCCACAGAACAAATATACTCAGGGGAGACTTGTCAAATCGCTAACAAAGATGTCCGTTTCATTGATATGCTTTTGTTTTTTTCAATAATTAATTAACGCTAAATGAAGGAGTTAAAAATAATGTTGCTACTGTTTTATGATTCTTGTAACATAAAGTGTTTAAAGATAACAGAATTATGTTTATACACTTTTGGGTCTCATGTGCCTGATGTCCTTTGAGACAGTCGCAAAATACGAAAAACCAGTCGCAATTTCGGTCGTGAGGTAGCCCAAATCGCGACATATCACCCAATATGGCAACCCTGGCTCCAAGCAGCATTGGAATGCGATGCACCCGCATTCTAATGTAAACTGAAACAATCTACAAGCAATCTACCACTGAACTATTCAACACTTGACACTGGCAAAAATTACTTCCAAGAGGAATGTAGATTGCCAAAACAAAAATAACAAGAAGAAGAAGAAATACCAACCATGAAATGAACCACACGGCACGGCACGGCACACCCTCCACTGTCACTTCACTGTCTATCAACTTTTTTTTTCAATATTTTTTTATTTACTCTGTGCGTGCTGTGAGTTTCGTAAAGTCAACGCGTTTTAATTTTGTAAATGGTAGAATTTCTTAAAATTTTAAAGAAATTACGCATAATTAACAGATTTTGTGTGGCGTTGGGGAAATAAATCTGTAACAAAAATCATGCACAAAATGGGGGATAAAAAATACAAACAAAGTGTACGTATAATTTCGTTTATATTGATCTATTGATGTCCTATTTTGTTAAGTTTCTTTGCCTTTTGATGTTCTATTTTGTATTTAAGAAAGCAGATATCGCGAAGCAGTTTGACTTGCCGGAGCGTCAGTCAAAGATCACGACGCTGCTTAATCAAGCGGGGCAGGCTTACTGCATTTGTCGTTCATCAGATAGTTCAAGGTTTATGATGTAAGTTCTCAACATATAATCTGCTTCTGTTACGTTATTAGACTGGTTAGAAAGAGCAGAACAGGCTCTACCATGAGTTGATGCAAACTGTTTTCGCTACCGTAAACTATCAAATACACTGCTCACAGCCAATGCGAGTCAAAGAGAGAATACATTAGTTTGTCATAGTTGGTAGTGGCACAGGTCAAAGTCAACTCTCTCTAGTTAGTGTAATAAAAAAAACATGCAGCATGCTGAGATACAGATAGATTCTTAAGCTAACCCTGGGTGAAATGGTTCCAATCAAGGTGACTGATCATCCGCCCGGCTTCGCTGGCGTCCCCTCTTCTAAATAAAAAAAGTACTACATACTACAACAATAACAGATTTTTTGTTTATGGGCCATGTCAAAATTAATCCATTGTCCATTTTTAGGGTTCCGTACCCAAAGGGTAAAAATGGGACCCTATTATTAAGACTCCGCTGTCCGTCTGTCTGTCTGTCACCAGGCTGTATCTCATGAACCGTGATAGCTAGAAAGTTGAAATTTTCACAGATGATGTATTTCTGTTGCCGCTATAAGGACAGATACTAAAAACAGAATAAAATTAATATTTAAGGGGGGCTCCCATACCACAAATGTGATTTTTTTTGCCGTTTTTTGCTCGATATTAATAACGACAACAGGTAGACAGTTTAAATTTTCACAGATGGTGTACTTTTGTTGTCGATACAACAACAAATACTAAAAATAGAATAAAATTATTATTTAAGGGGGGCTCCCATACAACAAACATAATTTTTTTGCCGTTTTTTGGTACGGAACCCTTCGTGCGCGAATCCGACTCGCACTTGGCCGGTTTTTTTAATCTGCAATGCCTCTCTGTGGTCTAGTGGTTCGCCCACCTTTGTAAAATGCAGGGGTCTTTGGTTCGATTCCCAGAAGGGGGGCATGTTTGTACTCGGTTTGGTTGGTGGTAGGGCTTATTTCAAGTCTGCTTGGCTAGCTACCACTATTTTACTTTACATAAATCTTCCATACATAGCCTTCAACAAAGCTATAGTGAAACTTAAGGAACTAATTAGTGACACTAAAAACAATACACTCACCTCATATTTGGAGTCACTAACACCAACAAAGTCCACAAATTACTCCCTCTGGAAAGCTACAACTAGATTCAACCAACCCAAAAAGACTCGACCTCCTCTCAAGCAACAAAACAACACATGGGCAAGAACAGCACAAGAAAGAGTAGATGCGTTTGCTAATCACCTATCTAATGTATTCAAACCTAACGAAGGACAAAGTAATGATGACTTGGATATTGATGCCTTGCTAAATCAAGATTTCCAGCTAGACTTTCCGTTAAAGCCTACAAACACTACAGAAGTTTCAAGGTACCTTTTAAAACTTGACAACAAAAAAGCACCTGGGTTCGACGAAATCACAAAAGAGGTCTTGGTCCAACTGCCAAGAAAAGGCATAGTGTTCCTTACAACACTATTTAATGGCATCATGAGAGTTGGCTATTATCCAAGCATTTGTAAAATTTCTAGCATTATAATGATCCATAAAGACGGAAAGCCTATCAACAAAGTTAGCTCCTACATACCCATCAGTCTTTTACTGGTTATCTCAAAGTTATTTGAAAAGATAAATTGTCGATCAAATAAGAAAATCCTTAGAACTAAAGGAATACTGTTCGTCGGCCTTCCTTGACATAGAACAAGCATTTGATAGAGTTTGGCATAAAGGATTACTTTATAAAATAAAGAGACTACTGCCACACCCCTTCTTCGGGATTTTAAAATCGTACCTGGCTGAAAGAATCTTCTACGTAAAAGACGGCGAGTACACGTCTGACTTTCATGAAATACAAGCTGGAGTACCCCAGGGCTCGGTGCTGGGACCCGTTATCTATACGATATTTACGTCAGATTTACCAGAAACAACTGGGGTATTAACCGCTACATTTGCAGATGATACTGCTATACTCGCCAGCAGTAATTGCCCAGACGAAGCATCGCAGCTCCTCCAGCAGGAGCTAGAGGAGGAGAGGAGACTGTCCACCTGTAACGCTAGAAGGCAAACCTCTACCACACAATGATACAGTAAAATATTAAATAAAACAATTTTTAACGGATACTAGCGCGGTTTTATTGAAAGCACTTTGGTAATTAGTTGGTATTTGGTTTGATTTTTATTGGTATTTGGTATTTGGTTTGGTTTGATTTGAAATACCAACTAATTACCAAAGTGCTTTCAATAAAACCGTGCTAGTATCCGTTAAAAATTGTTTTATTTCATGTCTAGTGAGCGCGTAAGCTTGAGAAGTGAACAGTAAAATATCTTGGTATGCATTTGGATCGGAGAATGACATGGAAAAAGCACTTACAAAAAAAGAGAGATGAGCTTAACCTCAGATACAGAAACCTACAATGGCTACTCGGAAGAAACTCGGTGTTAAGCACAGACAGCAAACTCCTGATATACAAGGTCATTCTAAAACCTATCTGGACATACGGCATACAGCTATGGGGATCAGCCTGTAAATCCAACATCGAAATAGTACAGAGGGCACAGAATGGCATTCTTAGAAATTTATCTAATGCGCCGTGGTTTATAAAGACTACTGAGCTGCATGCTGAACTCAAGATAAACTCGGTCAATGAGGAAATAAATCATACTCAACTAAGTACAAAAACCGCCTTAGCACCATCCCAACCGCCTGGCAGCGCAATTGACCACTATAAACTACCCCAAGAGGCTTAAACGACAACACATCATTGAGATGTCGCTCTCAGGCGAATGATAGAAAAATAAGGGAGGGACACTCAGTGGAGTACTCCTCCTGCATGACAATTGCCTACATCATATCTGCTCATAGTCAAGAGACTGATCGCAGATAAGCCAACAAAAAAAAAACATAAGTCTGATGCGATAACAGCAGTTAAAAAAATTGTTGTGTTCTGCCCGTTGATTATGCAAGTCTGTTGCTAACAATTCTTGATTGAAATTGATTGAAAGCACAGTTACATTGCTGCTTTATGTAAGATAGTAGTCACATTAGTTCTTAACTAAAGCAGCAATGTAACTGCGATTTCTGTCAGATTTGATTGCAACAAAATTACATAATTACCCCCCTGGTGAGTTAAGCTTTGTCCAGACTTGTATCATTTTGGCGTATCAGATCACCGTATCTTTACCATACATCGCTAGTTTGGTTGGGCGTGCGTTGATATTACTTCAACGCACGCCCAACCAAACTAGCAATGTACCCGGAATCTGGCTATTTTACCTCTAAAGTTTAAGAGGTAAAATAGCCAGATTCCGGGTGTAGAGTGCTTACACTTTCGGCCTTGTCGTCACTTAACATCAGGTGAGGTAAAGGACAAGCACTATTCTGTTGTGGATTTAAAAAAATATTAATTAACAATTTAAATATTATATGGGATTTGAAACATAATTTTAAGAAGGAATTGTATTTTTTTGTATTGTTTTAGAGCTTGTGATGCTTGTGAAGAATGGTATCACGGGGACTGCATCAACATCTCAGAGAAGGAGGCAAAGTACATAAAGACCTATTTTTGTGAACGCTGCAGAGAGGAGGACCCCACTCTGAAGACTAGATTCAGACCTCAGAAAAGGGAAAATGATGCTGATTCAGGTACAGTCAGCAAAGCTATAAGCTGAACACCTTAAGGTTAATTTCTAGATTGAGTAGTCTGTATTGTCTTGCATTTACCCAAAAGTAACAAAAGCATCATTTCTATAAAAACAATGGAGACAAGTAAAGACGAACTTTAGTTCCATCCTTGCAAGTGAGTCGTTGTTCAACTGTTAAGGTATAAAACTCCTGTTGGTTTGCTGTATCTGCTGGCTGGTATTGCTCCCCCGGACGTTCGCAGGGATGTGGCTAGCTCTCTGGAGCGTTTTAAAAAAGAGCATGACCCACGGCACCCCTTACACCACCACGTTCCGGTGACCCAGAGGCTTAAGAGTCGCCATAACTTCCTCAAGGAAGTTCCTCCTCTGGACGGGGAAGCTAAAGACACACGTTTAAAGCTCTGGAAGGAGAAATACCTCACAGACCCAAATACTGAGCTGGCGGAACAACTCCCCCCTGGCCATGATCTACCTTGGGCAACTTGGAAGTCCTTAAATAGACTAAGGACTCAAGTAGGCCGAAGCAGGGAGAACATGCTCAGGTGGGGCTACAGCTCGAAGGGCGCATGTCTGTGTGGTATTTCCCCCCAGACAATGGCACATCTTCTGTCATGCCCTGCGTGTCCCAACACCTGCACACGCGAGGAACTTTACAAGGCCACTGATAATGCTATATCAGTGGCTGAGTTCTGGTCCTCACAAAAATAATTATAATACCGAGTCGACACGTAAAGAAGAAGAAGAATATATTATTTACTGAAATTAAAGTAATTTAAAAATAGGAGTTGTTTCACAGATTCTATGACCATTATCTATTGGTTTAATAAAAAAATGATCAGAATATATATGGAATTATCTGATGAGTAACTTAACTGGGACATAGGTAACTGTATCAAGCGCTTTGCCAATACATTTCTTATGTGACTGCTAAAGAATGGAATGCCCTGCCTGCTCATTTGTTATCCGATAGTTACAACCGTGGTTTGTCTTGCCTTGAAGACAAGGCAAGAGTGAATAGGGATTTCCTGGACAAGCATGCTACACCTTAGACCACATCCTGTTTACCAAGCAAGATGGTGGTCAAATGCCTGCCCAGATACCAATAAAAGAACAGGCTTTTAGTCATCTGTTTTGCTGTACAAACATGTATTTTAGCGGATAAAAACTTATGATTAATAATTTTTATAGGGAAAGATGACAGAAAGAAAAAGCGTAAAGAAAAAGATTACTCAGAAAATAAGTCGTCAAAAAGAGTGAGCATTAAAGATGGATGCGGAGATTGTCAGGGGTGCCTACAGTTGCATGATTGTGGACAGTAAGTATATGATTCTATGGGCATTACAATACAAGTAAAATGTGATAATCCAAATGCTTTTTAGAGGTGTATATGTAAGGCAGCCATTACATGGTCATGCAAGCGTCAGTCAAATTGTCAAAAAGTCAAAAGTCATGAATTATGTTTGACTGATTGACTGATGGAAAAAACAAATCACATCATGCAACCATCAGTCACTACATTACACGGTAGGTTAATCGTCAGTCACAGCCCGTGACGGAGTTAAACTGTGCCGTGACTGTGGTTAAACTGACAGCAAAACCTACCGATTATTGTATGGATGCCTTAAACCCGGGCCAGACTGTTGCAAACAAGCTTTCCACAGGGGTGACCTTGGTGGGAGGCTTGTGGAGCCCACGGTTGGTGTTTGCGTCCACACTGTTTACAACAAGGCGCCCACCTCAGTGTGTTGTCGACTCGTCGCCGTCGTGACAAACGGCGTCCCGTCCACAGAGGTTGTGGAAGGTCAAACGAATTTTGGTTACAAACAAGTGTTTACACCAGGGATGCACAGACTTGTTGAGACCATGGGCCACTTGGGCAAATGATGAATTAATTGGCAGGCCACCAGCACAAATTAAAATTATAAAAATAGACAAAAAAAAATTTTCTTTCAAATGTACGAGGAAATATTTTTGCTGGCGGGCCACTGGCATATTGCCGACGGGCCACATGTGGCCCGCAGGCCGCAGTCTGTGCATCCCTGGTTTACATTGTTGTAAACCGCTGGTGGAGACCGATTTGGAGGGCTTGTTTGCAACAGTCTGGTCCGGCTTTTACGGCTAATATAAATAATAATAACTATGGCCTCACCTAGTTCTAGCCGGCTGAAACTAGCTGTAACTGGTAACTATTGGTTAAACCTATGTGTAACTGATTTGCTCACGGCTAATACTAGGTCTAGCTGGTTAAAACTTGGTCTAGTCTTCTCTGTGCTTCTACTAAGGGGGAGTAATTTATGGGGTATTAAGAAAGTTATTTCTGTTGTCCGTTAAAAAAAATAACCACGAAATTTAAGGCTCACGCTCCGCTGCGCTTTGCACTTGCCTTATATTTCTAATCTATATTTGGGACCTACAGGAGTAAAGCAGATCAGTTACACCTAGGTTTAACCAACATCCAACTAAATTGCACTGCAGAATTATTAATGTATTATTGAAGAAGGCAATAAATATACCCAGCTAATAATGGTTGTATAGGAGATGTACCTAGTCTGGCCATAAGTTCTGTTACTTATGTAAAATTTCAAATTTAGAATGCAAGCCGAAAAAAATATTGTGGGCATTCGAAATTTGAACATTTAAACAAAATAAAAACATATAGCTTCTGGAATTTTCTTCATTTTCTAAAATGGAGGGGACGCTCAAAGAAGGCAAAGTCGTAGTAATTTCATTGCATCGTTGCGGTCTAGCGCCAACTGAAAGTTTCAAACTGCTGAAAAGTTTGAAAATTCCACTGCGATTTATTTATCGTACTATCAAACGATTCAGAAAAGATTCAAGATTAGAAGATAATCAGAGGAGCGGTTAACCTCATTCTGTTCGGACTCCAGCGGTCATCAAAGCAGTGAAAGCGCAAATCTATCGAAATCCTGTCCGTAAGCAAAAAATATTGGCTCTGCAGATGGGACTAAGCAAAATCACTGTTAAAAGGGTGTTGAATGAAGACCTAGGACTGCATGCTTATAGAAAAAATCAGCACATCTTCTTAACGCACGGCTGAAGAAAATTATATTCGAAAGATGCCGGGTTTTATTAAGGTGGTACGCGGATAAAAAGAACGCGAAATTCTTTTTTAGGACGAAAAAATTTTTAATGTTGAGGAGAGTTTCAACCAAAAAAAATGATAAAGTGTATTCACACTCTAGTGAAGAAGCGAGTAGACGCAAGCCACGTGTTCAGAGTAATCATCACCCTGCAGCATTCATGGTTTGGCTTAGGGTCTGCTGTTTGGGTCCAAAGGAGGTGTTTTTTTGTAGAAAAGGAGTGAAAACCAGTGCCCTCGTATACCAAAATACAGTCCTAACAAACATTGTGGAACCTTTTTCACAAACAAGGTTCGAAAACAGGCACTGGGTTTTCCAGTAGGATTCTGCGCCGACTCATAAGGCGAAAAGTACCCAAAACTGGCTCAGGATCCATAGAATCGACTTTATCAGGCATGAGGATTGGCCCTCCTCCAGTCCAGACTCGAATCCCTTGGATTACAAAATATGGCAGTATTTAGAGGAGAAGGTCTGCTCTAAACCCCATCGCAACTTGGCGTCACTTAAAGCATCCCTGATTAAAGCAATCGCCGATATTTCCATGAAACTTCGTACGTGATTCGATTGATGACTGGCCTCGCAGTTTGAAGGGTCCAATCCAAGCAAAAGGAGGACATTTTGAATAATTTTAATATGTTTTAAATCTGCATTTTATACCCTTTCCTCTGATATATAAATGGTTGTAGTGCGTAACTCATTGTGTCATTTATTTCACTTTCCATATGTAACAAAACTTATGACTAGACTAGGTATTCTGATCTATATTCTGATATGAATAAGTTCGTAATCGTAATCATAATGTCACAAAATCAGATGAGCCCCCAGTTCACTGCAAAAGTTTAGTAGTAACAAGTACTCGTACATACTGGTCGTACGTCGTAGGCAGTTGCAATGGACAGTCCCAAATGGTCCGAGTTCCACTGTAGGGCGTTCATGGGCTGCGTACACAACCATAGGTTGTAACCGTCTTAATTAACATCACAAATTCAGGCAAGTCCTAAGTTTATTGCAAGTTAAGTTTAGTAGTAACAAGTACTCGCACGTACTGGTCGTAGGCGGTGGCGACGGCCAGTCCCAAATGGTCCGAGTTCCACTGTAGCGCGTTGATGGGCTGCGTGCTCACCACCATGCGCTGCAGCCGCCGCAGCTTGCCGGCGACGCCCACCGCCACGCCCTTGTCGTCGACGCGGCAGCGCTGCTCTGGGTACTCGCTACGATACAACGGTAATATGAACTAAGAAATAGTGCAGCCATAGACGTAGAAAATTTTTCGCTGCGCTCAAGAAGACCAACAAAGCGTGGAAAAGAGAAGTTAACATCATACAGACACGGTCTATGTAAAAAAGAGACAGAGGATCAAGTGACATGTGCCAACATTTTTTACAGTAAGAGCCCCTAGCGTCCCGCCTAGCAAATAAGCAATCACAGTTTATTTAAAATATTTTTTAATCTTAATTAGAATTTAAAATAAAGGTATCGTAGAGCTATGGTGTCTTTTGCTCTAAGTAATTGTGATGTGACAAAAAGAAACAATCCAAGTAATTACACTTTTCAAAGGTAAATAAGATATTGCCACACATTTCTCTAAAACCAAATTTCGCTACATTTATTCGTTTATCGACAAAGAAAACAATATGGAACATAGTTTATTAACTTCCTTTGCCATAATATAGTCATATTTTATAAATCTAAATCATATTTTACGTATCTCATATAAAATGTATTGATTCGTTTTCGGATCACCTGTTTATTGACTTTGTTGTTCTTTGACATTCTATTTCTATGAGTGCAGCAGTTTGACATCGGTGCCCTCCCCAGAACAGTCTGGTGCCCACCCCAGAAAAAATCTGATATATTTTTTATACTCGATGCTATGGTTTAGGAAATTTTGAAATTAATTAGATTTTACCCTAGTATCGATAGAATAGTGATCTTGGAAAATAGTACAAGACAAAATATCGTATTAGGTATTTCTATAATATTTATTTCTATACTAGTCCGTGCTTACTCCTCGTTTCCACATTCGCAAACTTCCTTCTTCAAGGTGATATTGTGATCGTACATTACTTTGCAATGCAGTCTACAACCTGCCTGCTAAAGTGTGGAGATTACGGCAACATTCTCCCATATATGCCAGTGTTTCCTAATTACTGGTACTACTGGTACTGGTAGGCTGCATCAAGAGGTACGCGTTAGCAATTTAATATCTAAGATATCATACATCTAAATATTTTTTTAATTTATCATTCCTGCGAGTAGATTCCTGTGAAACTCGTGTACCCCTTGCACACGAGTTTAAGGTCTTTCTTTGGATGTAGAAAAAACTAATTGAGAAACACTGGCCTATGTCTTAAGCGCGCTACGCAAAGTCCTGCATGCGGAGCTTTGTGTAGCGCGCTTTATAGTGGATATTGGGCTAGCTATATTGGGCTATTCTGATGATAATGATACTGCCAGCAACGTTAAATAATTAGTTAAATACTCACTATTTCCAAAGAGTAACTTGTCCGTTTCCAGCACACGTGATGAACACATCTCTGTTCTGCGGCAGATGGCGGGCAACCCATATCGTGCCGCTTTTGGAAGTGTTGTCCATTATCTTGAATAAATTAAGTGAAATATTAAAAAAGGGTTGTATTTAATCGGGTAACAATAAATTCCCATTTTGGGTATCAAAAATACTAAATACAGCGTACTGGGGCCGTATTATGACCTCTTATTTCCTGGCAGTTTTTTGACTGGTTATCAATCTATCTCTTTTATTTGCTATACAGCGAAATAGAGATGTAACTATAGCAATTCATAAACCTGGCAAGTTTTAAGAGGTTGTAATACCTCCCCTGAAATACGGAGCGAGGGCGACTACAGATATTGGAAATGGGTGACTTTAAAAAACAAATTGAGTAACTAGTTATTCACAATGGGCGACCAAATTACAATTTGGGCGACAAACTTAGGGCACACAAAACATTTTAAATTTGGCATATATTTTATTTATAAAAAAAGGTGACTATTATCCTAATCGAGATGACAAAAAACAAACAAACAAGAAAGCAACCAAATAAAAACGTGTTAAAATACCATGTTGGGTAGCTTAAATCAGTTATATAGTTACCTACTTGGTATAATAGTTGCCCACTCAGTATTTTAGTCACCCATTTAGATTATTGTCACCCACATGTAGTCGCCCGTTGTGAGTATTTTTATAACCCACTGTTTGTCGCCCGTTATTTTGTCGCCCAAAAAATTAATTGCTGCCCGGTTTAGTATTTAAGTATCCCATTAACAGCCGCCTTTAATTATTTCCAGTCACCCAATTAATTAATTCCCTTAAAAAAAATATTGCACTTTCATTGATAGACTCTGTCTAACGAAAACTGGCATCCAAATGGGGCGCCACTTTCTCTTTTAAAATAACAAATAATGTTATTGGAAACTGACCAATATACAATGTGTAAATTAAATAAAGCAAAACAACTTTTTGAACGGAAGCAATCCTAAAATCTCGAATAAAAATTCGCTTTTCCATACAAAATTTTTAACAAAGGAACTTTGCTAAAATTTATGAAACAGCTGATTTTTTTCGCTATTTCAGTGTTGCTTCAATACTTGGTTATACTTAGTTTAACTTATACTTAGTTTAAAGGTTTTGTTTTATTTAATATATACGTTTAACGACAAAGAAAGTGGCGCCCCCAATCATTTCTATACTTGCCAAGCTGTAAGTAGAAGACAAAAATATAAGAAAATTGTACAAAGGATATGAAGTAGCGTTCAAAATGGTAATTACCTGAGCGAACCCTTTCGTCGGGTTTTGTGTTCTAACATCGAACACATGGAACTTGCCCTCCAAAGTAGTTGCTACTAACTTATTCATGGGTATGTCCTTGCGGTCGAACTCAGCGCAGCATACCTGCAATGAGGATCTATTAGATCAGGGATTGCAAATTAACAGTGTGTAAACTTGAGCTGGAGTAAAAATCCTCTAACATACTAATTTCACATCCATTTCAGTTGGATAAGGTTGATATTTAAAAGAAGTGAACTCACATTATGAGGAGAAACGCATTGCAAGCGCTCAGCTAAAGCGCACGAACACAAGAGATTTGATTAAAAGTTTATAAGAAGAAATACCTTATGGCGTGAATGCTCTTAAGACGATTAGTTCCCTCACAGTGGCGCCCTCATTAAGTTATATTTATTGCTCGCTAAACACATAATGTATCGAAAATTCAAATGTTGCGATTGAAGTTAAAGTTTCTATAGTTTACAAACAGTAACCTCTGCAAAATATAGTTCGTTGTAGTAGTAGTAGGCAAGGGCCAAAAGTGGCCACTTTGAAAAATGCCGAAAAACGAAGGTGAGGGCACTACTCGCCTTAATATCTGACCACGCAACAGAGTAACCGGCGGGCAGCAAGCAAATTCTCTATTGCGATGTCCAAACATTCAATGAATTAGGAATTCAGTAGCCATTCGCTTTGTTGCATGGTCAGGCTGTTAATATCAAGGTGGCTCTTACTCCATTCTTCAAGTTGCACTCCCACCGCAGCGACATGGTGCGAAGGTCGAACATCTTCAGGTCCCCGTTGTCGTAGCCGGCCGCCACGATGCGCTCGGCGTCGTTGAACGAGTTGCCGAACACCACCGTCCAGCAGTCGCGCTTCGTCTCGCCCTTGGCTGGCTGCATGTTGGCCACTGGCTTGCCTCGCTGCCGGGGGTCCCATACTTTGACGGTTCCTTTAAAAAATGCCGTATTATCATTATCACCTTTTCCTGAGTTGCACATAGGGTTCCCAACGATACCGTTAAAAACATTATGCTGTTTATTACTAAATTATTCTTTTTACTGTTGAACAAAAATAAAGTATGTATTTTCTAAAATACCGTTTATTTTCTTTCTCTGACCTAAATGTGGATATGTGTTTATTTCTTGTAAAAAAAGTTGGCAACCATAAATACACAATGCACAACAGACAATCAATACTATTGAGCCAATGTGCGTTATCTAATGTTAATCTTATAGCCTGGAGTGGCCTCTTGACAGAGTGGATAATCTTTACTAATATTATAAATGCGAAAGTCCGTTTGTTTGTTACGCCTTCACGTCTTAACTACTGAACCGATCATCATGAAATTTTGCATACACATTGTCAGGGGTACAGAAAAGGACATAGGGTATCTTTCATCCAGAAAAAAAGTATTGTTCCCAAGGGATAGCAAAAAAAACCTTTCCACGCAGACGAACTCGCAGGCGGCCGCTAGTAAACATCATAAAGGCAATTAGAAATTTTCAATCTGTGATAAATTATTTTATTAAGCACATTAATTTATCAATGCCTGTGTCCGGACAACAATGGAAAATCTATTGTCTCATTTTCCGGGTGTTGATGGGTTAAAATCCTTAAAAATAGTCACATTTTAAACTCATTAACATCTCCTTGATCTCCCTTGGTCTATAAGACTCCTAAACAAAAAGATTTTAGTGTAAATTTTATGAAGCAAAAATCTCACCATCTCTACTGCCAGTGACAATTTCCGGAGCACCGCAGTTGACAGTGTTGCCACCCATCCCGTCAATGGAATTGATGATATCTGTGTGCTCCTTTGTTATGTACACCTGGCAACTTTTCTCTAAGTCCCTGTAAATAATTTCACGAAAAACATCAACATTAAAAGTTTATCTTCTCGAAAAAAAAAATATTACTTTACTGAGGGCCTAGTAAGGTTGGTTTTTACTTTTCAAATAGTTGACTATGGTTTTCTCTCTTTCACTCACATTGACTATAAGCAGTACCTATATCAGAGTTGACTATGCGAGGTAACTGACTGTTACTAGGCCCTAAGACCTAGCAAAAGTAGTGGGGGCTCCGTTCCTGGCTGAGTTCCTGGTATAAGCGTATCAAGTATGCAAAGACTAGGAAGTTTAGTAATCTGTGTAGCAATATCTATAGCCTCAGAATGGAAGCGAAAATAGTTCTTAATAAAAATCTATGCACAAATGTGAAATAAGATTGCATGAGGCTTTTTCGGCACTGAATGATTCCACATCTTTTACAGTTGCATGAATAATATTCATAATTCATTATCGCCTAAACAAATAGATGTTTGTAAAAGCTGCAAGATATTCATTCTCACCATATCTCCATAGTTCCTTTGAAGTCGCCTGTTGCAAGCCGCCTCTCGACATCACTGCTAGCACCAAACGTACCGCATTTGAAAGAGTTTGGTCTTTCAATATCTTTAATCTTGCGAGCCTCTCCAGATGTAATTTCAAATATTTCTATTGTACCACTACCTTTTGGCAAACAGCCGATCACAACAAACTTTGCTGAGCAAGGTATCCATTTACAGTCAAATATCGAATGATTGATATTATGCTCTATGTGCGTTATTATTTGTGGCGTATCGAAATCATCCATCGTTGATTCTTATTTAAATTACTAAATTTATTACTCTTTTTAAACTTTCTGGGTTGTTTCGAATTTATCACAAATAACCTAAAATGTAAACAAATTTTGATCGCCATGGCAACAAAACAATTAATAGATGTATTCCAGCAGACCAATTGCTAAATAATCGGTCACCAGTCGGAGCGTAGGTACGGAACGTGCCTCTGCAACTTTACTCGAGAATGTAGAATGACGAAGCAATAAGATGGACCTGTCATATCTACGAAAAATGCCTGCATACCTACTTCATTGTTCAGATTGTTCTCCATGCGAACGCAACTAAACATGGCGGCTTAGTTTAGTGTACATACACCATTGTAACATGTAAACGCAAAACATTATGGCGGACATGGCACGCGCCTGACGTCACGAATGCTTTCATATTGCAATTTATGTCACTTCCATAGGTTTCCTTTTTCAGAGAGAATGTATCAAGTCTACTGCAAGTCCACTGGAATGCACCCTGACAGTCAGTGCGATTAGATTAATACCAACCAACAGCAGCTCTATCACGTAAAAAATCCAAGCCCAATTGGTTTGAGTTTTGACATTTGATGACAGGTTACTTGAACTTGTCGCATCGCGTAATTACCATAACTTAATATTTTTGACGAAGCTAAAGAGTGAATGATTAGCTTCATTTTTCCTATACGATTTGACATTTCTCGGTATCGCGTAAAAATTAAAAAAGAAAAGTCAACCGTGATAGCCCGAATGTAATGTCAAATGAAGCCAAGAGTAAATTAGTCCCTGGCTTCGATTATTTTATCAAGATTTGTGCTTAATATTCGTCACTACTATGTGCATTTAATAATTAACCGATTATTTTTTACTAACAAGCAATCTGCCGTGTTGTGGCAGAAGAGAGACGCCTCAAACAGATTTTAAAGTGAAGATCTTCGTACTCCACTTCTGCCTTGTTTCTACCAAGAAGTTGGAAGGTTTTGTAGCCGTGTGTGCCCTGAGATTAATTAAGGTAATTCATGCGTTAGTTGTTTGGTATTGTAAATACTTAGAAGTTCACCTCAAGATGACTAAGGATTATTTGTTATTTTTCAGATTTTGCTGCATTTCATTTAAATCTCATCATCATCATATTATCAGCCGCACATCACCCACTGCTGGGTATAGGCCGTGAAGCCTAAGGATTTCATCATTTAAATCTAAGTGATAGTTACCAAACCAACAAAACGTTTAGTGCAAGGATCCTTGGCCTTTCGCAGACTACAATGTCTGAGTGTGTCAGATATCTATGAAAATATGTTTTCCAAGATCACAAGCAACACAAAGGTATATAATACACATTCGTTATTTGATATGATACAGTTCAATTATGACCCCAAACCTGACTCTCCGACCAAAGAAAGAATAACATTATATTGGCACACACACATACAGAAAATAAAAAAGAAAAGTACCAGGATTAGTTACTTAGTGTGATTTTTTATTAATAATAAGTAATACTACAAAACAAAATATGATTTCTCAATTATTGCTGTTGTATTGAGCCTGGAGTTTCATTGAGGGCACATAATTAGAGTAATCGAAAGCGCTGCCATTTTTCGCATGTGTTGGTTGTTGTTAGGATACCAAGACTAAAATTTTATTTTTAATTACCTTAATCTAATTTGTAAATAATAATGTAATAATTTTTAGGTACCTATGACGCAGATCTACATATTCTACACCTATTGATGTGGCATTTGGTGGTGTGATTCATGAACACTGTGCATGTATGGAATATGTATCCAGGTGGAAGGGGAGAGACAGTGACAGTGGCTTCATGAAGAAGGCCACCGCTTTTGGCTTTCAGGTAGCCTATAAAATTATTTTTTTCCTTACCTATATACTTACATCTCATAGATAGAATTTGTGACCATAACTTAGGAATATTTTTTATTATGATAGAATTTTTTAATCATTTATTTTATGTCAATGTAGTGAAATAGTTACACATAAATACTAATATTAATGGTGATTTGTTTACAAATAAATTGACTCATCATCATTGCCCACAGCATCTTCGTAGATGATTGATTCGTCATACTGCTGTTCTTCTATATTTCATGTCAAATATTAGATACATAATATAATAATATTTATTTTTGCAGCCTGTCGATCTCTGCAAATCCATGTGCAGAAAAATGTGAGAGGTGGAGAGGTCTTTCGACGGATGAAGAGATAAGGATGCTGTGAATGACCATTGTGATGCCCAAGACAATACAATTTTTTTAATGGGAATATGTCATTAATGATAAATGTATTTAAGTTGCAAGGGACTCATCCTTCTGTGTTTTCTTTCAAACTTAGGTAGATTAACTTTCCTTCCAGCCGCTCCTCGTATCTATAGGTATTGTGAATGTCAAAACCATGGGATCAAGTCACTAATTTCATCATTTAAATTCTTCGTGTATGTACAACAATCAATAAGAACCTTTACTTCAGTACAATTATATTCAGTGCTTTTATTTAGGTACTTAAAATATTCGGCCAGCAGGCTGATTATCTAATTAGAAACCACCTAGCAACCGGTCTCATTTGACAGATGAATGTGATACATTACTACTTCTTTTTGGGGTAAAAAACATACCAAAGAAAACTAGCAATGTATCACATTCATATCTGTGAACTGGTACCGGTTGTTAGGTGGTTTTTAATTAGATAATCAGCCTGCCGGTAAGTCAGTCGCTAGACACTGACTCACAGCAATGTATTATTTTGGGCCAAAATAATTACGTTTATTATACTAAGAGGTAAATGTCAAAGTAATATTGCTGTTTAGCCGGGTTGTAAACTTATTCTTCGTTTAATAAGGCAGTCAGGGTTTACATACCTACTGTGTTTCAGGAGGAGATGTAGGAAGGAAAGCCTATTTTAATAGATTTTTTATATCAATAATTGTTTTTACTTTTTTCAGTTCCTACCTATACAGGGTTATTAGTAAAACACCAACAACCTCGCAGACTACTTTTGTTCTACGACTTTTCCAAAAACAGACAAAAAAATCGACTTTTCATACAAAACTCATTTGTATGGAGAATAGATTTTTTGTTTGTTTTGGTAAAAGTCTTAGAAAAATGTTGTTGTATATGATGTTAGGTACTAACCTTACTACTGCTAGGTTGTTGGTGTTTTACAAATAACCCTGTATAAAGGTATTCACATAAGTAGGTAGTTAAACAACATTTTCAAAAACATACAAGTATAATTCCTTTATAAAACTACTACAATTATTAGGTACATAGACTTATTATATTGGTACAGTATACTATCATTAAACATAACAGTCTTTGCTACTAGAGTTTAGTTATATTCACACATCAATATTTAGCACAACACTAATGTTACAAGTGTTATAAGAAATAAACAACTTGGGTGATATGTATTCTATTTTAAAACTTCTATAGTTATTAGGTACATAGAACAGCCTTCACTAAAGCATAAATAAGAAAGATATTTCAATTCCAATTTAAAAACTATCAATTAAAATCCGTTTTAATAGGGCGCAGTTTGCACACTAGCGCCGCCATTGAAACGAGAATCATAGTGCTTAAATAAACACAAAATTGTGAATTATCTCTCTGTTGTGCACTCCGAACAAGCATTGTGGTACTTTTTATCACTTAAACAATATTTTCTAGCGTGCCGTTTAATTTGACTTTTATAGCTAAAAGTGGCCACTTTGTCGTGGATTCACAATTTCGTCTTTATTTAAGCACTATGATTCTCGTTTCAATAGCGGCGCTAGTGTTCAGACTGCGCCCTCATTAAATTGACAATAGACAGTGATCCGCTGCAAATTCACTCGAGAATGTATGGAAAAAATAAAATTTTTGAGATTAAAATATGTCATTTTGTACTGCGAGTGCTTTGAAATCAGTCACTTCAGTTGTACATTGTCAATTTCATAATAAACATAGAAATAAATCAACTACATTTACTTTTTAACACGTTGGCTGTCATGCAAGTATACTCGTAGTAATATACTATGAGTATACTCGTAGGTTGGCAGTCAATGTGTTAAAGTACTACCTATAATATAATAAATTATGCATAAAGCTCAGTCTTTACTTCAGTAGCTTTTTTAGCTCATTCTTTAGCAGCCACACTTGTCTTATTGGTAGCTTTTTTCTGCCCGAGTGGCAGATAGCAATTTGTTCCACAGCACCCATCAATCTCTCTTCTACGGTGGAAGCCTTCTTTTAGAACAGTATAGGTAGGAGCGCCGCTGGAGATGATGAATCTAAAGGCAGAATAAAGTCAGTCATTGAGTAAAATAAGTACTGCTTTTATAGAAACTGCTAGTAAAATAGAAATATTATTCATTTGCTTGATGATTTATTGAGCACTAGTAATGTCATATTTAGCTACTTTCGTATATATGTATATATAGGTACCTACCTATTTATATCTTTAGGGTTGGTTGTGTTAAAACTTACAAGCTTTCGAAAAATATGTAAACTGGAGGTGTTTGACGAAAAGGCGGATTAAAAACTTTACCTTGAGAGCGGTGGGTTGTCGCCTGTGTTGGGGCGGGCGCCCCGTGGAATGTAAGGTGGAAGGGCCCGGCGCTCGGCAATTGGGACATTGTTTACAATTTTGTGCGCAGGCAAGGCATTCTGAAACATATGCAATGAAAGCACTGTTTACGTACTAAGTCAATAGACATTTGCGACAACTAATACAGTTGGTAACGTACAATTTTGATCAGTCTCAGTATCCCTTGTTATATTGTGAGTGTTACACGACGAGTAACATTCGCAATATAAGGAGAGATGCGAACTAAAATTTGTAAAACATAGGATAGGTACATTTCGAAAATGTTTTTCTATAACGTATTCCCGTTGTTGAATCATTTCCACATAATTGCCTTGGGATTTAACAAAAAGTAACTAAAGGTCATTGATTTTAAGGAAATGAAAAGCATGAATACTTACAATTTGCACTTACTTTTCAATTTCATAAAAATTTCACGTAAACATACATTATAACCAGGGTTGGTAGATCCAGATTTTGAAATTTCCCCATATTCAAGAATTCTTTTCCCCAAAATGATACGTTTGGCAACTTTTTTCCCCATTTATTTTAAACAGGAAATAAAACGAATTTAAAGATATTTAACTAAGTTTACTAAGAAATATAAGATAATAAAGAAGTATCGAAAGTTTTAAACTGAATCATTTAGAACTTCCGAAACTTCATCTTCGCTTAACATGGTCAGATAGACATTATCGGAGTTAAATATTATACTCCAACCAAAATTCTTCCTTGTATATTTTTCCCCAAACTTTTCCCCAAAGATTTAATTTCCCCAAAATTTCGCCAAGACCGTTATTTTTCCCCAAAAATGCGAAAAAAACCCCCAACCTACCAACCCTGATTATAACCTCAAACAAAAACAATGGGTACATACATTCCAGCAAGCTAATCGCTGAATGATCGATTGCCAATAAATAGAGTAGATTTTTAAAGTTAAAATAAATCCTTACTAATATTATAAATGCGAAAGTCCGTTTGTTTGTTACGCCTTCACGTCTTAACTACTGGACCGATCATCACGAAATTTTACAATTCCCGCAAATTGGCAATTTGATAGAACCTTGTCACATTAACATACACGTTAACGTCATCCGCAAATAAAATGACATGTAACAATAAAATTCTAATCGGCAAATTAATGTATTAATTGTTAAATTATTCTTTTCAATAAAATAGGGTCTAGGTATACAAAAAAATTACAATCGTTTTTCGTTTTTGACGTTAAAACATGGCCGCCAGGTTCATTACCAATTTGTGGGGATAGTCAAAGTTGACAAGATAACGTTAATACACGTTGTCAGTGGTACAGTAAAGGACATAGGGTACCTTTTATCCTGTAAACCGTGTTGTTCCCGAGGGATAGCTAAAAAAACTTTCCAAGCAGACGAAGTCACGGGCGGCTGCTAGTAACACACTACACTTTAAACAAATTACTTCCCATGGTTAAAATGCATGCTGTCTCGACGAATCAATGACTTAGTGGTTTGTCTGCTGGAATGTACTCAATATCGCCACAGATCTATATCAAATCTATGCTTACGAGACTATATGGCAAAAATATGATCAATAAAGATAGTTTTAATAGATTTTTGATTGAAATAATGCAATCTGAAGCCAAAGTTGTACTTAAAAGCTAAAATTGATAAAAAAGAAACATGTAAAAAAACACACTCATAACATCATTCACTCTTCAATATAGTTATCTGTATTTGAAGTCAATTGGGCTTCAAGTCCAAGATGAATTTTACGCGATACCAAAAATTTGAAGGCAAGACCAAGACATTGGCTTGACTGAAGTCAGGTTACCTTAAGTTAAGAGTAATTACGCGATAGACCCGCAGGTGTTTTTGGCGCCATTTACTCGAGTTCGGTTCGGTGACTATTTTAATTATTTGCAAATTGATTCATTCATAGTGGATATTGTGTCTTAAAATTGGTGTAGTTTTGTGGTACAAGTGTCTACGCAACTGAACAATAATACGATCTTGGTAGTTGCTTGCGTGCTCCAAGCAGGGTTGCCAGATGTCTAAGTCGGTAAATCGCAAAAAAACGGCCCTCAGGTAGCCCAAAATCCCGCAAATCCATATCTGATTTAAGTAGCCCAAAATAGCAAACATTTTTATTTAAGTAGCCCAAAATAGACCAGTGGCCCTACCATGAGTTGTTGCAAACTGTTTACGTTACAGTAAACTATCGTTTTCTCTCTTTCACTCGTATTGACTGTGAGCAGTATATCCGACAGTTTACTGTAACGTAAACAGTTTGCATCAACTCATGGTAGGGCCACTGGGGACCTATTTTTGAATCGCTCTTTTCGAGTGATTTTCGTTCGACATATGACTCAAAACAATGGGATGTCGAACGAAAATCAGTAGAAACGATGCTCGACTGGAGTAGAGCGATTCAAAAATAGGGCCTCAGTCATGATCAAAATATCGATTTAAATCACACTCATTTACTAGGAACATTTTGAATTTCCAAGAAAATAAAACAAAAATATTTCAATAAGTTTTTTTTTATTTGAAATATGGGTTGCCATTTCCATGAGTATTTTTTTATTTGAAACATGGGCTGCCGTACTGAAGAAATAAAACTACTATAATATTTCAATAGTAAAAAAAATATAATATGGCCTAAAGTGAGGAATTTTCGTGGTTTTTGTACTCACGTTTTAAGAAAACGTGAGTGCAAAAACCACGAAAATTGGATGTTGCCATTGCCAGCGAAGTGAAGTAGCCCAAAAATCGCGCAAACAATGTGTGAAGTAGCCCAAAGGACATCAGGCAGAGTCCCATAGAAAAAAACCAAAGAATGTATAACGGTTCTGTTTTTTTCAAAATGTAGGCATGTAATTAGTAAGTCATAGAAAATATTCAGATTTTTACGAAGATTTATGTTTTAAGAGTTATTTACGTTTGAAAGTTTTATTTTTGGTAACCCCGACACTAAATAGCAACACCAGTTTCACGACAACACGTTTCGTTAGCTGCGTTAGTTATACAGATTAGCACCACAAAGACCACAATGTACGAGATGGAACCGATCAAACGGAAAATCTGTGCATATGTCGCACGTAACAAAACGCTTTTGACAGTTGAGTTGACTGACATCCGGCAGACTTTTTTTTTAATGCGCAATCACTTGTGCCACAGAACAAATATACTCAGGGGAGACTTGTCAAATCGCTAACAAAGATGTCCGTTTCATTGATATGCTTTTGTTTTTTTCAATAATTAATTAACGCTAAATGAAGGAGTTAAAAATAATGTTGCTACTGTTTTATGATTCTTGTAACATAAAGTGTTTAAAGATAACAGAATTATGTTTATACACTTTTGGGTCTCATGTGCCTGATGTCCTTTGAGACAGTCGCAAAATACGAAAAACCAGTCGCAATTTCGGTCGTGAGGTAGCCCAAATCGCGACATATCACCCAATATGGCAACCCTGGCTCCAAGCAGCATTGGAATGCGATGCACCCGCATTCTAATGTAAACTGAAACAATCTACAAGCAATCTACCACTGAACTATTCAACACTTGACACTGGCAAAAATTACTTCCAAGAGGAATGTAGATTGCCAAAACAAAAATAACAAGAAGAAGAAGAAATACCAACCATGAAATGAACCACACGGCACGGCACGGCACACCCTCCACTGTCACTTCACTGTCTATCAACTTTTTTTTTCAATATTTTTTTATTTACTCTGTGCGTGCTGTGAGTTTCGTAAAGTCAACGCGTTTTAATTTTGTAAATGGTAGAATTTCTTAAAATTTTAAAGAAATTACGCATAATTAACAGATTTTGTGTGGCGTTGGGGAAATAAATCTGTAACAAAAATCATGCACAAAATGGGGGATAAAAAATACAAACAAAGTGTACGTATAATTTCGTTTATATTGATCTATTGATGTCCTATTTTGTTAAGTTTCTTTGCCTTTTGATGTTCTATTTTGTATTTAAGAAAGCAGATATCGCGAAGCAGTTTGACTTGCCGGAGCGTCAGTCAAAGATCACGACGCTGCTTAATCAAGCGGGGCAGGCTTACTGCATTTGTCGTTCATCAGATAGTTCAAGGTTTATGATGTAAGTTCTCAACATATAATCTGCTTCTGTTACGTTATTAGACTGGTTAGAAAGAGCAGAACAGGCTCTACCATGAGTTGATGCAAACTGTTTTCGCTACCGTAAACTATCAAATACACTGCTCACAGCCAATGCGAGTCAAAGAGAGAATACATTAGTTTGTCATAGTTGGTAGTGGCACAGGTCAAAGTCAACTCTCTCTAGTTAGTGTAATAAAAAAAACATGCAGCATGCTGAGATACAGATAGATTCTTAAGCTAACCCTGGGTGAAATGGTTCCAATCAAGGTGACTGATCATCCGCCCGGCTTCGCTGGCGTCCCCTCTTCTAAATAAAAAAAAGTACTACATACTACAACAATAACAGATTTTTTGTTTATGGGCCATGTCAAAATTAATCCATTGTCCATTTTTAGGGTTCCGTACCCAAAGGGTAAAAATGGGACCCTATTATTAAGACTCCGCTGTCCGTCTGTCTGTCTGTCACCAGGCTGTATCTCATGAACCGTGATAGCTAGAAAGTTGAAATTTTCACAGATGATGTATTTCTGTTGCCGCTATAAGGACAGATACTAAAAACAGAATAAAATTAATATTTAAGGGGGGCTCCCATACCACAAATGTGATTTTTTTTGCCGTTTTTTGCTCGATATTAATAACGACAACAGGTAGACAGTTTAAATTTTCACAGATGGTGTACTTTTGTTGTCGATACAACAACAAATACTAAAAATAGAATAAAATTATTATTTAAGGGGGGCTCCCATACAACAAACATAATTTTTTTGCCGTTTTTTGGTACGGAACCCTTCGTGCGCGAATCCGACTCGCACTTGGCCGGTTTTTTTAATCTGCAATGCCTCTCTGTGGTCTAGTGGTTCGCCCACCTTTGTAAAA